>CM022665.1:968951-1346451 GCA_012295275.1 Chrysomallon squamiferum | reverse complement strand
AATAATTACAATAGCAGTAGTAATAGTACTAGTAGTAACAGTAGAAGAATGGCATTGGTAGTAGTAATAGCAGCAGCAATATATATAACATAGTGTAACATTAATCATAGAGATACATCTGCAATAATTAAGTAAATATTATGTAAACTCAGTAAATATATTATGTCTTACCTTCTTCTTTTCTTTAATCTGTGGTAATTTCTGTGTGCTTAATTCATTCTTATCCTTTCTGGGTGATGTCTTCTGCTTATCATTCTGGAAGAGAAAAAAAATTAAATTAACCGCCAAAGACTGTAATACCTATATAACGTGTTCATTATTGATATATATAATACAATATGGGAGATTATTCATATATATATATATCTGAATAATCTCCCATAACGTTTTTAATTTATTGTAATTTTATTCATTTATATTTGATGTAAGATTTTAATCAAATAGCTATATAACAATATATTAGTAAATTAATACGAATCTTACAATTTGTGGTAGACTACTGTTCTGTGTATTAGACTTCTCTTTGTCATTTTCGTCCTCGCTTTCAAAATCATCTTCGTAATTTTTCTCTTCCTCCAAATCCCCACTTTTCTGAATTGTGAATAAATCAGAGGATGAATGAAGAAAGAAAATGAATTATAAATGAATAAAATACTGAAAATCGAATATTACATTTGAACTCATTTTTATATATCATTGATATGTCTTATAATGATAGTGAAGGAAACTAACACATTTATTTATAAACATGTAATTTAACTGTTTATAAGCTTCGTTTGCTCTATGAAGAGAGAACAGGGTTATGATACCTACTGAATTTGGCTCTGCTAACAGAAGTCGAAAGCTGAAAGAATATAATCATCTACTGATGTAATAATAGTTTTCTGTATTTAATTGTTTATAAATACCCATTTCTTTGACCTTCTTGGAGTTAGTTCGTAATCTTTAGTTGATTCCTCTCGAAGACTGGCGTAATACTTGTTACGCTGATAATTCTCTTCCTGGAAATAATAATGATGTGAATTTTATATTAGCCTGTGATACCGTCTATGTCCAAGACGATACTTTGCTTTTAATTAACACTGCCCAGTTGCTGACCAATGCACCACGAAATTAAGATCTGAATTAATAAAACTGCAGGCTATATAGATTAGAGATATACTAAGCAGCAGGTACCAATATTTGATAACATAAAGTAAGACATGAGATAACAAACATATCACCCTGGATAAATATAGATATGTTATGGTACAGAAAACTTTTTACAAATAACATGGAAATATATAAGTAAAGCATAAAATCATTCATTAATAATGATCCACATCATTACACTGTTTTTCATTTCGATTGTTTTCTTTTTCGTCTTCTTCTTTTTCTTTTTTAATAATTATTTAATACTTACAAATTCAGTAGATTTATATACAGGCTGAGCATTTTCCAGTCGTCTGGCTATACCAAGGTTTTCAACTGCAATTTTTTCTAACTGTCTTTGCTTGTATGGATGGTTTAAGCTGAAAATAGAAGAATATAACTTTAACATTTATTTATCTTTTTTTTTTTTTTAAATCTACAGTATATATCATTTATTAACAACATAGGTATAATGAAACATAAAATTATTTTCTTAATTATGTAAAAATGTATATTAATTTGCATTACTGAGAATATAATTAATACTAATTCAACGAAAGTATAATTCTTATTTTTGGCAAATAATTAGTTTTCAGTCAACAATACTGTATATTCTTGATGAAAAAAATAATAATAATAATAACAGGTGATTTGAACTCACTTTTTTACACTGATCACTATAACTATGTCCATTATGTTCATTTACAATTTCTTTATTTTCCATTTTGCTTCCACAAATAAGCGTATTTATGATATTTGAAGGCTTAGATATCACTTTAAGTTATAATTACCTTCCTGGTTCATATTCTAAGTTCCAGTTGTCCACCCGACCGCGTGTCCTCATAATGTAGATCATCTTCTGCAGCAATAATTTATTTTCATGATCCACTTCTGCTAACCTCTCTTCCTCTTTCTGTTATTAGTGTATAATAATATAACAGTAATTTCCATAAAACATTATATGAATCTCTTCATTAAATAAAGTCATAGCATGTTCAGACCTGAATGGTTATAATTAAGAACAAATAATTTTAACATAAATGAATTTAAAATGAACAGGAATCGACAGATGGAACCGAAATCCTAATACATATACATTGATTTATCTGATTAAAAACGTAAAAAATAAATAATTTTTTACTAAACAGATATGTGGTTTCCATTTCTACATAAAATAAAAGAACTAAATACAAAATGAAAATTTGTATTTGAAACGATATAATCAACTTTATTTTAATTTTAAATCAAAATCTTAGTTATATTCTGTCCTGTTTATTTTAGTTATCATTCATTCATGACAGTACTTTAGGTCGTACAACAGGAATCCTTTTATGAAACTAATTTTCTTCTTCTTTACGTTAAGACATAATAAATGCCGTTTAAAGCCAACCTGATTGCTAACATTAAAATTTATTAAATTTAATATCTAAACGTTTTTCAAATTTGTAGAAGACTGAGTATATCCTTATGAAAAGGTTTGCGAAATTGTCTTCTCGTAATCATATGGACGCATAGCTATGTGTGACTATTTATATTAAAACTTGCGTCTCTATAATAACATATAAGTGTTATTGCATACCTGAGGGTGGTTAAATGAAGAAAAAAACAAAACACGATCTGTAACTGTAATCAAGATTTATGTTATGAAACTGGCATAACCATCTGTTATTTTATTTTACTGAATGACTTGTCTCCGACTACACATCAAAGAACAACAAAGACCTGTCAATGACAGAAAGCTATAATGACTCACAATTATTTTATTTTCTGTCACAGATTAATTACGAACACGTTTCTCGCATTACTACTTTCCCTGCTATGGATGAAGAAGAGCATTTGAAAAAAATAACATTTCATTCAAGGAGATGGAAATATGCATGTATGTATAATGGTATATATTTAGCATATCTGTCAGTATGTGTATTTATATGTTTACATGGCTGTACGTACGTGGTGTGTGTGTCGGCACAAAAGACTATCCACATTTGAAAAAGAAAGCTTCAGTCCACTTCTTTTATTTTATATCTTGGTATTTTCAATGTTTGAAACACATTATCAAAAGTGATCGATTTCAAATGTATATTATCAGATTACTCAATCTTCGTTATCTGCTCAAAATATTATTCAAATTATCTAAAAATAGAGGTAAATGTCACGAACCAAATACAAAACTATCTTATTTGTCAGATTATTTTGTCACTATTCGTGATTTCGATCCTATCTACCTTTTACTTGTACTTTTTATATTTCGTTTCACATCTAATTATAGTTACCTGTACTTGTTTCATGCGAACCATCAAATGAGGATATCGTTTCGGAGGTTTGTTGTCTAATCCTGGTTTGATATTATTTATCTGAAAAATAAAGCAGTCTTAGCAAACGCTAATGTTCAAGATATAAAACTGTTGAATTTTCTTTTTGTATTTGTGGAGGATTGTTGTTTGCTTCATGTTTTGTTTTCTTCCTATTTATTGTATTATATTATATTATTTATTGTTATTATTATTGTATGTGTGTGTGTTTGTGTACACACACACACATATATATATATATGTTTATATCTATATATCTTCATATTGTCTAAATCTATATCTACATTTTTTATATCTATATGTTTTTGTATATGTATATATCTATCTGTCTGTTTATATATATAATATAATATAATGTATGTGTATATGAATTCCAGTAAGATTACTCTTCTAATAATTTAATTAGTGAATTAATGTTCCTTATTATTACATTTCTTTAGCAATGTGATTTAATTTTGCTAATATTTATTTCTTACATTTATGCGATATATGTACATATTTATAAATTTATGATACAGGCCTTTCTTGAATACTTTGCTTTTTCCTTTTTTGAAGAATTACCTTTATTTTTTTTCTTGCTGTTTTATTTTTGTTTTGTCGATATGTTGTAAGTGCTAATATTGTTAGTTTTGACCGTTTTTCTTCTTATAACGGGTTTGTTTTATTTGTCTTCACTTGTTTATTAAATTTGTCTATTAAATTTAAAATGAATGCCCAGTTAAAACAGACACATTTCACACAAACAACAAGAACGCGAGAAATATACAGTAAATTATTTTTCTAAATGAAAGATGAAACGTCAGCTGGATCGAGGGAAATAAACTGATTTCACATTCATGCAGTGTTGTTTAAACAGGTTAAGTGTTAAGCACACTATGAAAAATGTGTAAATTTGTATGCGTTTAACAAACTCATCATACGAAACTGTCTGGTTACTGAACAGCAGCAGTGATTATTTTCATCATTATCTTCTTCTGTCACTGCTCTTTTAAGGTTTCATTTTATTTCTCGTTGACTATAAATTTAAAAAAATCATGTTTTCTGTCATGTTTTTGATACACTAAAGAAATATATTCCTGCATGGTTGAACCGAACAACATTTCAAAACAAAATATTCCCAAGAGTAGTAACATTTAAGTGGAAAGACTCAACCGTGCTATATTTTGGTATTTACGTCTTGTGAAATATTTATACATTACAAGTGAATAGATAACTATTTTTGCTAAGCCAAGTGAAACCAAACGCTCAAGAAACAATATATTTTATTAAAAACAGATTTCTATTACAAAGGGTGAAAAAAGATGCCTTTAGCCGATTTAGTGTGTGTGTGTGTGTGGGGGGGGGGGTATGTTGATATTTAGTTTTTAAAACCATCCCATCACTTTGATTATTACATAACATTCATTTTTTCATGTAGTTTTGCTCTAATCCCTTCTCTGTCTCTAACTCTTTTCATATTTCTTTTGTTCTCATTATCTTTCATTCTTTCTCTTATTCTCATTTCAGTGAAAATATGTAGAATAAAACAAAGACTGACACGTACAAACAACTCTTTGATTATCACGATATAATTATGTATTTGACAGGAATGACATTCCACACTTCACTTGCTTTCCTGAAAATAGCACATTATAATGCTCTTTAGATCTGTGGTGAATTAAATATTAAAGCATGGTTTAATTGGAAACCACTAACTGAATTTCCTGCAGTAGACAACATGTTATGCTGGTTGCCTAGAGTAAGGACTTAAGTGTCTGGACTGGTTGCTATCAACAAATATGTAATCAATAAAGGAAGTGGAATTGTCAGTAGGAACAGAAACAAATCCGTAGAGAAATAGTTTATTATTATTATTATTATTATTATTATTATTATTATTATTATTATTATTATTTTGTACTGACTTTAATCTGTTTTAGGAACAGAAATTATAATTTGATAAATTGTTTTTTATTTTTATTATTTATCTTTTTTAATAAGTGTATGCGCCTTTTTTTCTTTATTGTGTTCTTGATGATTTCAGACTAACTAATTAAAATGGCAATTTTTTCACGTTTGAATCATATTTTAGTACATTATTTAAATAAAATTAAATTCCGTCAGTCAACATTAATACAATAGGATGATATACAATCGATATATCTCGTTATCAGTCTGTCTGACACTATTTCAGTCTTTTATCACATTTTCTCAATCCACGACAAAATGTTCGACTTTACTGCCTTGTGTGTGTGCGTGCGTGCGTGCGCACACACACACACACACACACACACACACACACACACACACACACACACACACACATATATATATTCTAATACAGTCTAAAGAGAGCATTTAAAAAATAATTGGGATCAAAGGAAAATTTAGAATGTTTCGCTTTAGCAGGATATATATATATATTTTTTTTTTAATCAGTCCTTTGAACAGTTTTTCATATATATCAATTAAAAAACAAAACAATAATAATAAAATTAAATTAAAAAGTTATAATAATAATAAGAAGAAGAAGAAGAAGAAGAATATAAAATAAAAAAGAGAGAAAATTCAAAGAAATATTAGTTATCATGCTGAATATTATAAAGTCTGAATTAAAATTATACAGAAGTCATCATATGAATATATATAGATATTTCAGTTCCTGTAGTTTTATTTTATTTCGTCTTCTTTTTGTTTTTCTTTTGTTTTTGTTTTTTTCCTTTTGTAATTTTGTTGGAGAGGGCATCTTATTTCAGTATTATTATTTATAACAATTAACATTTTAACAACAAAATTAACTATTTCATTCTGTTTGTAACTTGACTGTGAATTCCTGAATATTTTGTAATTAATTTTCAAAACGAAGTTCTAATACAGATATTACTTTATCGTTTATAAATTAAGTGATTTATTTCAAACGATCAGTTGAAAAAAATGGAGCTTTCTCTATGCACTGAAATGTTCGGAAATTGTTTTCTATTTCACTAAGCAATTCCAATAAAAGGTTCTAACACACGCATTATTGCATTTCAAATCAATTTTATAAATCGTAACGAATTGATTGACTTACAGTGAGAAATGGCAATTTGGAAATAAATAAAAAAATAAAAAAAACACAAAAAACTGTACAATAAGGCCCAACATAAAAAATATTTTTTGAAGTAAATTTATAATTAATCAATGAATCATTCAGTCTACTTCCATCTGTCAGTCTCTTTCTCTCTGTGTATGCATGCTATGTATGTTAATCTGCTTTACTTTTATCCTGTTTGTTTATGAATGTTTGGATGGCTGTCACTTGGTCTTTCTTTCACTATTAGTCTGTCTGACTTATTTTTCTCAGTTTTCTTATCAATATGTCATTTTTCATAATTAGTAAGATATAACAGATTTTCAGCACTAAATACACATTTTACAGATCTTCCCTAAGAAATCATTCAGTGTATTCTAAAAAGTGGTACAGTATGAAGATATACAGGGTCAGAAATTCCCATATAGATACTAAACATATGTACATATCTACAGTGTGCATACAAGAATGTATAACATAAAACAATTTAAAAAAATTTAAAAAAGCTTTACTACTAACCACATATATAAAAATGCAGATATATATTTTCAAATATATATACGTATGACATGAACAAGAAAAACGAAAATGAATAGATGCTTAACATATTAATGTTTATTATGTGTCAAACGTACAGAATGAAATACGAGAGAAAACCCACAACCGACACTCCATTCAGCAATGGATCTGTGTTTCTCTGGGACAAATTTAAACGAATTTCTATCATTAACTACTAATAACCGATCATACTGATTCAGTGAAAAGTGAGTTGTATCTTTTTGCATCAATATTAAATTTCAATTTTAAGAGTTAATTTATTTTACTTTATTATTAATTATAGTTGTTGAAATGAAAACTTTACATCGATTTAGAAAATAGAAAAGTCAGTAAATTTTGGGGCAACTTAAGAAATATCACGACTTATTTTAGTGCCATCTCTGTAACATGTAACACGACAGACTTGAAATGTGCAGTAAGAAAAAAAACTACAAGTTCGGTAGTGCGTCTATCTCTTTGTTCAGTGGGCGTCACTGAACTTTATTTGCACTCTGCCTCTATTTGATACGTGTGCTAAAAAAAAAAAAAAAGAGAAGAGAGGAAGGATCCAGTATTTTACCAAGTGGGGCGCCATCATTGTAGCGGATATAATTTTAAAAGATGAAAAGAGGTTTACAGCAAAATAGCACGAGCATATTCCTATCCATTATCAATCTGTATTTGCATTGTACACTTGATCGGAAAAGACTCACTACAGTATTTAAACGATAAAGGTAATAAATGTCTAATAAATTCGTGTACATATGTTTGTTTGTGTAATTATTAGTGCAGTTTTACACTTTGTTCAGTAATAAATAAGCATCTGCAAGTAATCATCAATAGTTATTTCTCAGTTTGGCAAGCTTAAAATTTTATTTGCAGTTGTTTAGTTCGGTTTTTTTTTTTTGTTGTTGTTGTTGTTGTTCTTTGTTGTTTGTTGTTTTTTGTTTGTTTTCTATTTAAAGAAAGAAAAATGATTTTACCTTTTCTCTATGCAGTCGAAAAGCCCTGTCATGTTCATACTTAGACAAAATCTTACTGGCTGCAGGAAACTGTGTGCTGTATCTCGGCATCTTGAATTTTAATCGCACTTTGTTTCTAAACCGTATAAACTGTATTGTTATCCACTTTAGTGATATCGCGGAGTCAGAAGCATAGCTGGTAACAGATCTGTCTGTATATAAATATTCCTATCGAACTCTGACTGTTCGGTTTGAACGTATTCAAGTGTGAAGTCTGACTGATTAGATAGAAAAATCTATCGTCTCAATCCGGTTCACTAAACCTTCCGTTCTGTCATCTGATTAACAAACCGTAGAGCGTTTGAGTTCAGTGTTTCTGATGTCTTATTGTCATTTACGTTATTCCGCTTTTTCCAAGTCAATACTGAAGTACAAGGCACATGTATAACGGGCAAATAAAACCGCGCGCTACTAGTCTCTGCAACGCCATAGCGCACCATAGCGACAAGGAAAACAATTTCCTCTCAATAACAAGTCGATTCACTCGTCAAATAACATAGACCCACACACTTCATTGTTATGTTTCTTTATGTACATTGTAAACAGACGCAATGCATACAGCCTAGGCAATACAGTTTTGCTAAAATGTTGGGTGGCATTCTTTTGCGTCCACTACAGAAGAAATATGTAATAAACGAAACAGGGAAAAAGATTTTTTTTTTTTTGTTACTTTTTTTTTTTTTTTTTCTGAGGCATATTTACGTTTGAATATACAAATATAAGCATGTATCTCAAAACATACAGCGAACATAAGTTAATTTTCTGTCACATTTCCTGAATAAGATTTATGTGGTTATTTTCGAAACCTTAAGAAGAAATTAGCGTGGCATGCCAGTATGCAAAAGTTGGTGCCTTTGTTATTATCAGATTGCTGCAGTCAGCTCATCATGTATTAGTACATGCAGTCTGCCAAATGTCCATTCCCTGAATATGTTATGATGATGCACATGGCCACTTAGTCACTGTGAAGAACTATTACAAAATTCAAACAAAAGTTCTTACTACTCCTAACAGTTTTATTATTTTGAAACATTAAGATTTCCTCCATCACAAATTGCATGTAATATAGTAATTTTATTTAAAAAAAAAAAAAAAAAAAAACATTTACTTAACTGTACAAAGAAATAAATGTTCCCATTTCCCAGTGTTTTGAGAAAAAGTGAATAATGATATTGGTTCACACACACACACATACATATCAAAGACAAAAATGATTTTAAAATATAAGTGTGTGTGTTTGATATGTCTCCTGAATCTGAAAACTTGGTCACAGTAAGTGAAATCAATAAGTGACAAATCTTAAAATATAATACTCTGACTTGAGACAGGAATTACATTATTAATTTCAGTAGATTTGTTTGGAGATTGTAATAGTTTCATACTTTATCAGATGTTAAATCTTATCCAGGTGATCTCACCAAGAGCGAAATGACCATTTCATGTGCAATTAGATGCTGTTTAAAATGTTTATTAAATACAAAAAAAAAGTACTCAAATCTTTAATATTTTCATATTTCAGTCATTGTAGTCATGACTACTTTTAAAAAATACCAAATATTGCACTCTTTCTCATTAACCTAATTAAAAAGTGATTATAACTAATTTATGGATTTTAAATAATGTCCAAAGAACATGGTGATTGTTTGATTTCATTATATTTACTTTTTCTCTTCAATGCAATAAAAACAAAACAAAGACAGCATGCATGCTGGTAGAAACATGTGCATCACTTCGGATCTTCTTGTTCTTTTTATATTTATTCTTTTTTACATTATAATTATATAAAGAATATATTGAAACTGAGAGGTTTAATCAGTATAATAATAATAATAATATGACTTTAAAAAATACAACAAAAAAAAACCTTTTTATTTTATTTTATTTTTCTTTAATAACTTTGTTTTAAGAATCAATGTAATTTCTTTGCTTGCAACAAGGATAATTTATTATTATGTATTTGTATGTTGCGTAATATTTAATCAGAGTACTATGTAACAGCAATTGTAAAACAGTTACTAAAGTATATAATTAACAAATTCAAATTCTTATCAAAAGAATCATAAAAATAATCACTTATTTCACAGTCTTCCTAAAGTTGTCTAATATAACAGTGCATTTTTCAGTTGTTACCTGAACTCTCTACAGAATTTAGTGAACTAATGACATCCAATAGAGACATAGTATTTTCAAGAGTTACTGGATGTTTTAGGGATTTTCTGAAGCCCCTAGTTTCACTTATTTACTTATCTGATATGTGTGTGTGATGAATTATAATCTTAACACATTTCTGCTGTGTAGATATGTATATAGCTAACAGGTTTACCATTAGGATTAGAATTCGGTAACTCTTACAATAAAGATAGGTAAATATATTTAGTGTTAAATTTGGTAACAAATTCATAAATAACTAAATGCTACAACATGTTTAGCTTATCATACCATTTTTGTTTTCTTATATGAATCAAACAGGTTATAGCTACTGGCCAGTTTGCTCATAATAAATAAGTACAATGTAGCAGTGTTATATTTTATGTATAGTTTTCTAGGTGTTGTTAATAACTTAAAGTCTGTGCTTTGTGTGCTGTATGACAGTATAGCATTTGTATGTATGCAGAGATAAATACAGCTTTACATTTAAAAAAATACTGAAATCTTTGTATGTTTTTACAAATCAGCTAACTGAAAACAGTAGCTTAAATTTAATGTGTCAGCTTTTTCTCCATTTACTTAAAAATTCAGTAGGTTTCTTTAATTAAAAAATTTAAAAATACAACAAACAAAAACAAAAAAAAAAACCACTTTGCTGAAATTATTTTTAAAAATTATGTAATTTTTATTAATTATCCTTTGTCTTTTATTTATTATTTTGCCTAATCAGTATACCCAACATGAATGACCTTGTATCTTCCAAATCTATCTGTTTTAATTTGTTACCTTTTAAAATAATTAATTATTATTTAAACTTGAATGATTGTATGCATGTAAACTTGAGGTATATCACAGATAAGTGATAAAAATGTTCAACAGTTAAGAATCTGCTCTGTTCTTAGATTATGTTTTACACATGAAGAATAACAAGTGGGGAAAAGAAAGATGATTGTCATCGACTGTGAAATTTAACTTGCATCTCAAAGGAACTGAAATTGTCAAATTCTTCACAAAGTAACTGATTCTCTGACACATACAAATTTCAGTCAGTAAGCGATTTAAACAGTTCAGCTGAAATAGAATTTAAGTTGATGACTGGATTTCTGGTTGCTGATACTGAATTATATCCATTTTAGATTTTGATCTCATTTCGTTCAAGGTTTCAGACAAGAGATCATCAAAATCTAACAACACTTTTGCTGATAGCAAAGTAGTTGGCTTGTTTCCATTAAACTGTTGGCTAATAATATTAGTTTCTTTAAAGATGCTCACAAAACATTACATTATTTACATTTTAGTTTTGGAAATCTGTTGAAAAATATATTTGTTTATACTTCTTTTCTTTTCCTTGCATTTAATTTTGAAGTTGATGGTTAATAGTAATAGTTGTTGTAAAATTACTGAATATAAATTTAGTTAGTTATTAGACATAAGCACATCTGATTTAAATGTTCTATTATTTAAACTCTGCATTGGTAGATGAAAAGTGAAAGCTCTACAATGATCTGTCTGCCCCACAGGAGTAATGAATTTGTTCCAGATTATTCACTGGTTATAACTGCTACTGCACAGACCATCACAGAGTAGAAAGACTTGTGCTGTTAGGCAAGAGAAATAGACAAAAGATTTTTCAAAGTTATTATTATTAAATCTCTGATGATCTGTCTGCCCTACAGGAAAAATGACACCATTCCAGTTATCTACTGGTCAGTCACTATTCCTGACCAGATCATCAAAGAATTAAAATATTTTAAGTTTACATTACATTATAGTGCATTAAACATATTTGTTTTGTAGTTTTTTTTTTTTTTTTTTTTTTTTTTTTTTTTAATGCTTCTTATATACTTCTTACATAAGCAAGCATGCACAATCGAAATTAACTAGAAAGAAATATTAATTCTGTAATTTTATTTGTACAGTTTGTTAATAAAACTGAAATTTTAGTAGACATTTTCAAATAACAACTGGAATTATCAGTAGGTATGACAGTCATCAGTCAACAAAACAGGAGGGTGGAGACAATCCTATCTAAAATGGATGTGTTAACAAGTTCAGCAAACAGCAATAGTCATGCAGTAGAATATCAGGGATTAGACTACATTCACAGACTGTTTTATCTAGGGTGGTTACACCATCTATGAGGCACAGTTTGGGCAATAAAACTGGAGGTTTAAAATCTGCTGAAGACTTGAGCTCCACCCATCTAATGTTTTTGAATTATTGCTAAATATAATAAAGCAGCATCAGATGAATAAACTGCAATTACAAAATATATATTTTAAGAGAAAGAAATTTTTGTTCTTTTCTTTCTTGTTTCCTGGCCTGTTTGTGTGTTTATACATAAATGTTCACAAAAGTGTTGTTTTTTTTTGTATGGTCTTTGATAAAATATATCAGACTTAAAGGTTTATTTTTGGTACACATGGATTGTTTGTTGTTGAGTGTTTTACACACACACACACACACACACACACACACACATATATATGTAGTGAATTAATTTATACATATATATATATATATATGTTGTGAATGAATTTATAGCATTGTTATGTAAACTGTAGTTTTGTGTTGTATGTATAACTTTGGTTTGGTGTCAGTATCAGTTTCTGATGGATATGGTAGACAAAATATACTACTGACAATGTTTGAGGAAGCAATGTATAAAGAAATAAAGAGATAATATTCTGCCTGTTAATACAGTATAAATCCACTGTTTGATTTTACATACTTTAACTTTAATCAGTTTCAAAAGAAAGAATAAGAGAGGGAAAAAAGAAAAAATCACAGATAGAATGAAAAAAACCAACTGAAAATAAATGAAAGCAATACAGTTTAGCAAACATAAAAGTATAATTTGTCTTCTCAGTTTTATGCTTAATTTAAAATATAATAAAAAATATATATTTATATTTATTTATTGGAAAATTGTTTAATTATTGTTTAAATTTAATCAGTTTACATACATACATACATACATAAACACACATTAAACTATCAGATATATTAAATCATATGTTAATAAGAAAACAAACTGGTGTAACTCAAAGTGTGATGATTTGTATTTGACAGTAAGGTTGAGGTGAATGACAGTAAATGTACTTGGAGAGTTCAGTGAGGAAAGCAGATGTTACATCACTGCAGAACCTCAAACAGTTTATAATATTCTAACAGAATTATAAGTTAGTGTTTTAATAAGTTAGACTAAACTGGAAAATAACAAATTAAAGCTGTACTTTTATTTTTCGTACTGATATTGTTTGTAGTGTACCATCATACAGACATGTATATTATAATTTGCAAATAACTAATTTTCATGTTATTGAAATTTGCATATAATTTTAATCTAAATATGAAAGCATTTTATAAAACTATTTATGTGTTTGTAACTTTGATTTTAGACCCACCGTTTAAATATTTTACCTTTCTTCAACAAAATGACTTTTACTTTTAGTCAGTCTGTTTATTTTTTTATTTTTGGAATTCTGTTTTGAGTGGACTTATAATATATTTGCAAATTTTCAGTGACAGTGTTTAGGAATATTGTTATATACATACAGTATTATCTGTAAGTTATTTTTATAAGATTTTATTATTTTTTTTCAATAACTGAAATATATTTTTTGAATATTAATATAATTGATGCAGCAAAATATGTTTTATCTGATGCTTATAGATCAGTGCCTGTATTTGAAAACCCAGTGGTAGATATGTTCTTCCAGCTTTTGAACTGGTCAACAAGCAGCTAAACTGGACATTGTTAGCTGTGTTGACATTTGTACTACCAGCTAAGAACTTGAAAGTTTATAGTGTTGAGGAACTACTGTTAATTTTGCTACGTGTATCCAGCACTTATGTGCAATGCCAGATGTTGTGTAAATAAAACAGTTGGTTTAGATACCTGTACATGCAGCTTGGGTGGTTGTGGAATCAAGAATACTTTAATTTCTTGATGTTCTTAAAATACTGAACAATCACTAAGAGTTATAATAGTTTAATACAAAATACATAAATAGAATGTAATGTGTAATAAATGTATAAATCCAGCAACCTTGTAAGGTTAGCCATTACACTGATGCCCTTGTCTGTATTTGATTTTCAGTGAACAGATCTTTACTGTATTGAATTCATTTTAGATGTCTAACACCAACAACATATATAGATCATTGTAAAGGGTTTTTTGGTGGGGTTTTTGGTGCCATTGGCTCATTTACTATTTTGTTTCAAGAGGAGTACACACTTTGGTTTACTTTGGTTTCCTGTTTTGCAGTGTGTGTTTGATTTGTTTGTTTCCTTGCTTTTCTTGTTGTTGTTTTTGTTTTTTGTGTTTTTTTTAATTATCTAACGGATAATTAGCTGAGTTATTATAATTTGTTGGATTGTCTGCACACTAGATAACAGTATCTCATTCAGATTCTTTTACTGAATTATCTACAGACTGGGTAGTATCATTTGTTTAATGTTGTTTTCTTAGATTATCTACATACTAGAAAAGTTAACAAGGTTTGGTTTAATCTGATTATTTTGTTAGATTATCTATGTTTCAACAATATGTCAGGTTGTTTTGTTAGTATTTACATGCTTCACTGCATTGTCTGATACAGGTCAGTTTTTTTGTTTGATAATACACTTGGTTAGTAACCGATTCAGGTCATTTTCACAGCATATCCAAACCTGATACTGGATATTTCGTGGATTATAAACACCTTGGATAACAGTATGTCAATCAGATTTTTTCTTGGATTAGTAACAGACTGGATAACTGTTTTGTTTTATATTTTGTTACATTATACAGATAATATTCCTGTTGTTTTATTAGATTAGCTATATGCTGGATAAAGGTATCTGATTTAATTTTATGTTGTGTATTGTTTTGGGTTTTTTTCAGGTTTTATTAAAGCTTTTTAATTTGATTTTTATTATTATTATTATTATTATTATTATTATTAACGTCTTTTTAAAAAAAAAAAAAAAAAAAAAATATTTTGTGTTATTTGTAGGGATTATTTTAAACATGTCTACACACTGTACAAAAGTATCTGATTTAGTTTGGAGTTTCCTGGATTGTGTACACAGTGGTTAAAAGTATCTTTCAAGATATTTTGTTAGATTACCTACAGAATTGATAACATTCAGTTTACGTTGATTTGTTGGTTCATCTACATCCATGTTAATGATATTTTATTTAGAATTAGTGTTCATTGGATTATCTCCCTAATATATCATAGTATCTCATTTAGACTGTTTTGTAAAGTGTGTTTGTTGATAATAGAATCTGATTCAGATCATTTTCTTGGATTATCTACAGACTTGGTAAATTATTTGGTTTAAGTTAATTAATTAAGATATCCGATTCAGGTTGTTGTGTTGATTTATCTACATACTTCATAGCAAAGATTTGGGTTGTTTTCACAAATTATCTACACACTTGATAACAGTGTAATCTTTTGTTTGTTTTAGATTTGTATCCTCATAGTAATATCTGATTTATATTGATGGTTTAATTAGATCATCTGCACATGGGATAAAAGAATATTATTCAGATTATCTTTTTTCAGTTATCTACAGCATGAAAACATGAAACACTATCTATATACTGGATAACAGCAGATTAATTTGTTAGATTATCAGTGTTGTAACACAATCTTAGGTTGTTTTGTTAGTTTATCAACACACTGGAAAATAGCATCATTCAGGTTTCTTTGTAGGTTTATATGAACACTTGATAAAAGTATCTAATTCAGTTGGTTTTTGTTAGTTTATCTGAAAATTTGATAAACATATCTGAATTAGAATGTTTGATTAGATTATCTGTACACGTTTTCTTTGGATTTAGATACTGTAGCATCAAGATAATAAAATGTCTGATTAGATGATGATATTTAAGTGGGGTAGGACTAACCTGAATTCACTGTCAACTTAATGAGATGAAAGATTTCCTTTTTCATTTCAGTTTTCTAGTTGAGGTTACTGAAAAGAGAAAATAAATTATTTATATAAATATCTGTTACAGAAAATGTTTTACAGAAATAACTAATGTGTGTAATGTATAATTTCACTGTGAAAATATTAATATATTTGTTTGCAAAAAAAAAAATTCAAATTCAAATTATTTCAACATATAAATGCATTTATTTTTATTTAAAATTCTGTTATTAATAAGACAAAAGGTTCCATTTAGTAGTGAATTACTTCTTGGAATTTGTTTTCATAATTATAATTCTTGAAAATAATTGCTCTGAACATATTTTCTTTCCCCTCATAACATTGACACATGGTAAACTGGTGGGAAAAATGGTGAAAACACAAATTGGAATGTGAAATCCACATGTGTTTTTCTACCATTTTCTCTGGAACATGATAATCTTTGGTGGCTATAGAGCAGTGGTACTTTATAAACTCTAGATCTATACCTGTATGTGTAATTTAAAATATCAGATATGACATCCCCTAAGCGACTGATAATAATGCACTGATTTGGTTATATTCCATTTGATTTATAGACTTTGTTTTGTTAATATTATTATCTGACAGGAAGTGGCCCTCTCACTTTAAAACAAATATATTTACACAGTTGCACTTGTATTTTATTCAAACAGAGGAAGAAAATGCGAGGCTAGATTTTTGACATTATAATCAAGCCTTTCATTTGATTCAAAACCCCAGCTTCCAGCGCAGTTTTTGCATTGATTGTGTCAACAGAAGTGAAAGAGACCAATTACCAAAGGCATTAAGTTCCATAACTCAGGTGGACTTAGTTGACATGCAGTCCAAGTGCCAGGGCCAGAAACAAGGTCTGTAGAGAGATCAAACAATGTGATTTTAAAACAAATAAGCCAAGATGGGTAAGACTTTTAAGGGAGGGATTTGCAGCATTTGGGTTCAGTTTATTATTTGTTCTACTTATCTGTTCATAATAATTAAGTCACTCATTTTTTAAAGATGTCTGTCAGTGTCACTTTACACATTACATAACATTTTCTCTATAGTTGTATCAGTGTTCAGGTAGTTATTTCATCAATTATTGTAATAAATGATAGCCAGACTACTAAATTAAAAAAGTTCTGTTTTATGTTGTTTTTTTCTCCTAAAATTATCCATCTATCTAGCTGGCAGAAATGCTGATGCAGTTCTATTTTTCTCATCTTTTCTAGGCACCTGTTAGCCATGCTTTTTTGTATAGTCACTGTGTGCACAATAACTGTTTCATGTTGCTGTATTTAATTTGACATGACTTTGGTGACTGAGTAAACCTGTTTATTTGATTTTGGTCAGGCCCAGAACTGTGATTTATTTCAAAACTACTAAAACCAGATTGCACTGGAGTACATTCCTGAAATTCTTAGAGCTCTTCAGTTTCCAAATATTTTGCATATATCCTTGATCTTATGTTACTTTTTGGGGGGTTTGGTGTCTTCAAATAAAAAGTATAACATTTGTAATAATAAGAAAGCAGCTGTCTCAGGAAGGATTCAGTCTATGCGTTTTTCTTTATTTTTTTTTTTAATAAAGACACTTTTACTATGCTGAATGTTGGTATGTTCTCAGGAAACAGCAATAAATATTCTGTTGAATATTTACTAATTTTGGTATTTCATTCTCTCATTAATTTTAATATCCCAAACATTCTAAGTAGGTTTTTAATCAAACAGAAACATTCTTGCATAATGAGCTCTAATGATAATCAACATCACTTTGTCCAATTTATATTTTTTTATTATTATTATTATTATTATTATTATTATTATTATTATTATTCATTCATTCTTTTATTTATAATTTAATTTTTAATTTTGTATTTTCGATGAAAGATTTTTAACTATAGAAATCCTGATCACTTTCACACTTATGAAATATCTTCAAAATTTGTGTTAATATCTTTTATCCCCTGGTTGATTTCATTTTGTGCCTTCTAAATAAAACTTATTTCCAAAAGTCCTTCAAATATATTTTGTAATAACATGAAAAATAATCAGAGTTTTAAACAAATATAAATGTAAGAACGTTTTGTTCTACTTAGTTTACATGATGTTTTAGTGACAGATAAATCTGAATCAACTAATAACTATGAATTAAATACATTTTTAAAAATCTGAATGTTTTAGTTGCAAATATTATGTGAATGAATGTTTAACATAACAGCAGCTTGAAATGAAAATCAGCTGTTGGCCATTTGGCTGAAACAGTTTAAAGAATGATTCACAAAAACTGAGTATGATGTAACATAAGATCAAGGATACATGCAAAATATTTGGAAACTCCAAAACTCTAAGAATTTTCTTCTTTTCTCTTTTAACTCGTTACATTTTAAAACAGATATCCACTTCAAGAAAAAAAAAGAAATCTGAAAAAGCAGGCAATAAATTATATGAAATCAAAGAACAGATAAACTGCAGACCAGTTAGTAATTTCCACTGATGTAATAACTGACAGCTATTTGTGTTTACATAATGAACAAGTCTGCTAGAGATTGAGCAGCTAATCTTGAACATGTCTGCCATATTTTAGATGATCACCATCATGTCTGCCTTATTCAGATGATTATGGGCAAAGCAACATTACTGATATTATTGTATATTTTTAATTTCGTAATATCCATGCTTGTCATTTCTCCTTTCAGGAATTAGGTGCGTCTTGTTTGGCTTTTTTTTGAGATTATGATAGAATATCTAATAAGTATCAGTTTAATAAATTGTAATTATAATAATACATAATTAATTTATTATTTTCAGTAGTTTCCTGAATTATATATAAATACAAGAGTAGTTTTAAAAAATGCTAATTGATTTATTTATGCTTCAAATTTAATTTGGTTTGGTTTGAATGTTTGGATCATTTGCTCCATACCTGGCGTGTTTTAAATCTTAATGATTGTGGCTAAATTTTGTTTTATTTTTAATAATTATCATTTTAGTATTTATTATTTTCTATTTTAGTCAGTTTAGAAGACTTTAACAACAGATACATGATGCATAGATTAAAATTAACACTGGAATAGTCTGAAGACATATTTAATCTTACTTGAAAAATTTCAGCAGCTCTTTAGATTAAGTTAGTTTCAAATTTGTAAATATCGTAAACGAGGTCTTCTATATTATTATTATTATTATTAACAGATAGTAAATGATCTCTGCTAGTTTTGTTTATATACTTATTTTATATCAGTTTATTTGCCTTTTTTCTTACTTCTTGTAACGACTTCTGTTTATATCTGGAAGAATCTTCATTCTAGGAGTTGTGGTGAAATAATGTTAATTAGCTTTCATAACTGAAATATATTGATAAAGAGAATATTGATATCAGTTTGCTTTATAAATATTGAGCAATTACAAGTTGAAACATGTATTCCTATCTAAAGAACACATTTTCCACTTTACACATTAGTAACATATATTTGTAACATAGGTAAAACAAATTCAGTTCCAATGACAAGACAATTTTCAAAAATATTGTTGACTGAAATGAGATTATTCCCGACTGATGTCTTCTCTGTAAAAATTGTTCATGTTTATATTGGTGAAAAAGACTTCAGGATATGCTAATTGCTTGAACATGTACACAAATAATATGGATAGGAGCTATTTTCAGTGGCATGCTGAGGTGGGGCCAAAGAGGCAAGTGGCCCTGGACATCCAATCAGAGAAAATAATTTTAAAAATTTGGTTGGTTTATATTTAAATCAAATTAAGTGTTTATTTTATGTTTCATCTGTGTTTACATATTCAAAATATCTTCCTTTCTCGTAATATTTCTCAGTACTAAGTCTTACACTTGAGTCTTTGGGACAAACAATCAAGGAGTTGGCCCTGGGCATCACAATACCTCTGCACGCCAATGGCTATTTTAATTAAAAAGATAAATCATAGAAATTTAACTTATTATGAAATAACATTTTATAATAACAATAAAACTTTAAAAAATCTAACACTTCTTTCATGGCTTTTGCTGTGTTGCTAATGTGACTAACTGTGAATACAAGATTACAACTTAAAGCCTCTTTTGGAAGTTGTTATTTTCATTGAATGCATTCAAAAAAGGTATAATTTAGTTACTATATGAATATTATTAATATAACTTTTCATATCTGATTTGCTAAAAATAAAATCATGGTAACTGATTGTCTCATTTCTCATGTATGGTAACACATGATAAACTTGTTTTACTGTTGATAAGTTTGTTTCTTTGTTATTAATATGGTCAATTTAAGATTTGTTTTGTTGCTCAAATAAATAAATAGTATTACATCCTTTGTAAACAATCCTTTGTCTATATAAACTACACGAAAACATTTATAGAAATAAATGATCAATTTTTATAATAAAAGGGGAAGTAACCAACCTAAGTAAACCGAACTTTGATGTTATATTCTTATTATTAATCCAGTGTGTGTGTAAATATATTGTAAAAACCAAAGCAGTTGTCCACATCAGTGTGATACTGCTTGTTAATACAGTATAAATCAACTGTTTGAAGAAAATTTGAGAAAAAAGAAAGAATAAGAGAAGGAAAATGGATAAAAACTGCACCAAAGAATGGAAATACTGAAAAGAAATGAAAATACATAGGTACAAAACTAAATTTAAAAAAAACAAAAAATTTCCCCCCTCTTTTTCACCAAAGAAAAAAAAATATTTGAAAACAAGAAAGAAAAAAAAAGGTAATAACAACAATATAGTTAGAGAATAAATTAAAGAAATATTTGATGGAAAATTGTTTATTATTTATTTCAATATTTCTGTGATATACATCCATCCATATTTTAAGAAGATTGAAATAATTATATATATACATATATATATAATTCCTAAGTCTCAATTCTACATGGGACAGTTCCGGGACACTCAGCTATAATATAGTAGTATTCACACTTAAACCTCCCTCTTATTATTATTATTATTATTATTATTATTATTATAGTTAAAAACAATTTGAAGATATAATATATTGCTAAAGATATGTATACACAGACATTTACACAGCTATATGAATGTATGTGTATATGTGTGCATATACACACACACATATACACATGTATATGTATATATATATACATATGTATATATACAAACACACAGACACACACATACATACATACACACACACTCATATATATATATATATATATATATATATATATATACACGTAAACACATTCAGTGCACTTTCTACAGCTCAACTTTGACCACACTGCTCCTATCTTCCCATGATGCAATGTGCATGATGTCACCATCACAAATCAGCTGTGTACAAATAATTTCTCACACTGGTGGAGCAACTCATTTCAAGTTCTTGTGGCATGCTGACAGGCTGAGTGTGTTTGTGTTTTGGGCATTATTTTCCACAGTGTGCATGGTATCCAACCCAAAACAAGAACCAAAACAATATACATTGAAGTACATACCTGAAGTTTGAGTGGTCGTCAGACTAACATTTAACACTGGACTTGTACATATGTGTTGGTAATTTAAAGTTTTCAGTTTGCTAACAAATAAATGACTTTAAAAAAAGAAAGATTTTATTTTCACAAAATGAAAAACATCAGTTGATACCATCAAAACATCCTCCTTTGTAAAAACTATATGGTTGAAATGTGCCAATCCAAAAGGTTCTGTGCCAGAAAAATATCCATGTCCTAAACTCCTACTTTCATTTGGTGTGCATCTTATTTCTTCCTCAAATTAATTAAACCCTAGCCCACCACTTTATTTAATTTGCTTGTTGTGTAACATGTCTGACAAAATAACATCTGCAGTACATTGCACTTTCTGATCAAATATCTGCAGTACCAAGCTGCCTACTGAAATGTATGTCTATTATTTCGATAATCATGAAAGAAATAATAGAGAGAAAAAAGGCCCATTGTATGGCATCACATTTTTACCACTATGTATTTGTCCTTAACCATTTGTAGGTAAATTTCCTGGTGGTCTGTTCCATTTAGACAACATGTTTTATTAAATTAGTCGCTGAGTCAGGTTTGTAACAATTAGAACAAGTTAAGTGTCTAACAAAAGGCATATTGGACTATACAATACATAATTACATTAAAATTAACTTTTTCTTCTGTGCAATAAAACAATAAAAATCTTCATATTTGCCTGTCTATAACTATTAAGATCAGTGAAACATTTCATGTCTTCAAAATAACAGTTCTAGCTTTGGATTAATAAAATTAATACCAATCATGAATTTGTATAAATTCTTAAATAAATAAAACAGTTTTGAAGAATGTTGTGTATTTGTTATCAAATAATATCACAGTTATGTCTCCAGACAGATCTGTTAATATTTACTCCAAGTATTAATGTCAGAACATACTCTCTGACTGTGGGTTTCTCATATTTACATACCATGTCAATAAAAATTACACAAATATTTCACAATTAAACACACCAATGTGTTTCTTCAGTCTGTGCCTGGCAGCAAACATTGTGACAGAATGTGTTAGTGACCTCTTAACACAGTATTCATGTAATTTGCAATCAAATCTGCCTCATGAAAATTATTCAGCTTTATTAGTTTAAAAATAAATTAATAAATTTAAAAAAAAAAAAAAAAAAAAATATCCATAACATTTTATGGATAAGTATGTTAAGCCAAATGAAATAATGAGTAAACATTCTTTTTCTTTTCTTTTCTTTTAAAAAAAAAAAAAAAAAAATAAATAATAATAATAATAATAATAATAATAATAATAATAATAATAATAATAATAAAATGAATCAGCCAGTTAATTAATTAAGCACTAACTCAGCAATTTATTTAATTATTGACTAATAAGTCAATACTTTATTTTTAATTAAAAGCACAATAGAAATAATATCTTGGGAAAAAAAGAAGTTCAAATTATAACATAAAAGTACATGATTTGATTTATATATTACACCAGACTTTTAGACTGAAAATAAAATTATGTAAACAAATGGAAATAGCCTTTTGAGTTATTTCTGGGTGAGTTCCAAAGCTGACATTTTGATACACACATAACATTATATAGATTATATAAATATCTTAATATTTTATAGTGACTGCAATTGTTTCTTCACTTAATGATGAAAAGACAATCTTCAGAATAGGAAATTCTAATTAATTAATAAATAATAATAATAATAATAATAATAATAATAATAATAATAATAGTTGATATTAAAAAGAAAATATTAATGTAATGAAACTCATTGTTAAAATGTTACTGCATTAATATATTTAAATGCTTTTTCTTAAACAATGCAAATTAATTAAAATAATCATGTAACCTGAAAAATGGGTGCATATTACATTGTGCTAAAACAGCCCCCCTTCAAAAAAATAAATTAAAAATATAATTCAATAAATATTTTTAAAATTAATCTGTATTTATTAATTTAGCAGTTTTTCCAACCATTGCCAATGCTGTTAGATAACATAAATAATAGATCCACAAACAGAATGAATAATACCTGCATTTTAGTAAAATAGTGAAACAACCCTGTTGTTACAAAGACTAATAATTAAATTATCTATTTACACAAAACAAGTAACTTTGTGAAAGACATGGGACTGTCAAACACATTAATTAAAACATCAAACAAGAATGACTGCATTATTATCACAAAGCCACCAAATAATACTGGAATGTTACTGGTTGATGTTTCACAGTAACCCTCATTCAGTTCTTTTGTTGTATTGTCACACAAACATGAGATCACATATTCATATTCCAGTTTATGAATACTGATTACAGAAAAACATAAATGAAAGATTTATAACAAAACATTTTCTAGGAGACTAGATTACCTTTAGCCAGAACAGAACTGAATTTCATTCAACTGGCTTCAGTGCAATCTGAAGAATCAGATTATCATTTACAAGCAATGGTGAGTTTGGCTGACACAGATCAGCAACTGAAACTTTCTTGTCCATTTCAGTGTCTGTTTGATATCTTGCTTTAGAGAAATTCTTCTTCCCACAGACAGAGTGCAGAATCTGATTCTGGTCCACAACTGACAAATGATACTCAATTGGCCGAGGCTGGTCAAGGATTACATTCGAGTTGAGGACCACTCGAAAATCATCACTGTTGGATGAATAACCCTTTGGGTGAACTTTTAACTCCCATTCCCATGTTTGTGGTGGAAAAGATGAGGAGCGAGTAGAGAAGCGAAAGCTTACCTCAGTACCTTTGGGACATGCAGAGTACTGAGACACAACAAATCTTTTATCCCAGCGTAGATTGGAGTAGTTTCGAAGCAGAAAGCTGGATGACATGAATTCTTTAACATTTGCTCGCTTCACTAGAGGAAGGGCATGGTACTTGTAGGCCAACATGAAAGCCTTTTGAAACAATTCTGGATGTTGCTGAAAGACTGAGTGAGATTCTACTTGACATAGCTGCTCTGAAGTCATCATTGGAAATCGTATAAATTGCATTATTTCCTTCAGATTCTCCTTGAAATTAGCTGCTCTTTCTGGATGAGCTGCTGACTGTAGCCATTTAATAGCAGCTGTCCACAAGTCAAATTCATCCTTGATGTTAAGATCTGAATTCTGGAGGAACTGTATCAATTGTTCTTTTTCCAGATTGACCCATTCACGCTGCCATTCCACTGATGATGTGATGTCATCCATTTTTTCTGCAAGAACCTGGACACATTCAGCAATAAGTCTGACATGGTAACACTTGGTGGCATACTGGAACCATACATGGAACACATCCTTCAGCTGCAGCTTTGGAATTATGTATGAACATGCAAAATTAATGCAGACATTTCGAAGATCTTCTACATTGTACTTGTCAGCCAGAATGAGAACTGGCAGTGTACTATCAATATTCAGTTTTATATGACAGTCATATAAAAACTTTAGAAAACGTGGAAACACAGAGTTGCACAAGTTGTCTTCAATTAATTCAACCTCCTTAAAGATAACAAAAAATATGTATATACTTTCAAATACATATTTTAAAAAAACCCAGCTACTATGCTTACTAAATCAATTATTAGAGAAATTTATAACTGAGGTGATGAGACGATACGATATTCAAAATGGATTATGTCATTGTAAGTAAAATGGACTGAGTATGAAATGGAGAATTTGCAATAAATCATAATTTGCAAACAGAAGATTAAGTTGAAGAATAAACTTGAAAATCACTCCTAAAGAAATGAATTTTTAAAAATCAAATACAGTGAATCTTTATATAATTCATCTAAATTCACAAATCTTAATCAAGGCTGGACTGATTTTTCAGTAATTTTTCATATGGGATTCTTAAGGGAAAAGAAATAAATATTGAAATCAATGATTAATTAGAGGTTACCTTGGTCTGAGAATTTGACCATTCAGAACTAAACATCCGTTCAAAGACATCACTGGATCGTACAAGGATCAGCTTGTGGGCATAGTAATGTTCTCCCCCTACAACCAAAATAACATCACTCAGCAGAGAGTTGTTGAAGAATTTGGCCTGTTCTCCTAATACTTGTCTCTCATTACCATGACAATCAATGCCCTCTGGACTCTTCAGTGCCATGGAGATGGAAGTTGGTGAAAGAGCCATAGGAGGTGCAGATGCTGTGAAAGTCACACGGAAGGACCTATCTGCATCAGCTACATGAACTGTTGGTGCCTCCAATGGTGGAAGAGCAGGCTGTTGAAAGTTAGGTGGTGAGGCCATAGATCTCCTCCTAAATTAAGAAGAAAAGAAAGGTATAGTTATTTAATAATCCTTTGGCATTGTTATAAACACGTGTTGCTGTTGAAGACATTTTGAAGGGAACATATCTTTCTAAATGACTGTATGTCCATGGCCTGAAAAGAAAAAAAAATATTTTAAAGAAAAAGATGAAGGCACTGCTAAGAAAAATAAATCACACATTAATATTGTTGATCTAAATACAAAAAGCAAATTTGATGAAAAGATCTGCATGAAACAGTAAATTCAAAAAATAATTTATTGTATGCTACTGATCTTCTTACTCTGGAAATGAGAATTTCTGCCGTATAGCAAAAGTTTGAACTACTGTAAATTAGACATTACCAAGGACTGTATATCATGATTCAGCAGCCTTTTTCTTAATATATAAAACAGATTTGCAAACAATCATAAAAAGTTGAATATCCCTTATCAAAAATATCACAACTGCCAACAGCATTTATTTATAAGAGAAATATTTTAAAAAATAATCATTAAAACCTGCAACTCAAATAAATTAAGAAACGTATAGCGGTAATCATACCAATGATGCAAAAACAGATTTCGAAGCTATTTAGATTTAAAATAATGGATTGTGATCCTGTATTAATATTTTTATTTTAACAAAGGTTAAGCAACAAACTGATAATAATTGTGCCTAGCACAAATTGAATATATTTTATTTCACTGGCTTAAATTAAATTTGCTATTTAATGTCCAAACATAAAAGCAGAAATAAAATAAGATTTCCTAACAATCTATTGGAAAAAAAGAAGAAAAAAAGACTGAAATAAAAAGTTTAAAGTTACAACATATTTCAAAAATAATAGTTTTATTAATTAAAACAAAATTAACATATGCTACTATAAAACAATATGCAATATAAATGGTAAGAGATATCAGACTGAAAGGTTCTAGTGCAGTAACTACATCACTTACCTTATCATTCTTGCACTGTTGGATTATTAACAAAATGACATTTCTGTAACACAAATGTTATCATGCAAACACAGAAAGCAACAGGTAGTGAAATACTGTCCAAAGAAAATTAAAAAAAATAAAAATTCAAAATGGTGTCAAATTTAACAGTTATTAATCCATAAATGGTCTGTTTCCAAAAATTTAGCTAAGCAAACAATATATATATTTTTTTAAACCTTAAAGAACTTTAAAAATTGTTGTTGTTTTTTTCCAGTCCTTATTTGTATTCAAATATTAAATTAAGCCACTTATTGAAGTTCAGATACTATTTGATCAAATACTGTCTTTTTTCTTTTTTTTTTTCTTTTTTTTTTCAAGAAGTGATAACTACAGAAAAAAGCACAGATTTGATTAAATAATTCTGTCACATACTGTTTTGTATTTAACTACCTGTGCCATGCTGAAAGAAAAAAACAACAAGCAGTACATTTTTATCTGTACAGATGCTGAGCGAAACATATTAGAAATAGCTAGTTGCCCTCCAAGCTTGGTCCAGTACACAGTACACAAAAAAGATTTACACAAAATGGATTAATTCAATTTAAACTTCTAAATGTCCTTCCTGTTGCAACCAGGTGAAATTCAGATGTAAAATACAATGGCATCAAAGTGTGGTGACTCATCATTTAATGCAAACAGTTTACATCAACACAACATCAATCCTCACTGTTGAGATATTTCACAGCAATGTTTATATTTAATTGTTCTCTGTGACAGCTGTTACAAACAGGATAATTATTCAGTATCTGATAACATCAGTACCTAAACTCATGCATTTTTATAATACTGTGTAATCAGAATAAATTAGAAAGGGATTGCTGCCTTAAATAATTTAAAAAAAAAAATGTATATGAAGCATTTTCATGGACAAATATTTTTAATTCTTCACTTTAACAAAGAATTTTGCAAGGTTCTGTTATTTTTTGTTTTTATTTTTGTGTTGTTGTTTTGGCTTTTTATTATCATTGTATGTTGTTGTTTTGCAGTGAAGGGTTTTTTATACAATATATACATTGTATATGTAATTTTTATTACATACACAAAAGTAAATATAATTTTACATACTTTAAAAAATAAAGACAGCAATGTATTTTTCTTAAATATTTTTAAAAATTATAAAAATTATAAAAATAAGTAAACAACAAACATCAAGAAAAATCTCATTGTATGTTACTAATCTTCTTACTCTGGAAATGGGAATTTCTGTATTATAGCAAAAGTTTCAACTACTGTAAATTAGACATTACCCAGTGTGTGTGTGTCAGCAGATGAAACCTAAACAAAAATATTGTGACTGAATATATTTTTACCTTTAATTTTACATTCCTAGACATTAACCTACAGAGTTAAATTATTTTATATGCCATTTCAAAATCAAACTTTTACTTTACTCTTCTATATATACATACATACATACATATATATATATATATATATATATATATATATATATATATCAATAGTATTTTTCTCTACAATACACTTACATAGAGTTTTGCTGTCTGTTGGCCAATAATCATTATTAACCTAATAGCATATGCATTTTGGAAGGCCCTGCACTAAATACTAGCAAGCTGTTGGATTCACTGGCATCTCACAATGTATTTGTTCACAAGTTATGGAAGCTACATCATTAATTGTTCATCATTTTGGGTAACATTATATCGAGCTGTTAAATTATATACAAACAAGTTAGTTCACCACAATGTGATTTTTTTTAATTTAGGGCCCCATTATAACAAATCATTCTGGCACTGGATCAGCTTAATCTGCACCTTATTAAAATGCTAGTAGTTGGTTTTCTCTATAGTATCATTTTTATATAAAATTCATCTTTGATAACCAATAACTTTACTGACAAAAGGTGCTAAAGTTTCATTAAATAAATTTCACTGTTATAAAATAAACAATAAATTAGGATTACTTGGAGGTTTAATTCCTTTAACTGTTAATAAAAATAAAAGAATGAATGATCTACTACAATGTGTCCAATTCATTTTTAGAATACCTTCCTGTATCATTCTTATATTATATATGTGATAATTCAGTTTTGTAATAAAGTTGTCTGGATTAAAAAAGGTTAGATACAAATAATTATTCATCCAAATATCAAAATTCTTTGAAAAGCTTTATTTCAACTTTTTATTGTACACTATTCCAAAGTGAGGAGAGAATGGAAGATGCTGGTAGTTCACTTATTACTTATGGAAAAAAAAAGTATTCGGTTTTTAACAGCTTTCTAAAAACAGATTAAATTAGAGAATCGAAGTACGACTGTAATTACATATTCAAATTAGTATTAACAAAAATGGTGTATAGCAAACAGTAACGATAATACATTTTTTTCTTTTTTCTTTTTACTTTTTTTTTTTTTTTTTTTTTTTTTTTTTTGATAAATCATGTATATAAAACTTAATGTTTAGTTTTATCAAGAAAGTTAAAGTGATATTTATTATAATTATTTTATAAAGGGATTTTCTTTTAATAAACTGTTCTTTGTGTTACGAAATACATTATTATATGATAAAGATTTGCCATCCTTAGCTTTCAACCAATATTGACATGGCAGATAACCGTTGATGGTGCAGGTATCGCTTTAATGAACATTATTCACTATGCTATTAGAAACAAACATTACTACACAAAAAATTTTAAAACAAACTGTATATATTTAACCTTTCAAAACTGTCAAACAGTCGCACCTGTTAGCTTTTGTTTACATCGAAATAGGAAATTCGTTGTGCGCATGCGGCTCGTATTCGTTCAGCCAATTTATACTATTGAACAAAAGTTAAGCAAATAACATAATAAAAATGTAACAATTTTAATTGAATATATTGTTTAATAATGTTTTATATAATGATACTACTATCACCATTATCACTACTACTACTACTACTACTAATAATAATAATAATAATGATGATGATGATGATGGTGCTAAGGCATATCTTTTCTTTTCTTGTATGAAAGTTAATGAGAATACGACCTATCTTAAAATGTTAAATCTAACTGCAATGTGTGAGTGTGTAGATAGATATAGATATATATATATAGGTGTATGGACAATTTCTCACCAGTAAAACGAGAAATAGGACAATTGCTCACCAAATTGCAGGGTTTTTTTGATGATTTTTGTATGTTGTTTTTTTTTATCAAAATTTTACTTTTGCTTATGCTATGTGTATGTGAAAGATTGATTGGGAATGGGAATCTCAGATAAATTAATAAATAAAATAAATAAGATAACAAAATTACTCCTGTTTGGCTGTATTTTAAACAAGTTCAGCACAATTGAATACTGTGGAGATAACTGCAGTAAAAAATAATTAGTGGAACCTCAAAAACTTTAAGTGAACTGTAATTTACACAACTTTCAAGTTGGGTTTTTTGTTAAGAAAAACTTCTGTTATTTCTTATTAATAAAATTTTATTTTGAAAAAAAAAACAACATCCTTTGAATTTGAGCAATTGTCCTACCTTCACATATATATATAGTTTTGAAATTAAAAACATATTTTTTATAGTTTAGGTTGAATATTATCGCATGTTACTCATATTATAATTTTAACATTACATGCACTAGCTATAGGAATATTATAAACCTGGTTATATTTGTGAAATTCCTTTCAGCAATTTAGAAACTTTGATTCTTTAGTTTCCTTTGTAAGTGTAACATAATATATGCTTAGTTATGTGAAGTTACAAGTTATTACAATAAATAATGAAAGTAAAATAAAAACCATACATATCTTTCTTTTTTAAATGTAAGTTTTAGAAAACAGTATAACTGATATTTCAAAATAAAAATACAAACAACAAACCGTGCATATCTGATTCTAACAGATGCCATAATTCTTGACAGTGTGACAATTTCATCCAAGTGTTAACTCTGCAGAAATGTCAGTGCACATTGCAATAAATTTAAGTATGCTATGTTTTTCTACTAATTAACACCCCAGTTAACACAACATGAACAACCAATTACTTCTTCTCTTGCCATCCTTTGATTAACCAAACACATGTTTATCATTTTGTTAGTGAACAAGACAAAGACCTGTCTTTAAAATATCTAACATTATGCATGTGGTAAAGATTAATTTCACATTTGTTTCACTTTTGGATAATCCTTTAAGCAGGAACCACAAATGTCTATCAACACATTTATATATTCTGCCAGTTTGTTAAAAAATAATAATAATACCAAAATACTGTAATCAAAGCACTGTCTATCAGTTTCAAATATTTTAATGTATAGTACATATTCAGTTATTATATACATACATGACAGTACTCGAAAGACAAATGATCTACATATTATTTGCACTTATTATAAGTAAAATCAAACAGTTTCATTATTTATTTTTTTTATTTTTTTATTTTTGTGATATTTCAATAATTTCAGTAATGTTCATATAATTATAATAATAATAATAAAAATACAAAGGTATATTTAGGTTTTTATTTTCTTTTAGGGTAAAGTCTCTCTCGCTCTCCTGGTTTTTAATTGTGCTAATAGAAAAAATTCACATGGCAAATGTACATGCTTTCTAGTATTCTCAGTACATGGTATCATTCATAAATATTTAAATAAAGTTAGTTCTCTATTCATTTTTTATATTTTACATACATTACTTTTATATTACATAATATTAACCATTGGAAATATTATTTGGATTATTGGTCTAAAAAATAAATAAATAATTAATTATTTGATTATCAAAACACTTTTAAAAGTATAAAACCTGTAAAGGCTAATCATTAGCATACAAGTTTTATTATAATAAAAAACGAAAAAGGATATTTTGGCCATGTCCATCAACTTTTTTTCATTTTGAGGAAAATATGAAAAATATTTATTTGTTAGCACAGTATTTGAATACTTTAAATTACCAACACATACGGACAAGCTCATGCACAGTTTTAAGTGTTCAGCTGACCACCTCCCAATTTGACAAATGCATTTATATGGGACAGAGTGAAACCCAAAGATTGAATATTTTGCTATGCTGGATCAGGTGGTAGAAATATTACTGATTGAATTACATTCACATAATCCATACAAAAATTCACAGATAAAAATAAAATATCTTAGAGAATGTGAGATGATTTTGTCATGAAGTCATAGTATCCAATGACATCTTAACTGAAAATAATCACAATTAAGATAAAGGATACGATTTGAACAGCTCTCTGTTCAAATTGTATCCTTTATCTTAATTGTGATTATTATCAGTTATTTTGTAGTATAATTATGTGATCAAACAAACACATTAAATTGATAATCATGCAATTTTTAAGCTGATTTTGATAAAGATATGTATACAACAATAATGTGGGTTGCAAAGTTGCTTTTTATCTTTGGAGAGAGGCTTTTGTCCTATATATTTCATCTTGATTTATGTTCTAGTTTGTGTTTTCACTGGGGAGTTTTTGTCCTACCTTGCTGGGAGAATTTTGTTCAATCTGTACATTTTTGGAGGGGGGCCATTTGTCCTTGGGGATTTATGTTCTACGCTGACATGATCACCAAATACAGAGTTGAGAGCATCTTGTATGTGTCACTCAAAGTCAAATATCATCATAGTTTGTTTCCTTTAACTTACCATGCATGATTTCATATATAGTCTGTTTTACACTAGAACAAAGCTGAGGTTGATGGTTCTTCGAAAGACACCAAAGTTAGCCATCTGACTCTATCATTAAATATTTTAAGCAGCAATTAGCTGCAATTTCAGTAAACATAAGAAAAATCAAATCCACTTAACAACACAAACAATTTTACTATGAAATGCTATAATTTTGTTACAACAATCATGTCATTTGCAGCAGTTAATTGCAAAGAAGCATACAGTAAACACAGGAAAATATGAATCCAGTTAAGTACCCAAACTGTTGTACTGAGAAACACTCCTCTCCTGACTTTTTATGTTGATGTAATAAACATTAAAAAAATAAAATGTCCTACTGTGAAATGTCTGTGGCCAAAACATCATTCACCAACAAAAACATAGTGTGTTGAGTTCTTTATTACCACTGAGTCACTGACCAGTAATTTTCAGTGAGATGTCTTTAATGTCTCAATTCAACTTTTTCTGAAGAAGCCATTCTCTAAATGACCCCCTTTGGTAATTTTCCTAGGTACATTTCTAGAAAACTCTGTACCAGAATTGTGCCAGTATCTCCATATCTATTGTAGCTTTTCTCAGTGGTGTTACACAAAACAGACATATCACCAAGATGCCCAAAACAGATTTTCGAACTGTTGCAATAATGCAATAATATAAAATACCATACATGTCATGTGATGAATGTACAATAAAATTATAATATTCATTTGCAATTTGAGTGTGTTGTTTCACCATGTGATAAAATATGAAATTGCTTGCTTTCTTTCCATTTGTTTTCCCTACCCAATTTTATCTTTCTTTCTGTTTTCTTCTTTTTATTTATCTTTTATTTTTACTTATACACCAAATCAATATACCTTTATATCTTTACTTTTCTGAATCATTATTGGTTTTAAAGTTTAGTTGTTAAATAAATTTGTGATGAATATTTCATGAATTGTTTTTAGACACCAGATAGTTACTGTCCATCATGTTTTACCAGTTTCAGTCTTGAGTTATCAGTCTATTGATGTTTTGGAAGAAATTTGTTAATGTCATCTAATGTATAGTTATACTAAGAGTGTAAGTGTTGTTGTTTTCTTTTTACAGTCATGGACATTTTTTTTTATATCAGAAGGTTCATATCAAAGATCACTTGATACTGATGAAAAATTCAAGAGGAGCCTATCATGTTGCAAAGTGCATTTCTTCTTGCCTCTGTTTGGCCATCAACCATCAGTGTAAGATGCATCTGATTGAACATATTTTTAAATTTAAACTTTCTTCATGCTGTAAAATGTTTTAATCACTTGTGTGCCATTATATCATGAGATAATTACTGAATTCAGAAGTGTTATTACATTGAGATTGATTCAGCCAACCAATTTTAGAAAGATTTAGATGTGGATTGTTAGATTTTGGAGTGACATTTAAACATACACATTTATCTGCTTGAACAATACAGATTGCAGGTGAGAGAAAAGGGAGCTAAAGATGAATTGTATTGCTGAGCACAAATGAAAAAATTTCAGGTTTACAGTAGGGTAGATTTTTCATATAGCTGTCTCTGAGGCATATTACAAGATGTTGGTATTATCTATTGTTTATTATAATATATATATATAATAAATAGTAGGGGCACATGTCCATTCTTACATTAAGCAGCTGGAGTTTTTCTGCTGACTTCAGATCATACTACTGATGAGATATGTGACCATCTTTTAAAAAAAAAAAAATTGGAGGATTAGTTGGTGAAATGACAGGGTGCAGCAGTCTTACATTATTGAAGTTTGTTACAGTATGAGCTAGTATTGACATATGATCCCAGCAGCTGTCACTGGTAAAATCAATGGCAATTTAATTATAATAATAATTATTATTATTTTCTATAATTTTAATTTTAATTATTATTATTATTTTTTTTTTTTGGTCATTTTCATATCCTAACTGTATGATTGAAGAAATGTTCTAATGTGAACAACTATATATAAAAAAATTATAATCTGACAGACAAAACAACAAGAATAAACCAAATGTTTATTTCATTTATAAAAATCAGTTAAAAAATCATGTTATATACAAAAAATATTATGAAGTACATTTATACTGCTGTAATTAATGATTTATGAAATCTAGTATTGCAGCAGACAAATTTATAACTGTACACACCTTGTAAATAAAGGTAAGAGGCAAATCTTGCATTAAAACTTTTTATCTGACTAAATATATTTATATATATGTATTACATATCAAGCATTTTTTTTTTTCTTAAAACTAAAAAATTAAAAAATGGAAAGCAAAATTTTATTGTTTCTAACTGATAAATTTTTCTGTATATGTTATTTATATCTTTATTAAAATTTCTACGAGATGATGAATTTGGAAAATCTATTGAAGTAAACAATAAATACAATTACCAATGAATCATCATTAAATAGAAAAATAAACCCCAAAAAGTGAACAGTGGCAAGTATCGTCTTGCATTCAATTTACATGTAATGTTACTATAAAAAATCACACATTGAGTATAATGTTGAACTCTAATATATTTACATATTTTATTACATACAAATATACATTCAACTACAATGGATATAAAGATAAAATGAAAAAATAAAAAGAATGAAACTATCAAGTAAAAATGATATCTTGTCAAAAGGGGTTAAAATTTGATTTACATTAATTCACTTTCTGCATAGAATTAAAAAAAAAACCCAAAAAAAACAAAACAAAAAGCATTTGTAGAAAAATAATGAAATGAAAATGAATATGTTTCTATGCCATTAATTCTTTTTATATTATTTTACAATTAAAAAACTATATAATAATAATAATAATAATAATAATAATAATAATAATAATAATAAACTGATGATTCTTATATGAAAAACCTCCATTTATGAAACAATACAAATTTTTAATTTGTTAAAATTTAAATAACAGTTGGCACATTAGGCTTTTGAAAGTTTCAGTTTTAAAGGTTAACAAAAAGGTATATAAAAAAAAAAAAAAAAAAAATATTAATTTTAATTTTAATTTTGTTGCCAGAACAATAAAATAACAGCAATAAAAGTGATGAGGGTGATGCTGGAAGCCAAAGATGATGCTCCTGCTATTCTGCATTTCAGTGTTTCATACCTGAAAAATAACATACAATCATTAATAAATCTTAGAAGTGACTTATTTTTTCTTTTATCAACTTTTTATAATAAAAACTTATGACAGAGTAATATAACAAGTCTTTACAGAATCTGACACTTTGTTTTATGATGTCATTTCTTGACAGAAAGACTAAAAGAAATAAAGGGCAAATCAATACTGTAATGATTTGTTTTTACTTAACATTTTATTGCCATAATTGTTAGTGGATATTGATAATCTATAATAAATAATTTAGAAAAGAGTTAAACAGGTGCTAAAACCTCCCCCAAAACACATTCTGGATTTTGTTCACATTATAAACTGCTGTGTTTGCCTGAATGAATTCAGAACCCAGTATGTATATTTAGACTTTTGTTGACAGAAAATTCAAGTTACCTGTTAGGTTCACCATTCATCACTTTACGCCACTCTTCCTCCATAGTCTGACCATCAAAAAACCAGGCTAGATCATTGAATGGGTACTCGTAACCCTGGCGACACTCACACTTGTAGCCACCTCCAACAAACCTCTTGCCTTCCAGAGGTACACACTTTACAAAAAAAACAAAACAAATAAGGTGATAAAAAAATTAGTTATTCAGATTTGTAAACAGAGAAGGACTGCTGATTCACCTTTAAATAGTCTTCCATTTATCTAAAACAATCTACAATTCATATGATCAACTCTAATAATCATTAAATTAGTTACTCCCCTTTTAATTATTAATTATCAATTAAAAAACAAAGACCACAAAACAAACAAACAAACAAAACAAAAAAAAACACAATTAAAATTAAACTCCATTGTTGATTATCTCCCCTCCATTACATAATTACTTTGAAGACATTTTATTTCTTTTGTATTAATAACTGATAACCAGAAGACAACTGGATGATGAGACTGACAGCTAATTTTGACACCAGAAAACAATCACTTCACTATCTCGTGATTATTCCGCCAGTGCCAAGATCAGACATCAGTTGTTTTCCACATGTGAAATGACAGTTTGAATCATATGAAGGCAATATGAAACCACAGACATATACATATTATTTATGATCAAGAAATAGCTTGTAGAGTTGAGTTCATAATGTATTTCCCATTTTTAGTCATTCTCTTTGTGTATCAAGTGGAAGCACACATTCACAGATTGTTTATCAACACACTATAAAACATTCTATATGTATATGTGATCAAATGAATTAATAAAATGAAAAATTATAATAATTACAATATTATTTTAAAACAAAAATTAAAAATGTTTTTTTTTTTTTAAATTTAAAATAATAAAAATAAAAGATGAAGAAATAAAATATAAGCCAGAAAAGAATTTACTTTATATTCAGGAATTTTTTAACTCCGTTTTGTTTTAGGTGCTTCTGATTCTGTTAATGGAAATTAACTGACTGCAGAACTTTTAACTTACATATTGTGACTGATAGTGACAGCGGGCAGTATTTTTGAAAGCATTGGCAACATGAAAATCTGCTGGACACTGGTTAATGTCCAAATAATCTAATTTCACATCCACTGTAACAACACCCCTGAAAAATAACATTAGTAAATGCATTGTTTAAATTTGTTTGTGCAGATTTGAACAGCAAATAGTTAATAAGAAAAATGTTTCTTTTGAAGTCAAACATTTGTAGCTTAATTCTGCTTTTTCTAAAATACATAAATTTTCTATTAAAGTTAAAAAAGAATATTTTCATTTTAAAAAAAATAAAACATTTCTGAAATATATTTAAGGAGCACATATAAAGTTTAATGACACAAGACATGGTACATACTTGAATTCAATTTCTGTTTTCAGTGTATTCTTTCCAAAGAATGGTACAACATACGAAATAACCCAGTCCATAATCCTGTCATCACATTTAAACTCAGGTCTGAGCCATTCACCATCTTCATAGCGTGCAGCTCTGTAAGTCAGAGGGTAATACTCAAATCGAACCAAACTCTCCCCTTTTGGATTTGACCTGATCATTGGCTTGGCCGTGAACTTCTTTAACCCATGGACATTGGTGGCCCATCTTGACTTCATGTTTCTGAACCAAGGTTCATCCGTGTAGTAACGTTTGAATCCAGCAAAATCAACAGCTCTGAATTCATCCAGACCATCTCCCTGTATCTGCTGTCTGAAAGCATAAGGACCAAAGAACTCTCTTGTTATCCCACTGGCCAGTGCTGGGTCTGTGTTGTTGATTGGAGGAGACATTCGAAACTTGTAACGTTCAAAGAACACTCCACTGCCCATAATCTTGAAATCTCCCATAATGTTTGCTATTACTTCAGCAAACATTTGTGTTTCATTAATCCTTCTGTCACCCCGGAGATTGCCAAATTCTTCATACTCATCAACATTTTGTAAGAAGTTGCTCAAGAAATGGGCCAGCCTCAGAGCTGTCCTGCCCTGAGCCTCAAACTGTTTATCTACTCCATGCCCTGCATCACCAGGCAACAACAGTTCATACAACTTCTTGCTCTTGCAATTGTTCTTGTTGGTGTTGTACTTGCGACGGATAATGCTGTTCATTCTTGTCACTGCCTCCTCATCAATAGCATCTCTTTTCTGCCGTTTATTTGGTTTTATTGTCATGTCTCGTTTCTGTCGAGCAATGAATTTCGCTCTTTTAGGACCTTCTCTTTTCTCCTTTTCTTTGTCAGAATAATAATCCTTCAGCCTTGATATTAGATGTTTCTTTTGTCTCTTGCTGGGTCTTGGACTCATGTTGTGATATTTGATCAAAGTTATAAACTCATCTTTCTTTGTTAACACTGATCTCTTCTTTCTTTCAACAAATTCAGGCATTACATTGGGAATCACTTGTCGTTCTGAAGTTGTCAAAAAATATTGCTTTGAGTTTAACAACAAAAACATTCTGCTTGGATGAAAAACTGATTACATTAAAATATGACAATTTACAAGATTACAATTTACCTTCCTATTTTTTTACTTTAATTTACAATGTATTAATTGTTATCATTTTTAATTTTATATAAAACATGATAGTATATTTTTGCCAAATATTATAGATCACATAACAACTCAAAACAAATCTGAATAAAGATAAGAAATGAATGCAGGAACATTATGTGGATAATATGAGAGGAAACTCAGAGCCATTACTGGCTACAAGAGATCCTTTTTGGATCTTAATAAATCAGTCATGAAGCACTTCCTAAAAAGAAAGATTTAACACACAACATTCATAAGCAGTAGTAAAAATTCTGACCTTCAACTTTGATGCAATCAAAGCCAATTTGATACTCTTCAAATGTAGCTTGTTCAATCTCCAAACCAAGAAAAGGTCCATCATGATACCAGGGGAAGTAATGGCCTGGTTGGCAGACACACTGATAACCACCTCGTCGGAAGCCATAGCCAGGTAACGGTTCACACTGGAACAAAAACATATATAAAAACAAGTAATATTTTCTTTCTGTTCAAATAATAATGATGATGATGATGATACTTAAAATAATAAATGAATAAATGAAATAAAAAAATCTTAATATTATGTCATGTTATTTTTGTAACAACAACAACAATTTCAGCTAAAGTACATTGACTTTTAATTTCACATTAACTCATTTTAGTATTAGGTATCAAATTACATTTTTCTGGTATGATAATAATTATCAGACAGGCAAATTTCAATTAGCTGGAGGGGACTTTCACATAAACCTTCCCACAGATATTTTATGGACTACCCATGGAAGTAATATGCTGCAATGGGAAATAGCCTAATTGCCATGCCGATATATAAATTAAAGTTTAGTAACAAGTATTACCATGGTAGTAGGTTTGCATCTGGCAGTTCCTCCAAAATAGTTAGGTGCTGGGTTACCCTCAGAAATTGGACACTGATTCAAATCAATTCTTTCAAATTCAATGTCCATGGATGATATGGCTACAAATCTGAAAAAGAAACACACTCAAAATAATCCATTATATGTATGCAACAAAATAAAAATGCTAATCTATAGAATGAAATGAAAAACTTGTATCTTTTCATATTATTATTTTTGTTTCTTCTATTAATTATTTTTTTTAAAGAGAATGTGAAAAACAATATTGAAATGTTCTGATCTGTTATCTAAGATGATATAAAAAGTCTGTTCAAATGTTAAAAAAATATATAATGTCTAAATTTTTATTTTTATGTATATGTATTTTAATCTATAGTATTAAGAATTCAGAGATATGGTAGATCAAAATAATTTGTTCCTATGAAAATGAAGATATATATATATATATATATATATATATCTTCTTTTTTCAATACTTTCTATGCATAGGTAATTAAGAAAGTGTACGACCAATACAGATTTTTCTATAACACTAACCTTGTATTTGGCACACAAAAACAAGAAAAATATATGAAACAGTTGGTTTACTGTTTTATCATATATATATGCCATAAAAATTATTACATTATTTCTAGCTAACTAGTTTTTTCAAGGTTAATCATCATCACTTCATTTTATTTTTTATTACATGTGACTTGCCAGCCTTTATCTGCATTGTTCACTGCAGTATTTGTTTAATCAATGTATTGTCATTTAGCCTTCAGTTATAAACAAAACTAAAAGTGTTTTTAATAATAAAAAAGATAAAACAGAAACATGAAATATATTATAAAAATAAAAATAAACATTATAATTTGAAATACTCTGAAACCTAAATTAAGTTTTAAAAACAAAACTGAAACTACAAAAAGTTCAATTTACAGAGTACAGAAATGGAATTTGTACCAACTTTTATCTGTTATCCTAAAAACATCAAAACCTTACTCTGAAAAGCAGACTATGTTATGGTGTAATGAAAGTGATGTTATACATCATCCACCATGTTGACTGTGACAGGCCATGGTTTTGAGGACAAGACTTTTTGTTAAAACTATCATGTCATGTTGTCACACTCTCAGTGTCTTTAATAACATCTGGGATCTCATTACCCTAAGTTTGGTGACCTGCAAAGGTCCACAGACTATTAGATGATAAAAAATAATAATACCCCCCCATAAAATAGTAATTATAATGATACTGTAAAATAAGGTGATACGGATGGCTAACACTGAATACAAAACATTTGATGGCTATTAATTAACAATATTCATACTGATTTATTTATTTATTTATGTAATATTCTTTAATAAAAGGAAACATTATAAAAAAAATTCTGCCAAAAAAATCTTTTGGTTCCATTTTCCTCTTCTGACTTGTTTTAAATGAATAATATTTTCAATGAAGTCAGAAAATAAAGAAAATTACAACATGAAACAATTTTAAAGTTCCATTTAGTGCCAAAGTCAGTGAAGTGTAAAATAGTTCAAAAACATGTTTTTGTATAACTTTCTTTTTATGTTTTGTCATATGATTATGTAAATATCAGGAATTTATTTACTAATTTGTTTATTTATTCACAAGATTTTACTGTTTCAGTCAAATGGCAGATATCATATAAAAAACCCATCACTGGTTCAAAAATCTGTGCACATCCACAAGGTTCACTCACTTTAATCATTATTACAATAGCTGTCTGGTGAACATTTCTAGAAGTTCAAAAAATGGGAAGAAAGAAAAAACAATTACTAAAATTTCCCTTGAATGTTTGATAAAAATTATAATGCACCTTGTTAGTGTGCATTGGGAGCAATTGGGGAAGCTATTTTGTAAATGGTGAAATATTATTTAAGTTGCCTTATTTAAGACATTACTGAAATAAAACTTTTTCTCATTTTTTGGAATTTAATTAATATTTTGTTATAAATGTAATGTGTAAAAATACTGAAGGTGTGGAACTATAATTCTACATCAGAATGTCAACCCACAACTCAATTCATTATAAGAAACACACATTTAAAGGGTGCATGCAAAAATATTGAATGTGGAGCTAATGTTATTTTTTAATTTCTTTATTTTTCTAGGCTATATAGCATATGTATGTGGTCCAGTGCTTCCCATCTATTATTGAAGATCATGGTTATTTTGTATGTGGTGTTTACATTAGACTCAAGGTGACAGTTCAGAATCTGATGAAAGTAGAAGTGGCATTCATAATTTAAATCATCAAGAGATTTTTGTAGAAGCAGAAGCCATTGTTTTAAAGTGGTGGTTACCAAGAACAAGTACAGTTCATTTGAGGCAAGATCTAAAACCAGACCTATAAATACAGTAACCTTGGCCTGAAATCCAGCTTTCAAACAGATCTTGGGTACTCAGACAAAGCTGTAAGCCCAACATGACAATGGTAATCATAGTTTTGATACCAACTGCCATGACAGCAGAACCTTTCTGGCTCTTTTCCTGTTATCTGGCTATTATACTTTGCCTTGTCATCAAGTGTACTGGAAATGAAATATTAACACAATAGATCTCCACAGGGTGAACACTTCTTGCCTTTAGGCCTTGAATTGCTAAAGAAATCAGACAGGGTAGAGAAGAACATTTCAATGGAAACATGCAGATATGGCAGAAACAATCTTTTAAAAAAACATGATGCACAATTTATTATATGGTCATATGTCTCTTCTAAATTTATTTTGGCAACAAACATTCTTTTGTACTGCAGTTTGGATGTTATAACATGTATCCATACATTTCAAATGCAATCTAAGCCATTTATTTTGATGTGAAAACCCCATACCCATTCATAAACTCTGCAACCTATGAAGGAGCACACTTCCAACTTTTAGAACAAAAAACAAAACAAATCAGCATTATTTATGCCTTCAATCTAATTTGAATATAAAATATAAAATATATAAATTATAATTATTGGAATAAAACACATTTAAATCCGATTCATAATATTTATGTATAAAAAAAAATGGAATCAAGTAATTTAATTATCTGTGAAGTCAATTCCAAGACCTAAAATATATTCAGCTATATAAACCTTTCACCGAGTGAAAACTTTAGTGTGTCTTTGTGAACATTATTAGGTTATATTCACTTTTGTCTTGATATTATTTTAAACAAAATATAAATAATATAAAAGATCAAAATAAATATTTTAAACAAGTAAAAAAAGGGTAAGAGAAACATGCAATTTAAATATTTTATTCTGCAGCTATACCTGATTATATTTTGCAGTAATACCAGAAAAGATAAATAAAATCTTTTTACTTTATTTATACTAATAATATGAGCTTCAAATGCATTTTTCTTATTGTGCTTAACAAAAAGTTATAATTATTAATACAGTTTTAAAATTATTTTATAGTAATATAAAGCCAAAGACTAAATGTCTGAGGTTTATTTTTAAATATGTATATATAAACAGAAATTGCTTTTTGTCCACAAAACCACTCTGGTTTACACCCTATTCAGACAAAATCACAAATATTTTCAAAAGCACTTTAAGCAGCATAGACATTTTTCTGTCCTTAAAAATCAGGGATTTTAAAAATACAAATTAAATTGCCAAATAATGCACAACATACCTTGATCTGATAAACAAACCATTATGACTTTCTTCTGATGTGGTGAATTCCAAGTTAATCAAATCATAGTAAAAGTGTGTGTGAATGTGAGAGAGATTTATGTTTATGATTCCTGTCATGTGTGAAGTATAACAGTTTCTTTGTGAACAGAAGTGTTAGCTAGCAGAAAATAATACCGGTTTCACTGTTGGTGAAAAGGAACAATTGTTTGTGTTCAAGGTTTCTGCCCTGTAACCAACTGTTCACCCTAACATTCCTTTTAGAACTGTTGGGAGTCAGGTTTCATTTGGAGTAAAAGTAGTGGTTTAAAAAAAATAATAATAAAATAAAAAATATTAAGGCAGAAAAGTGAATCAAAAGGTTGTATGCTTAGCCAGTTCAAAAATACAGAACATGTATTTTATAAGGACATAAAAAGAAATATTTGATGTTGAAAGTAATCAGTTTGTACATTTACAAAGCAAGGAAACGTATATAGTGAAATTAAAAATTATATGGTCAAACATCTTTAAACATTTTAGTTTGTAATTCCGAAATGTTATAATTCTCACATTTACAATCTAATCAAAATAAAAAATATTATTTTATCTTATTTATCATTTCAGTAATTGTAATTATTTTTTGATGTAAAGTATGTGTTTAATTTTGAGTTAAAAAGAAAATGTTATATATTTATATATATATATATATATACAAGTGAAGGAGTTCTAGCTGGAATGGTGATTTGCTCATGGGTTTCACTAATAATCATTCTTATGACAATCAAGACAAGAGTTCTGCTAATAATCAACATTCTTCTTTGAATAACTATTAATAATAAAAATTGAAGCACCTGTAACTAAATTCTTATAAAAAGACAACAAAATTCTAATATTAAATTCAAGACTTGCTCTATTTGTTGTACAAAGCAACCTGCCTGATCCAGATATAATATGCTTGTACATATCATTCTAGACAGAATACATATGGAAAGCTATCTCACATTGTGACCCATGGTAATTACAAAATTGAGGTGGAGGGTATGTACTCTTTCAACCCACTTGTTATTAATGTATGATCATGACCTGTGGCATATAATGCTCCAAAATACTTTGGAAGCAGAACACAAGATTGTTTGGGAACAAGTTTAAAACTTAATAAAATATTCAAGAGTAGATGAGTATTGGAATGTATTCAATAAGAAATTTATATATGTACATATGTCATGTGTGTCACATGTTTTTGGAGACATGATTGTGTATCTGTTTTTGCTTGTATGTATATGTATGTATAGTTATAACACACCTTGATCAAAACTTGCAATCAATATAATAAACAAAGGAAGAAATATATAATTTTAAAAAAAGGTCCATTTCAATGTTACATATTTTTTTCAAATTGTTTTTTTTTTTTTTTTTTTTCTCGTTTAACATTACATACTGTTTCTCAGACTGGCCCAACACATTATTCTGGATTGTTGTGAACTGGTAAATTAGTACTTCATTAAGATAATGAAGTTAGAGATAAGTCAGTATTACATAACATGAGAACTTTACACTTTAATAGTGGTTTCAAGAATGTTAATTAACTGACTTCTTAGAATCCATGGATATATCTTTGGATTTTTATAAAACTAAAATTAAAGTAGACCTATAATTTGTGTAACTTTATAAACCTTGACAAAAAAATATTTAGAATATAAATAAACAATCAAACAAACAGTCTTTTAATGGATCCCAGCTGAAATAGTATCCAGGTTATTTACAACAGAATATACTATAGCCATTTTCCATCAAGTATATGTGTGTAAAGATGTGTATGAAAACATGAAAATATCTGTAATAAGAACTTAAATGAAATAATTCTAAAAGAGTATATTAACATGTAGCTTTGCTGTTGTTTTTTAATCTTATTTCTAAGTAATTATTCTAAAATTATTACTGTAATTTTCTTATTGAAATACAATGAATATTTGTTGGGTTTTTTTATTTTATTTTATCTGAAGTAGAAAGATGTTGTCAACAAAATATGTATATGTATGTATGTATACATTTGTATGTGTATCTGAGTTCATAAAAGCCTAGACAGAATTAGCTGTAATGTAAACTGTTATTTTACAATCAAACAGTAATGTTGATATTTCATTAGTTTTGACATCAAACTATTATCATGTCAAATAGCAATTAGAATATGCTACCTTTTTGATGTAGGAATTATCTAACAGGCTATTGAAGATAATAGTGAAATTTGTCTAAACTAAAGTATGACTGACAAATTTAAAAACAGTATCATAAATTTCTGTTCTTTTTCTTATACTGTTAAATACAATTAATATCTTGATAACATGCTTCTTGGTTTTTTCTACATAAATTAAAGGCAACATTAAATACTTTTAATTATCTTGGTGAAATGGAAAGAAAATGTTTCAGATAAAATAAATAGATAAATAAAATAAAGTGGGATATTTTAATGATTTCATCTAAAAATAATCCTAAAATATATATATATATATATATATAAAATAAATAAATATATATATATATATAATACAAAACTCTCACATTATGCACAAATCATAAAAGGCTGAGTCACTGAACTATTTCATTACAGTTCTTGAATTTTCTTAGAGGATTTTTTCACTCCAGTTTATGAAATATTTTAATCACATTTTAATGGCCTACAGTGATTTACAACATCTGTTAACCTAAATTATTGAACAACACTTAGTAGTTTTAGAATGTTATCTATACTTTTTTTTTAATGCCATTACTATTATACAATAATTGGATTTAATAACATAAGATCTTAAAGTACAAAAAACAGTACACAATGTACCTAATTTAACTATCTGAAGTTGAAAAAAGGTAACAAGTATATGCATGACACTTTTAAGATTTTATTGTTTTGTTAATTATTTTGCTGATATTTGAAATATATCCAATTGTTTTTATTTGTAATTAATTATGAGAAAACTACATTTCAAAAGAAATCTACTTCATTAAAACTAAGTTCAGTGCCAAGGTGTGGCTAAATGCAACTTTCATATTAAAACTGAAAGATTTTTAACATTGTAAAAGAGAAGTTTTTCTGTGTCTGTATAAAAGTTGGACAAAAAGAGTCATAAAGAAATAATTTATTTCATCCTCACTCCCAACCAAAAATTGAAGAATGTTGTATAGTCTGCTGCCTTACCATTATATTGTAAAGCTTTTGTTTACTGATTAAAATGTGTTTCTTATTATGGGCCAAAGACCCAATTAGCCTCTGCAGAAGCACTCTTTAAAGTCTGCATAGAGTGCAGCTTTTCAGCTTATGTAGTTTATATATATATATATGTATGTGTGATGTTAAATCTTTATAATTTTTACCTACTGTAACTAATCAAGCCTTTTTAAATGTGTTGTAGTTATAATAAAGAAATATGTAAATCTAAGCCCCTAAAGTACAGCATTTTTATCTTATTTCTATGTGAATATATTGATCTATAATTTAAATTTTGTCTTGCTTAATTTTGTTTATGTATATGTGTGTTTATGTGCATATATAACAGATATGTGTTTAATTCAATAAGTAGTATTACAATTATCATATTCCACTCCAAATTAGAAATATAAAAAAATTATGGAAAATAATTACCTAGCTCTTCTCAGATGAGTATAATTTGAGTAACGTGGAAAGTATTCTACTACTGGAGCTGTAGCACTGACAATCCACCTGTTTGATCTGCCACAGTCATAGTAAGGTTCTGTAAAAATCACAGGAAGGTAGATGTCTTTATCTTGCTGTCCAGGTTGTGGTGGACCAAAGAATGATGAATCTTCATACTCATCTTTGCGGAAAATGCCTGTTGTATTAGAATATTTGATGCCAACAGAATATGTATACTTTCTCAAAGAGTCCATCTCTCCTGTTATATCTGGCATCCAGATCTTGTACCATGGGTTAGTCTTGTATGCTGGGTTGGTGTAGTTGAATGATCTGCCACTGCCATAGTCATGGATTTCAATGGTGTTGTTTGTTGGTTCTCTCAGAAAGTTGGTAGGTTCATTGTAATCATCAGCTCTCCAAGCTCTTGGTCCAAACAGTGGTAATGTCCTGTTGAAATCGTATGTCCTGAACCAGTTGGGGTAGTAAGTGTTTGTATCGAAGTACAATGCTGAACCGTTAATGAAACCAGGGCTAGCAGATACATCTGCTGCAGCAGACATGTATAAATACATCAGACCTGGCTGGTACAAGAAATCAAACGTGTGATTCAGTTTTTGGAAAATAAAACTGTAATAAAAAGCCCGATTGAGAGCCATATTGTGCATGTGTAGAAGCGAAGACCTGTTGGAATATATGACAGTTCTTAACAACATGTTGTAGCGAGGTATCTGAGCTACGGATTCTTTTGGAAGCCTCAGTTCGTCTGTCGGCTTGGCGCGACAGTTTTCTGGTGTGACAGACGAAAATTTGTCGTTAATGACATCGAAACTATCACGTCCCATCCATGCGAATGGCGCGTCATTGGTAGGGCCTGCCACCCAGGAAATGGCGCACACGCACAGAAATGCGATTGCTATTAGGTCGACAGCTCGTTTCATGTTTACCTGATGTTGTCTTCAGATGTTAATCATAGTACAACACTGTCAAATATTCAATAATCCCAGTTTAAAAATCAGTTTGCGTTACGTGTAGAACACCTGGATTTCAAAATGGCGGAAACACACTCACCTTATTCAAATTAGGGAAAGGACGCTTTGTCAAGACAGAGTGAGGTCGCTTTACTGTTCAGGTGTGACAATAAAAAATGGGTCAACTTCACTATGCGCAATGCTGGAGAGGAAAATATATAATAGTATTTCTCTAATTATAGTTGTGTATATAATTTATCTAATTTTCTGATAAGGACTGCAATTAAGAAGATACACGATTGATTTCAAACACAGGTAAATCTCTACCTGTCTTTAGCTAAAAAAAACAACAACAGGCGACATGGTGAATAATTTGCGTGTTTCCCGTCAGAGGGCGCTGCAAGTTTTTTTGTTACTCAGTGCGCTGTATTCATTCAGGAAATAATCAATGACAATCACAACATGACGTTAAAAACCAGAATAGAAATAGATCCTGATAATAATAAACAAAGAGTAGTAATCTAAAGGCATATTATAATCATTATTAAAATAATAATAATAATAATAACAACAACAACCATTTATCTACTACTTAGACAATGTTATTATGAGAAGTTTTTTTTTTTTTTACGTCCTTTTGAAAGACGCCTTTTATAACAATTATAGGTAAGGTATAATTCAGCTTTCTGAGCAGTGCTGCTATCAGTCACCTCTTTACATATTTGTCTCAGTGGCTTGCCATAACACTACGCTAAAAAAGCCAAATATAAAAAAAAAAAAAAAAAATGTGTGGTTTTGGTTACAAATTAAACAAATTATTTTATTTTGTTTAGTTTCTTAAATCTGTCGCACTGATAAATTAACCATTCCCATTAAATAAATAAATTAAAAAAAAAGAAGTTTAACATTATTTTGAAAATCAGTAGTTATTTTCACAACATTACAAGACTAAACCTTCCTCAAATTAAATAATTATCACTTTTAGATTTTTTATTATTATTTTTAAAAAAATGTATCCATTGTCTGGATTCACTTTAGAAGACGATAATTACAATCGGTCTAGATATCAGTGATTTTATAAGGAAACAAAATAACATACTTGAAAGAATGAATTCAGGATTGTTCAAAACATTCTTTGCATTTTGATAATGATGATCAAGATTCAGTTATCTGTTTCCTTCGTAGTAATGACATGAAGGAGTAAATCGTTTGCACCATTCAGCAGGCCTCTCTTATAAATTAGCATCAATGGATCTTTTATTCGAAAATTTAGAGGAAGGAATAGAAATATATATTCTTGCCTTTGATAATAATAATAATAGCAATAATAATAATAATATATAAAAATAAAATTAAAATTAAAAAGCAGAGAAATTAAATAATAATAATAATAATAATAATAATAATAATAATAAATAATTTAAAAATAGCAAGTTCTGTATCAAATATTTCTTTTTAGATAGTAATAATTAAGATATAGTTAAACAGTAACAAAGAAACTGAGGCTTTCTTATAACGATGATACCCTCCTCTCCCCTTTTTCAACATCTGGGACCTGCAACAAGGTGGCGCTGTACACAAGACAATCGTTGTCACATTCGGCCAATTTTGTTCTCTGTATTTTTTTTAGTAATAATTAATGGAGACTAAATTTACTTAAAGTTATTTCTAAATAAAGAGTATCTGAGTATTTTTCTTACCTGGATGAACGTTTCTCTTTTTTTTTTTTTTTTTTTTTTTTTTTTTGGATTCATATAAAATATAACACGATGCACAAAAACCTGTTCATACCTCTTTAATAATAATAATAATAATAATAATAATAATAATAATAAATAAATAAATAAATAAATAAAAATAAAATTATAATTCAAATCAAAACAACTAAATAATAAATAAATAATTAAATAAATAAAAACAATCACAATAATAATCACATATTTATTTTTAATATGCATTTAATTATATTTTAAGCTTATTTTAGCTCAATACAAGTTGGCATGTAATCATTTAAAGTAAAATAAAATACGGATGCCTTTAAATTTTGCAGAGGAATGCGTATTTGCATTTTATTTTCTTGTTGTTTTTTTTTTTAAATTTCAGTAAGTACTACACAAAAATTTAAACAGATGCCGATGTTTATAATTACCGAAAAGCAAACGAATAAATAAGCTAAAAAAAACACAGGTAAATAAATACTGGCACTGGCTGGTTTTATTTCGTTAGCAATGATGTTTTTGTATTTTTCTTATGTGCATTTTCACTTTGCAATTCAAGGGAAGTAATTAGCGTATTTCCGCTGAAATACTCATAATGATTTTCATTTTCTTTATCTTATACTGAGAATAAACCCCAGCCCACATTATGCCCAGAAACGAACGCACTATGTTTTATGTATGGTCTCATTTAAACAGGTATTAATTTTCTAAAAAATATTAAATTTTTCAGTGAAACGATTATATTAACCGTTTTTTCTTTTTTTTTTTTTTTTTTTTCAATTCCAATTTTGACATTGTCAGATATATTTATTTCAGGTTTTTATCATTCATGGAAATTCGATACATTTTGTTTTTAATATGAAAAGATAGTCCACAATTGATTTTATGCTACATTATGTTACAAGGCAAGGGCAGTAATGTAATGCAATTAGTGAATTCAGTTATTTTTACGATATTTAATACTGAACGAATAATTGATCTATGAACAAAAATTATTGGTCACATAATTATATAGAACTTTATTAATTTATGTCTTAGTATAATAGTTAAAAACTGCTGTCCAGACAGCATGGTGGATTATGAGAGATTGCTCAGGTTATTCGTCTGTGTTTGATGTATATCTGCAAAATTGCATTCATTTTGTATGTGTTCGTTTATTATTATTTATGCAGATTATTTTATTGTGTAAATTTAAAATAAAAAAAAATTCATTTAGTATTTGCATAGTAATATTTAATATTTATAATGACAATTCATATTAGAATACCTGGTTACAAGTTGACTATTTTATATTGTATTTATTTAACAGTTTTGATTTTATTCTAGTAGTCTGTCATAATAAAACTGTAAAATTATTAACTTCAGTATTAATAAGTTACAAATAACTCGATAATTTGATATATTAAATTCTGCTGTCACCATGCTTTTTTGTAGCAACTAATCATTTTGATATTTGTACAGATTTTGAAGTAGTGAGCATAAAATGGCTGATACCCTTACATCAATTAATGTTGACAAGCTCACCAATTCTGTAAATGATGCCGTCAGTGGCAGAAGATATAAAATGGGACAGACTGACAATACCTGTAGCCAGCCAACACAAGCATCTGGTATTATTCATTCACAGCAGCCTTCCATTCCTGTTTTATCAAAGGGGATTTATTCTGTTACACCAACATTGACACCAAGACTGGCTACAATAAATCAACTTTTTCAACTTAGCAGAGCTCTTTCTGTCAACATTGGCCAACCAGTTCCTGCTAGTACACTCAGCCAGGCTTCAATCCTAGATGCATCTAACTTTGTTCCACGATCTCAGTATTTACCATTGTCATCAGAATCTACAGATTCAGGCACACAGAGACAGTCGTATCCTTTAACTCAGTGTGTGAGTAATGCTCAGACTTTTCAAATGAAGGAACAAGATTCATACTCAGAAAGAAGGAATGCATCGTTGACTTCAGGTTTTCAGTCAAAACTTTCAGATTTGTGTCATGTAGAAAACGAAGAAAGCAGTCCAATTTCTGAATCTTCATCAACATCATTGAACATGCATGAAGCTTTGCCAGTATCTGTGCCTGGTTTTGGAGTGTTAAACAAATCAGCAGGAGCCTGTTCCTTTCCTCTAACTTACTTTCATCCTGTGAGTCCTGCTTCATGTTCTTTACCATCAACAGTTTTCACACAGCCCCAAACACCAGGTGTTGCACCAAAACTGACTACAACAACAGTTACTCAGGCTTCAAATCAGACTTCAGCAACTTCATCTACATTGGTTCAGGATACAACTTTGACTTCTTCTGCAGGTTAGTATTTTATTAGGTTAGCTTTTACTTATATTAAAGATGTATAGAAATAAATACTAATATATGTATTTATTCAATGCTTATATGTATTTTTTTTAAATTTAAAAAACAAAATGTTCTCCTTGTTTCTGTTCTGCTGAATAATATGGTAAAGGACAAAAGATATTATAATGTTTTTTATTATATACATATATCTATTTTTTTATTATTATTATTATTTTTAATTATTTATGTATTTTAGCTCCTTTGTGCATTTCTCCAGTTTCTCCTGCTAGTTCACCTATAATGTCCACACAGCATAGCATCAACAATCTGAACATTTCATCATTGCCATTTATGTTGTCTTGGCAAGTTTCAGACAGACACCATGGTCAGTGTTTTGACACTTTATACTGCTATTCCTTGTTTTTAAATTTGAAAAATTAAACAAGTAAAAAGATAAAAAATAGGATTTTTTTCATAATATATAATATAATATAACAGCAGTTTATCAGTTTTCTTGAACTTTAATTGTTTTAATAAATAACATTTTAAACATTTGCCTATGTCTTGAACAGTTAATGGTATATTCATTTTTTAAAACACATAAATTAGATGAAAGAACAATATTATAAAGAGAGGAAATAAAAACAAATTTAAACCTTGATATATTTCTCTGCCATTAATTTCAGAATCCACAGAAAAATGTTCAGGTAGAACAGTGTCACCTGCTGATCCAGACAGACTTACCCCCTTCACAAGTATGAATATTTTACATATATATGTTGCTATTCTTGACTTATTGTAAACTGTTATTATCCAGTGTTCAGGTTAATCCTTTTTGTAAGAATTGAGAGCATTACTTATGTTAATAGGTCTGCTCAGTCTACATTTAAATTAGTTAACAACTGAATTTGGAAAGATATAAAAACTTAATTTTTTGTAGCTATGAAACTTAAGTGGTCTTATATTCTAACATGTTTGTTTTCTTTAATTTTCTTAGATATGTTATAAATACATATGAAGATGTTATTAGTATGAAGATATGGGGTATAGTTGTGTATCTTGTTCAATTATCTTTTTTGTGCTTTTTCCCAGTTCTAATTTAATTCCAGCAGAAACTGGATATCAGTCACAGTGCATTCATTTTTTTATAATTAAAAATTTATAGCATTCATTTGGAAATTCATTTTCAGCTCATTTTCCAATCTCACTGCCAGTATTATCAGCTTCTGACAGACAACTCATACAGCAGTTGCCTCTCTCTGGAGAAGAGTTATCTACTCCTTCAGGAAATAGCCAGTCTTATGTACAGGAAAATCAGTTAATGGTAAATACAGCCCATCCAGAAAATCTTTCTTCCGAATCTCACCAACCAGCAGTTTCTCAACCTGAACTGTATAGTCATTCAGCCAGTGAGATTCAAGCATCATCAGATTTGAACCAGTCAGATATTAGCAAGAGTGGTATAGGCATAGCCTTGAGTCTTTTAAATCAATCGAATCAGCAGGATCAGTCTTCAAATTGTCAGCCTAATGTTTCCCTGGCAATGAATCTTTTGGCTCAAGCTGCTCATTCATGTTCGCAGACGCAGTCAGTAGATTGTCAGCCGAATGTCAGTTTGGCCATGAACTTGTTGAATCAAGTGTCAAATCCCAGTGTCATGTCACAAGATGGCTGCGACTCAGAACAGGGTGGTGTGTCCTCTTTGTCTTCTCTTTCTTCCACTCTGACAGGCCAAGATGGTTTCTCAGTACCTGCCAACATGGCACAGATGTTTCAGTTTAACAGTCAAGGAGCAGCTTCCACATCTCAGTCTCAGTCAATGCTTCCAACAATAACTTTCTCTACACAGGCAGACATGCAGAATCTACCAGCCAGAGTGTACATGACCAGTCCTATCACCATGGTACCAGTATCACATGACCAGCAAGACAAGAATCACAGTGACAATATGATATCTCCAAGTCCAGCAGCACTTGCACTGGCAAATATGTCTGGTTTGTCAACTTCATATTTATTATTAGTTTTCAAGTTTTTCTATATATATAAAACAAGCTTTAAAGGAGTTCTGATTTGCTAAAAGTTCTTTAGCCAAAGCCATCAAAAGTTACAGAATGTCTTGACTTAAGTTTACAACAAACAATATACTTCTGCAAAATAAACATGTTAAAATGTTTGAAGTCTGTGGAGTAAGCTGATTACTGGTATGATGTCTGAAATTACATCCAACAAAAAGAATAAACCCTGAAACAAACAAAAGTAGTTAACGCTTTAAAAATGTAATTTTATTATCAAATCATTTGGTGGATTTAAACCTTCACCCTCAGATGTTTGTATAAGTTTGTTGTTTGGCAAAAACATAACAATTTAGAGGTGTTAAAATGTTTAAGCCTTTTTTAAGCTCCAGTTAAAGTTGGCAAGTCAGTAGATTTAAGACTATATGATCTTGAAACTGCATAAAAACTGGAAGTGGAAAACTATTAAGATGTGATGTAAAGTTTTTATAAAACTTTTCATATGTATTTTAACAGTTAACTGTGACACTGATTAATTTAATGACAGTTTTCTGGATTATTAATAACAGAAAATTAACTAATTATTCATAATGGAAAATAGTGAATCCATAAATTGAAAATGATAAACAAATTAAACACAACAAAGAAGGTGCTCATTGTAACTGCAGTTTTCTTCATATTCATATTTTAAGTATAGATCAGTAAAACCTGTATCTAATATTGTCTGTTCTGCTGGTTTGGTTCAGTAACTAAATATGCTTTATCTATTTCTAGTTATTGATATGCTATTAAAAAGTCATGGAAGTGAGTTGCAGGCAGCAGAAAAATCCTTAGAAAGTCTACCTTCTAGTCTGAATAAAACACCAGCTATCACTGGTCACTGTAAGTACACATTTTGTAATTATTAACATCTTTAGTCAAGTAGGAAATGTCAGAAAATAATTACCATATTATTTAAGAACACTGGAAAATCTTTTATGAAAGAAATTGTATTTTAAAGTTCCAAAACTAGTTGACATACCTTTTCTTTGATTTTTTTTTTTTTTTGATTTTTTTGTATTGTTAAGTCAGAACATTTTTACTTTAATATACTAAAATATTGATTAATATTCAGTTAATTTGTCTCATAATAAAATCAGTGAAAAAACTTTTAATATGAAAAAAACACTTTATTCAAGTATTTTTTGATACTGTGAAAAAAAAGTATGTATGAAAACTGATTGTGATACTTCTTTGTTAAAAATAAACTGTGGCAATAAAATAACATCTTGTTATATCTTTTCAGACATAAAAAATTAAAAAAAGAAATATTTTTCAATACATGATGTCAAATTACATAATCCACTGCCTGTTAGGTCCTAACATTAATTTGTTTGATATTTGCATTTGTATTTTATTATCTTTGTTTATAGATTGTGTTGAATGCAATAACACATACAAAGAACCATGCAAATTTCATATTACTGAGTACAGTCATCTAATAGACACACCCTTACTGTCTAAAGCCAGAGCAACTCTGCCTCTCACTTTCAGACTTCAGAAGTCCAGTCTCAATGGTCATTTCAGTGACGTAGGTATGTAGAATAAGTAACTGTTGATTGTGAGTCAAAATGATTTTAATCTTACTGTTATAAAATAAATACAAAATTTCAAAGAAAGTAATTCAGTCTTTAAGAAAATACATAATATTATACAAACTTATCAAATTGGTTGCTATTCTTTTGTTTAACAGACAAATCTGTAAATGCTAGATACAACTTAGAAAACATATAATTATTATCTTAACACCTGGCTAGTGAATTAGAAATTAGTGTAAGCAGTAAAACTAATTATATATATTTTCAATTTTAAGATGTATTCTATGAGAAGGGAGACAATTAGCTAAGGGCTATTATATTATGTAATCTATAGCAAAATAATTTGACTTAAGATACATTAAGGTACAAAATAGAAATTCATTTTTTTCAAAAATCATTTCATAGTGACATATTCCAGAAAAATACAACAGAACCCTGAAAAATGTAATAGATAAATAAAATAATCATCTGACATACATTTATGGGTATAACATTTTTTCTTTATGTACATTTTTTTGTTTCAGGAGTATTTTGTAATCAAACTATCAAACTGAGAACTCTGCTCGGCCCACTTGTAGGCAAATCTGTACCAAGTGAAATGTGGGAAACAAGAAAAAAATTTGCATATTGGAAGGTATCCATTCAGTATTTTGAAGTGGATTGTTATAAGAATTATATTTCTTTCTCCTTAAATCAGATGATCTTCTTTTTAAAATAATTTTATTATTCTTTTGAGATCATAACATGTGCTTCATTATGGAGTTTGCTTATGGAGTGTCAGTATGTTCCATACATAAACTTCAATATATGCACGACTGTTGTTGTTGTTACTTTAATTAAAAGAAACATTCTTTTCTTTCTATTGAGACCTATATTCCCTTGAAACATAATTGTTTTTTTCAGATATTTTTTGAAGATGGATTCAGTGTTCTGGACATCAGTGATGAAGATCAGGCAAACTGGTTGATGTTTGTAAAACCTGCAAGAAATGCTCTTGAACAAAATATTGTAGCATTTCAAAAAGAGGAAGATATTTACTTTGTCACATGTAAAGATATTGAACCTGGGCAGGAATTACTTTTCTGGTATGCAAAAGATTATGCAAAATTGTTAGGTAGGTGATCAAAATTTCTTCATTTAATAATAATTTGTATATATATATTTTATACTTGTATCATAAAAGTGATATGGAGTAAGTTTGCTAGGTTGCTGATGTGGGTTGAGAAGGATTAAATAAAATATTTGGGTTTATGTGTCGGTTAATGGTAACTACAGGTATCCCTTGATTAATGTGGTTAATTAATTTATCAACAAAGCTGCATATATCAAAATTGCATTAATCAAATATAATAATGATAAAAATAATCATATAAGGAAAGTAAAAAAGTAAAATACAGACAACTCTCCATTTAATGGATTTGAAAGGGGGAAAGTTTGTCTTTGAATTTTTTTTGACTGGCCAGTCAGGTCACTCACAGCAAACCTTTGACTCGCCTGTTTAACTTTTGTTAATGTTTTTTTTTACTTAAATATCACTTTAAAAACATCTTATCATATCATAAAAATTATAATAACAACAAAAAAGATGGAAACAGATTAATTTTATTAAAAACTGTTGTTTTTAAATTATTATTATGTTGTCAAGGGACTCACCCAGTCAGACATCTGGAATGTTTTACCAAGGCTTAATCGTGGAATGAATAAAGTGTTTTTAATCTTTTATGGCTGCGATGATGCAAAACATATTCATTGGATGAAAGCAGCACATGTTAAAAGATGAATAACAACTCGATTGTTGACAGGTCACCTGTCAGGAGTTCAGTTAATCTGAACTTTACACAATACTCGCAGAGGCAGTGACACTTTTTGATGACATTATTTGCAGTGATGACTGGTGTTTGGTATAGTAGACTCAGTATATTCCATAAGAAATGAACATTTTTGGAAAACCTCAGGGGCCTAAAATGTATGTGGACAAAGTATTGTGATAAAACCTACAAATCCTTTACAATGTTTACAAGCAGCTTTAACCCAGTCTGATCTGGGCGTACTACATTTTCACTCTGTTCCCATATAATAATTTATAATTTATTTAATATTACTAAGCCACAAACTTGTCGTGTGATGCATGTCTGAAAGACAGTTTATAATTATCCAGGTAAAAAAGTGTAACACATAAGACTTTGTCAGTTCTGCCCTTTAGAAGACAGGTAACATGAAAAAATCTGCCTCTTTTTCTGTCAGGGGAACACTGTTCATGAAGGTTTCTCACAAATTATATGTTTATCACATTGAAAGCACACAAATATTTCACCAGTCGTGTTTCCATGAGCTATTATTTTAGAATGTGTAACTACATATTGTAAATTTTGTTTTAGATTTTGTCTTGTTATAATTTTATTATTTTTTTAACCTTAGGTGTCAGTCCGAAACCAAGACGTAATGGTACCTCATACTGCCCATATTGTTGTGTTTGTGAAAAAGTATTTCCTGATAGAAAGTCTTTAAAGCTTCATAAAAAAGAGGAGCATCCAAATCTCAGTGAAAGAAAATGGTCTTGTCAGTTTTGTCATCGTCGCTTCACCACATCAGCCAAACTGAACACACACATCATTGCTTTACATCTACACTTTAAACCATTCTCCTGCAGACACTGTGGCAAACAGTTTGCTGATCAGAGCAATCTGAGACACCACATGAACATACATACAGGTGAGCAGTTTTGAAATTATTTTTGTTAATATGGAAAAATAGTTCTAATTTGTGAACAGATTTGAAAGTTTCTTGATTTACACATGTTATAAATATAGTCAAAGAAATAGCATTAATATTCAAATATCTGAAATATTCCTGTGGTTTTATTTTTAAGTAATAAATATTTTATCATTGGTTTTATTAATTAAGAAGTAATTTATTACTTGCTTATATCTAAAAAATATAAAATTCTGTTTTTCAGGTGAGAAGAAGTTTGTGTGTGAACAATGCCAGAAATCATTTCGACAGAAAGCTCACCTTACAGCTCATAAGCTGGTGCACACAGGAATAAAAGCCTTGCAGTGTCAGTACTGTTCTGTCAAGTTTGCACGCAGGTCTGATCTCAAACAACATGAATATCAGCACACCAAAGAAAAGGTCTACCCATGTAGCGAGTGCATGAAAGTGTTCTACAAACTACAGAATTACAACAAACATGTTAAAATTCACAACAATGAAAGAAATTACCACTGTCAGCATTGTCCTAAGAAGTTTGTCACTAGTTATCATCTGAAGCGTCATCTCAAGGCTTGCAAGGGACTTAAGACAGTCACAATGAAAATGTCTGCCGATGCTGACGATGCACTTTTTGAAGATTTCAATAACAATGCTGATGATGAAGATGGTATAGCTAGGATCATTGCTGATGTTGCTCCTTCTGAAGGGACAAGTGTTTTTGATTCTGCTACTAGAAGAAGTCCAAGAAATCTAAGTCATTATGATAAATCCATAAGCCTTGAAAATACTTGATTCCATGTTACATGCTTGGTAACATTGTTTGAAGCCATTGTTAAAATTTGTTCTTTCTTTTCATAATTGAAGTACATATAATTTATTAAAGGCAGATCATATCTCAGGGACATTTCCAGTTTTATGGAAAGTCCATTTATTTAGTTGTAAACTGGCTGTAAGACCATTATTTAATATATATAAAACAGTGTTTCTTTCATTTAAATGTAATGGTTAATTAATGTTGGAATAGAATACATGCTTGAAAAAGGCGTAAACCTCCATGAGATTTTTAGTAGGTATTACATACTTGTATTACAGTTACATTCTCGAGGCACTATGTACTTCATATAATTATCAGTCATCAACTGTTATATCTTTTTAGATTCTGGGGAAAATTATTTTTGTTTTGTTTAATTTTTATTGCAAAAGGATACAAAAAAAAAAAAAAAAAAAAAAAAAAAATTATAATTAATTTACGTTTATTGAATAACCTGTTAATCCCTGAAATTCACCAACTTTAATCATTTCCCTTCCTTATATTTCATCTTCTCCTTCCCATTCTCTCATTACCTGTTGTCTTTCCCATCTTCATTTAAACAGTTCTTTCCCTTCTTCATCTAAACAGTTCTCTTTCTCATCTTCATCTAAACAGTTCTCTTTCTCATCTTCATCTAAACTTATCTCTTTTTCATCTTCATCTAAACAGTTCTCTTTCTCATTTTCATTTAAACAGTTCTCTTTCTCATCTTCATCTAAACAGTTCTCTTTCTCATCTTCATCTAAACTTATCTCTTGTTCATCTTCATCTAAACAGTTCTCTTTCTCATCTTCATTTAAACAGTTCTCTTTCTCATCTTCATCTAAACAGTTCTCTTTCTCATTTTCATTTAAAGTTCTTTCCCTTCTTCATCTAAACAGTTCTCTTTCTCATCTTCATCTGAACAGTTCTTTCTCATTTTCATCTAATCAGTTCTCTTTCTCATCTTCATCTAAACAGTTCTCTTTCTCATTTTCATTTAAACAGTTCTTTCCCTTCTTCATCTAAACAGTTCTCTTTCTCATCTTCATCTAAACAGTTTTTTCTCATTTTCATCTAAACAGTTCTCTTTCTCATCTTCATCTAAACAGTTCTCTTTCTCATTTTCATCTAAACAGTTCTTTCTCATCTTCATCTAAACAGTTCTCTTTCTCATTTTCATCTAAACAGTTCTCTTTCTCATATTCATCTAAACAGTTCTCTTTCTCATTTTCATCTAAACTTATCTCTTTTTCATCTTCACTTAAGCTGTTCTCTTTCCAGTCATCATATTTACCACTCTCCTTGTTCTAATCTTTGTTCATGTTCCATAATTTACTTTTAAAAGTATTGTCCTAATCTCATTTTCATTATGCTTCTAATCATAATCTTTCTTCTGTTCTTTATGCTGTTTATTTGTTCTGTTTTCCTCTTCCAACTACTTCAGTTTTTCATATCATCTTCCTCTCCCTACTAATCATCTGCTTTCATTTCATCATCATTAATATTACTTTATTATTATTAATAATTAACATTTAAAAAGGCATTTGTTATAAAATATTTCTTTATTATTGTTAATTATTAACATTTAAAAATTCATTTGTTATAAAATAAAACATTGTGGTACATTACCTATATAATTTATTTTGTGTGTGTATATATATATATATATGTGGTTGTTATTTTATTAATCTTTCTTTTTTGCCGACTTCTTTTTTTCTTCTAAAAACAAGTTATTATTTCTGAGTTCATACAAATAAATAATATTTTCTATACTTTGTTGATTTGTTAGTATTTGTTGTCATTGAATTTGTATGAATGAGCCCTGTAGTATAATAACGACAACAGTAACAGCAACAACAATAATAAGAAATCTCAGAGTTACACATCAATCATTCAAGAATTTTGGATTTATTGAATTGTTATAAATAAAATTAGTTAAAACAAATCCAGTTAATTTAAGATTTAGTACCCCCTGAATTATACTGCAAGAAAGATGCATTACTCGATGGACGTCATCAACGCAATTCCAAAATCTCCTACTTAAAGAAGAAACTATGAAAATCTACTGATCATTCTAAAGCAAGATTTACATCAAGAATTTAAACACTTGTCCTTGGTGTCTTAAAGAGATACTTTTTTCTAAGCTTTCTCGTTATTATTTCTTATTTCAGCCATTACTTTTTCAAAAGCCAATGTATTTGTTTTCCGGTATATCAGGTAAAGCATATAAAATATTTCTTGTTTTTATCTTATAATCGCTTAGAACATGACTACTTTAACAACATTCACGTAATAATAATTAGCATAAAAAACCTAGCGCGCATGCACACTCGCACACACAATCCGACAACCAGATTTATAATAGCAAATATGCATATTTTAAAACACCTTTAATCGATAATCGCATACAAAACGTTGTTAACAACGGCAGCGTATGTGTACTTATAGTCTTGAAGAGTGGTTCAATAAGGTGCCAGCACTGATTCCAGTTTGCTGTTACTACAGGAACGCATCGAGTGTGAGAGATCAGCGTCTGTTGTTTTATCTTCAAAACAGTTTATAATTCAGTTCTCACACAAACATGAGAAACGCATCTTGCCTGTGTCATTCCTGACGTACAGATCTAACTTTGAAATGAAATCGCTTACACTTATTCTACATTTAGCAGGTGAATAATATTTTATATCTGTTGTTAGTTTATTGTTAAATGTTGCTGTTTTTTTCCATACTGTTTAATATTAATATAGTTAGAAATTACAAATTTTTATTTTTAATTTTTTTATTTTATTTTATCAATGAAGTCGACGTTTTCTGAAGAACATTTGTATGTGCGTATGTGTATGTGTTTGAATTTTATGTATGTATGTATGTGTGTGTGTGCGTGTGTGTGTGTGTTTGTGTGTGTGTGTGTGTGTTCAGATAATAATGTATGTGACTGTGTGTGTGTGCACTTGTGAGAAAAACTAACAAAATGAAGATCAATAATACTAGTACGAAAATATCCTTGCTTGTTTTATGGGGTTTTTGATGTCAGATTACGACAGCTAAAAAAATCTATACACGTCTGTCACGTAAACCCGTAAGACCTACAGAGCAAAATAATAATAATAATAATAATAATAATAATAATGGTAAAACTTATGTTTAATACTGACAAAAACAATACAGGAATAAGCTGTAATTTAGTGATCGAGTGTTACCAATCATGGGATCAATCTGTCTGCAAGATAAAACTGAACTATTACTTGCCAGGTCCATAAAAAAAATAATAATAATTTGCTTCTACTAAAAGAGTATACCAGAATATCACACACACACACACACACACACACGCAGAGACAGGTAGACAGTTATACATACCTACCTACCTAAATACATACATACATACATACACACATGCATGTATACACATACACACACACAGACATACATACATACAGACATACCTACCTGCTTGCCAGCCTGTCTACCTATCTATTTACATACGCTGTAAATGCATCTTATTTTAATTTTATTTTCACTTTAATAATTATTAGTATTTTGAAATGTTACCAGCCATTCTTTCTTTCATCATATTAATAAAATTTGCTAATATACTTTCTCTTCTAATTATTTATCATTAAAATAGATTCGTGCTTTTTATTGGTTAGGCACACGACTGAATAAACTGATTCTTGTGAATGTCAAATATCTGAGTTTACAACTTCACATTATTATCTTTGTTGTCTCTGAACAATGGTTATTTATACAAGATAGTGATTCATTTATTTTTTGCCTGCTCCAACCATTGCTCCACGACTGGTTTATGAAAACCTATGGTATGTGATTTCCTGTCAGCAGAAGGATACGTATAAAACAGTGGTTGTTCTAACTGATAAAAATAGCCATTGGTTTGGGACAAACTGGTTTCATCTCTTATATCATCATTATATAAAAAGCACACGCTTGACATTCAACAATTTAATATTAAAAATATACTAAAGTATGTTTTTAATCATTTATTCATTCATTCAAATACCATTAATCTAGCTTTTATTTTCTCTCTCTCTCTCTCTCTCTCTCTCTCTCTCTCTCTCTCTCTCTCTCTCTCTTCATAATACACCACCGTAAAATCTATCATATTTTAATTTTTCATTATTGAAATATTTTATAAATTATTTTCGTTCTTTTAATTATCTTCAAGAAAATACAAACCTACGCTAGTCTGGACACACGATTATTACTGTTTTGCTTTTCATCCACTTTTCATCTAATGAGAATTATGTGATTAGTTGAAGGTACACAACTCTGTATCGATTTTTTGGTTCTTGTTCTTTTTTTCTTCATTTTTTTCTTTTTTGTTATTATTATTATTATTATTATTATTATTATTATTTTTTTTTTTTTTTTTTTTTTTTATTTCATTTTATTTATTTATTTATCTATCTATATTTTGTTGGCGAAATTGCTAGTTATTTCAAACAAAGAAAGTGCAGATGACAGTGTTTACAATCTCACATTATTAATTATATTTTCTGACTCACAACATAGTTATTTAAACTTTTATAAAACTTTATCTGAAATCGTAAAAGTATATTTAAGTGTCGTATAATAAAAAAAAACATAAAAAATAAAAGAAAAATAAAAGTAATTGAAGACCAAATAAATTAAAGATACAAAGAAATAATAATAATAATAATAATAATAAAGCAAAGAAAAAGAATAAATAATAATAACAAAAATAACTAAAACAAAATAGTAAAAAATGAAATGATAATTAAAATAAAAGAAAAATTATGAAATTAATCAGGAAAGGGAGTTTTGTCATTTTCTTTGTAGACTTAAATATGTTTCTGTCCATTGTGCGTGCAACTGTTTATATATATATGTATGTATATTCACACAACATAGGTTCATACATTTATTTTGTTGTTCTAACTTCTGTTTCATATTTCAGTGATTTTGGGAAATGTTGCATGTATCTGCAATGAAGAAAAATGTAAACTTTTTGACAATCTACTAAACTGCAGGTAAATATCAACCATGTATCTTAGTATAAACAGTGATGATGATATTGAGGATGAAATAAATAAATAAATAAATAAATAAATAAATAAATAAATAACAGGAATATAATTATTTAAATATTTCCACATCGAGCCAAACAAATTAAAAGAAATTCACATATATCAAATCTTAACTTCATCACTCAAAGAACCAAAATTTACTTCTTTTATATCTTTCTGTATCATTCACTAGCCAGTTCGTTATTACTACGCAAAGCACACGCACTGAAATCACAGACATGTCCACGTCCTTTCAGAAAATTAACTTAGATTCTTCGTGTATTTTGCCTAAATATCATTAATCTACTCGTGCCCGTCATCCTCATTATCATCTTTTTCCTTCTGATCATCACAATCATCATCATTATTATCGTTATAATCATCATACCTGTTATTATTATGATTGGTATGATCTTTCATATTATTATTTTTTTTTAATGTTAACATCATTATAATAATTATCTTTGAAAATACTACATAATATTTTTTCTAAATAACTTTTATATTAAATTAATGTATCACACGTTATGAAAATTCAGATAAATATTATAATCAGTTTTGTGCATACTTCCCGGCACACGCAATAGCTTAGCTTCACTTGTTGTCCAGTGTAATAATAAATTAATCGCCGTAATAAACGAGCTACAGAACAAACACAAACCTCCTAGTGAAGTCAGCCTGGCGATTCTTCCAGTATCGACCGACACAAAACGTGAGGCTTGTTCAGATTAGTTACACCGTCTCATACATTACCAGTATTTGAGCTTATTAAATTCTATAAACTCAGTTTTAGATTTTTAAAGTAATCTTTCAACTAATTGCATGAATTTTTGAATTAATTTCAGCAATACGTAAGAAATAAGTTACTAAATAATAGCCTAAAATAATTTCAAAAAAGATTCTCCTATTAAACGCGAACTGGAATTAGCTCATAATTTGTTCTATACTGAACTTCATAGTCTCTGAACTCGTATTAAGCGGGATTTAGATATATTCAACACTCTAGGGATTTCTAATGAAATGAACCAGTACATTGTTATTATTATTATTATTATTATTATTATGATCACTATCATTATTCTTTTATTATCATTATTATTAACATCATCATCGTCATTGTTTTAATTATTATTATATGTAACAGCAGCAGTAGGATAATAATAGTAACATATCATTGTTATTGTTCCTTTTTTATTTTGTCTTTTCTTTAAACTGTATATATTGTTAAATTAGGTTATTTATTAATTAATTTTATCTTATTCAGGACTAGATCTAAGTATATGAACTGTCTAGTAATAGAACAATATCTCTGTAAAATTGGACAAGAAGATGATAAGAGACTGCGATTTGAGAGAAGAATAAATCATGAACAGAGATTCATCGAATATCTTGGTTGTGCAGGTGAGATTCCTGTTTGACTCACATGCATGTATGCAGGTACCTGTGTGTTGGTGTTTTTTTAATTGTTATTTTTCTTTGCATAATCATCGTCCTAACATTTTCGTCTTCTGTTTTTATCTTTTTCTCTTCTTCTTATCATTATTTCCTCTAAAATTTTCTTCTGTTGTTTTGTTAATCAGTTATCTTTTGTTGTTTTTGTTTTCGTTTTTTCTCTGTACTTGCGCCTTTTTCTTCTTATCTTTATCATTGTTGTTGTTGTAGTTTGTCTTGCTGTTGTTGTTGTTGCTATTATTATTACTATTATTATTATTATTACTATTACTATTATTATTATTATTATTATTATTATTATTATTATTATTATTATTACTATTATTATTACTATTATTATTATGATTATTCTTCTTATTATTATTTTCAGCTGGTGGAGTTCGTTCGGATTCCAGGGTGTCAGTGATTTGGCTCTTAGTGCCTTTTCTTTTGTTTGTTGTTGGATTTACTCTGTCTTTCTGGTTCCAGCGCGGAGGCTTGTGGCTGGAAACCAAAGCAGAAAGTGATGACTGAAAACGTTCAGTAAAAAACTTAACTTTCGAAAATTCATTGCATATATTTAGACTTGGGCGAAAGTTCAAAACATAACTAATGAAGGAAAACGGAATACATATTTTAAAATTTGTTTGACATATTTCCACTCTGAAAATGTAGAAACATATCAGTCATAGCTGGATTTTAAAATGTAATACAAAGAGATAAAAAGATCATAATATTCAATATGGAATTCACTTTGGTGTCAGTTAAAAAATAACACCCTTTGTCTTTTCTGTCCATTAGTCCAGCGTGAACCAGCCAGCTAATTTCCACCCACACACCCACTTCTTCATTCAGCCATATATTACTGTTTCATTATTATCTTATAAGCATACAAATATCGAACATACCTAGTCATTCGTATCTTGAGTGCATTAACTGGTCATCGATACGCGTACATTCAAAGACATGTTTTGTTTAATGATAATTTGAGAGGAAACTCATTGACACCAGTGCTAGAGTTATTTTTTATTTAATTTTAATTTTTAATTTTAATTATTTATTTATTTAATTGTTATTATTATTATTATTATTATTATTATTATTATTATTATTATTATAATCAGTGTGCCACAGGCACTGAAACATATACTACAAATCTTGGTAACCAGTCAGCTGCAGCTGTCTGGAACGGGAAATAGTCAAACAGGAACACCTAATGGGATTGATCATGCGATACATCAGATCTTATCGATGGTTCTAAGCATGGAGTTAGTTACATTCCAAATGCAGTGTGACTATATTATAAGTGAAAATATTTTCTGTAAAATGAATTAATTAGCAAAAAGAAGGGGAAACAAAACTAAAAAAAAAAAAAAAAAAAAAAAAATGAAAAGAAAGATTTACATGTATTTAAATTTTCCTACTAAATTTCATATCCGTTGCTGTTGATTCCTTTCTTCATCATCGTCGCCGTTACATTATTATTATCTTCATTTTTCTTTCTTTCCTTCATATTATTAATATTTCATATATGTCGAATTTGAATACAAATTTTTAGGAGACATTCTTGTAATTTGTGATGCACAATTGAAGGCAATAAAGAGAAAAGATATATTATTATTATTGTATTGTTTTGCTTCAATATACAGTGGTACCTTGACCGAGCAAATAGGAAAAATGCATTTATAAATGACAAATATTGTATAAAAACAAAATAAAAGAGAATGTAAAGAAATAAATTGGTTTTGTAAAGTGTGTTTATCTTAGAGATCAGACAAATTATTTTAACGCGTTTGGCTGGAGTTACAGCCTTTATCGACTCATTCAGATTCAGTATCGTACATATCGGAGAAGTACAACGCTCGTACTGCCTAGCCAAGTCGACTCTATACGCACACCTCGCTCACGTTTTTCTATGATTTCATGCTTTAATTCAATGGACATCATCCACTTCAACTTCTCAGCACTGTCCTTTGTACTCACTTTCTTAGAATCCATGGCCAGAAAAATTGCCCAAATACTGCACAAAACGCGAGCACCACACAACAGAGATGGTTCCTCGGCGAGGTAACCACGTGAAGTAAACGAGTGAAACGCGGGATGCTGGCCGGATGTTATGTTGTTCGTTGCGCCAATAGCGGCGGCTTATCTGAAGCTCGCTTCTAACTCGGATTTTGGCTCGCAACTCAAAGCAAAATATCGATCGGAAAACTCGATATGTTAAGGTACCACTGTATATTTGTTTTATCATATGATGTTTATATTTGAAAATAAAGTAATGCACATAAAAATACCAATTTGAATGTTGGTTATTATTATGATTATTACCGATGAATCGATTAATTCAATTAACCATTATCCGTACTAAATAGAACCAAAAAATTCAAGAAATGTTTAGATCAAATTATGTACATGTTAAATATTAGAAATATTAAATATGCATTATTTTCTAGATGTATATTAATATATAATTAAAAATATATAATTATATTACAACAGACATTAATCTGGGTTAGGGATTAAGAATATTATTCAGTTATAAAGTTATATAAATGGTTGATTATATAATTTATGATTAACATTTCTAAATAAATTTAGTCATCTTGACTTTTGTTGTTATTTATGTCGGGATTTACATGGCGAATATTTACTACTAGGTATGTGTGGAACATATTTACAGGCGTTTATTTTTCTCTGATTTAACACATTAATATACTTGTACTACATTTTATACTGGGGTTAAATTAAAAGTAGAAAAAAATTATTCTTGATATTTGACTAAAGTCATTATTTGTGACTAAGTATTCAATATGCATATCAAAGCCAATTGTTATATATGATTAAGTCACTGTTATCTGTGACTTAATCATTCATTATCTATGATTAGACATTTCGTTAATTATAACTAATATATAATTGTAGTAAGTGATTTGTTAAGTGTGTCTGTCTTTCAATTTTTCTCATTGATTTGTTGAGGCAGATAGCGGATTCTTTTGTCCTCTGCCAGTATTCAAGCAGAATTTTGATTGCAAAATGTGATGCCAAATATCAAGTAAAAGTGATAAAATTAATTTCAGATCTCAGGACGTACATCTCCTTCTTTTCATTTTCTCTTATTTCCGTTTTTCTCCCTATCTTTCATCCCTTCTTTCTTTTTCTTTGTCTCTCTCATTTGTTTCATTCGTTCTCTCTTTCCAACTTCAAAACAATAACAATGTTTCTTATGACTGGATAAATAAAAACAAATAAATATACAAATAAAAACAAATAAACAAACAAATAAAAAAAAAGTCGCCCTAAAAAATATAATAAAATAAAAAGCATCAACAAACCAACCAATAAATAAATAAATGAATAAATAAATAAATATTTCGTTAAGACTCCTGATGAAAGATGTAAAAGATAACTGATTGGTGTTAAATATGTCAAACGAACGTACACGCCATTATTGCATTACTCACCTCAAGGGACTGTTAATTTTCCCGGTCTAATAAAGAAAGAATGTCCAAATTAAATTGTCAAGAGGTTCAGTAATTAACCACACGAGGACATTCTTAGATGAAACATGATATCGTACAATATACTTTTAGTGTGGGTAAATATTGGCGTTGAAAACGTTTTATTTCTTTTGATATTATACTGCAAATTTGTTCACGAATTGTTGATGATGTCTTTGTCGTAATTATTATTATTGTAGCTACTGAAGGAGACGTTTTATTTTATATTTCAGCTTGATGTTTTTTTTTTTTGTTGTTGTTGTTGTTATTATTATTATTATTATTATTATTATTATTATTATTATTATTATTATTATTATTATTATTATTATTTTGTGTTTTTTTAAGCAAAAGGTTTCTATGGAAATCTGGATTTCACTGTAATATCCATACCCCGTAGGCCTATAAAACTGGTGTTATTATTACACGTATTATTTTTAATGTTAGATCTCTTAGCACGAGTCTATTTTACTGAGAAAGAATTAGGTTAATGAACAATTAATTTATGGATTATATTTTTGCAGTTTTATTCCTAAGAAAAATATTAGCAGTATATTTTTATCTACAAACTAATACACCTTTTGATATAAAATATATTTATTATCAATACCGTAAAACCTGTATGAAACTATTTCAGTATTTCTAACATTTTGATTAGCCTAATTATGCTAATGTTGAAAGAATGTCGTATTTGCAGTACATAAATGCTTTTATAATGGTGCATGCCCAGTGCATAAATAATTAATCCTCCTATAGCTAATGTGATTGTTTCTGCATGCAAATCACATTAAACTTTCTTTATTTTCGTGAATATGTATGGAAAATTTAATTCTATTATGGAAAAATTCCACAGTAATGTTTTCAAACTCGAAATTTAAAAAAAAAAAAAAGGAGAAGAAGAAGAAAGAAAACGCTTTGTAATAGTCTTATTGTCCCTTCATGTAAAAGTTTTAATCCCGAAACATCAGCTTACAAATTATCCTTTCCTCTCTGAAGTAAATTTATAATAAATGTCCTTTTAGCTGCATCCAGAAAATGATTTTCATAACTTACAACAAAACTTTATTTATCTCTCGCTTAATACGGATTCATTCTGGGTTTTTTATAATTATTTAATTGTTTGAATATGTAACTATGAATTGTAGAAAGTTTTTATAAAATAAACGGTGTTATGCAAAGATGTCATTTCAGTATCCTATTCAATCGAGCAAATTATTATCATTTGTGCCAGGAAATCACGATGTCTTCATATCTGTGCCTATATTATGAATAAGCCACTGAATAAAATAAATAATACATTCATGGATGTTAACATTTTAATATTAATTATGTAATATAATTCTGATAATAATAAAATGTTGGACAGGAAAACTCATGTCATGATGTTATTTGTTTTACTATCAGAATAGCACAAAAACCCCGGCCTGTTACTTGTATCTGAAATGAGGGTTGCCGACAGGTGGCGCATCGATGAAAATGAATGACATGACCTTTGCTCCTTAGCCAAGCATTCTACTACAGCTTATCTTCAAATAGATTAATCCTACATAATTATGTTTATATAAGTCAAAACATTCCAGACTAGCAAACTATTAAAAAGGTTTTGCTTGAAACTGGTTTAAATTACTAGCGTTAGATCCAAGAAATTAATATCACAATGCCCAAAATTCGCGTTAAAGAAGTTCAGATTTAGACATACACTGGATATTTATATGAAAGCTGAAATGTATGTATAAATCTTGGAATATTGTCTCAGTTAATATTATATTAATAGTTGATACATGCACACGCGCGTACGCACATATACACATATAATTATATATAATTACACATAAAAATGCTCAAAAATATGTTGGGATCAATCGAGAGATTCAAATAATTATGCACTATTATTATTTGCACTGATAATTACATGCATTATATAGAAAAAGAAGAAGAACATCATCAACAACAACAACAACAACAACAATAATAATAACAAGGAATAAATATAAACACAGACTTATGCTGAAAGTGAAAAGATGCAGTCGTCTGGCTGCTGCACAAATAACCACTCAAGATAAATGTTTGTATAACGACAAACTTGATTTGTTAACATCTGCATGCCACGTTTCGCCAGAATTAATGTCTTAGCAATATTTACAATACTACAGGTTGAAGAACTGTTGTATAATTTTACAAAGACCTAAAGGATATCGATTTTAGATTTGGTGTGTGTTAATAAAAAGACAAAACAGGAGTAGATTCGCTTTGTTGAATGCAGCTCTAACGTGGGCAGAAAAATGAAAAGCGTATGGCTGACAATTAAGAAAGATCGAAAAATTATATAATTAGCACATTTTTATAATCAGCGGCAGAGATAAACACGAGAGTCAAAAAGGGGCACTCACAGACATGAAAAACCACAAAAACAAATACACAAAAACACACAAAAACCCCAAACAACAACAACAAACAAACAAAGAAAACAAACATCAACGAAGAGAGAGAGAGAGAGAGAGAGAGAGAGAGAGAGAGAGAGAGAGAGAGAGAGAGAGAGAGAGAGAGAGAGAGAGAGAGTTATTATTAGTAGTCTGTGTATATGAGCTAGGTAATACTTATAATGAGAAAGAGAAAAACAAAGCAAGACAGATACAAAAAGCTGAAGACACAGAGAGAAAGCGACTAGACGTGCAGAATGAAAATGATATTTATGGATAAACTGATTAAGTACAGTGCAGTACTAATATCTGGACAAATAAATATGATAGAATATGAAAGAAGTACTAATTATCCACAGATGGTATTAAGAATGTTCCATTAGTATAATTACTTAAATATAAGTAAAATCAAAGAAAACAATAACATAACAAACATATTCAGTATAAAAGAAAATCAAAGACAGGCATAGAAAAGAAGATTATAAATGATTTATGAAACGAAAATAATCCCAAGATGACAAAACAATATGATCCACATTGTCATACAAGTATGAACACAACAACAAATAACAAAATTAATGGTCTCTCGAAATATATTAACAGTATAAAAAGTAGAAGTATTAATATAAGTGCTAGTAATAGTAATTATAATAACAACAGCAGTAGTAGAATTAATAGCATTAATAATAGAAACAGTAGTTGTAGTAATAGTAGTAAAAGTAGTAATAGTATTAGTAGTTGTGACAGAAGTAATAATAAAATATAGTAATATAGGTAACAGTAATGATAATAGCAGTGGTAGTAGTAATAAAATTAGTTGTAGTAGTATTAGAAGCGGTAATAGTAGTATTACTAGCGGTAGTAGTAACATAAAGTATTGTGCTAGAAATAGTAGTAGTTTTAATTAGTATCTGCAGCACCTGAAGAACAGTATGAATAATAATAAAATGTTTACAGTAAACAACGTTATTATTATTACAACTACTACTACTATTACTGCTAAAACTAGTATTACTAATATTACTACAGTAACTACTATTTCCACCACTGCAACTGTTACTACCGTTGGCATTATTACTGCTACTGCAACAGCTACTACTACTAACATCACCACCATGACTAGTACTACTCATAAAACGTTTAATAAAAATCTGTAAGAAAAACAAGATTTCCACTAACAGCCATTAACATCATCACTAACAACCCCCAGAACTTAATCTTGTTTGTTATATTCTGCCTACAGGTTCCTCACTTGAGTTAACTGCAATATGATACTGCATTTTCTCCGTCTATTGGAAATTATCTCTCTGCATAGTTTTCTCCACCGGAGGGTAATAACCTTGACATCCAACATGCAAATTCTCAGAGATAGCTGACCACAGATTACTCGTCGGGAACGGTCAGTTTGCTTCTTGTTATTCAGTGAGTGCTCCGAAAATGAAACTTGCTTTGATGTTCTTGGCTGGTATGTTATTTAATCTATTTTATTTATTTGGTTTACTTTTTAGAATTATTTTGCGGAACTTTGTATTTTAAAATAATAATAATAATAATAAAAATAATAATAATAACAATAACAATAATAACAATAACAATAACAATACCAATAACAATAACTACAACAACAAAAATAACAATAATAATAATAAACAAAAACTTTTATTTCCGCTTTGTTTATTTGAAAAATACTGAGTTTCTGTTTCATATATACATTCATACAATAAACACATACTTCTATGAGTTGTTTCATCATTTTTGGCTCTCTATCCTTTCTTTTATTCCTTCTTTTCTTTGTTTTTTAACATTCAACTTTACTGATTATACTACATTTGATTTCCTAAGTAACAATAAAGCGTTTTTATAACAAAGGAAATCTATTTTTAATTAAACAATAGTAGTTTTTGTGTTGCATTATGAGACTCTTAACCATAAACAAAGATTTACACAGGCAGTAATTGGAGTGTTTTTTTCTTTTTCATTACTGTTTTCATAAGATATAATTTATTTATCACATTACTGATATAGATCTAATCAGAGATATATTTATTTATATTTTTTCTAATAATAATATATGTGTATGTGTGTGTGTTTTTTTGTTAACAAACTGGTGTGTTTTCTTATTCGTAAAGAAAGTCATTAAGTTACATTCATCTTAGTTATCATCTTTCTGTAATTGTGGATCAGATTTTCTGAACCTCACACTAAACATTTGTCATATAAAGTTTGTACTGAATCTCGATATGGCAGTTTCATCAGTTAATTGTCTGATTCACATCTTTATTTATTTAATATGTATGTATGTATGTATGCATGCGTGTGACTGTGTGTGTATGTATGTGTGCTATATGTTTGCATACATACATACATACATACATACATACATACATATATATATGTTAGTACAGTGTTTAAATAAATAAATAAACAATGAAGGTTATCAGACTTTTAATCAATATATACGTTATAAAATGATTATATAATACAATAAACAAAACTAAATGTTTTTAAAAATCTTTTTTTTTTCCCTTGCACTCAACCACTCATTCTGATCTAGGACTAATTTAAAACTGACAGACATTTGACACAAAGAGCCAACGTCTGTATGTAATGAAATAACATCATACACTCGTAGTGTTTACATTAACACATGGTTCGTGTAACAGCAAAATCATGCCTATGGCGGATAGGGAAGGACTCGCACACATTTTGTGAAACAACGATGTAGTCTTCAAATAGTAATTTCACAATTCATGGTAATAAAGGGCATTGCTAGTTGTCATTTACTAATCAGTCATAAGGGAATTGATGACACGACTTCGATCCCATTAATACGGTGACTGGAATGTACCTGTGGTGGTACGAACAAAATAGCTTTAAGGCATGAGATTAATATATTTAACCTTAATATCAACCTTTGCTAATAATAAATAATGATAATAATATAATAAAATGGAAAGCATGGATGAGTGCTAACAAATTTCAGAGGCTTTTAAAATAATATTTCTGTAGGAATAACATGAAAACTGATAATAACGTTTATTGATATGCATTAAAATAGATCGGTCACACACATCGTTTAAAATGGGTTCCTGTGTGTGTGTGTGTGTGCGTGCGTGTGTGTGTGTGTGTGAGTGATTATATATTTGTATGTATATTTAAAATGGTATACATACATATACATATATGCGCATATACTTACAAATACATATAGATACATGCAAAAATACATAAACATATACACACAAACACATAAACAAACACTCAAACAAATTCACTCAAATACTAACACATGCACACACGTGGTTCTGTTGTACCATATCACAAACGTACATGCATATAAATCTGCCCTTCTGTGATCTTTTTATTTGCTTTCTGCTCGTTTGGTATTAGTTTTATGATTAAAACTGCAGAAATTATTAACATTTATTTTCCTTTTTTCTTGTAAACAGTGGGTATGGTGTATGTAGCAGGTGACTGCAACCATAAAGCTATCACTGAGAATTGTGCTAAGTTTTCTACAGATATGCAAAGCAAAGACCACCAAAAGGACAAGACAGCCATGTGCAAGTAATTGAATCTAAAGACGATATCTACTTTTGTTTTTGTTTATCAGCCTGTATTTATTTATTTGTGATGTATTGTCTGTCTAAATATAAGCCCACAAAAGGGAAATTCAGCCATTTGCATAAAAGTTTACTGAAATGAAAGTTTCGTTCAATTAATATTCGAGCAAGCATGCCCTAGCTATACAGTTCAAGAGACTGGACTATATGTTAGAGATTAGTCGGTGAAAACTTTCGAAATAGTGGTTTTAATCGTGATCTCCATCAGAAAGGAAGTGCCTAGAGGCGTTCCAGAGTTGTCTGTAATTAGGCTGAAAACGTAAAACCCTTTTTCTGTCTGTATATCCACACTTTGTTCCTCTAGTTGTGAGAGTGCATCCAGAGAGTACCCGAATACATAATTCTGTAGGTATAAAGCTTAAACTTGAATATAATTTTTTTCGTCTTTCTTTGTCCTCGGGTCTGAGTGAATTTTCTGATAGATGAGCTTACAGGACAAATTGTCTTCACGTGGAAGTGGTTGTTTTTAAATATATTATTTTTGTTTCACAAGGACTTTAAATGGGTATCTCCAGTGTATGCAGGATGCGGGGTGTATTGATGAACAAGCCTACAAAGCAGCAATAGATGGAATGAAGGAAATGAAGAAACAAATGGAATGCTGTAAGTATTAACTACATGAAACGTGTTGTATCCAATAGTTTTCAGGAGAATGTACTATAGATATTCAGTTAGAAGACAATACAGTTAACAAATCAGACTTTAATAATAATAATAAATACCTCCAATTATTTAATATATTTTAATAGATATTGCTAAAATAATCGTTCGTTTTCTTTGCCGTTTCAGCTGCTGCTGGCCTGGTTCCAACAATGACAGTTCTAGCAGCTGTTCTTATCGCTTTTTTCCTAAACAAACAGTAATTATTAATCTGCAGTTTTAGACAGCTTTAATAATCAGCTGAAATTCCCATTTCTACAATTTTTCAGTTTTGTGAAAAGTTGCAGTAGCAACATTAATGTTAATTCAGTTAGCGGATATAAATATTTCTATTTGGGACATATGATGATAAAAATAAAGTAAGAATTTATTATTATTATCACTATTATTATTAGTATTATTTTATTATTATTAAATATTTTATGTTTTCCCTTATTATATAAAAATTTTTACTTGTATTTACAAGGGTATGATTTAAAATGTAAAAAAAAAAAAAAAGAAAAAAAAAAACATTTGAAAAGGGGTTACAGTATAAAAAATAAATAAATAAATAAATAAATGAAAATCTACTATACATTTTGTTTGGCTGGATATGTCAACGGAAAAAGAAAAGGGCACAAAAGGTCATGATCTCAACATTACCTCCCGCCGGCAGCTGTATCGCAATCATGGTTCAGACGCAAGGACGGCTGGAATTCCCAGACGTCAGCGAATCCGTAACTCTATAATCGCATGCACGTGTTTAGCAACGACCTTTCTAATTTTGGTTCTAACCGTTTGACTCGGTCATCTTTTCTGCTAACCGTTTTCCTACAAATCGCGAACGAAGAAAGCAATCTACAAAACGACGCAGAACCTTATCTGGAAGTACATTTAGTGAGCATGACAGATGGGAAAATAGTCAACATTCAGTTTTGAATTACGAAGGAAACTTCTGAAGGTATTAGATACAATTTCTTTGTACTTGCATTGAATTTGAGTAAATATATATATATAAAACAAGAGTTCAGGTGTAACAACAACTGCAATAACAACGACAACAACAGTAACAACAACAACAACAACAACAACAACAACAACAATAATAATAATAATAATAATAATAATAATAATAATAATAATAATACACTATGACTCAAAATCTTAGAAATTTTGTCCTTTAAACGTGTAGTTTTTTGACCGTATTGCCTTTCTATATTATTTGTGTTTTCAATAAAAGTTAATGTCATGTAATACATTGTTGATGGAGTTTTCTGTTTATTTTGTAGTTCTAAAATTACATTCAGTTTGACACGGTGTGTTGAAAAAAGTAAAATGACAGCTAAAAAAACCTACTAACATGACATTTTTTAAATGCTTATTCAGCATATGCTTACAACATTTCTAAATGTAAAAGAAAAAAAAAACATTGATTTATTGAACTTTAACTCTAAATTTTATTTTAATGTCTAAATTTTGTTACGTAATACAATCTTTTTTGTCAGAAATTTGTGTTGTTTATTCTTGGGTTTTATTAAAAATTATTAAACTATTTAAAACAATTTTTATCTCTATCTGTCTGGCTCTTTCTATATATATCTTATTTTATTACCATTGTTTTATGTTGTGCCATTATTTTAATAGATACTGAGATATTGCTAAAATAATTATTCGTTATTATTTGTAATAGTGGAAAATTGGGTGGTTTTGTTTTATTTTAATTAACTTATTTTTTAATGTATCTGAATTAACAAGCGATGACACATTGTTAAGACTGGTTTTTGGTTGGGTTTTTTCTTAAGTGGAAAAGTCTATTATTAAAGACGTGTTCATATATCCTGACTTTTGTTAACCCGATAGTGCTGCACTAAGAAGCATCTGGATAACGAAGGACCCATAAAACAATCGATATTGTTTAAATTAGTTTTTGCAGAGGTGGAAAGTCTAAACACTGGTGTTCCATGCTGACAACCGACTGACTCATCTGGGTTATAGCTCACTTTTGTTGTAAATTATTTCAATCTGCTGATGTGCATGATTTTACAGTTCCATGACGCTTGGTCAGAGAAATCACCCAGAATAAAAGAACCCGAGCATAAATAAAACTGCATCTCTGTATACACTGTTGAAATTGTTAAAACTATTTTTGTTAATTTACGCTTGGATTGAACGAGATTTTGCCTCTGAGAGCTTTTTATATTAATTTGGAATAAAATGGGAATTTAACCTCGAAAACTAAAATTCATGTACAGTTTTGCTAGTAAAGTACTATATTCATTTTATTTTATTTTATTCTCTCTTTCTCTTACTAACTCATTCACTCAGTAACTCAGATGGAATATTTGTGAGAAATGAAAATTAAGAAAACAGGTGCGAGTAAAATGTGACTCACCCACTCGATCATCTACATTAGCCGGCCCTGGACCGATATTAAGTACTTGTTACAGCAACAGAGAGCTCCAAGAACAGAATGGTAGACATCGATTAAAGAAATGTTAAAATAACTCTTCGGTTCTGCGTCTAGTGCTCTCACAAAACTAAAACCTACTTATCTCCTTGTATTGGTCCAGCTTAAAATCACTTTAGATTTACAACATATAAATTTCAATTTTAATTTTAATTTTAATTTTTTTTTTTTTTTTTTTTTTTTTTTTAATTCAAAGTTACGTTTAATATACCAAATGTGTTACAAATTATGGATGGCAGCTAGAAGCATCTAGCTAACACTTATTATAATGATATTTTCTTAAATTATTATTTGTTCACTACAGACGTTTTTTGAATTTTTTACTTTGTTATTTTTGTTATTTTTTTTTTTTTTTACCATATTTTATTATATCGATTTGATGAACAGCAGAGTAAAAATAATAATTTTAATCTTCGGTATCTAAAATAAATGTTAAATAAACGTTTAATCTTTACATATAACAAACCTTCATGTGCACAAACTCTCCACCAGACTAAAAAAAGAAACGTATTATAATTTATATATTTATTATTCTGTTTAATACAAATTAATATAATTATATATAATTATATATTGATCTGGTAGAAATATCACTATTGTTATTCACGTAATTAGTAAGCATATGCAGCCATTAGGTTTATTTCGGTGTATTATAATGATCCATATAATTAAGTCTTTAGCGTCATTAGTATCTCCTTATCACTGTTCTAGAGATTTTATAAGAAAGTTGTTACGAAATACACATTAAATCTGTCGCGGGTTTCTGCTCAAGACACTGTTTGATTAGAATAAGAACATTATACATCAGATTTAGGACAGCGGCGTTAATCTCTACAGTTACAGTTCGGAGGCGGTACAATAATATCATAAAGGTGAAGGCCCAGGCTTTGTTTTCTTCGGTTTTCTTCACATTAGAAAGAATTAAATGTATTTTTGTATGATTGGGTTTAGTGAGCGTGTTAATATTGTGTTGTGTATAGTTCAGTGTGATCACATTATAAAAGGATTTGTAGTGGACATGAAAATATTATTTCAACAGAATCCATTAGTTGTTAGGCGTCGGGTAAATGTTAATTTAGAGCGAAAACAAAGACTATACTGTTAAACGCTGTTTGTGCTAGGCTTTTCAGTGCTGATCAGTACTAACACAGAATGATAAATCAAACCACTCATTTATATGGTAATATTTCTATGGTAATATTTGTCAAACTAACATATATTATATATATTTTTTTAATTACAAATATTAAGAACGTGACTGAAGGAAATGTTCAATTAAATGATGATGATTAAGTTTCTGAGCAACAACGAAAGAAGAAAGAGTAAGCAGAGACAGAGATCTGGTGAGAAAACAGAGACAGAGATCTGGTGAGAAAACAGAGACAGAGATCTGGTGAGAAAAACAGACAGAGATCTGGTGAGAAAACAGAGACAGAGATCTGGTGAGAAAACAGACAGAGATCTGGTGAGAAAACAGAGACCTAGATCTGGTGAGAAAACAGACTGAGATCTGGTGAGAAAACAGACAGAGATCTGGTGAGAAAACAGAGACTGAGATCTGGTAAGAAAACAGACAGAGATCTGGTGAGAAAACAGAGACAGAGATCTGGTGAGAAAACAGAGACAGAGATCTGGTGAGAAAACAGAGACAGAGATCTGGTGAGAAAACAGACTGAGATCTGGTGAGAAAACAGAGACTGAGATCTGGTGAGAAAACAGAGACAGAGATCTGGTGAGAAAACAGAGACTGAGATCTGGTGAGAAAACAGACAGAGATCTGGTGAGAAAACAGAGACAGAGATCTGGTGAGAAAACAGAGACAGAGATCTGGTGAGAAAACAGAGACAGAGATCTGGTGGGAAAACAGAGACAGAGATCTGGTGAGAAAACAGAGACAGATCTGGTGAGAAAACAGAGACAGAGATCTGATGAGAAAACAGAGACAGAGATCTGGTGAGAAATCAGACAGAGATCTGGTGAGAAAACAGAGACAGAGATCTGGTGAGAAAACGAGACAGAGACGGGAAAAGGTAATCAAGTGGACATAGACAAGTCAAATTGAAAACTGAAAGCTGTAAATTTACTGCTTTAAAGATCAACGATTCTAAAATATCTTCTGATGGCAATCAGAAGATATATTAATTATAATAATTAAATGCATGCATACATAAATAAACCAAATAAAAACAAATACAATTATAGATGCAGGTGAACTTAATTTTGTGGATATATATTTATATATTAATTTTACCTACTAAAAATAACTAAAAAATAAAGGCTATAGCATTAGTTAACTGTTCTAATTACAAAACAAAAAAGATAAGTAAATAGGCAAGTAAGGAAATAAAGATCAAGAAAAAAGATTTAAAAAGAAATGGAAATATTTTAAAATTATGCAGTACAAACAAGGCTAATGATGACCAGTTTTACAGTAATTAACTTCTTAATAAAGTAACAGCAAAATTAAATTAAACATATATATTTACTTAAGAGTAGTAGTATGAGTAGTAGTAGTAGTAATAATAATAATAATAATAATATTATTATTATTATTATTATTATTATTGATATTGATATTGTACAGATATGTACAGAATATATGCTTGTAAATTTGAATCACAGTTACAGCCAAATGAAAAATATTTTTTCAGCAATTTAACATATTAACTCATTTCTATGTATTGCATCTATAACAAAGTATTGATGCAAAATATAAGAAAGAACATGAAGAACAAGAATAACAAAAAGTAATAATAATAACAAAATTAAAAAATATAAAGATTTTTAAAATCATTTCTTCCCTTTCTGCTTTCCTTTCTCTTGTATCGTAATCCGCATATCAGAAACTGGTTTTGGAGTCAGTGGTTGGGGTAGCGAGGTACGTGTAGACAACTCTCCCGAAAAAGCAGGAGTGGTTGAAGGCGAAATGTTCATGTCCCTGTCTTTAGAGATACCTCTCAGCAGATGATTTTGAACAGATCTGTTTTTGCATCTTTGGAGTGAGGCGAGTTCTTCGCGTATTTCCAGTTGTTTTACATTCAGTTTGACCAAGTTCGAATGCTCACGTCTATCTAAATCAGTTATGGTTTCCTCTTTCTTAGTGTCGGACCATTTGCAAAGTTTTTCAGCTCTGTTTCCCTCACTTTTGCCTAACCAGACACCCTGTGTAAATCTTCTACGACTTCCTGATCCTGGGTTAGTCATATCTGTCATTACTATTATTTGTTTATTTATTTTTATATTTATTTTCGTGAACTGTCAGCATTAATTAGATAAATTAGCTTGTGGTTGGATTTAACATATACTTGATCTTTTTCTTCTAAATAATCTGACAAATCAGTTCATGAAAAAACCTCCTGTCAGAGTATTTTAAACAGTGTCGAATACAACAGCCCAAAAGTTAAAGTTTATAATAAGCCTTGACACCTTTGATAACGAAAATTACACTTTTATATGCACATCATCCAGTTTTGTCTGCAGAAAGAAATATTTCCTCTTTATAACTGATATTCTGCTAATATTCTCAGTAATTCTCATCAAGTGTAAGCGTGTTCAGCCAAAGCTCCGACTAGTGAGAATATATATTTTTAAGTTAATCATATCAGTAAACAATACATAAAGCGTACGTCGTAGATTCGCCCAGATTAAACTTTAGTATTATTGAACTGATTGCAAAACTACCCGGCATAGCATGAACCCTCGCTTCAAAAAAAAAAAATATATATATATATATATACATATATATATATATATACATATATATATATATATATATACATATATATATATATATATATATATATATATATATATATATATATATATATATATATATATATATATATATATAAATATATATATATATATATATATATATATATATATATATATATATGCACTATAAACACAGGTTGTGTTTTTTGTTTGTTCTCTTTGTCATCATTATTTTTATTTTTTTTATTTATATATATATATATATATTTTTTTTTTTGCTCGTTCTGATCTTATAATGACAGGTTGATTTGAGGCTCACGGCGGTAGGCTAAGAGGGTCAAGCTACAATCAGTCCTTCCAACACAGTCAGTTTGCGAACGGCCATTGTGTTGTTGTTTTTTTCTAAAAGAATATTTTCTAGGAGGTTAATCAGATTTACAATGTCTTTTTTACGATATTCATGTCAGCAGAAACTTTTGTATAAGACATACAATTAGTCATGTTGTGTCGAAAGTAGAAATACCATGATTATTTACTCTTCGCTTTTTATTTTTGGTTTATTCTTCGTGGTAACTGTAATGGGATTATTCCTAAAAACTGATTTAAGAAAAGGAATACTTATATCCTCCTGACATAATCTGAATAATAGTTGCAGGTGCTGATTATTGTTATTTGTCTGTTTTAAAAGACTTTCCCCCTTTATTTCTGAAACTTCTCTTTTGTTGTTTTGTGGCATGGAATTCAGTAAAAGAAGGTTCTTTAATTAGAAACTATGGGCCCATTTGAGATTAAGCTTGTTTCAGTACTGGAGTGAATGAATGGCTAGAGCAATCAAATCGGATTTTGTGAAAAACATATTATTCAAAGTATGCCTTTTCTGTACTTTATTATTAGAAAAGAATGTAATATCGGCAACAGTTTTAATGAGAAATAACTTATGTAAAATCACACGGAGTGAATAATAATAATAATAATGGCAGCAACAACAACAACAAATAAAATAATAATAATATAAATTAATAATATCAAAAAAGGTGATAAAACAAAATGAAAAATCACTGTGTTTGACGATTCATGATGTACAGTTAATTCTAATACTTATAATATAAAGTGGTTCACCCAGGCGTTCATTTGAATATATTATATACTGTATTGTTTGCGTTTGTGATGTACATAGCATTATTGATACCTTCCAAAATAAACACGTTACATATTTTGTGTATACCTGTACGCTTGAGATATTCTTAACATAAGAAAAGAGTTAAATTCAATATTCTTTTGTTCGATATAGGAAAAAAATAAGTTGTTAGATTCAAAACAAATATTAACTGACCTTCAGGTTTGCATGATTTTTTTTTCTTTTTGTACCTTTTTTCCCCTCACTCCCTGCAAATATTCCTAATTCAGGACAACAAATAAAATTCTTTATAAGATTATCCTGGCGGGTTGAGTTTTAATTAAAGAGAAATAATGAAATAGAGAAACATTACAACAGCAGTGAGAGAAAGTGTCAAAAAGAACCATAAGATTTTGTGTGTTTTCCATACAAAACATTTCAAAATCACTAGCAAACAGCATTGTCCTCTAAACAGAATATTCAACAGAGTAACAGTTACTCTAAAATGTAGTAATCCATTGCCTACGTGTACTGTGCCGTTTGGAAGTAAAAAGAATACCAGGTTCTGTTGTGAATAGACTAATTATTATTATTTGCTTGAAAATCTAGCTAATTCTTTACGTCATATGTTTTTAGCAGACATTGCAATTAATATGCATCCTTATTGGCACGAGCAAACAGCCTAAATATATTACTTTCCATGAAATTATTTCATTTGCTTATAGGTATCATTCTTCTCAAGTATGAAAATACATGGATAAATTGAACAAAAAAAATTATCAAAACTAGTGAAGATGATATTTATAAAATACAACATAAACGGATGATGTTGTAGTAGCTTCATTTATAATTAAAACTTTTAAGAAGAATATCCTAGATATTTTAGAATTAATAATTCATTCAAATATTGTTCAGTACAAAATATAGTTCTGTAGCTAAGGCAATTCAGTTTCAAATATGAGCAATCTCATATTAACTCTCTTAGATGGGGTATCACCACTCACCAGGTAACTCACTGTTGCTGCATTTAAGGTATAATTTATTAAAATAATAACAAAATATACAAGTAATGATAATAAATTATAATAGTGAGGAATAATGAATACAAATTTTGATTAACTTTCAGTAGTATATGACACATAACACAATAAAAAGTATACCAGAATTTACTATCTAACCTATTTCTAATGTTAGTAACGTTAGTTTTGTTAGACGGGAGGTCAGGTTCGACTCGACCTCATCAATCGACTGGTCACGCCAAGTCAAGAGCTAACAACCACTGTTCTGTTTAATTGTCAATAACAAACACTGTTAACATTATTTGTATATGTTGCTCTTGTAGCTGTGGCTTTGGTCAGTCAGGTGATTTATTGTTTTAATTGACTCAGCATGTCGACCATGTTTCCCTGACATGAATATCTGCTGGACATCCGCAGCATCCTGTCCCCTTGTTGGGCTCGTTAGCATCCTTAAATTCCGAAAGAACTCTGAAGAGTCCATACCGACGTTTCGGAATTTTCGTCTTCTGACGAAAAGTCAGTGACAAACAGTGTAAAGAAATCCAAAGTTATTTCAAGGAATAGAAAAACTGAGAAACAAGCTGCAAAAGCTATCAAGAAACAGGTAGTGAAATCTATTTAGGCCAGTAAGACCACGTCAAGAAACGCTACGAATCAAGCAAACTGTCCTGATTATTACTAGGGATTATTACTAGGGACCATTAAGGAAACTGGATGCTGATGATGAGATTGAGGTTTCGTCTCAAAATTCCTCGCATACATCAAAACAACAGTCTGTATCTACACCGCTAAGGGATAAAATACTCCCATACTTCTCCCAGAATGGCAAATTCAGTGGAAGTGTCGTGGGCTTAGGCTCAGCTTTTGACGAATTAAGTCTTTTGATTCAAAAATATAATCCTGATGTGTGCAAGTAAATAAAAGCTCAACAAAATGAAGATTTAATTCCTAAAAATGACAATATTTTATTTAATGATAAAAGCCATATATATTTTCATCCATCACTTGAAATGGTGCAGAGATGGAAACAGGCAATGGCAGTCTGGGATCAATTTCGGCATTTTTGCAGCAATAGTCTGCAATAATCTGCCATTATTAATGATGATAATCCCATGTCTTCGTATACTGCCATTGGCATTGAAAATATAACAATTCCTAAAACTTCGACAGTTCTAGAATGTTTCAAGAAGCCATGGTTTAACGACTTATGCAAAAATGTAATAAAGACCGAAACAGAGTCCTTGGGAGGATCCGTAAGATCAAGGGGAAAGAATCCAGTAATACTATCCATCACAAAACTATGGAACGAATAATCAGTCGTAGACTTTTCTGGTTTCTTGGATCTCACAAACTGCTTACTAACGTACATGTGGTTTCAGAAGGGGCACGGGTAATCATCTTGTTCGTTTTGAAACATTTACTAGAAAGGCTTTCATCCTGACAAAAAACATGGTTTCTATATATTAAAAGTAGAATTAAGTTTAATGTACTAACTGACCTAATTTCAAATTATGATATAACAACTGTAAGCCTTTCTACTTCGCAAACATCGAGTGACGATTATGATTTTGTTGTTGACATCTTATTTATGTTCCCAAAGAAAGCGAAAACAAACGGAAAACATGATGTTGTTGCAAAGTTTTTGTTTTGTTTTGTTTTTTAATTGAATTCATTTACTTTTTTCCTTTTGCTGGAAATATACTATTAATTTAAAGAAAGTAAAATAGATAGGAAACATCCAGAGAGAGAGAGAGAGAGAGAGAGAGAGAGAGAGAGAGAGAGAGAGAGAGAGAGAGAGAGAGAGAGAGATGATAACGGAAACTGATGAGTAAATCAGTACAAACAGTGCATACTACTTATTGCCGTTTACGCTTAAGATATCAATAGAAGCTACACCGTCAAAAACTACTGTTACCGCGAACGCATTCGAACAAGCAGCCCCCTTCTGTCTTTCTTACGTTCACAGCGATTCCATTAGGAAAGGAAACGATCCACTTTCCAGCAACACTGAAGTTTAGGGGTATGCAGGCAGGCTTCTTTCTCAGTCTGTGTACATAAATGCGTGAATACGTGTGGACATCAATTTTATTTATTTATTTATTTATTTATTTATTTATTTATTTAATCATTTATTTATTTATTGATTTATTACCCGGTGATGGGGGGAGGGGTCTGTGCAATTAGGAAAACTCCTATAATCAGTCCCTGGAAATATAACAGTGTGGAAAAAAAATTATTTATAATTTTATATGTAATTCAACATGTTATTTATGATTCAGTTTTAATAAAGTTAAACAATAAAATAAAATAAAAAATACATACATATATACATATACATGCATATATTCTATATATATACACACACACACACACACATACACATTCAAACAAACTATTTCTTTTCTTGTTCTATTTTTTCTTTATATATATATATTTTTTTTTTTTTTTTTTATTTTTTTTTATGTGTTTATGAGTGACAAACGATACACATCAAATGTCATTCATACAGACCGGTTATTTTGTAAACTAAATTTTGATTGGTTAATATAAAAAAACGTTAAGGTGAAAGGTTATGACATGCATACTTGCACGTTGCTTCTTCGCGGACAATATTTCTTTTCCAACGACAAATCGACATTAGTTGAGTTTTGAATTATACATTATATCGACAATGTTGCATATGCCTTTGGTTTAATTCCATGCCAGGTTGGCATCTTTTACTGATTTGTGAACCTACCGGAAACTACTTCTAATTCCATTTTTTCTTATCCGTATTTGTAAATGATTATTCAGTTTATAGTTGGAGATACGTGACGAAAAGCACCGACTTGAGACCCAAACCAGAACGCGGTCTTGCGACACGTCCATTGAGCAGCCAGCAAAGTACTAACATTTTTCATCAACGTAAAGGTAAGTCATAATTTGTGAACTGGTTAATATATCAGTAAGTTTTTGTCCCGAGTTCGAACGAATAATGTACATCCACCACGTGCTACAGTACTACTACTACTATAGTAAGTAGTGTTGATTTGACCAGTTTACATTGTTCACATAATACTACTACACAGCAGATTTTATTTATTACTCTTTTTTTTTTTTTTTTAAATCATTTTTTTTTTTAATAATTCAGTCAAATAATAAACATGCAAATTTCAATTAATAATTAATTATTTTAATGTACTCATAATAAATTGCTGTAGTTCACATAAAGATAGCATTTCATTATTTTATTTTTAAACGCATGCATGTTTGAGATCATCATTCACATTGAAAGGATACGATACCAACTTGGAAATATTTAGACCTTTTAATGAGTATTATCGATTTAATATCTATGCATTATCAGACATTTTCCATTTGATTCAACACATTTTGTATATAATGTGACAGAAGACAGGGATTAAACCTGGGACTGCATTTCAGCGCTCATAATTAGGAGGCATCAGACAATGCACTCTTCTTTAACTAACATTTTAACAGTTTAAATCATTAACACAATCATGGGCAGACAACCAAGCATTTCAAATTGTTTGCTATGGCAGAACCTTTAATGGATGTGATATGCCAAGCTTCTGCCTAACAGGCTCACTATTGTTTTTCAAATAAAATATAACCTAAAAGGCTAAATGATCCAGTCTATAACAATAGCAGTATTTACATTGTTTATTGCAAATGCTCTGTTTTTGGGACAATGTTCTTTTGTTTTAGGATGCTTAATAATGTTAAGGGTAAATGTAAGATAATATTACATTAAAAGTATATATTTTCTGTGCGAACTGTTATATATCAGCTCTGCAGATAAAACAAGCTGCATTTTTCATAATAGAATTATAGAGAAAATAGTCTGTGCTTAAAAGGTAATACATGAATTATTTAATTTTAGAATGAATTATTATAAAACAGAGACAGTGTTATTAGTTCTACTGTGTGTACAGTTCATGTCAGCTACTTTATCACAGCTAAGTTAACATTTTGGAACCAGATGTGTGTGTCAGTGTTTATCTATTTTATATATCTGTTTGTATGTATGCATTCTTTATTTAAAAAAAGAAAAATGAAAAGGTACTGTATGGATGCAGTTATTGATGTTTATATAGGGTTTATCAGTTGTTTCATGTATGTTTAAATACTTTAAAGTAAGTGGGGAACTAAATGACTTGAATATGGAATTCAGAATTTGATGAAAATCACAATTAGCTTTTTTTTATGTTGATATCATTTTAATAATTCATTAACTTGATACTATAATCATAATAATTAAACTTGTGTTTGTGGACATTGTAGAGTTGAGAGTATCAACATGGAGACTGTAACACACAGTTTGTTAAGAACTTTAAGAACAGTAGCTGCTGTTGCAGGCAGCAGGCACATGACAGGACTGAAGAAACACAGGTAGAAATGTATTAAAGAATCTACATTTAGATTTTTACTATTTTGTTTGTTAAATATTTATAGCATTGTGAAAAATAAATTTAGTTTTTATTTCTTACATTTTTTAAAATAACTACTATAAAAAGGTTATATGGAAAATACATGATATGTGCAATAAAAAAAAAATGTCATTTTATATTATAATTCATGTGTCAAGTATAGGTATTTCATATGTCTCTGACATTTTAACTTAAAATGTTATTATTTATTTGCTATGTTTGTACATTTAGATAAAATTAGAATAAAATACAGTGTGATGAAAAGTATTTATATTTCAGAATAATGATTTTTGGAACTGTACTTGGTGGAACAGCTTACTATCGATTTAATACATCACAGGTAGTTCATTGATGTTCTTTTCTAGAAGAAAAAAAACTCAGAAAAAGCTCCACTTTGATCTATGTCAGAATAATAATTATTCTTTGTTCTCATTAACTCTTTTATAACAAATTTGTTTTTTTCAGTTATGCTTTCATGCACCTGTTGAAATATTAAGTTCATTAAAACAAATTAGAAAACTGACGTATCAATATATTTTACAAAATGATTTGTAAAGAATGTTTATTTTTGAGAGTGAAAATGTGTTGTTTGTTAAAGGTTTTTGCTAAGAAATCTGATGTGAGAACTCTTCGTTGGACATGGATGGCTGATCCAGTGACTGACCTAAAAAAACTGGACGAGGTACATAACAAACATGTTAAGTTAATATTAATGACTTTCTTCATTTCCAAATGCCATTCCACTACATCTTACCTAAAAGTTCAATGGTCATATTGTTTAAACAGTAAATTATACTTATCTGTGTGGTTTATGGTTGTGTTCTCAAAATATCTTATAAATTGGATTAAATTAACTAAAATACTATAATACAGTTTCATTTAAATAATTAAAAGTGTACCTATACCTAATATGGTGTAATAAATTTGTTTATGTCTAAGTTATTATTTTATTGTTTCAGATGACCTCGTATTGCATGTAACTATTTTTGATATAACTAAATATACATTTTAAGATAAAAATAAATTCTGAAAATGTAACATTAACAAGCTGAACTTACTTTTCTGCTTGTGTAAAGTTTTCTTTTTTATAATTATTATTCTGTTAGTATTAGTACGTTCCTTGTAGCTGGAACAAAATGAAATATCCTATTATCACTGTACAGTGAATGCATGTGTTTACTAACACTAAAACTGATAATTTTGCTACTCATTTTAATTCTCATTTTGTTTTTTTAGAATCCTGATGACATCAAAACTAGAATGGAAATAATGATCATGAAAATCCAGGTAAATTAACTGGTCATCTTCCTTGCCTATGCTAATATGTGCTTAATGTTATTTCTACTTTTTAAGTGTTGAGAGATTCACATTCAGTGCAGATTATCATATTAACTGTATTTATTTTCAGTTACCTTATTTAGAATCTAAATAATGGTTGTCAAATAGAAATGTTTCACATTTAAGTAATTATGCAAATTAACATTTTCTGAATTATTCCAGAATAGATGTTTTTCATTATTTAATTAAACTATAGCTTGCTATGTATGTTGTCATATTAGATATTCTTCTTTGTTTATTTATTAAATTACTTTTCTAAAATATTTTTAAAAATTTGTTAATAAAGGCTGATGTTTGTCATGCACTTGAAGAACAAGATGGAGAAAAGAAATTCCGAGTTGACAAGTGGGACAGAGAAGAAGTGAGTTCATGGTGATCAGTTTTGGTTATGTTTTGGGGATGTTGATGTGAATGTATTTTAATATTTTGGGGTTATTATTATCTTTCAGTTCTGGTATTTAGTTATCTTCTTTTCGTTATCAAAAGTTTTTAATGAAATTTGTCCTCTTTTATTTCATGTACATTTTTGATAGTGTTTTTTCTATGTAGGGTGGAGGAGGTGTCACTTGTGTTCTGGAAGATGGCACAGTTTTTGAGAAGGCTGGGGTTAATGTGTCAGTTGTTACAGGAAAACTTCCTAAAGGAGCTGTTGAACAAATGAGATCAAGGTGATCAGAAATTTGACTTTTCATATAATATAAGCTGAAATTAACAAAATCCCATATTTCATGTCTTTTAAATTGATTTTTTTACAACGTAAGAAATATTATTCATCTTACGCACTATAAATGTTGTAATAAAAAATTACTTGCTTGTAGAGGTAAACAGCTTGAGGGTGAAGACCTGCCATTTTTTGCAGCTGGGATAAGTTCTGTAATTCATCCTGTGAGTAAAAATATCTTACAGTATAGATGTTAAATTTTTTTTTTTTTTTTAGTTTGGATTTATTTCAAGATAAAAAAAAAACAGCTTTAGCATAAACTGATATAAATAGTGAGACCTAAACAAAGAGTTTGTGTTTAAATATTGGGTATCTTTTTTAAGATAAGTGGTGAAAATATTTCTATCATAAATAAATGCAGTGAAGTTTAAAGGTATAATTATTTTACTAAAACAGCATATGAATAAAGCTTTGTTTTGTTCCAGAAAAATCCCCATGTCCCTACAGTTCATTTCAATTACCGATACTTTGAAGTGACAATGCCAGACGGAACCAAACAATGGTGGTTTGGTGGGGGAACTGATCTCACTCCATTTTATCTTGTTGAGGAAGTAAGTGTGTGCAACAGCTAGCTCAGGAACGAGAGTAAATTTACAGGTTGAATAGGTCTCATCAAAATAAAAACAAAAATTAAAAGTGTGTTTTGAAGACTGCATCAGCTACTGAGACAGATTTATTAATCTGGAAAATACTTTTTTTTAAATTTAAAAAAAATGTTTTTTATTTGCTGTTATTTTATTTAAGAATTTAGATTGCTAACTAAAATGTTTGAATGAAAAATTAAATTCTAACTAATATTTTACAGGACTGCAAACATTTCCACAACACCTTGAAGAAGGCTTGTGATAAAAGTGGGAACAGGACACTCTATCCCAAATACAAAAAGTGGTGTGATGACTATTTTTTCATTAAACACAGAGGTATTAAAATTTTACTGTAACAGCAATGTATTATTTACACATTCAACATCTTAAATGCCACTCCTTTTTTTTTTCTTTTTTTTTCTCTGTTCTTTTTGTTAAATTTTGAAATCTGTGTAACATTAATACTGATAATTTAATTTAAAGATAACTTTACAGCCTGCTTGGTATGGAGGTTTATAATAATCGAATAACTTATTTTTACTAACATTTGATCAAATGGAAATGAGTGTTTAGATATGTCCAAAAATTGCAGTTTTTGTTGGTGTCAAGTTGCTCATGATCATGTCTAGGGGATGTAGGTGTTTATGACAGGGATTAGTAGATTCAAACTGAAGCAGTAATTTATTATCTTGATGGTATGATACATCTACTAGATCTATAAAAAATAGATAATAAACCAACAAGAGTACAGCTTGAATTATTTATTAAATATGATTAATGACACAGATTGTATTGCATAATCACTACCAAAACAAGGGAAAAAAGTATGTTACCATATCCCGCTGCCAAATCCTTATCAAAGCAAGGCCAGAGTTTGAAGATCCTCTGCTGTGACCTCCAAGTGCATCAAAGAGACTGACCAGGTTGTGCAAGTGCTCACATGTTACTTGTTCTCCTCAGACCTGTTTTTCTTGCTGCTTATATATTTTAGATTCCTGCAGACACCATTGAAAACTGAAACAAAGAGCCAGAAAACAGGCTTGGCTGAAACATTTTAAAATTCTTCTTATTTATGACACAAAACACATAACTTGGTTGCTAATTATCTTAATTCTAAAATTTAAAAACTTACTTTAAGAGTCTGTCATCATGTATTCTTGTATTACAGATGGCCAAACAGAAATTTTATTATTTACTTGTGTTGGTATTTAAAGGCAGCTTATTTGCTTATTATAATTACTAATATAGATTTTTTTTTTTTAGGTTTTGTTGTTGCTTTATATTTTCTCTATTTCATATATACAGAGACTGGACAATCTTAAGATTATATACATAAAAAAATTATTACTTTACTAATTATCTATAGTTAGTTATAGAAAAGAAATGAATTTACTTAAACATGTTTTCATAGATCTGTGTTTAACATTAAAGACAAGATTATCTATCTTTGTCACAGTTAGCTGTAGCATAATTGTCTCATACTTAGAAAGCATATATATATTTGAAAATGTAGCAAACAATAACAACTGACAATGAACCATGTTTTATAGATAATTTGAAAACATTAACATAGATTTTATTGAAAGTTAAAAAATATCCATGTCATGGTTGTGTTCTTAAGATTTGATATTTTCTTCATATAATACAATAAAGCTTATTCTTTTCTTTCTTTTCTATGATTTGATTTTGACAGTAAGTATTAATTCAAACACTAATATCAATTTAGAAGAAATAAACGTTCTATTTTAGGTGAAAGTCGTGGTATAGGAGGAATATTTTTTGATGATGTTGATCAGCCAAACCAAGAGGAAGTATTCCAGTTTGTCACTGTAAGATTTATTTTTAATGTAAATGTGTAATAATGTTTTAAATTCCTGTCTTTCCAGATACAAATTTGTGAAAGTGTTGCTATTTGTATAGTCATAGTCACATGTATTTCCAGTGCTTATAAATAAGTGTTTAAGAAAAATAATTTTGAAAATTTTATGAATTTTTAATTTATATCAGTTTCATATACTCAGCCAAAAAGAAAATGTGTGTTAAAATCTTGAATATTTTTGTTAGTATACCATTTCCATATACTCTGTGCATACATTGCACACTAGCACTTACTGTGTGTAACTCATGACTAAAACCCAGGGCTTTCACTGCTTCTTTGAAAGACCAGTAAATAAAGCCAATAAAATAATGTTTGATAATACCTGAATCGCAAAATGACTGTCAGAGAGCACTTGGGATGCTTGATACTGGGTACAGTGTCAGTGATGTTGCCAGATACTTCAGTGTAGCCAGAGTAACTGTTCTTACTGTGGGTATTGGTCCACTGACAAGAAACCTACAAGCAACTTCTTATATTACTAATGATGTGCTTATCTAAATCCACAATTTCTTTTCTGAAGATTGTCTGATTTATGAAATAAATAACTGTTGATTGCAGGCATACTTTCTTTTTTGATTGTGTTAACTGAAAAGTATTGGAAAATTGAATATAAAATTGATTTGGAGACTTTTGCTGGTTGATTTCTGTATGTGTTTTTTTTGTTTTTTTTCAGAACTGTGCAGAGTCAGTTGTACCGTGTTATATTCCAATTGTAGCAAAACATAAAGATGAAACATTCAGCTATGGAGAGAGGTTAGAAGCTGATAGATTTTAATCAAATTTTAATAGTTCAGTATTAATTTATCATTGTCATTTTATAAAATTTGTATGAAGAAAGAGAACACGCAATGGTTGTTATTACATCTGTGTGTTAAAAATCTTCTGAAGACATTACATATTTTATGCAACAAATGTACTTTAAATTCTCTCTCAGATATTCCTAGAGAGAGACTTTGGCTGTGGTAATTATGTAAAGGGAGGTAACTGTATGGTTTAGATGTAAGGAACAAACTGAGAGGTTATAGTTATTTACTACAGCATGAAAAATATGTTTATTAGACAAATGTCTTTAAATACCATTTCATTTTAAAATTAGGATTTAAAATATATTTAATTGGGGAAAAAGAAAACTGAAATCATTTCACAACAAAATGAATACATTTTCACATGGGCTGTAGTTCAGTAATTGAATGCTTTCTTTTTTCAGCCACTGCCTTTATATGTACTTTGCAGGAAAGTGAACAAGTTCAACTCTTATATTGTCATTTGATTTATATATAGTTAAGTGTCAATATATAACGTGCTGATGTATGTTTATTCATTCAGTGTCTTACTGCGTTGAGTCTGTAGCATGTGTATGTGTGTGTGCACGCATGCATGCGGGCATATGTGTGGAGGAAGGAAGAAGAGAGTGAGTGATTACACATACCTAACATAATGTTTTTGTTTTTATGCAGGAAGTGGCAGTTACTGAGAAGAGGCCGGTATGTTGAATTTAACCTCATCTACGACCGAGGAACCAAGTTTGGTCTGTATACACCAGGTGCTAGATACGAAAGTATTCTTATGTCTCTTCCTCTGTTAGCTGTAAGTATTCCTATTGCTTTATCTCTTTGTAGTTAATATTGTTATCATGACTACACATTTTACAAGTTTACATTTCATTTATAATCTTATCAAATGTTGACATTTCAGAGATGGGAATATTGTCACTCACCAGAGCCAGGTTCTAAGGAAGAAGAACTGCTTTGGGTTCTGAAACATCCAAAAGAATGGGCAGATTAGCATATAGCATGTGTAAAATACTGATGTATGTTTTTCAGCAATCAAAATAAAACTGGAACTTATGACAAAGGGAAAGTTTAAAGCTTTATGCACATGACAACTAGCCATTTTGAAGTATTGTGAAATTTGATCAAATATCCTACATTAGGATCAAGGATTTTAATCAAGTTAATGTGACAAAATGTGCCTTATATCATTTTATAAACATATTAACTTTTAAATGTGTATTCACTTTCTTATTTAGCTTCTGTTTTTCTTTTCATTTGGTACGTACAGTTATGGAGATATGAATTTCATATATATCATGACCATTTTCAATTCTGCTAGTTGCACATTAATTGTATATGCTGAATCTGCATTTTTTCTAAAGCTTTTGTATGTTATTGTTTTTTTACTGTTGATCAGTGTTGAAATTCAAGTTTACATGCAGAATAAGATAATAATAATGTCTTTCCATTCCTGTAATTGAAACACAAGCATACAGACAACAATTAAGAAAACAAGTAAAATATAATATTTTCAGAAATTATCACTTATTTTTAAAAAAAATTTTGTTCACTGAAATATTAATAGTGTATTCTACAATTTTATATTAAACCAGAAACCAGTGAATGACCAGACATCTAAAGCATATCTTCATTAAATTCATTCTGAGTAACTTGTTTTTCTGTATTTTCATACCTGTTGTGTGAGTGTGAAAGAGATAAAAATCATATTTTGAAGTAAGAAGGCATGTGAATTAATGATGTCTTAAATTCTCACTTGTTTGATAATATTATTACAGAAACTATGCTTTATTTGTTTCAGTATCATTGTTAAAAGTATTGTTTTGAACCTCATTCCATGAACACTGTTAATAAATATCTTAGAATATCTCAATAACCAGTAAAAATTAAAGGATAATTCTAAACTTTGCAATTTTTATAGTTCATTAAATCATGGAATGAAAAATTGTATTGTTGATTCTAAGTACCTGTAGATGTATGCAGATACCAACATATTATCATATATATACGTAAATGTGTTAAGTGAATATTATTTTTAAAACGTGTTTTAGCATTTGTAACAGAAAGGGTTTATCAGTATGTTATAGTTTAGAAATATTTATATCCATATTTAATAACTTTGGCAATTTAGGTGTTATTATTGCGCTCACTTTGTAACAGTGCTTTTATGCTTTACATTTACTTTTTATTACAGTATTTTGTGTTTTAATACTCAACAGTTTATTTGTTTGGCATTTTTGTTCAGTTTTAACTTGAATTAACTCAAAAATAATGTTTGACCAGTAGTACACATGAAATTGAAGCTTATTCAAAAATTTGGTCAGTATTACTTTTTTTGTTCTTTCTTTCTTTTTTATTATTATTATTATTATTATTAGTGGGGTTTTGGGGGTTTTGTTTTTTTTTGTTTTGGGTTTTTTCAAGTGAAAAAGTGCCTAGCCACTAGGATGTACTATTTATAACTTAAATTCTTAGACAATTATTTTTTCTTTTGTATTTTTTATTTATTTATGTATTTTAAAAATAACTTCTCATTATTTTAATAATACTGGTAATTTTTTTTTTTTTTTTTTTTTTTTCTTCTTTCATTTTAATATAAAATTTTATATATAAATTATAATAGCAATGTATTTTGGGCAGTAGTATGTTGTATATTAATAGGCTTTATTTCAATAAAATATTGTACTTTGCTTTTATTATTTATCTACAGTTTTCTTTTCTTTTCTTTTCTTTTTTTTTTTTCCCCAAAATATAAAACAATGCATTTGAAATGAATTGTTCTAAGGGAGAGTGTTTGTCTGAAAGTAATATCGAAAGTATTTGTCTCCCTTGAATATTAACCGTGCGCAGTCTAAAAGTATATGCGAGGTTTTTTGTGGGTTTTTTAATCTTTATTATTATTTATTTATTTATTTATTTATTTTTAAGAAGAATTGGTTAAAAAGTAATGTATTCAAAGTTGCTTTAAAAGTGTTTAAAAATAATTCTGAAATGTAAAAAACAAAAAAAAAATGTTTTTGTATATTCAGATTTCTTTGCATCAGTATTCTATTATTATTATTATTATTATTATTATTATTATTATTATTATTATTATTATTATTATTATTATTATTATTTATTTATTTATTTTTTATTTTATTTTTTTAATTCTTTGAAATGTTATGTAATACGTTTGTGGATATTTTTATAAAACGACACAATAAGATCATCTTGCTGAGCATAACAAAGACGATTATATAGCTCAGAAAATCTAAATAACTGAAGACACTAGAGAAAAATAATGACAAGTTTTTAGTTGGATATCAACTGAAGGAAAAGCAAAAGGATAATGCGTGCTTAATTTAAACGTAAAATAATAAAATGATAAAATAAATAAAAAAAAATTAAAATTCCTAATAGCTAAATTATGCGATGAATTATACAAATATAATCTTGAGTATTAATACAATATTTATACTTTAATCAAAGGTCCACATTAGTTTATAACAGAATAGTTTCACATATCTAGTGCAAAGAAGCGATCTCTATACCTATCGGGTTAAAACCCAATCTCTTCACTACTTGCTTCATAGAATAACCAAATATTAATCAAAACGAGGCAGTCGAGGGCTGTGTTCTCGCGTCCCGCGTACGTACGCTACCTGGCTTTAATAAAGTGTTTGATCTTGACATGAAAGCGACCGATCATAGAAAGCCGATACGTAACTCGTAGTGAAGAGAATACCGCCGCGTGTTCTAGGGTCTTTGACAAATACACGAAACAGTTAATCAGGGTTTTTGCAGAAAGGGTCGAAGCGAAATAACCGGCATTGTAGCCTTTTGAATTCACTATAACGTTCTATGGTTTTCCAAATCTGAGACTTTTTTTTTTTTTTTTTTTTTTTTTTTTTTTGGCGACTGAGATCAAAGAATACTTTTGTGAACAATATTTTAAGCTTAAAGTTGTATCGGGTTTCGAGAAAATGTGAGTTTTGCCTGTTAGGCACTCGACAACCGCAAGGTCGAGTGTTGATCGGATTATAACCAGGTGCTAGTGGTTTGAAATTTAATATACCTGTAAAATATTCACAGGTGTATCAAATAACGAAACGGGCATTTGATGTCCTGTTCAAGAAAGAAAAAAAAAAAAGTCTATTGACAGAATTTAATCAATAAGACAGATTTGCTACTGGTAGGCACCCATTATGAAAGCGAATGGCGGGTCACGATTTGAATGCATTAGCCGGTTTTCGATAATAAATTATCTTGGTGTTATCTTTTGAAGAAAATATTGTCGAAATTCGTTGTAATTAAGCAACAATTCATTAGTAATTTTTAGCTGTTCTAATTTTGAAGACAAAGTAAATCTGTTAAAGAAGTTAGTTTATAACTGAGTGAGAGAATGATATTTTATTTAATTTTATTGTTTATATTTGTGTATTTTTCATGACTCTATGCTTGTGAAATTTTGATTTTCAGTCATTTCATCCTCTCAAATTTAGTAAATTATCTATAACAGTTAATTTTCAGATAGAAACTGGAACAGCTAAACATAAGCTTACACCAACTGCATGTTTTTATAGTACATGTAACAGTAGAATACACGACATTTCTATTTGATTAGAAAAAAATATCTTGGGACGAAAGGCATTCGAACTATGGGATCAGGTAAACACAAATATTTATTACTTTAATTAGTTTGTTAGTTTCTTCTAATGCTTGCTTTGATCGAATCTTTGTGTACCATTTGAATGAGAAAGAATCTCGCCAATTGATTGCTCTCAACGAGTTCCAGCACACTCTGACAGGAATTTGTTCCTGGCGTGTTCGAACCATCCTGCACACGTTAATCAAAGAACGTTGTGTTCCTTCCCCGCTTCCCATCGAGTTTATATGCATATAGGAGAGAAGTATTCGTCGTGTTTGTTCCCCCTCCCACACAACTGCACCGTGGCATCTTGTACAGATAAACAGCCTGCTTTTTTTCGCGATCTTGGAATTCCTATAACAATCACGTGCTTCGTGATTCTTGTGCTCCAGATAAGCAATGCCAATAATTAGAAAATAAACCGATACTTTAATTCTCATCGCGTTTCTCTTGCTTGACAAACCTATTTAACATTTTAAAACAAAATTATTTCTGTTTTATATTTTAATATGACATCTTAGAGAACTATAAATAAATATATATTTTTTAATGAATATGAAGATGCGTTTTATTATGTTTGATATCTACACTGAGTGCTCTTTGTGGTTAGAAGATGGTCACTCGCTTAATGTGTCGGAGACTGGATCGCGCCAGCAATGTAGCATGTTTTTCATTTCCACCTTGACTGGATTTCAAAAACTCCGGTGTGTGTTTTCCTGTCTGTGGGAAATGAGCCGATTTAAAAAATGTAGGCCTAGCGGATTTTCTCGCAAAAGTTAAGTTAAAATACAAAATGATTTGTTCGACAGTAGCCAGTATTAATGAATGAGCTCTTGAGTGCTGTCATTAAAAATACACACGGGTTTCTGAGAGAATGATTTAGTATATATTGTTATGTAAATACACAAGTATATAAGAGTTTGTACGTGAGTGTGTACTGCAGGAAAAGAATATCAAACGCGCAAGTAGTAAAATTTAAAGTTTCTTTGAGGCTCTGAAATATATATATTTGGATAAAAAATAAAAACAGAAAAGGGATTGATTCAAACACGTTTATACAAACTTTTGATCTCATGAGACGCTAAGCATGTTTATGTTAAAGAAATAACCTTTTGTACTGAAACGTTTATGGTTTTACAAACAGCCAAATAAGACGATTTTCACAATCGCACAGTCATTTGTCAAATGTTCGACAAAACTCTAACGTTTCAAGTGTACCCTTGAAGTAAATATGCTCCGTGAAAAATTAGTGCAACGATCTTCCTCCGTCCTTTGATAGTTGCCGAAAATCAAATATCATTTTGTAAAGGGAAATCTCATTACGCGGACAGGTGAGCTCGTTGAAAAGACCGAAAACGGACAACACCCGAGGACGAGTTGTCTCCGCGAAATAATACAGAGAGTTCCGTCAGTGTGAAATAATATAGAAAGTTCCGTCAGTGTGAAATAATATAGACAGTTCCGTCAGTGTGAAATAATATAGACAGTTCCGTCAGTGTGAAATAATACAGAGAGTTCCGTCAGTGTGAAATAATACAGAGAGTTCCGTCAGTGTGAAATAATATAGACAGTTCCGTCAGTGTGAAATAATATAGACAGTTCCGTCAGTGTGAAATAATACAGAGAGTTCCGTCAGTGTGAAATAATATAGAAAGTTCCGTCAGTGTGAAATAATATAGACAGTTCCGTCAGTGTGAAATAATATAGACAGTTCCGTCAGTGTGAAATAATATAGACAGTTCCGTCAGTGTGAAATAATATAGACAGTTCCGTCAGTGTGAAATAATATAGACAGTTCCGTCAGTGTGAAATAATACAGAGTTCCGTCAGTGTGAAATAATACAGAGAGTTCCGTCAGTGTGAAATAATACAGAGAGTTCCGTCAGTGTGAAATAATACAGAGAGTTCCGTCAGTGTGAAATAATACAGAGAGTTCCACAGTCTGGCTGGAGAACGCAATGCATTAAAACCGGGTTGTTTTATGAATCAAAAGGACTCATATTCTGCACGCATGCACAGTTGTAAAAAAAAAAAAATAATAATAATAATAATTAAAAAAAAGAGACAAGGACTCCAGTACTTTATTTTATACATATGCAAACCTGATTCTTTAAATTTATTGTACAACTCATTTCATACTTTTCATATTTCCTTCTGAAAAAAGATACAATACTTTTTAATCCACATCTGAAACTGAACGTACAACATGAATTAAGTCTCTCTCTCTCTCTCTCTCTCTCTCTCTCTCTCTCTCTCTCTCTCTCTCTCTCTCTCTCTCTCTCTCTCTCTCTCTCTCTCTCTCTCTCTCTCTCTCTCTCTCTCTCTCATCAAACATACCTCTAACACAGCCGAAAACTATATAAAACGTATTACATTACAAAATAAACATATCTGTTGTTGAAGACCAAATGTGCTAGAATAACAATCCGAAAATTATCCGGCCCGCCCTATGGTCTAAAGGTTAACCACCATCAACGTTTTTCAATATATTTACACATTACGACAATTATGGACTGCACGTTATCATTTCGTTGATTACTAGAACAACAAGCAGTTCTTTTGTTGGAAGCAGATTTTGTCTTGACATTTTCCATTGCTTACACGAGACTAAAATTGTGCGATCTAATGGGGTGTCCGATCAGCTTTGTAAGCTGAATCAATAGTTGTGTTTTCACCAACAATAAACAAGGAACAAGCAGCGCCCTTTCGCAATGCTAACCATGTGGCTTACAGTGACGACTGTATACAACCGTAACTGAAAAATACTTATATTAAAGACTTGAAATACTTGTTTTCTTATAGTCCACAGCCTTTAAGCAAGTTTTATTATTTACTTGCTGAATGGTTTTAAGACAGTCTTTGCAGTTATAACATTTATAACATTATTGATGAAAAAAAAAAAAAAAAAAATAATAATAATAATAATAATAATAATAATAATAATAAAAGAAAAGAAATTATCTAGTCTCAGCTTTATATATATATGAGAAAAAAAAAAAAAAGCAAATTAAAAGTCATTTTCAATCATTTACCTTCTTTTTCGCTTTCAGCCATTGAAAACAATTCCGCTAGATCTCTTTTCTTTTTTTTTCTTTCGTCAGTTCATCATATATAAAATGTGTAAACGGAAGCGTTTTGGTCTAGGCAATTTCGGCCTATGACTTACTCATTAGATTAGAATTATTTGGCCAGACCTTTTTTCAAGGGAGACCTTTCGGCATTTTCAATCAATTCAGTGTTATTTTAAATTTATTCATTTATTGGCACGATACGTGAAGAATATTTATAACAATGTAAATTTCATTTTGCAGTTCTGCAGTTATAATGTGTTTTTAGCTGACATTTATTGCAGAATACTCCTCAACTTACTTTTTTTTAATGCTATAATTATGAAGTAACCGTTTTATTAAAGTTAATCAACTGACTTAATCTTTTTAAGCAAGTTAAGAGCGAGTTTAGATGTGTAAATTTCAATTACAGTAAACATAATTTGTTTATGGTTCTGTTTTAAATAAACATTTTGTTATAAAATTATTTTCAGTTGATATAACGAACCTGATAAAAACTGAAATGAACAGCTGATGCCGAACACTTCGCTGTTAACACCGTTCTCTGGAATGATCAGTTGATATGACGTAATGTCTTTTAATTTTTTTTTTTTTCAAAGTAGAAAAAATTAGCTACTTTTTCAAAACGTTTTGTTTTATGTTTTGTTTTTCTTTATTTTTTCTGCATTTAAGATTCATACAGTTTGAGCAGCTAGACATTTACATGTCAACACGCACCGTTTGAAATGCTTTGAAAAAAATTATGTAACTTTCAAAATGAATTAATGAACAATTATATATTAATGTTCCTCAGTAAATTTTAATATTAATGATTACAACCTGTCAGAGATAAGCTGTTGGTGAAAATGAATATCTGTGATAAAAACGAAAAAAAAAACCCCACACATACAAAATAATAACAACAACAACAAAACAGCTTTCGTTAACTCATGTAATATGTAATATTAGCAACAATATACACGCTTTTATAAGAAGAAAACCAAGTGTATTTTGTCTGACGAGCAGTTACAAGAAGAGGAAACTGAGTTACTGAACCACCAGGCTTCAGACTGTTTAGTTATGAAACCATGACGACGACAACAACAACAATAACAGTACTATTAATAATATTGATAATTATTTTGATAAACTATGAATTATATGCACAAAACAAAACAGTTAAAAAAAACATGTAGCTATAAAGTTATAGTCATAGCCTTAACGCTTCAAATAAAAGCTAAATGATTTTGAAAATAACCAGAACTGTTTTATATTACTGGGAAGATGCTTTGTAGTTAGAAAAGCGCAAGGTTATTCAAGTCAGTTAATTAATTAATTAATTACCTTATTATATTTGGGGTATGGTTGTAACTGATACAAACAAAAAGAACACATTTTTCTTTACAAATATTACTATTTATAAACAACAACAATAATAACATTTTAAAGAAAGAAACAAAGAAAGAAAGAAAGTCACTAAATGGGTAAAAAGATTTTGAAAAACAATCCTCAACGTGTATATCATTATGAAACTAGTCGAATATTTCCGAGTCTAATCAAAGAACCTGTTTGCCAGTCATGGATAAATATGTTTTTTATTTTCGACAGTGCTGCTGATAAAAGGGTTTTAAAACTATCTGCGAATGTTTGCGCTTATTACAAATCCTGCAGAAGCTTTCAATCAGTGTGTAGGTTCTGTTTTATATATTTTTCAACAATAGTAACATTCAAGCTTTTATCCGACTTATTTGACAAATTCAGACAATTCGAGGAAAACGACCGGAACGCAAAGCATGTTCTTGTGTATACTTTTGTCTCTGTTATAAATACGCAACGTGCAACTACGAACAGGTTGGACCAAACACCAAAGCACGAACAGCCACCTGACTTTGATCCTCTTTGAATTGTAGAATTCTTTCTTTGTTCACAATCTGAAAAAGACAATAAAAAGGTTTTAAAAGTGTATTAAAATGGAGTCAAGCATATGAAAGAAACAAGTGTATGTTGTATATAATTATTTACATGTCTCATATACCAGAAGAATATAAATTTGCTTTACATGCTTCAAAATATAACGGAACATTATAACGCACAAAATATTTTCTTTTGACTGAATAGCAAATTTACAGAATAACAGAATTCTCGTGATATTATGTTTAATTGAAAACCGTTTTGACTATAAGTGATTTTAAATTATTAATTAATTAATTAAATGATTTATTATTTTTGAAAGGCTTTTTAAAAATTGTTTTACTTATCTGAGGTTAAGTGGGCTCTCTTTCTTTCACGCACACGTTCTCTCTCTTTATCAAGCACACATAACAAACACATACCTTTCAATAAAACAAACGGGAAACGAAAAGAACTTACAGTAAATTTATATAAAATAGTGACTCAGTACTTTCGGTTTCTTGCGGCGCAGAATCGTTATCAGTCTCGTCGGCAGAGGAATGCTCTGTCCACATCTCCGCGTACAGCGTCTTTCTCTTCACGTCTTTGTGGGTTGGCATACGATCAAAGAGAAGAGAAAACAGGCAACAATATTTGACTTAACATTTAATATATACAGTTTAGATAAAACCTCTCTTCCATTTCCATTGCAAAGTCGGGGCTAATGGTCGACAGAAGGAACGCTTTCTGTGATAATCCACTGAGAAAATGTACCAACAACCTTTCTTTGAAGAAGATTATTGCGCGATGTACAGGCTTAGGAAAGAAAAGACATACACAGAGTTGGATTTTGTGATAAGACTTGAATAAACAATAGCACACGAAAACGTCACACCTTTGGCCTGTACCATTTCCAGTTTCATCATTTTTCTTTCTTCCTTTTTTTCTTTCTTTCTTTCTCCCACACTTGGTAGAATGAAATAGTTAAAAGCACAATAAAGACAAAAATGGAAAAAGAATCTATTTATTTATTTATTTATTTGTTCTTGTTCTTGTTCTTTTTTGAGAAATGAACTCGTTGTAATATACAGATTTTACAGAATTCACAGAAAAGCTATTTTGATAATGTTAGGTAAATTATAGTATTTCTACCGACTAGAAGCACCGATTTTGCAATGGAAAAGGAAGAGAGGTTTTATCTAAACTCTATATATTAAATGCGTGCGTTTGAAGAAAGAAAACAAAAACTTTTTATAGCTATGTCTTTTCTGTTCTTTTCTTTATCGTTTTTTGTTCTGTTTGAAAGGAAATATTTACAAAGAAGAAAGGAAACAGATATAAATACATATAGATTATAATTTAATCGAACAATAATGATGTAAGTTATCTGTTTTTACTCTACGTTCTACCGAAGTGCTACTCAACAGCGAAAAGAAATTTTAGAAAGTTATCTACTTAAAATAATAATAATAATAATAATAAGAAGAAGAAGAAGAAGAAGAAGAAGAAGAAGAAGAAGAAAAAAAAATAACATTTAAAAATTCAGCTTCAAATCCAAACATGACACTTTATTTGCTTTGACGTTTTCCTTTTTCTTTTTTCTTTCTTTCTTTCATTCTTTCCTTTCTCCCTTCTTTCTTTCTTTCATTCTTTCTTTCTTTTCTTAATAATTCTTTTTTCTACAATAAAATAGCAAAGTCAGTGAAAAAAGTTACTGAAGACAGACTTGTTTACACAGACAGGTCTGTGTTAAATTAAGGTATGATGTAAGGTACGTTTATGACTAGCATTTTCTCTCTCTCCGCATATCTACTGTGAACCGTCTGCCTGCCTGTCTGTCTGTCTGCTTGTCTGTCTGTCTGTCTTCCTACCTGCCTGCCTGTCTGTCTGTCTTCCTACCTGCCTGCCTGCCTGCCTGCCTGTCTGTCCGTCTGTCTTCCTGCCTGCCTGTCTGTCTGTCTGCTTGTCTGTCTGTCTGTCTTCCTACCTGCCTGTCTGTTTGTCTGTCTGTCTTCCTGCCTGCCTGCCTGCCTGCCTGCCTGTCTGTCTTCCTACCTGCCTGCCTGCCTGTCTTCCTACCTGCCTGTCTGCCTGCCTGTCTGCCTGCCTGCCTGCCTGCTTGTCTGTCTGTCTGTCTTCCTGCCTGCCCGCCTGCCTGTCTGTCTGTCTGTCTTCCTGCCTGCCCGCCTGCCTGTCTGCCTGTCTGTCTTCCTGCCTGCCTGTCTGCCTGCCTATCTGCCTGCCTATCTGTCTGCCTGACTTTTTGTCTGCCTGCCTGCCTATCTGTCTGTCTGCCTGACTTTTTGTCTGCCTGTCTGCCTGCCTATTTATCATATGTGTCTGAATTAACTACCTAGGTATCTGTTTGCTTATCATACTGTCTATCTTTTTTATTGCCTGATTTTCTGTGTCTGCTGTTAAATATGTGTAAGTTCTTGGTGCTTAATAATAATAGTAGTATTACCTTTGATTCCTTTGAAAGAAATACAGTTTATAAAACATCAAAAAGACAAAACTGACACGGGAATAATTGGATATGGCGATAAAGCATTGGTCAAATAGCGTGCAACACAGAGCGTCTCGCTTCTCTCGTAGAACGGCTTCCAGTAGCGGTGTTTTACAGCGTACGTAGAAGGGGAAATATTCTTGTTCATCACTTATGGTTTTGGCATGAATTACACACTTTGCGATAGCCTGGCATTGTAAAAATGTCTTTAGTTACTTCTTTTGATGTATACCGACAATACGAAAATGTACAAAAACCCCCAGAAAAAACAAGGAATCCGTAAGGGAGAATAAGACGAAGAAAGAAAAAGCTGTTTCAATGAAAAAAAAAAAAAAAAAAGAAAGAAGAAAGTATATTAAAAAAAAGCAAAACAAAACAACAACAACATATTGGTTTACATAAGAAGAGTTAGGAGAAATATCGAATGATTAATTTAACAGACTCATTTATAACACTGAAGGTACATAATGGAGAGGAATAAAGGAAGATAAACACAAAATCGTATTTTGGACACTCGACCATAATCAGTAAGCGATAGTGAAAGCTAACCGCGGCTGGCAGTAGTCCATCTTGCTTACCAGCCAAAGCTAGTGGACACATGAAAATGTTTTCATCGTAGCTTTCAGTTTAGCACAATTTTTAGACAGGTGTGTTTACGGCTGTTTCGATTATGTCAACATTCTTTGAAGTTTCGGCCAGCCAATGGAGGACTAGGGAACTGGGATGTGGTGAACAGCTACGGATTCGTTCTGTTCTTTACGGTATTTAATGATAAGTTAGCTTCGTAGATAGAGACAGGTGCCAGGGGGGGACAGGTAAACCACGTGACGCAATTGTTCAGGTAGTTGTTTTTGGAGAAATAATGCTAGTTTGCATTGACATTCCATTTATCAAGACCGGTGTTTTATTAATTACCTCAAAAAAGGTGAGTGCATTTTATTATTATTATCAGTAGTAGTAGTAGTAGTAGTAGTAGTAGTAGTAGTAGTAGTATATTTTGATTTAGTGGTTTACTTAATAAATGTGTATATTATGTGTACAGAGATTTTCGTAATAAATAAATAAATAAATAAATAAATAAATAAAAACAAACAACAAACAATAACACAAAAAACAATAGTAAATCAAAAGTCGAGTAATTTCGTTGACTAGGGCATTCTCTTCTTCAGAAGACAAAATTTCAGTATTGCTCTGAACCTTTATATTATTATTTTCATTAAGTACGTTTTTAATATTATTTAAGGATTATATCAGGACATGAGAATGAACATATTCGTACACTGTCTTGTTTGAGCGTGTGTGCATGCGCATATGCTATCTTTAGTTCTGTATATTTATCCACTTGCGTCGATCATTTCTTATCAATCTATTCTATCCTTTTTGTTTTCATTTTATTTGTAAGTGTTCTTTCTTGCCTTTTTTATTTAAGAAAAAACAACAAATTACCATCAGTTTCTAAATAAGAACAAAAACAACTAAATATAAACGTTGATAAAGACGCCACAGTGTGTATTATACATTCGCTCAGATAGAGTTTCATCAACAAAGTGGAACTACTCGACTGTCAGGTGAAAGCGACATGAATGACGGAAAGCGGCGTCTTTGATCTTTAACATGTACATGGCGGCTTGAGATTAAAATCAACATTAACGAGATTTTAAACTTTACCATGGGAACACACTGAACTTGTTTTGTGTAAACTTCAATCGTATTTTATATAACAATAAATAAATAAATAAATAAATAAATAATAAAAATAATACTTTTTAACACACACACACACACACACACACACACACACACACACACGCTCATTATTTACCGGGGATTCATCTATTAGCTAACAGATTATCATCCTTAGCATTGTTTTATATGTTTTCTTTATTCATGATTCAGTGGTTTCAAACATTTTTAGGAACAACAGAAATATTTTATTAGCAGTAATCCTATAATCCATTGTCAGTTGTTTATAAGATATGAGTCATAAGTTGGTTTTGTTTCTATTTATATACATATATGTTAATTGTAAATATTTAGACTGGCTCACTGCGGAGCATTGATCCTGCTTCCTTTCACGTTTCAAGCTAAGTCACCATCAGCTCACTAAACTACAATCCTCTGCTGAGCATTTCAATATATTTAAAATCATTTGAAAATTCTAAACTGTGTTCTTAAGATTTCAGTTTTGAAATACATGAAACATAAGAGAAGCAATCACATTCTGTGTAAATGCAGATATCAGGCCGCGTTACATGATCTTGTGACTGATACTTGTTAACAAATATTATAATCATTATTATTATGCTACTATTCCAAATCCTATTCTTAAAATAGATAAACTCAAATAGGGTACCCGTCATATTTTTTTTTTCGTCAAATAAAGGTGGCTTTTTATTATAATGACTTCCTAGAAGTAACCTGTTTTTAACGCAACGCCTGGTGACGTTTTTAATAATCGCATAAATTCAGTATGTTGATGTATCTAGTTCCACTTAAGATTAGCACAGAAGCTACAACTGCGAACTAACGGGAAATAACCTATTTCAAGTGACAGTTCTAAGTCGGAGTTACTTCTCTTTCAAAATTAATATAATTTAGAATGGGATGCCAACCTTCATCGTCGACAAAGTGACATTTTTCTCACATACATGAACATTTCACCGGAGACCTATATCTTACAACTTATGTTATAAGCACTGTTATTGATTTTAATGATAGATGAAATGGATGTTATTCGAGTTACAAAGTAGTTTAATCCGCGCAAGTTTCTTTTGAAGATCTTATTTCGTTTCAATATAGTGTTCCGACACGCTTGAACAATCAAAGTCGCCGGCTTTTCTACGTTCTCTGAATATTTGTGTTACACTCCACTAATTCGTGGTTATATTATGGAATTTCGCAAACTTCGCTGTCAACCTAGCCTTTTGAAAAACAACAATCAAAACAAACAAAAAGGAAAACCACACAAACATTAGCATAGTTGGGGGATAAAATGCTTTTTTGATTCACTTGTTAGTTCTGAAGATACTGATACCAAATTGTAAGTGTTTTAATGTTTTAAAGTATTTCATTATATTTTATTTTCATTAATATTTTGATATTAGCATCTTTCCTTAACATAGCTTTAATTAATAAAGCATAATGAAGTGTTCATCTGACTCTGTGTTTATATTTAATTTATTTATTTCGGGTACCGAACTATTGTCAGTGTTTATAAGGATCCAGGACAAAACACATCGTCTTTTATAAAAAAAAAAATACAGATACATGAATTAAGTCTTTTTCTCTCTCTCTCTCTCTCTCTCTCTCTCTCTCTCTCTCTCTCTCTCTCTCTCTCTCTCTCTCTCTCTCTCTCTCTCTCTCTCTCTCTCTGTGTGTGTGTGTGTGTGTTTTGTGTGTGTATATATAATGAATTATAAACAAATAAAGGTACTGATAATTTCATAGCTTCTTGTGTTTATTCAAAAATCTTACATAGCAAAAACTCTTATGTACAGCTTAGATATTAAACATATTTAAACTTTTATCTGCTTGAACAACACAGATTACAGGTGAGTTAATGGGAACGTGTAAGAAATTAGTTGTATTGTTGAGCACAAACGAAGGCAGTCACTACTTTGGCGGGAGTATCTGAAACGTCTGTAACGATGTATGTTAACACTTACAGCTGGGATACATATCCCTTCTCTCTGTTTTCCTGTTCCTCTTTCTACACAAAATGAATCTAATTCAATTTTTTTTTTTTTTTTTTTTAAATTTATTTAATACATCTATTTCCATGTGTTAATTATTTATTAGTTATTTACGTTCTTGTTATGTAATGACATTCTAATATTAGTTTTAACGTAAGTAAATTATAAACTGTGATACAAAATGATTCATTTATCGTGTCGTACGAAAGACTTTTATTGGTCTTTATCCTATATCTTCTCCAAACACGCAATTCTACTGATTCTTCTGATTTCAGAAATTTAATAATTTTGTTTCCAAGAACAGTAAAATGACTCCCATCACAAACATACTAAATAGAAATTAAACAAATTTAATATATGTAAGAAAGATACGATTACGCAATGGTTAAGACTTTCCATTAGGTATGTAGATGATATCTTATCAGCATTAATATTACTGTATTTATCTTCAACATTTTATCAAAGAAATCCAACACTGTCAAGGACTCAAGGTTTCAGAATTGTATAACCAAGAGAGACGTACTTTAATATCATTTTAAATTTTCAGAGCAAAGATGTCCACTCACTGGTCAGTTGATCTCACGATTAAAATCATAATCAAGCTGGTAACTGAATCGTTATGGGGTGCCGCCGAATGTACCAGAAGACATTGCACGCCTTTTCGCTTGTACGTTTGTAGTCCGATCTATGTTTGGTACACATCGCGGTAGCCGAGTACAAAGTCTGCTCAGACTAAGCTACACGTACTTGGCGTCCACGAAGGGTGCGATCGGCCAATTACTCTCATCAAACCGCGACCCGCGTGAATCTTCAAAGCCCAGCGCTACACTGCTGCAGTGGCCCATAGCGAGAGAAATACAAGCCGCAACAATTATCTGACATCAAAGCACCGGCATTATTCCATTCTAATTCTAAGTCTTCGTGGTAAAAACACCGGAAAATTACTCTTTCTATCAAAGCTGATAAGACCTATTTTTCTATCCTTAAGCATGTCGATAACCGAAATCCGTTCCGTAAAAGGAAGTTGTGATGGTTTCTTTTTCTTTTTTGATTCGAGGTGACAGCAAACAATACTGTCACGCACTGCATCGGCCTTTTCAAACTGAGAACCATTATATTTATTATTGTTCGCCGAATGAATATAAACGAGTCGAGTGCTTCAGTTAAAGTAGATAACTCAGATTAAACCATAGCTAAAATTCGCGCTGAACTTAAAAGAAAAAAAGAAGAAGCATCGTTCTCAGAAGTCATACAAAGAATCTTTCGTATTAATCCATTTCTCGCACGTGCATCTATTTGTTCCTCAAAACTGCAGATATTAATCACACCCCTACAAAAATAACTTGTGTAAATATTAATAAATGGAAAACACTGCATGAAGATAATGATGTCAAACTCGTTGAAGCTAATTATGACGTGTAAAATTAGAAACATAGCGGATATGAGCAACAAATATAATATCTTAAAAGAAAAAAGAAAAGAGGGAGAGAGATTCCATTATATTTTTCCGTATTTGTAAATATCCACTGACAATAATGTAAATGCATTGATCCACTTGAAACCCCTGTGGATATAAAATAAAAGTAACATCTAATTGTTATTTTTGTTATATCGCAGTATTGTGTTTATGTCTGCAAACTGCGCCATTTCGCGACGAGGTACAGGACAGACGGCTGATGGTCTTCATAATGAATGGCGCTTGTACTCACCTACTGCTTTCTTTTCTCTCATAATTTACTAAGACAATACCGAAGCATTGACGAGTGTGTAGAAAACTACATAAACGAATGCTATTTTTCATCTTGTCTGCGAAAGTGTTTTCATACGTCAGATTTCCTTTGATCTTACCGCCGCTCTTCTGATCGTATTTAGCACGTCCTATCGTCTCTTGGAACAAAACTGGGCTTTTTTACTCTTCGTCTTTAATTTTTTTTTTTTCTTTTCACTTTTCCTCTTCTCCCACATCCCTTTTTTTCCCCCCCATGCACCAATAGGAAATATCTGGCAGAAAAACCATCATCATTTTTCAGAAGAACTCTTTTGATGTTTGATTGTTTAGACGTTCACTGTTCGGTGTTCAGATATCGAGATCAAATAGAAGGAACTATAGAAGAGCGATTGCCAGAGGAGGCTGTAACAGCGACAGACGGATATTTTTCAGTAAACTGAAAGTGGAGGCATAATACATCAAACCGATAATTACTTAAATGGAAATGGAAAGTGATTAATTCACTTGTGCCCAGAGCACTGGCTGATCTGTCTTCTTCCTAAGTCGATAGTAAGTCGTGCGTAGTCAAATCTAAGTTACTTTGAACACTTCTTAGACCTTGCTGATAGTAAGTCACGCGTAGTCAAATCTAAGTTACTTTGAACACTTCTTAGACCTTGCTGATAGTAAGTCGTGCGTAGTCAAATCTAAGTTACTTTGAACACTTCTTAGACCTTGCTGATAGTAAGTCGTGCGTAGTCAAATCTAAGTTACTTTGAACACTTCTTAGACCTTGCTGATAGTAAGTCGTGCGTAGTCAAATCTAAGTTACTTTGAACACTTCTTAGACCTTGCTGGAATCTGACGCGGATTAGAACACGAAGGATAAAAATATAATTTAGACATCAATTTATTAAAAAATTATTTTCGTAGAAGCTACTTTAGAACAAGGATTTCTCTCTGAGTGTGATCGGTGCTGCCCCATCAGTGAAAATCTCTCTCTCTCTCTCTCTCTCTCTCTCTCTCTCTCTCTCTCTCTCTCTCTCTCTCTCTCTCTCTCTCTCTCTCTCTCTCTCTCTCTCTCTCTCTCTCTCTCTCTCTCTCTCTCTCTCTCTCTCTCTCTCTCTCTCTCTCTCTCTCTCTCTCTCTCTCTCTCTCTCTCTGGATGTTTCCTATCTATTTTACTTTCTTTAAATTAATAGTATATTTCCAGCAAAAGGAAAACAGTAACTCTGCTGACAATGACTGAAAACATATGATAGTTTCCACTGCAATAACTAATCTTTAAATATTATCACAGACGAATTAGCATGGCGCAGGGCGATGATATTCTGGCATCTTTACCATAAATCCATTACTTCCTGGCAACCCCTCTAATATCAGTGCATATCGGTTTTCCCACTACGATTAAAATATTAATTAGGGCGCAGGCACAGAAGCACCTTTTGTTGTGTCTTACCGTCTTATGTTTTCTAAATTATAAGGTATGAAACTGGGTTACTAGGACCTATAATTGTGCTTTATAAAGGGTCAACTTTCACCTTTCTTTTTTTTTTTTTTTTGAAAATTTGTTTATATAAATAAGAAAGCTTAGCAGTCATTTAAATATGCTAATATGATTTAAAATAAATCGATATACTCGTGTATCTTTGCTTGGTGAGTAAATGCATTTCCTTAAAAAATATTACAAAAAACAAAAGAAAACAAACAAAGAAAAATAAGAAAGAGAAGAAGAGTTAACGAAACAATAAATCGTTGGTTAGCATGTTTACACGAAGTTGCTGCTGTCGACGATTAAGTGAAAACATCATTTGTATTCATTCTTTGTGAGTGTGTGTATGCAATGAGAGGCAGACATGAGAGAGAGAGAGAGAGAGAGAGAGAGAGAGAGAGAGAGAGAGAGAGAGAGAGAGAGAGAGAGAGAGAGAGAGAGAGAGAGAGAGACGATTTACACATAATACTTTTAATAATTTTTTGTCAGAAGTACCCTGTGACTTATCCTGGCTTATTCTATAACAAGGCACCGAATTCGATATTCAAATTATAACTGTTATGAAAGTTATCCCTTCGATACTTATAACTTTTTATTGAATTCTTTAGGCGAATACAGCCTGTGTTTTTTCAGGCTGGGAAAGTAATGGCTTTCCTAAAAAGGGAATCCAAATTAACCTGCTTTCTCACGCCGAAAGATGAATGGAATTCATTCTATAGAAGTCTGTAAATCATGCTACGTGGCCTGTTATAACGCGGAAATGTTTCTAATTTGGCCAACCATACACCAATATTCTGTAATATGGTGCATCACTAAGATGAATTAACAAACACATGTATTCGTCACTCAGTCAGTTTGGATGTATTACGGTCAGTATTACAACGTGGAAGCTATTGTTTCTTATTAGTGAAAAGTGAATGCAAGTTAACGAGAAATAATTGTTGTATGTGCTTCTTTTTCTTAATTTTTGTTTTAGTTATTATTATTAACTGTTTTTTTCAGTTTGTTTTAAGGGAACAAATCTGTCGGTTGCTTTTAGATATCTTCTTTATAATGTATTTTTATATCATATAAACAGTATATTCAGTTAAAATTAATAAATGAACAAAACTAAGAATATAGTTAACATATATATTTTCATTTTTTTTTTTGTCCCTTTCATAGTAATTAATCTTTAACAGTTATCCTTGATAAAAGTCGTAAATTTAGAATACAAAATATATACACTTTTTTGTCACATGTTATTAAAAGACAAATATAGAAACAAAAAGGTATTGCTTTTCCATTAGTTAAATTATAACAAAAAGAAAACGAAATTTCTTAAAAGAGCTGTTTGTCTCTTTCGAAGTAAAAACAAAACCGACAAAAACTAATAGTAGAAAACAGATCAAACAACGTTAACAATTCTTGTTTTCTTTGAACTTTGGCAAATATTTGGTTGAAATACGCCATACTCGTGGGTGTTTCAGATTGTTAAAACTCTTGAAGTTATATCTCGAAACCTCACGTAGCGGACAGAAACAATTAGAGAACGGTAGCACCGCGTTTTTATCGAATATAAGCAAATGAGTTATTTGGCTCTAATTTAAAGAAAGTGTGTCTTTTGAAGTCGGGGTCTTTATCGTATAGCCAATCTTTGTGGCGCGGATATCATGCGACCCCATATCCAAGATGCACCATTCAAAGAGATCACAACTCCTGCTGAGGGTTTCAAGATGTCTTTCAAAACCTGATACAGCTTTTGATTTCAAGTTCATTAAAACTTAGTTTATTTCTTTACAGATTTCGACATGAACGTAGGACATATCGTGCCGTGGCTATACTTCGTGTTGGTGAGTTCTGGACCGGCAAACCGTGGGCGAAATGACATTTCTTTAAACACTAAAAAACTCAACGAACTTGGAAGTCAAGGACAGTTGTTGTTACGTCACATTGCCATAGCAACGCATAGCTGCGGAATTAAGGATCAGCCAAAGTTTCGTAGGAAGTTACTACGTCAGAGTCCTGTGAGCTGTAATGACGGAAGTCCAGCAGGGTAAGATTTCCGGTTTGCATATATTTTATAAATTTCATTATCGAGAGGTATTTTTTTCAATGTTATTGCAAACAGCTTCAGAGACAGTTTCATTTTATCTTTGATATCAGTGTAATACAATTAAAAGCTGTTGTGTCCTTTTATTCACTGATCTACTTGTGCTTATGGGTGTTAAACAATACCGGAATATTTCCATGTAATGGAACTGAAAATTAAAATAATAATAATAATAAAGAAAACTTCGGTATACCTGTATTCAGTCAGAGAGTTTAATCTCTGCTTAGATGATAAAGTGACAAATTACAAACAAATCTTAAATAAATGACTTTCTTTTCTTTCTTTCCTTTTCATTCTCACCCATTTTAATTAACCTTTTTTCTTTCGTTTCTCAACGTAAACCTCGGGCGCAAATGATTTTAATATGTCGTGAAAACATATTTTAGTCCTTTGTACTTGGAATGCTAATAGAAGTAACCGTAACACGCTTATGTGTTATTTGTTAACGCGAAAATGTTACACGCAAGATATAAGCCGTTCTTAAATTTGAAATACGTCATCACACGCTTTGATGAAAATACATAATATGTCTTTGAGATTTCTGTTAAGAGCACCGTACACAAAAATATTTGTTTGATATTCCACTTAAAAAGGATCTAAAGTTTAGAAGATACTAGAGCTTTATTAAATGTTACAATTCTTTTAAAAGTCCTCATTTTTGCGCTCCCTTTTTCTGTCTTTTTTATAATTTCCTTTTACTACTACTACTACTAATAATAATAAAATAATAATAATACAAAAATAATAATTTAAAGCGTTTTGTTTTATATACCGTCTGTTTTAGTGATCTGTTGTTGTTGTTGCTGTTGTTGCTGCTGCTGCTGTTGTTATTGTTTTTGTTATTAGTATTGTTGATGTCGTTATTTTGTTGTAAATAAAGGCGCATCAACATGGAACATCTGATATTGTTAACATAGATATTTTGCGAAACGTTTCCGTAATTGATTTGTCTAATTTAATTTTCCTTTCGGTTATAACTACAAAGTGTCGCTATTCATCTATCGATAAAAAAAAAATAATAAAATAAAATATAATAATAATAATAATAATAATAAAAAAACACTCTGAGAAAAGGCTTTCGTATTGGTTTTTCTTAATTTCGTGGTTCAGAAACAACATATTTTTATGACGTACGAATGTAAAAATAATAAAATTGTGAACGACTTTTATTGTTGTCAATTTGTAAATTTCTTTAAAATTATATATAAAATCTAAATAAAATGAAATAAAATAAAAATAATTTAAGAAAACAAACAAACAAACAAAAAAGTTAAGAAAAAAAGACATATATAGCATAACATTAAAAACAAGAAGAAATACATCAAGATCTACATTTAATTAAATAACGACGTATCGATAAACAAATATTTTGTTGCTTTCTTCTACAACTGAGTTGAAATATAATTTAAAAAATACTACGTGAAACTGAACCTAACGTGGTTAGATAAACTGTGATGCTCCTCGACTGGAAGTTGATATGATGAAAAACTTATTTTTTTAGACCCATGACACTGATGCGATAATAATCACTCAACGAACGTAAATATTTACGTATTTAATCGTGAAATGTCAATAAAGTTGTCTTTCTTATCTCTAACATAAAATTCAGCCGATTATAAAGTCTGTTTATTTCTAATGAGATGCACACGAGAGAGAGAGAGAGAGAGAGAGAGAGAGAGAGAGAGAGAGAGAGAGAGAGAGAGAGAGAGAGAGAGAGAGAGAGAGAGAGAGAGAGAGTAACATGAAAAGTAGTTCAGACGTTCAAATATCTTTTTGTATATAAAATCACAAGGGTGTGCGGGTGGGTAGGTACGTATGTATGTATGTTTCTGGGAAATCCTATATGTGTATTTGTGTTCTTATTTGTATGAATATGATCAGCTAGTTTTGAAATGTATATATATGTATTGCAATTGCAACCTACGACATAATTATTTAATTTTTTATTTTATTTTTTGTAGTATTGCTTTCCTGTTTGTTGCAAGGTGCATATAAAAGCTCGCGGATTTCTTTTTTCACTATCTGAACGGCCCTTTAACCAAATATTTAATACCATGTGAAAAACTTGTGTGAAATGTCTTCTTCTTTTTAATAATATTTTAAACAATAGTTATATATAAAAAAAAAAAAAACAGAGGTCTGTATTACTGATTTTAGTATGAATGCTAAAGTGTAAGCAGAAGATAGACATCACTGTCAATAACAGTATCAACAAAAACAACACCATCCTAATAAAAACAGCAGCAACAACAACAGTAAAGAAATATATATATTTGTTGAATATAATTAAAGTCTTAATTCAAGTTGGGGAGTTTTATTGATAAAAAGAAGTTAAAAAGAACAAGTTGTCACGTTGTGTTGTGTATACCTATATGTTTGAACAAATGCCGCACAAGGAAAAAAGAAAACGCTTATTAGAAAATAACACATTCACTATTTTGTACTTATTTCGTTTCTTGGGTTCTTTGATGAAAATCAATTCACACGGACCTGTAAGGGATATTATCTTGAAATTCGTGTCAAAAAGCCATTTCTTTTAGAAACTGGACTAAAAATCCATTAATCCGAGACAACACAGTAGGTGCTTTCACAAAAACAACTTTAAATTATTTTTTTTTTATTTGATTGTAAAGATCAAAGTGTTTCTGAGAAAAGTCGCAGTTTCTCATATGCTAATAGTATTTTCTAAACCCCAATTGCTGATTGATCAAGCTTCATTATGAATCCACTTGTAACGCAGATCAAAATAACGTTCACCCAAAAATAACTTCAAACGATTCTGTTGGCTTTAATACATACTGTGATTAACACGAGCTTTTGTTAAACTCGTTTACAGTAGTCGTCAGACATTTAACGTACAGAGGTAATACTTGCAGCGGCGAATCCACTCGCCTTTATGGATCTTTTTAGAAAAACATATCTTCACTCGAGAACAGTATTATAACTGTCATAATCATATTATTTTTAATCAGCATAAAGTAACAGTAACAACAGAAGCATGTTACTATACTGTTGTACATATATTTATAAAAAGAAATGTTTGATGAACACATTCTGTATTAATAGTTATTCGGTATCAGACAGTTCTAGTTATCTGCAAAACAGAACCCGCTTATTCCATAAGCTTCTACCTTTTGTTTATTGCGGGAAAACTTGTAATTTAACGAAACGAAAAACGAGAAAAAAATATTAGAACAAATAAAACAAGGAAAGAAAGTAGCTTATCGTGAAACTGTTTCATTCGTGCTCTCTCTCTCTCTTAGAACTTATAAGAATCGTCGGTAAATCATTAGAAAGCGATAAAAAAAAAAAAAAAAAAAAAAAATGTCTTTTCATCTTCATTGTTTCACAGATGGTTGATATTTTGTCTTTCTAACTCTCGTTAAGAGATCTAACGAGACTAATATCTGTTGAAATTGTTTGTCAGCGGAGCTGATAATAACAGTATGTGGTAGATGGGTTTGGATAGTTATCTGTTGTGTAAATATTTTGTGTGTGTGCGTGCGCTAGCGTGATTTTTTTTTATTATTAAATATTTTTTTAAAGATAATTTTAATGCTCTTTTAATTATATTTCTAGCTAAAAGGAAAAACCTACTTATATTTGCAAATTTAGAAACTCTTGAAAGAGATGATCCAAAGTTGATAAGAACAGGTATGAGACATTGGAAATACTTTTGAACATTACCTTAGCGATTTAATATAACATGCGTTTCTGAATCCGAGAGCAACAACAGCTTGAATAAAAACCTACTGGGATCAGGTTCTACGATTATCAAAGTTAAAGAAAAAAGAAAACATTTTGGGGTTAAATTCTGCACTTGTAATACGGTTATCATCGTTAAAGAAAAAAAAATCACGGTTTTATTTTGCACTTGTAACACGGTTATCATCGTTAAAGGAAAAAACATGGACCTGCTGTTAAACGCTGCACCAAGGAGTGAGATGAAGGTATCGCACCTGCTGGTACTGAACACATGGTTAAACAGCCCACCGCACATTTTCTGTTGATTCTTTGCTCTGTATTTCAGTGCTAGAGCTTTAACATGAAATTGTGTTGATCAGTGGAATGCTTGAATGAATATTTGGTTAACGACACTTGACCACATTTTTATATTAACGGTTATTAGGTGTCAAACAGGTGTTATTTTTTGTTATTGGTGTTACGATGATGCCAGACAAAACCCGCTGCTATTACACTGCGGGTTTCTTACACTGATTAGAAGCAAGAGATCGTTTGTGCCTAACTTTCCATAAAGGAAAACAAGTGTTCATAGGTCACATGATATATCCATATCTAACAACAGTAAAACCTGTTGAAAATGTTTGCTGCCAGGAGCTGCTTGGGGTGGGGTAGGACGGTTAATTGTAATAAAAAACTAAAATTCTTATAACACTCTGAGCACGGAACTTATAAATTAATCTGTTTTAACTTGAAGAAATACGATAAAGAAAAAAAATAATAATAATAAAATAAAATAAAAATAAATATAAAAACCAATCTCCGAATTTCACAGTGTTTAGTGTGTCCATATCATTATGGATGTAAGACAAAAAACAAATTGAGAAATCTCAGTGAGCAAAACTCTAACTGCTTATCACACAAATAGATAAACTCAGTCCAACCAATTTTAGCAATATTTAGATGGACGGTAAAACTTAGGAGTGAGTAGAATCTCCTCTCTGTGTATATATGCGTCTATGCATACATACATATATGTATATTAAATCTACAAACAACTAAGGCTATTGATCATTTCATAGCTTGTTGTGTTCATTTAAATATCAAAGGCACAACAAATATGTTTACACTTGTACACTGACTTGCTTGAACAACCAGTACTACAGAGGAGACAACGTACTTCCAGGCTGGTGGGAGTGTAAAAGGTTGCACTGTTTGTGTAGCTTCTTAAGTGTTAGTTCACAGGTAGATTTTGTTTTCAAGTCGCTTTGTCTCAGAGATTTATTGTATGTATTTATGTATGTATGTATGTATGTGTGTATGTATGTACTTATGTATGTATGTATGTATGTATGTATGTATGTATGTATGTATGTATGTATGTATGTATGTATGTATGTATGTATGTATGTATGTATGTATGTATGTATGTATGTATGTATGTATGTATGTATGTATGTATGTATGTATGTATGTATGTATGTTCTTATGTATGTATGTATGTACTTATGTATGTATGTATGTATGTATGTATAAACTTAACAGCTGTAGTTTTGTCTACATTTACAATATGCGGCTGGTTTTTTTTTTGTTATTGCTTTGTCCCTGCACGCCATGTACAGCTAATTCTATAATTCTAACATGCTTGTTATTAGCTCCGTGTTTAGCACGTCCGTCTATGAAATTAATTGGAAATGAATATTTATAACTTCTGAAACTTTAACACTGACTCTGTGACTTTTCGTAATTAGTTCTTATAGCAAGTCAGAAACATTTATCAGCTGTTAATTTATAAACTTATTGGTAATCTGTGTTTTTTCTCTACCAAGTCGATCCCTAAAAGGGTTAATGTTTTGTTGGAAAGAACATTTGTTAAAAAATAATAGAAAAGAAAAGCAACTGTAAAAAGTACATGAGTCAATGGTGCTAGCAGTTATTACTATTATTTTTTTATTATTATTATTATTATTATTATTATTATTATTATTATTATTTTTACTATTATTATTATTCCTTTGATGATAAGCATTTTGTTTCTTTGTTCTTTTAGTTACTACATACGCAAATCACACGGGAGTAGCAAATGGCTGGTGTTTCTGGAAGGTAAGACTAAAACACGGCACGATACCGATCTCTCAAAAAGTTATTACAATTATGTTTCACGTCTGTCTATTCCGTTATTTTGGCTCAGCCACCTTATAATGCCTTTGATCTCTTACGAATGAAAGGTTAAGCATGCAGTTTGAATTTGCACCATTAATGGATTAATAAACAATGCTGTTGGCAAAAGAACTCAACTTTGAAGACGGGAGAAGAATCAACTCCCAGTCTGGAATACCAGGCAGCGTGTACATCGCGTCTGCTTAATTGTTATACGTCGCTTTGAAGTAGATAAACAAAGATGCCAGGAAGTTCATACAGATTAGTCTAATAACCAACTATAACTATTTCGTTTCGTTTCTTTCTTCAGGCGGTTGGTACTGTTTCGATAAAAGCAGCTGCAGGGAAAGATTTCGAATGATGAACGAATATATGAGCTCCCGGAAGTGGCCTCGTCACAGAAAAGGTAACTCAATATCTTAAACGGTTATTAATGCGCAACCTGTTTAATTATCCAATAAACCGATGATGCTTTGATAGGTTTGGTGATAAAAAATACAGACACTTGCCAAACCTGTTTTGAATCAATGTAAATTTACCCTTTTAAAAGAAAGAAAGAAAGAAAATCCCCAGAAATCAGTTTTAACATGGAACAGATTCTTTTTTCCCCCTTCTCTTGTACTCAAAGACACAGAGAACAAGACAGTTCGTCTCTTTATCTCATTAGACAGAATAATTATTACTTATCATTAGATAATTACAATTTTTTTATCTTTGTAACATTGCACGAAAATAGTTATAAATAAAGAGAACAACAACAATAAAAATGAATAATAATAATAATAAATACAGATTACAAACAAGGAAATTCATGAAAGAAAAAAAAAATAGCCATGCTAAATGACTGCAGTAGAGAAGAGCTGTCACAAGGAAATAAATCATTGTAAAGTTATGGGTCTTACGTTAAGTTTTATTTCTACGGATTGTCATTACTTAAGTACTTTGGAATCACAAGATTTTGGACAATAATTATGCCAGTGAAAACTGAGGGTAAATATTAATAAATATTAGTAAATATTAATAATCTAATGATGCAGTGTATCTCTCTTTTTCTCTTATAATTTTGTACTCCCGAAAGAGCAGCCATTTCAGTCTTACTCTTAGTACGAATATCGGTTCCCGACCTCTTTATCTGCGCGCTTAAAGCGGACAGACGTACAAGAAAACACTTTCAAGTCATTGTTTATTTCGGCGGCGTTTGAAATGCGTGAACATGTTTTAATGTTTAACAAATACTTGGAAACACGATTATCCCCACACGGATAAACACATCCGCGGGCTTTCACGATAGCTTAGCATCGTGCGCACGTGCCTTTGATTAATAACGACTTGTCGGATAACATTCCTTTGGCTTGCCAATCATCTTAACTGCTACTAGTCACATGACACATTTCCAGCCAATTGGAGCTTTTCTTTCCAACCAGCGAGTCCAACAACAAAGTTAGAACTTATTTACAATGGTTAATGAGGATATTTGCGCTTTTCCTTTGATGTTCTGTCTTTATATGTATATATGTATATATATAGACCTATTTACATATCTATATATATGTTAATAATAATGTCAGGAACGAAACTTAATCAAAGGAAACAAAAATTAACCCATCAACTAAGATATTATTTTATGCCAGTAAAATATATCAGTGTCAAGCCAAATTTTATTTAGATACTTCTAATTTTTAAAGATTTTTTTTTCTATAGTTAAACATTAATTTGTAACATTAATACCGAAAAATGTTGTCCCAATCACCATTATCATAAAAAATTTCTAAAATAAAAAAGGTGACAGAAAAATAAATGCAAAGAAACAAAGCGAAATGAAATGCTAAGAAACTCCTAAACAGCATATAAAGCTCATTTGTATTTATTTATTATTAATTACACAAGATAATTTGATAATTGTGAGAAATGACATTATATTTGATATCCACTATTTCCTACTGTGTTGGCTGATATTTTTTAAGTTTTAATTTTTTTTTTTTTTTTTTTTGTGTTTTTATTTCAGGTTCGGGAATTATGTCGTGGGACCCGGAGGAAAATCCTTATTACTTCCACGCTAATATGGTGTACGTTTATTTTTAAAAATAATTATCACTGCATAACAATTATGTATAAATACATTTACAACAAAGTTTCAACACTAGAACAATTTCAAACTCGAGATACTTAATGATATATTAAAAATGTATTTTTGTTACTATTTCGTTAATTTTAAAAACATTTTATGACCTTGGATAATGATGATGATGATGATGACAGAGATGGTGATGAAGATGATTAATTTATTGTTCTTAACTGCAGAATAATACCATATTGTTCAAGTGATTCTTGGAGTGGAACAAGAAATGCTTCATCAAGAGGTAATTACTTTTCAGACTTTTCTATATTTCATTCTGACCTCAAGATAATAGCTATATCTTTTATTTTATATCCCGAACACATCACAATGGTGATATCTTTAATTTTAATGTGGCAGCAGATACAGTGTATCATGAGGAATAGTATTAAAATAAGATTCCTTATTTTCACATGAAACACTAATAGAATGTATTGATAGTAAATGTGAAAAATAATATAGTATAATTTTTTTTATGTTATTGTAGAAGATTTTTCGTTCGTGGGATCTTTGATTCTCGAAGAGGTTATCAAAGAACTCATGCGAAAAGGTCTTAGGAACGCGCAGAAGCTGCTGCTGCTAGGAAGCAGGTACGTTGAATCTTTCTGACAGTTTGTTATAAACTATCTAATCCTACTTGGAAGTATGTTTAAAATAATGTTATAATAGAAAATTAAGAATGGTGTATAAAAGGTCAGAGCGGACAAAAGTAATCATCAAAATAAAGAGGTCTTGGATTTAAATTTGTTGTTACTTTATAACATTATTTATGTTTCAGCGCTGGAGGTATTGGAGTACTGATAAATCTAGACAGAATCGCCGATGTTGTACGTATGCGAGCTCCCGGTGTAGAGGTTCGAGGTGTCGTAGATGCTGGATGGTTTCTTGACAACGAACCTTATAAACTACAATCATGTACAAATGCCTTCTCTTGTTCTCCAACTCTTGGAATAAACAAGGGCATTGAGTATGTTATCTTTATATATATATATATATATAAATATATATATATTTATATTTTATATATATGTATACATACATAGATACAAATTAATTTGATATTATAACAAATTGACCAGTGTGTAGGATATATAGAATACCGTAAAATTGTTTAGAATGGATGACAAACAGTTTAAAAGACCATGGAACTGGTAGAACGGAGACAAACTGATATCAGAATGCCACGATCGTGGCAGTTTGGACGTCAGTAATGTAGCTATTGACAAACGTGGATAAACGTTTCTGACTTTGTATCATGTACCCTAACTATTATACGACGCAGCAAATCCAGAAATTCAAACATATACTCTCCTAGAGATACACCATAAAAGTATTCTACATGTATTTGTTATGAATATAAAAATTACTAATTAATATTAACACATTCCGTATTCAATTACAAATTTATAAATTGTTCTGCTTCCAGTTACTGGTCTCCAAGGTTACCTCCTGACTGCGTCGCACAATATCCTACAGAAATATGGAGATGTTACTTTGGTCACAGGATATATCCTCATCTCAAAAGTCAGTCAGTTTTGTTCTTAAAATGTATTATAATTTCATGTTATAAATGGATCGGACTGATCTCATTAATAGATGTAATATAATCATTTTTATTATTTATGTACGTATATAAGCACGACTGATATATTTTGACAGATATAAAAAGATACGTAATTGTAGTCACTTTAAAAAGAAAAAGAGAGAGAGACATAAACACATGCACATAGACAACAAGTAAGGTTTTTAATTACACTTATTTATTCGTCTGGAACCATAATTATTTTATTACTAACTGAATAGAGACTAAGAAATGTAATACATCAATGTCTACATGCAGACATAATTATGACATGTATAACTAACGTTATCTTATCAATTGTCACTTAACTTTACACGAAAACAAAAGAGGTTTCCAAATTATTAACGACTATAATTGTAATATCAAATATGCATCAAATGTAATTCTGAAATAAATTTAATTTGGATTAGAGATAAAATGTTTATAAAACTCAACAGCCTAATTTTCTTATTTTTAGCACCGATTTTCATTCTGCAAAATCTGTATGATGCAGCTCAGATCAAAGTGGACAACGTGTTTGACGAGAAAAGACGAGGGACTGAACTGTCTGGAGCCCAGTGGTCGTATCTGCTGAAACTAGGAGAGGAAGTAAAACAAACCTTGCAAAATGCATCGTAGGTTGCATAATTATAATAATAATTATTATTATTTGAAGTAATAGTAGTTGTGGCGTTGTTAGCCTCAGTAATAGAAATTGTAATAGTTGCGATAGTAGTAATAATAGTAATTTTAACAATAATAATAGCAGTAATAATAGTAGTAGCAGAAGGCTAGTTGAAAGACTAGTAGTTGTAGTAATAACAGAAAGAACACTGTTAAAAAGGGAATTGTATTCATATTGGACTCGTTTTAAATACAGATTTATGATTATTAAAAAATTTCGCATTCTAATTTAAAAAACATGCATACATATGTATACATATATTCTTTTCCCTTTTTGAAGAAGATCATACTATGGAAAACTGAAAGTAGATATATAATCCATTAAAATCTATTCTCTTTCTGTGTTCCTTATCAAATTTTCACCTCATTTCTTTTCTTCTACAACCACCGTTTCTTAATAAACGATATCTGTGTAACCTGGCAGACATGTAATTTCGACGTATAACTTGTTTGATAACTCAGCCTAAAATATTCGTGTGTGTGTGTGTGTGTGTGTGTGTGTATATATATATGTGTGTGTGTGTGTATACATATATATATATGTATGTATGTATATATATATATGTACATTTATAGATACACATAAACGTATTGATATAAATTACGAAATGCTATCTTTTCTAGTTATAATAACAAAGTTCCGTTGTCATAAATTCTCTGCTGTTATATTTACAGAGCCGTTTTTGCACCAGCTTGTGTGTCACATGATGTTTTAACAGAAAGGTAATTATAACTATTTAACATGCTACTTTTAGCTCAACATAAAAAAAAATATAAAGCAGCGTTATACATAACCCAAAACCCCACTGATTTCTGATTCTCTTATATTTGATATTACTGTAACAATTTCTTCAATAATGACGTCATGTCGTCATTATCAGTATTTTTAAGAAATGTGACATCGTGATAAGTAAATGTTATTCATAACACATTTTGATTAATAATAATACTTAAAAAATATATATTCATAGTTCAGAACGCATTTCAAATTATTTGCCTGGATAAAGAATATATTTTAAAATGTTCATTACTTATTTCATTCCAAATAAATTATTCCTGTTTTTAATTAGATCTGTTGTTACCTGTATAGATATTTATATTATATTACGTGGATAATTGTGTTATTTATATAATTATAAATATTACCATTGTATATAAGATTGTTCCTATTGTTTTATAAGAGGCTCGTGATAATATAAATGATATTCCTGTTATTTTCAATGACAATCCTTATTTCTTATTTCAGTGAGTGGTACAAATTAAAGATACAGGGTGTGACTCTGGCTCAGTCATTGTATTGTTGGGAAGAAAGCAGCGAAACAAACACTGCATGTCATCATAATCTTTTCAACACAAACAGGTATTCATATCCCATAAACTCTCTCTTTCGTGTAAAATAGTAGAAGGAACATTAGACATAGAAATATCAGTAGCTTTAATAGCAGCATTAATAGTACTTAGTAGTAGTAGCATAAATAGAAACACGAACAGCAGTGGCTCTGTTATTAGTAGTTCTAAATGTGGATGTAATTACTTAAACCAAAAAAGTATTACAGTTCTCATGAAGTCTGTTTTACCTTGTTTTTTATACGTCATATTGAGATTCATACTAAGTAAATAAATTTAAAAAGGGGAATGAATGAAAATAAAAAGTCATTGCATTTTGTCTTTCAGAAACTACATACATAAAACAAAGCGACATATTTGACAGAAGTGTGTGTGTGTGTGTGTGTGTGTGTGTGTGTGTGTGTGTGTGTGTGTGTATGTGTATATATATTTATATATGATGCCAATATGCAGGACCGATCCTTTTTAAATTAAAGTGCCACCCACACGTTTTCTTCTTGTTGGGTATTGAATTAACGAATGACGCCATTTTGAACTCGTTACACAATTTATCTTTATTATGTAATTATTTCATATGATTACTTCACTGTTGCTGGGTGGTTTCTTTTTTTTTTTTTTCTTTTTTTTTTTTTTTTTTCTTCTGTCTATTAATGTCTTAAGTTTATCTCATAATTCAAAAATTATTATCTGATCCAAGGGTACAGTCTGTGTATGTTCTCAATTTTAGATGACTTATTATTTTTCTTTCTTTATAATGAAAATAATTTCGTCTAGAAATGATTGAAGTGATGTATTATGATACGTGCTCTTGATGTTGTTTATACATTATTACTGAACAGAAAGAAAAAAATATTTACAAAGAACATACATACCAACAATAACTATCTATATCTGTAGCGTATGTGTATGTTTGTTGTGTGTGTGTGTGTGTGTGTGTGTGTGTGTGTGTGTGTGTGTGTGTGTGTGTGTGTGTGCGTCTGTATGTATTAAACGCTATAGATATAGATAGTTATTGTTGGTATGTATGTTCTTTGTAAATATTAATTTTTTCTTTCTGTTCGGTAATAATGTATAAACAACATCAAGAGCAAGTATCATAATACATCACTTCAATCATTTCTAAAATAAAGTCTAAAATATGATTCACTCAAATAACCCAGCATAATTACTGCGTGTATGCGATGCAATCTAGCTGAAGCAGATTTTGACTTAGTTTTTGTTTTTTTCATTTGAGAGCTAACAGTGCATCATCTTTAAACCGTAGCGACAAGCCTCTTTCTGATGAGCCGCCAGCTAGTAATCGCAGACGTCAGAAAGGAAAGCGGAAACGAAGAAGGAACAGAAAAAAGAACAGAGGTTTTTATTCTAACTATTATCATTATAATCGTTATTTGGTTACTATTAATATTACTAAACTGATCTATTATTATTATTATTAATCTCATTATTTCACTAAATTCATCCACTGAGTTAATAGTTAATAAAAAATGTCCCTCTTCTTTACTTTCTGAAAATGACATTCTTCTGGGTTACTTATTTTGTATTTGATATCAAAATAATAATAATAATAATAATAATAATAATAATAATAATAATAATAATAATAATAATAATAATAATTATAATTATAATAAATAAAAAAAAAAATAAATAAATAAAACTAAAAACAAATAAGCGTACGGGTCACAAAAATAAAAGTCATTTCATAATTAAATTTTAAAATGTATATATTTCCAAGGTCGAAGAGGTAAGAAAAATCGTGACAGAAGAGCTGCTAAATCTAGTTGTCGCCACCATCTTCTTGACGAATGTCCTTGGCCTCACTGTAATTGTTCGTGTGCAAAATGTCGCTGGGATACCATGAACGAGGTGAACAAGTATTTCATGAGAAGTATTGCAAGTGTTATGGGGATCGATCCCGTTAAACTAGAGAACGTCCATCTTTGTGGTTATTAGTCCGGTTTTTCTCTGGAAAAATCACGAACCGTTAATGAATCGCAGGAAAAATAAAAACCAGCCCAGAAGAGTTCTACACTCACAGGAAGGGCAACTCCACCATGGGTATACTGATTTAAATTTATTTATGTAATATAACAACGATACCTCATTGTTTTGTTACATATTCCATAAAATGCTTCTTTCTTCTTCTTTTTTCACTGTTGTTGTCAGATATTTTAAGACAAGATTGTTCTTTACGAACGAAATAATTCGTTATGTTTGTTAATGGGCAGAGCATAGAAGTGCTGTATTAAAATGTGATCTGTCTTGAAAAGACGGCAAAATTTACTCGAAAAGACAGATCTTTAATTCGTGACTGAACAGCTATCATTTATAAACTGCTTGCAGAATTACAAAAACAACACTTTTTTATTTTCGCAATCAACTGGATGGTAGTTAAGATTAAAATTAATGCCGTAAAACATTGTTTATCTGCTTTATAGTTGGGCTAATAATTTAATAATTAAGAAAGGTGTTCAAAAGAAATAGCCCAGTTGGACGTTTTAATTTTCGGGTATAACCTGGGTCGATACTCGTTTACTAATACCAGGTGTATTTATTTTTTATTTTGGTGTTGTGTTCATATTGAATTATGTGATTTTGTTTCCAAATACTGGAGAGAGACGTTTGTGCCAGATTTTCATTTTATGTATACCTCATTTATGTAAACGAAACTGCATACATGTATATAGTTAAAATTAATACATTATAAAGATGTGCATTGTTGTCAGAAACAGTATTTACTTTTTTGGTTACTCAGTTATACATTTGAAAGATCATTTTGCCCAAACATCACTGAGAACATTTCCCTATATCAAACACGGAGGAAAAAAATTAAAACAAATTTAAAAGGTTAATTTCTAAGGCAACTGTTTGGTTGAATATGATAATCTAAAGCCATATGGTTTCATAAATGTTCTGTAATCTTGCACCATGCTTAAAGGCATATGATATTTCCGGTCTTACAGATACGCGGTTTATGTAAGTACCAAGCCTTGTTATTTTGTGATTTGTGTTACATCTCTTATATACGTAATAGAAAAAAAGACAGTTAAGTTAACAGTTGTTGAGAAATTAATTATAGTTTAGTTTTTGAATATTAAAAAGCATGAAATCTACTGTCACAGTGCGGTGAGGTTATATTTAACGACTTGTCGGCGAATGGTGATTGTGATGATGTTTCAATTCATAAAAGAGTAACCTCATTCCGAATGATTCGAGATTGTTCTAAATGCTTAAATATTATATACAAAATATTACTAATAAATAAATTAAATAAAATTACAGATTTTTTCGTTAATATTTACATATTTTACCAGGAAGATCGAGGCTGAGTTATAAAATCGTACAAAAAATTCTATCCTAAAAAAAATGGCGTCTCATAGAAAGTGTGACTTCAAATATTACTGGACAGTAAGTTCTCCATTCGGAATAAGGTTCATTCAGTTACGAGATGAATTTTTATTTCTTTTTACCTCTGTTTCTAGAGGTTGCTATTATAATGTATTGAAAGTTTTGGTGAGTGATCGTGGAAGAAGGTTTTCAATTATTACACTGAAGTTTTGGTTTACACGGGTATGGTTCATGGTCCATTTCTTTCAAACACATTTTATATTTTATAGGAAACGCACATCACAGCAGAAAGCTTTAAATGAATGGGTTTAACTGTTTTACAAAAAGTAAAAAGAAAACCGTAGTTTCAACAAAGAAACAGAAACTGCAGACAGTTAGGATTTAACGAAAACAAATTAATAGCAATTTTTAAGGCAGATCGGACAGTAATCAATAGAATTGCTGTTGTTGGTTAGATGTACGCGAGAGTGCGTTATTTTATTATTTTATTTTATTTTATTTATTATTACTTTTTTTTTTCACCCGTTCTTTGATCAGACATTTTGTACATTATAACCTGTAATGTGACCTCGAAGTGTGACGCCATATGTATCCTCTACTTCAATACGGGTATGTGGTTTTCATGTATATCTATGTAGACTTCAGGGAGAGATAATACTCGACAATTCTTTTTTATTTCTTATTTACTTTATTTAATTAAAAATAATAAACAAACAAATAGAGAAAACAAAAAGAACAATATCTATATTTTGTATTTTATTATTATTATTATTATTTAAAGTTATTTCTCCCTCTCCCCGCCCTTCGAGTGATACTGTAGCTGAAGGCATACAATGGTTTGTATTATTTTTGGTAAAGTCTCACTGTCTACCAGTGGAGTAAGCAGGGTGGGGACTTGTCCTAGCAGAAACTGGAGGCCCATTTTATGGTTAAAATTATTTCACATGGGCTCTATTGACCCTAGATAAACTGCTGAGTAGTGGAAATAGTATTTATTATTATTACTATTATTATTATATTATTATTATTATTTTATTATTATTATTATATTATTTTTATTATTATTATCATTATCATTATCATTATCATTATTATTATTATTATTATTATTATTAATTAATTAATTATTTTTCTATTTATTTTTGCACAAATTTGGAATGTTACAGAACGACCTGAGTTTATAGATTATTATCTGACAATTCTTCAATTTAATAATGTTAGTAAACAATTATTACAACGGGTTAAAACTGACAGAACAAAACAAATATATATATATATGTGTGTGTGTAAATGGCATTGTAGCAATGAAGAAAACAATAAAAGGAAGACGTATTATAAAAGTGTACAAATAATTCAGTGTCTTTTGTCTTTTTCAAATTTATGCAGCAGTTTGTTAGAAATTGTTCTCCCCTTTAAAGTGAGACTTTATCACTATTTTCAAACTGATATAAATCATGGTTGCATAGGTAATTATGTTTCATCTACGTTGTCTCTATGAAACACTGCCATGTACTAGTTAATAATATTTTTTTTGTTAGTAATAACTAATACTGGCATTAAATATGTATATAATGATGTTTGATATATTTTACTGTTTTAATTGTGTTGTAGCAATATGTGTATAAGACTGTAATCTATATGATTAGGTTTCTTTGTATTTAGAATTATATGTATAATAATTTTGTAAAGAATAATTTTACTAATAGTTTTAATCGTAGGAAATAAATATATTATCTGCTAAAAACTAATGTTCACACGTACAGCCACACATAACAGTGCCAGTACAGGTTTAAACAAACACGCACATATCTAAGGATAACTACATACAAAGACACGCATGTATATGAATATATAGACAAACAAATGCATACATATGCATCCATTAAACGTACGTACTTACATATAAGTATACATAAATATGTATGTAGATATATAAAATAAATATGTATACTCCAATCAAAACAAATACACATACACATGCACACATGTCTATAATCATACGAAGACGAAATCATGATAAACATAAGTTAATAAGTGGTAAATTGAGAAAAACTGAAAGATGTATATTGCATAAATTTCTAATTTCTATACATACATTATATGGGTGGGAGGAATACAGTAATTAACAAGTACAAACTTTGACTTCTCCTCCCATACAGCTTACTAGCACACCTTTTCTTTATAAAGTGCTATAATTTTGTTCGACAAAAACCTATGTTTTAAGGTTAATTAAATATTGTATAGTTTGTGTTATACTTATTTATGAAACCAAAGCAATAAATGTTGGAACATATAAACGAATCTTTGTTGTCATTATTTTATCAATAACCCCTCGCCATATATTTAGATGAGCTGTAGTCACACTTAAGAACTAACTTCAGTTTGTAATGATAGATAAAAAAAAAAAAAAACAAACACAGCCGCTAATCTTTGGGACGCCAATTTCTTACCGATTAACAGCATACTACAGCTACCTATAGACTTAACAGCACGTACCAAGACTTTTGGTACAGAGGGTACACCAAAGATTATTTATTCCCGCACCTATCTCATCTCAGCTTAATGTTTATCGCCTTAATTAAATTTTAATATCCAAATAAAAAGTGAAAAAAAGATAATTAGATTTGATGATATCCCTAAACAAAATATTTATTCACAGAAGTTAACAGAAATATTCTGTGGCAATGAAGTTGTGTGACTGTGTTGAAGAAACCTACAGAAGTCGTGTTTATTATTATTTCTGCATTTAAAATTATGTTCAGTGTGGCAAGTTGCGTCATTATCATTATCATTATTGTCATCGACGTGATCATCCTCAATATTGTTGTCATCTTCTTCATTTTATTATTATTAGTAGTAGTGGTGTGTTCTTTAAATTAAAGCCATATAATGTTCGAAAAAGAAAAGGAAAAATTAATAAAAAGCCTGCAAAACAAATAATACGCTAGCAGTAACAGCTCAGAAATATCTTTTTAATGACATCACGAATTCATTTTCAAACAGTAGACTAAAATAAAATAAAATAAAATAAAATAAAATAAATACATAAATAATAAAAATAATAAATAAATAAATAAAATGTTTATAACATAATTGTCTTCTCAAAATACTGCCATCAGTGACAACAAAGTAAAACATTGTTCTGAATATATTTATTCTGAAACTATTACATACGTAATCTCTGTTATTCCAAGTTTATTTTCAGTATTCGTAAAACCAGATTTATCTGGAATCGGTCTTTGAGTGCACTACTCTTTACCTTGTTACAAGTTATTTCAATTTGTAAGATTCCACAACTGTTATAACCGGAGCCTGTTGCAGGCGAGTAGAGATCTGACGAGTAGTGATAACTTTGCACGCGATGCAAATATTCCCTGTTATCTTAATCGTTTATTTTGTGATCGTCCGTATATTTTTCTTGAAAGGATCACCTTTGTAGCTGCGATAGCGGCGCTTTGTAATATGTGATCACATATCACTGTAAGTGACTGCACAGCAATCTTCAACGATAACATGGCCCACCTCATGCCCCGGGTAGTCCCATATATCAACGATGATTGGAAAAGTTAAAGCGAATGCTCGTTTGCATTGCGGTTAAAAGCGTACTATCTGCGAGCCACCTTTGCCAGGAAAAAAAAAAAAAAGAAAGAAAGAAAGAAGAAAATGAGTATAACAAATCTATCAGATGTCCTAATATAAGCTGTAATGAGTAAAGAAATGTTTCAGACATTTTTATTCGGTCTGATAGCATAAAACAGACTGCGCTAAATAAAACCGGCAAACTGAGATTGCCTACTTTGTGACTGAATCTCAAAAAACAACACACACCTTTAACAAGTAAGGCTAGAAACAAATGTACCACACTCTCAAACAAATATAGCCTCATACATAGCAACATCTTTTTGACATATTCACTTGCGTATATCTGTATCAATCTAATGAAAAATACAAGTTTTTCTTAAGTAAAACTAATCATTTAAGCACAGAGACGGATGAAATATCTGCACCTGTCACAGATTTTAGAACACTTTGTTTTGTAAAGCTTTAAATCTTGTTTGGTTTCTTTTATCATCACCACACAACAAGCGTCCATTTCCCCCACCCCCACATTTCCTAGTGTTAAGAAACTGATAACTGTTTTTGTTGTCAATGCACTTTTGCCTCCCCTACTAAACTTCTCTGTTACGTCACAACTGCTGTTGACATCCTTCTGAGCTTTCAAATAATGTAAAAAATACTTTATTCACCTATTTATCATATTCCAGATTTCACTGCAGGTTTGACACAACTATTGTATACTGAAGACTTTACCTATCAGTATAAACAACATTAAATATTATTGAGATGATTCGTGAAAATGACGTTATCGATTAGGTTGTTCAACAAGCACCGGAATTTATTAAACTAAAAGTTACATTATAATATACGAAAAAGGTAGATATATACGATAAAATAAATAAATTAAGACTCTTTTAACGGTCAGTTAGATGTTGTATATTATTGGTAAAACAACAGCAACAACAAAAACAATAATAATAAACAATTTGTACATTTTGTTAGAAAAAAAAATACATTATTTTTCTGTTATATAACTGAAAGAAGCAAAAAAATATAATTATAAATTATAGAATAATAGATAACTGTGATTATGATACAGAAAATAAATATTTAAAGAGGAAGAACTAATTTTATATTATAAGATTATACTGGACATTTCAACACATCGCAGACTCAGGTGCAACTATGGGGACTCAGTCTTATATTTTATTTTTTGCACTGCCACCTGACTGTTTAACCTGGATGACGCAGAAAATAAACCGAATTAATAAAAAATAGTTTAAAAGTAATAATGTAAATAAACTAAAGTAAATAAATAAATGAAATAATGAAAAATAATAAAAATAGCCTAAATAAATTAAAAAGTGTGTGTGTGTGTGTGTGTGTGTGATGAGGAAATTATGAAAATTTATGCAAACATTTGTCGTTAAAACAATATGGCAGTGTTCTGAAGCACGTTTAGTTACACAGAAAATTCATTCTGATTCGGAGACAATCTTTCTTTTCTCTTGTTTTTCTTTCTTTCTTTATTGTTTATATATTATATATGTGTGTGTATATGTGATTTAAAAAGAATCAGTGTGTGTGTGTGTGTGTGTGTGTAAACGTTGCCACATAATATAGTTATATTAAGTAGCAAAAAAAAAATAAGAAGAAGAAAAAAATAATAATAAAATAAATAAAAAGGAAAAAAAGAAGAAAAAAGCCCAAATATAAACGCCTTGTACAATTACTAAAATACTTTAATAGGAAAAAGGCCAAATTTATGTATCTTGTGAACATGTGGCTTTGTTTGATGGACCGCATTTTCCACTATTTCTCATTCGACGCGGTCATTATGCGTTAAACCTTTTATGTCACAAAAACATGAAAAATGAAATAATATAAGCTACTTGACATTGTAACAATGTTACGTGCGTCAAGCACCTGCAGTGTTTTGCGTCAAACGGGTTTAATTTTAGTTTAGAGTTGTCTCGCTTGATGCACCTACATTAATACGTGCATTCCAAAGATGGCGGAAGACGAAGATGTTAATTTATCTGGATCCCCAATCGAAGATTATGAGATGTGCAAGGAAAATACGTAAGCATTTACCTCATAGTTTTGTGCACTTTAAATTGCTCCAAAATATGCATTGTGAAATGAAGAGTATGCTATTAAATGCATGCAGACTGTGCATCTTCTTTGACTTAAACTAGTTAAAGTAAACTTGCTGCACACTAAATTGACAAATCCGTAATCGGCGTAATCCTGATTGTTCTTTTTCAACTTGAAAGACAACCGACATTTGAAGAAAGTTATGAAATAACTTAAAAACTTAATTATTATGAATTTAAAATTTAAAACTCAAGAAAACAGTTTTGAACTGTTTCGGTATTTCAGCCAGTTTTCAGATTATAATAATTCCTTTTCTTTCTGTTGACAGAAAGTTTTTAGTCATACAGAAATAGCTACACAAAAGGTTAAATAAATAAATAATAACAACTGTTATTTATTTATTTAACTCTTTTTAATTAATACTAAAAGCATTATTCTTTTAAACAAAAACTGTAATAAAATGTTTAATCTGTAAAATGTATAGTAAAAAATAAAATAGTATAATAAATGCTGTTTTAGTGTTTAAAAGCATTCTGGAATGTTCTACATTTTCATATTTTTTCTTTCTATAACTTAGAATAATATTCAGTTTTTCTGCCTGTGTGTCATTTAAACTCCACAGTACAACAAGTGAACATGTTAGATTAATGGCTTGCATTAATTGAAAAGTATTTTATTTTCAGTGGGTTTTCAAAGCATTTCATATAGATTAAACAGATCATAGGATAATTATTAATGCAATATAATTTGAAAATTTAAAATATTGAAGTATCTGCTGGCATCCAACTACTTAATATTAAAAAACAAGCAATATTTATATATATATATATAGACACATTTGGAAGAAATGAGGATTTGTAAAGAGGAAATGAGACAATAAACCAAATGTGTTGAAAGTACCAAATATTTATTTAAACACAACACAGATCTTTGTACACAACAGCAAACAGTTAGGTACTTGGGTGATCAGTGACTATACATTTTTCAAATTTCATCTTACTTACAGCTTTACAGAGCCTTACTGAAATCATAACAAACAATGTGTGGCCCATTCTCAGAGAGCCTCATTCATGTTCTAAAATTTGATTTTTGTTGAAAAAATCCTTTTACAGTATACTGTTGAGACAGGCACTAGTACACAACATTTCTTTTAGTGGTAAAAATATTAAACACTTTGTATTCTCTTGTTTCTTTATAATTGCAGCCTAGCACCTTGTGTCAAGGATACCTTCTTGAATAGTTTTGTAAATTGTAATCTGTAGCGTTAATATAATTATGTGCAGACATTTATCATATCCATCTCAGTTAATTTAATTTGTATACAATTTAAAAGAATAATCTCTAATTACAACAGTAGTGCAGTTTGGCAGCTATTTTATAGCTGATCACGTCTGTCTGTAGTACTTAGTCATAGACTGAATCAAATAACTGAATGATGTTTGTTGTCATTAAAAAGTTTCAGTGAGGCTCTCATAATGATCTTTAGATTGTCTTCTTGTGACTGAAAGCAATAAAGGCAACTTACAACTTTGCAAATTTTAGTATAAAAGAGTGATATTTTGCCCACATAACCCTCAACCATGAACCCTAATACATACATGCATATGCACTACTCAAAAGAAGTTAAGTCAGAAATATTTGTGCAAATAAAATTAAGCTAATATGCTAAAATTGTAACAATTAATGACAAATTATTTGATGTCTCAAAACCAGAAAACAAACAAAAATGAAAAAAACCTTTGCTTGGAAACTAGTTTACTACCAAGATGGAGAAAGTCATGCACCCCACCCCAAAAAAATGATGCACCAATGAAGACAAGCCCTTCTATGATAGGAAAGTAGCTGTTGTCAGATTACAGGATGCTGATATTGCAAATCTTGGTCTTGTTAGACGTATTCTTGCCTGTAGCAGTTCTGAGTTGATCACAAAGACGCTGTGCAGTCACACAATGCTGTTGATCATGGTCTTCCAGAACAGGAGTGATTTTAAACATAATTAGTTATCCTGAACCTCTTAAAGCGTCTACTGATGACACTTTGACATATCTTTAGATCTTTGAGTGTGTCCATCTTGTGTCCCATCATGTCAGCCAGTGTCCCTGTCTTGCAAACCTTCTTCAAATTTAAAATGATGATGAAAACAAATGTTCATCCCTTTTATTGCTGAAATTGGCATGCATTGAATTACACTCATGCTTAGCATGTGCAAATGATACATGAGGGTGTATGAGGCAAATTGTCAATTTAGTCTGTTTTTGCTTCAAATCCATCAAAAGGAAATTTGGTTAACTTAAAATGTTTCGTGCCTCTTAATAATGTGATGTCTTTAGTCCAAATGACAAGACAACGGTTAATATTCTAACCCTACCTGGCCAAGAAAAAAAACATACTTCCAAAATATTCAGAAAGTTCCTTTGACAGTAACTTCTTCTCACTAGATTAAACAAACACACACACACACACACACACACACACACACACACACACACATTTATTTAGGGTTCAAATTTTACCATGGCACCAGTAGCAAGTGCCATGGTTGCTCTGCATACTCTCCTTAGTGCCTCAAAATGTGAACACTGACCACAGCAATAAAGCCCACCTTGTTTGGCTCCACGCTCTTCCCATAAATCCCATTGATTCACTGACCAATCTGAATAAAAACAAAGTCAGTATTACGTTAATTAGGTATCTGTTTGCTTAAATCAGAAATGCCACAGCAAGAGAGAATAAGACACAAAGAATAGGATCTAAGCTCAGTGGCTGCCAAAAGTAGGAGAGTTTCAGATAAACATAGCCATAATATAGCTGTTAACCTGTGTCAGCCTCAAAGACTTGGCACACTGGCTGCGTGGTCTCTACAAAATGATCAAATGTATTGGAATAATGTGCTTCCCAAGGCTGATCCCTGCAGAATGATTATATTCAACTAAATGAACAATATTACTGTTAGTGTACATTCAATCCTAAATGAATTCACTCATTTAGATTTAGTGTCAGAAGTCTGCATAAATACATTTTGCATTGTCTTATTGAATTCATCCAAAAGAGCAACATAAAAAACAGTAATGTATCAAACTTTCATTGCAATCTAAAGTGAAATTAATAGAAGAGTTTTCATCAACTCTACTGTGAAACAGAAATATTTATCTATGCAGTTTAAAAAACAGTGACCATTATTGGCAGTTGTATGGAACCAAGATTTCAGCAAAGAGAAAACCTAATGACCAGCAAATTAAAAAATCAGAATGGATTGATGATGCACCCAAACTTTCATACACTGACGTTTTTAAAATAATAAAACAAATTAAACTTTTTTCTGCTACTACCAAAAGCAGACTTTTGCAACCAGTGTTAAATATGGAAGATTATTAATAATAATAAAGTACAAAGATTCAAACAGTTATTTTCAGTTAAAAAAAATAATAATATTTTCTTTCAAAAAACAATTAAAAAAAAAAAAAAAAAATATCAGAATTACATATAGACAGTTTTTAAAATTTATATGGAGGCCATAAGGAAGAGTTTGCTTTGGAGAGAAGTATGAAAAAAAAAGGCAGTCATTTATAACAGCTGACATTCAATAGACATTTAACTGTAACATTTGTAATAAAACATACTCCAAATTCATGTCATTTTAATCTTTATAAACTAGCACTGTGTATAAAACAGCATATTTCATTGGTCCCAAGTGGATCTAATTTTGATTGTCCAGTGTGTTTGTGTGTGTGTACGTGTGTGTGTGTGTGTTTGGACTGGTTGGTTCAAAGTGTTTTGAACCAACCACAGTCTAGTGTGGACAATGGGGGACATGAATTTACTTTTAAAAGTAGATTATAGATATTGATGAAACCATTAAAATACTGTGATTGTAGGCATGTGTGTGTGTGTGTGTGTGTGTGTGTGTGTGTGTGTGTTTGTGTTTTGTGTTTATATATATATATATATATATGTATGTATGTATGTATGTATTTATATATAAAAATCCTTACTGGTTCTTTTTTTAGAAAATTCTCAGAAAACTTACATCCTCGTCTAAGGCGAACCTTCCAAGAAGATGATGACAATGAAAGGGATTCTGAGGACATTCATGCCTATGGTAATGGCACTCCTCCTTGTATTCGTCAGGAAAGAAGACAAAAAGACAGGCATCTAAAAAGTAAACAGCAATACACAAAAGAATATAAACATTATTTGACAAAGACAAAAAAACAACGTTCTGTTGTGAATGTTATCCGTGAGGAATATGGAGATAATCCTTCATTTTGCAAAGTTAGTGGGACTGATTCAGATGATAATTTGGAACGTGAAATCAAGAGAGAGAAAAAAGAACGAAAAAAAAGAGAAAATCGTGATTCAAAGAAAGTGACAACGAAATCTCGTGGACATGAAAGATATGTTAAAAGATTATCTGATGACTTCACAGATCCTGTTCAAGCATTGTCAGTACCTCACCTAATACCAGTACCAGGTAGGACCAGTGCTCAAAACTCAAGCCCAAAGCCTATTACACCATATGTGCCAACACACAATAAATTGGAAAGAACAGTTACTATTCCAATTGAATGCCCTGAAACAAGAAGTGAGTTCTACAAACTCTTCTCTACCCTTATCAACCTCGGATCAATGAACAAAAAAGACAAGGATAAGCAAATGGTGAACTACAAGAGACAAATGAGCTGTGAACAGGAGATGTTGAAAAATGACTTGTTGTGGTTGCAGTTACAGGCTTGGTACAACAATGAGTGTTCCCGTGAGCAACATCAGCAGCTTCTGGAGGAACAACGACAGCAAGTCCCCACTGTGCTGGATGCCATTCTAAAATTCAGGCTGCACAGTCATATCCATCCTGAGCCTTCAACTACTTATAATGACAGTGTATTTGGTGATATGAGTTCTCATTATGCTGATAAGGACAACCTAGATGTTGAGAGCCATAGACCATCTGAAGATTGTGGTAGAATCTCTCCTGGTATCTCTGCATCTTTTCAGTCTTTGAATCTGACATCTGATATTGTTTCCTGCCAAAGAGAAGCTCTTCTTAAGGTTCAGCAGTTGCTTGATAGACTTGACAAATGTGAAAGACTCTACCCACATTCAAAGGCATTTGCAGTCAGTAATGAAGTTTATGGGAGTGAAAAGTTCTCATTGCGAGTCAAATCACTGTGTCTGTGGTTGAATATCACAAGAGATCTGTGTCACAAGATGAAATTACTTGGTAGAGTGTTAGGAGTGCATAATATAGATGGTCTTGATTGGCCAATGATAGATTATGAAAGTCCTCGAGTTTCAGAATCGAGGTCTACATCAAAGCCAAGTATTCCAAATATTTTAGAAACATCTGTGACTTCCGAAGAAGAAGAAGATGATGTTGAGGTGCAAGATGAATCCACAAAGTGTTCAGAGTCAAATGAGCTGTACAAACTGAGCAAACAAGTAACATTTTCAGTAGTGTCAGCCAGCTCAGACAGTGAAAGAGCTTCTCCTGCTTCATTTACTGCTGATAATAGTACAGGTAGTTCTCCCCCACTAGATACCTCAACACCCAATAGACATCTACAACCAGGAAATATTGGGTCATTTGCCACAAGTCTTTCACGAGATTCAAGTATTGCTAGCTTAGAGGAATTGAATAAAACACATGTTCATGTATATCGACATTTTGTGGACAAGTCTTTAAGGAAGATGGGCATGCATCGGTTAGTGATTAGACTGAGGGATTTACTGGACAGATCATTGCAAAGAGCCAAAGAGGCCCTTCAGAAACCACCATCTACTTCTAATACATATGCTCAAGCAGTGAATAAGGTATGAAGCTATTAAAGAGTTATTTTCTCTAGTTTGATTTTTATTTCTGTTAACAGAAGATAATAGATAAATCAGAATCTTTTGATTTAAAATACATGAAACATAATTTTCATTTTAATGCTTAACAGATTTTAAAAATGTTTAGTTGATGATTCCCCAAAATCCTTAAAAAAAAAGAATGAAAGTATTAAGTAATTTATTAATGATAAAGTTTACAAACTGACTTGCAGTCATATTTATAACCATAATTGAGATTGTCAAGACTTAAGAATAAATAAAAGATTACTTTTCTTGTCATTAACAAAGATTTTACATCCAATTATTATTATTAGGTTGTTTATTTCATATATATCTTTTTTGTTGCAGCATTGCATCAGTTAACTATTAAATATAAAAAACTTTTTCACCAAAATGTCTGTTTCTTTATAAAATTATTTAAATGTGTTTTTTGGGGGGTTTGTATTACTTAAAGCTTTTCTTCAACTAGATATCTCCAGATGATAGATGTCCTAATGAGAAGATCTTGTCATCATCCCCATCCCTGGAACTCTTCTCGGAAGTCAAGGATTACACAGAGATCAATCATGAATGCAGTTTCTCAGAACAGTGGGATTGGACTGAGGAGTTTGAGCGGATGGGTTTGCCATCATTTCGGCCCAGTTATTTGTTCCTTGTCAGAATTCCACTTGATGTCATTCATGAGTGTTTGCGATTGAGACTTGAACAACACATTGAAGACCCTTCATTTCTTAGTATACGACAGGTGATGTAAACTGTTAAATTTGTATAGATTTTTTTTTTTAATTTATAATAGTTATGTTGTTCCATTTGAAAGAGACTGTTTTATAATAGCAGATGCCAGTCTGCCTAAGAAAACATGACCAAAAAAAATCTCAGTTTGAATGAAGACATATTTTAATAAATAAACTTTATGATTTTGAAGTAAGTCTATTAATAAATATATACCAGCATTAAATTCTTTTTCAGTACTTTCAAACAACAACAAATATTTGGATCATTCCATATCAGAACAACCAAGTTCATGAACATTTCCAAGATTCTTATTAATTTTGAAATTACGGTTGATCACAAATATGTCGAGATGTTTTTTGGAAATTTTTGAAAGCTATTAACTTTATTTATTATAAAGATATTCAGCTGAAATTTGCAGTGTTACATATTGTTAGGGTCCAAAGTTGAGAAAAAATTCTCATATGCTCATCATTTATATGGATGCACAAATGAGTGAAATTTTATCAGAGTTGGAGCTCTGGTTGAGTTGTCATAGAATGACCTATTTTAATAACCTTTGTTTTAAAGAAATTGCAGGTTCAGGAATACATAGTTTATTACTAACACATTGTTTTTGTTTAATTCAGCTGATACGAGAGTGTAAAGAGGTTCTACGAGGAGCTGCTATAGTAAAACAGTATTATCAACACATGGTGTCTGCTGTATTGTGGGATGATCAGGATGCAGAAGAAAAATTTGCCACTGACCTCGAACAGTTTGATTCAGATATGAAGTCTATGCTTGATGTAAGACATGCATAAAATATCTAAAATTAATCTCAGTATGGTTATTATCTTTGTTATCAATACATTTTTTGGGCTATTTAATTACAGTTATCTTACAAGATGAAAGATCATGATAACATTTCTTTTTTTAGTTACTGAACTGAAAAGGGTGTTTAGAATTATTTTCATGGTTATTAATCTGTTTGAAATTTACAAATATATTTACATTTAAGGCAACAGAACAGATAATAAAATTTACATACTAATAGATTTAATTATTTTAAAATAATAAATTTAGCATGAATAATAACACAATTTTTGATATTTTTAGGTATATTTCTCATACCTTCAAAACTGGATGTACATGCTGCAGAGTTTGCCTGAAGCATCTAGAAGTCTGAAGAATGCTTTAGAAGAAGAATGGCTCTTTACCATTCAGATTTGTCCATATGTTTTAGGTGGGGAGGCTGAGGCTGGTAAAAGATTCAGGTAATTTGTAATGACTGGAACAGGCAAATCCTGCATTTTTTTTAAAATTGCCAGTTAAAACACAAATCACTCTTCTGAGATCACTATTCAGACTGTAGCAAAATTACTGTAATATAAAAATTTAATTTCGTATGAAATTCATATCTACACCATAGGTCAGATACTAAGGATATACAAGTATTATAGTGTTGTTTTTTTAAGAAAAGTAAATCAAATAGTCATAACATATTGTGTTTATACTGATAGTAATTATTTTTTATTATTGTATTAAAAACTATTAAAATTTACAAAATTCAGATATCATGGCACCCAATCCTCTGTGTAAGATAATGATATTCTATGGTTAATGAAAAAAAAAAAAGCAAACCACAGATAAAAAAAAAAGTGTAAATAACATTTTGAAGCAAATATCATTTTAAAAAATATACATTTGCCAAAGTACTACAACAGTTATTCTGGCTTTAACTTATTAATTTTGTGTTATTTTATACAGCACTCTGGCGAGTAGCCTTCTCAGTTCTATAGCAGATTTCCTCGACAACGGAATAGACGAATACACCACATCTCTGCAAGACTTCTGTACACAGGATGAGGAGGCCAGTGAAAATGGAGAGGAAGAGTTAGACCTTAGCAAAGATGACAGACATCCACATAACACTTCTAGAAGAACTTCAGAATTCAGGTATGTCTTGTAATACTGGAAGATTGTTACATATAATTTGTTTTTTGTTTTTATTTCAAAATGACTTGAGAAAATAAAAATGTTCTTCATTTATCATTTATGAATGACCAAAAAGTCATTATAAATATAGTTCTGTTTAAGTAAGAGAAAATGTTTTAAATGTTCCTTTATGTATGAGAAAATCATCACTGATAAGTTTTTGTATTTGTGGGATTTGAGGAAATGTTCAGTGTGTATTTTTTACAGGCATTCCATTCAGGTGTCATGTCGCAACTTTAAGAATCTGTTTCATGAAGCTAGGGAAAGGGCTTCCAAAGCTTTAGGATTTGCCAAAATGCTGAGAAAGGTATAGATATATATATCAGTAATTTTTGTAGCACATTTGTTATTATCATTAAAGTTCTTATTTCTCAGTGGTCCATACTGATCATAAATAAATCCATTTTGCCTAAGCATATTATTTATATTTCCATTATAAACATCCACTTCACTTGCAGATAATACATTGATCAATGTAGAAATAACAAAAAAGTACTACAGGTACCGGACCAATTATCCGGACTCCTTGGGGCCTGAGGCATTGCACATTACTGGATTTTCCGGTTTTCTGGTACCAAGGCATCTATATACGTAAATAATTAGACAAACATTTTAAAATCAAAAACATAAAGAAAATTGACACAACTGTGGCGACTCAACACGTAAACAATGTGGCGAGTGAATGAACATCACGACGGCTTGAACAAGTAGTTCCGATCTGGTGAGAACAACACGTGAACTATGAAAAAACTTCTGGTTTTCTGGTCTTTCTGGATTTCAGGACGCCAGATAATTGGTCTGGTACCTGTATCTGTTTTATTTTTTTCTGCTAATTTTCAAAGAAAGACATTGTCTTTAATTTTAATTTTCAGGATTTGGAGATAGCAGCTGACTTCAATATTTCTGTTACTACAGCAGAACTACTGGAGAAACTCAGAGAAGCTGGACATGTCAGGGTTAGTTTCATTTGTGTATTGAATTTCAAAGTTCAGTTTTATATGTTAAAATTTAAAAAAAATTCCTTTATTAAAATTTTTATTTTTATTTTCTGTATTGAATTTTAACATTTTCTATCTTTTTCCTTATCTTATTTTAATTTTTTTTATTTATTTATTTTTTGTCAGTTTTAATATTTTGATCTATTAAAAAGTGTACTGTACTATATAACCTAACAGATGTCTGTCAAAATTGTTTATAAATTTAAAACCAGTATTTGACATCTAATAAGCATTGATAATATATTGTGTTGAAAATATAATTACCATTCTTTCTATTCGTTCCAGGCATTCTTTAAAAGGTAAAAGTCATGTCTTTTTAAATTTAGTATATTTTTTATAAAAATATTTGTTTTATTACTTATGCAAAAAAGTTTATTTAAATTTTTTGTTATTTTAAATTATTAGAGTTGTATTTATTTTTCAGTTGTATGCACCATTAAGTGCAGGATATCTGCTTTTCATCCCTAACCGTATCATCTCCAACAAACGTCTGATTCTTCAGCTGCTCAATGTAACATGTGGTCGTGAAGAGACGAGTCACCCAGCATTTCACCAGGCAGAAGATGACCACCAGGCCCCTGCTGAGGATGGTTACTTGTTGATGCTTCGTTGTGATGCAGGGACTGACCACTCTCGTGAATGTCCAGCCTGGACAGGGGAGAAAGTTCAGGTAGAATTAACTGCAGAAACTGCCATTGCTTTGTCTCATATACAGGTTGGTTTATTATTATTACCATCATCATCATCATCATCATCATGTTTTGTTTTATTATTTGAAATTTTTGTTCCTATCTTTCATTACAAACAAGTAAATGCTTTGTTTGTTTAGAAACCGGTCCTTGCCAATAAAGAAGTATAACAGTCAAATAACTGCAGAGATAACTGATTTTTGTGAAATTTTATACATACAAAAGATAAAAAAAAAGTTTCTGATAGTCTTAGTAAATCTTCATAACATTGCACTGTCATCAATCTACCACATGAGAAATGAAATCATGAGGTGGTGGAAAACAGCATCGTGTATGCATTCATATGAAGTTATTATATTGTTTCATCCTTTATTGTTAGCATATGCTGTTATATTATCTTTACTTCTAAAAAAAAAAAAAGACCTTTTAAATGTACTGAATGTATATTACATTTGAAGTATTTTGTTGGTTAATAACATGAATTAACAGTTGTAAATAGTCAAGTTTTTAAGAATTATAATTAATGTTTAATAATATAATCAGGATACTTGCATTAACATTTAAAAGACCTAAATCTTATAGATGTTTTTAATAAGTGAGATACATTAGATTTACAGCTGCTTTCTGTTAAAAAGATACAGTTTGGATATTATGTTTCAGGTTGATGCCCTTCTGTTGGTAGTAATTAATTCCTCCAGACTTGAAATACAGCGTAAAGATTTTACTCAGATGATGGGTGACACTGTTAATTTGATAAATGAACAAACATCTTGTCACCAGTCTATTGCTGAAGCCTTGCAGGAGCTTAAAGTGAGTCTTACAAGAAAACAAAAACAAATTTATCCTGAATGATATGGAAATCTGGCATCTTCTGCATATTTCATTATTTTGTGTGTTTTTTAAAGATAATTATTTGGTTTTTCTTAAATTCATGTGGGTTATGGGGAAATCATTTTCTGTTTATTTATCTTATAAACTGGACAGGGAACTGTCTTGCTGCAAATTAATCAGTTGTATGTTGCACTTTGCATAGTAGATCTATATCTGCATTGGCTTGTCTGTATAGTTTAATATTATTTACATCATTGTAAGTAGGTTATACAGTATTATATGATATAAAATTCCTTTGTTTTATTTTTAGTAGAATAAACACACACATAATCTGATAATAATGCATGCAAAAACACAGTAACACATCACAAAATCCTTATTTTTACAAAATTATCATAACTTTTGTAGGTATCATCATTAAGGTAATTAAAAAAAAAAAAAAAGAAAAGCAATTTACTTTTCCAGGTTGTTGCTATCAGCCAGTCTGATATTGTTTAGAAATGATTTTGATACAGTTTCTGTTAATTTATGTATGAAGGTACTGTTTGCTTGAATAAATCCAATATGGTTTACTTAGTATTATGGTACCAAAAAATAAAAATGCCAAAAATGTGGATTATTTGTTTTTTTACATGCATATCTTCACATATAAATTTATCTTCTGATATATTATTTTTATCATTGTAACAGACAAATGCAATTGACCTAAGAGATAAAGTAGCTAAGGCAATCAAGCAGGTTGATGAAAAACTCAACTTTGAAGAGATTTCTCAGCTGGAAGACATGGAGAGAAACCACTTACTGAAACTGTATCGGGAGACCATGCTGCAATGTTACAACTTTGGTTTTGAGGTACATGCAATACAGCCTCTTATTCAAAACAAATTCTGCAAAAATTACATTTAAAAATAATGAAATATAAAATAAATTGAAATGTATTCACAGGAAAGTATTTTGACTTTAGTTAAACTCATCTGTCCATTATTGTTGTTATATCCTTAATTTAAAAAAAAAAAAAAAAAGTTTTTTTTTAATAAATAAATTATTTTGTAGTACTACAAAGAGGTTTTGAGACTTGTTTCTGGTGAGCAGCGTCAAAAACTGGGAAGAGGCCTTGTTAATTTTGCCAAAGACTGGATGAAATTCATACATGAGAAATGTGAGACAGGAAGAGGAATTCGTCCAAGGTTGGTTTGTTTTGTTTAAATTCTGAGGAACACAATATTTTCTTAAAGGATAGTGGCATAAAGAAATAACACTTTGTAAATTTCAAAGGTATATTTTAACACTGTCATCAATATTCAGTATTCAAAAAACTTTTTTTTTTTTTTTTTTTCTGTACAAAGGAATACTACCAATCAGTGGTGCATTATAAATTAAATATGTCGAAAGAATTTATAGATTTATCCAAATGAGTGGATTATAATTCTGTGGTGGACTTTTTATTTGATACAGAGACATAATTAAGCTGTCTAATGTATTTGGAATGTGGTTTCATTTTGACACTATTGTTTTATCTTTCAGATGGGCAAATCAAGGCTTCGACTTTTTAACAGTTGCATGTGAACCAAGAATTTTAGCTTTACTTACAGAAGAAGAATTTCAGGTAATGTATTAAAGAAAATGAGAAAGGAAAGTTACATGACTGAAAACTTATAAACTAATTTTAAATTATGGTTAAAATTATCTTTGATTAATCCATGTCAAATATGTGTGAAAATTAGATATTCAGTTTTTCATTTGTATATTTTAAGATTAATGCTGTTTATTCTGCTACTAAATGTTTATAGAATGAATATTAACTTCTAAGAGAAATTAATGTTGTTATTACTGCATGATAATAAATATAATTTTTCTTTCCATGATACAAAATTATCTAGATAAATGTTGCTCTTAAGGTCAAAATTATTTTATTTAGTAATTAGTTTCCTGAAGTTAAAAACATCTTATTAAAAAAACTAAATATGAATTCACTGTTTGCTGTTACAATCAGTGAAGAGCTTACAGGCTGATTTCATTATTACAGGATTTGAAACAGAGTATCAATGACTGTCTCACTCACGTGATTGGATCAGTTGATCGGAGTGCTTCAAGCAGTCCTACACATGGTAACAGACTTTTTTCACTGTTTATTATTTTCATTAGTCCAGTACATTATTATTAAGTGATTTTATGTACATGTAGTTTCTTTTTGACATGTAATAACATTAAAAGTTGCATCTGGTTTTATCAGCTGGAGTTCCTCTTCTCAAAGGCAGCAGTATGGTTGACCTGAGTCACAACAGTCGACACAACATGCAGCGACTTGTGTCGTGGCCAGAACAGTCTAGAATGACCAGGTCTATCTCAAACAGGTCAGCCAGCAGTGAGCCAGCCCCAGTGACATCTGGTCTTTCTACACCATCAACCCCAGGAACACCTAGCTCTGCTGATGCTTGTAAGTAGTCAATTATATATATATATGTAATCAAATTCATCAACCTAACAAAAAAGCAAACTGTCCATTTTAAGGAAAATGTACAGACAAATTTAAACTGATGTAAGCTCTTTTGTACATCAATAAAAATACTTTGATCCTTTGCTACTGGATGTCAGTGAATTTACACCTACTTATTTGTCATCATGAAGCTATGGTTAATTGCTAACAGTCAGGGCATCAAACTCAGTTGTGACAAAAATTGATCTAAGCCCTTTTGCAGTTGCCTCTTCATTTTCTGATATGTTTTGAAATATTGCACACAAGAGCTATATATAATGACTGTTAACTTTTGTATGTAAAATATTTATAAAAAAAAACATACAAATATTAGTAAGAGACTTTTTTTTTCATCCTCTCTCTCAGTTATTATGGTAAATGTAATGAACTAATGAAAAGAAATCTTCAGATATTTTGCTTATACTTTGCACAATCATTTTAATTAAGCATTTTACATAATCATTTTTAATGATTGTTTGAAATTTTCTAGGGATAACTTCTGTGATATAAAAAAAAAAATTGTTCCAGTTACATAACTATCTTAAAACTTACTCTTTAGTATGAATAGGAAAGCTTAATATTTTGCAGTTCTTCACCCTGTTATGTAGTTAATCTAAATTTCATTCTGATTTTATAACAATAAACTATATTCTTTGTATTTTAAACAGCTCTTTCAGGTGAATCTCTGTCAAATTTATCTCGTGGTGATCGTATTCAGAGAGCAATAGACAGACTAGAACAACACAGAAATGCCAAACTGCGAGAGAAACACATAATTGGGCGTGTCACAGAGCGGGGTCGAGAAATTGATCATCACATCAGTGTGAGACGTGTGAACTTCAGGTGGCAGCGTGGAATTAAGATAGGTGAGAAATAAAAAATATGTTCAGTATACTGTTCAGCTTGAGGTGATATATTACGCTCATAAATCGACAGCAAATGTTTTATAATTAAAAGAAAAAAATCATCAATATCTTCCTTTTTATTATTTACATATTTCTTTATTATTATTTACTTTTCTTTATTTTTAATTTTATTTAATGTTATAATATGTTATGTAAACAACTGAATATTGAGATTTTCATTTGAATACATTGTAATTAAATTTTCAGTTTTCATTAAATAGGGAATTAAGCAAATTATCTTTAAGGCTTACTTGAATAACCTTTTTTCACATTTCACTATCATGATTATAAAAAGGTATATAAAAAATCTTAAGTCTGATCTTTTATTTTTATTGTAGGTGAAGGGCAGTTTGGAAAAGTGTACACTGCAGTGAATGTAGAGACTGGAGAATTGATGGCTATGAAGGAGGTTTGTTTACTATGAAACATGATTAAGTTTACTGATTAATTATTGTAACTCAGGTTACAGAATTGGTTAATTACATGTGAAATAAGAAAAAAAAAACACATTGGAATATTGTAAAAAGGTTCTTGCATTTATTGTACAAATTTTAAAAGTATAGCATAAAATGTTTGATTGCTGATTGCAAGAGAAGCCTGCACTGAATGTATAAACATGCTTTCTTTGTTATGCACAGATGAAAATTCAGCCAAATGACCAACAAGCTTTCAGAGAAATTGCTGATGAGATAAAGAACTTTGAGGGAATCCAGCACCCCAATCTAGTGAAGTATTATGGTGTTGAGGTTCACAAAGATGAAATGTTGATTTTCATGGAGTATTGTGATCGTGGCACCATTGAGGAAGCAGCAAAGATCGGCTTACCAGAGAGTGTCAGTCGACGATACACCAAAGAAATTCTCATTGCTGTCCAGCACTTGCATGAGAACAGTATTATACACAGAGATATTAAAGGTACACAGCTATGTTGACATTTTTAGAATGAGGTTGTAATGTGGGGTTTAATGTGTCAAGAGCTTTGTACAGTTCCCCTAAAATAAAAGTTAAAATGTATTGTTTTGAGACAGATGGCAGCATAAAACTATTAATACTATAGGTGATTAGGGAGAAGATGGTTATTACAGGTACACACTTGTTAAGATTTTGCTTATTTTTTTCCCCCAGTTATTATTATTACTGCTTTTAACATTTTAATTTAATGAATTTAGATTAAGACATTTTTTAAAAATAGTTCAAGTATAGTTTATTGCACTCTTTGGTAAATTTATATTATTATTATTATTATTATTATTATTATTATTATTATTATTATTTATTCATGTTTGTAACTTGTAATTATTTTTACAGGAGCAAATATCTTTATCACATCAAATGGCAAGGTGAAACTTGGTGACTTTGGTTGCTCAGTCAAACTCAAGGATCATACGACCATGTTAGGAGAGATCAACAACTTGGCTGGAACTATGGGTAAAACACTTCTTAACAAAACATTTTTATTCAGCATTATTTGTGATACATTTGTAGTAACAAAGAATGTTCTATAGTTCAAAGTTTAATTCATATTAAAAATGTAAAATTCTTCCTTTTGTAACATTTTTATAAAAATCATTTCATTAATTTACCAGGATTTAAGTATTTTATAGTTATAATTCCAAATTATTTGTTTTGTATCTATCTATCTATATGTTTTTAAAATGTGTGTGTGTGTGTGTTTACATATATTATAAAAAATGCTACAAGCAGCCATTGGTGTACATAGTCAATGGCATACCATTAAAACATAAAGATTGAAATGGCATGTAAAGAGGAATTAATGTAAGTAATGTAGATATATTTCAGACATACTGTATTTTCACACACAGCTAAGAATTATCGGCATATTGGCCTTGTGCAAATCATCAAACAATATCAGTCACCACTGCATTTTATTATATCTAGCTTAATTCTGAATCAATGCTACTAGCTAGTTTTCCACTTTCACCAGATTTAACTGACAGTGGTAAAGTTGGTGCAGATAAAATGGGATAAAGTTCAGCACTAACTTTCCATCATCCAAAATAATGTAACTGTAAAAGTATGTTAACTGAAATATTCCTTGTCTGTTGCCAACATATGTGCAAAACAACATAATGTAGGAGTAAGTCTAAAGTGTGTGTATATTTTCACCTTTGTTTCAGCTTATATGGCTCCTGAAGTAATCACACAGAATGACAAAGATGGACATGGTCGTGCAGCAGACATTTGGAGTTTGGGATGTGTTGTAGTTGAGATGGTAACAGGAAAGGTATACTAACATCTTTTTTGTAATATTAGGACTTAAATGTTATTTTTATAAATGTGTATTGACCATAGCAAACCTTGTTATATATTTTACACATATATTTAAGTTATTACAATAATAGGTCTGTGAAGTAATCCCTATTATATAATAGTGGTATTTAAAACGATGCTGTTGAACATATTATGCAGCTGAATTATGTAAAATATTGCATTCCAGATCCTTATTCCACTATTTTCATCACAGTGGTAATACTTTTAAATTTTGCTCTAATTTCTGTACAAAGTCAACATTTTTCATAAATGTTTAAATTTAACAACTGGCATTATGAGACACTATAAATTACAAAATTTATGAATATATATTTTGATCAAAATGGGATTCTTTTTTTTTTAATGTTTTTTAAATTCTCATGACTCTTTGAACTCTACAGATGTGCAAACATTCCAATTTGTTCTAATTATTATGACTTGTATAGAATTAAATTTTGGTCTACAGTTTTATCACACTGGACAAGCCAAGATTGTTTGTCAAAAAATATAAACATTATTTAAGTTTTATAATAGTAAATTAAAACCTTGGGAAACAATGTTTACTACAATTTTTGGTAACAGTTTTTCAACTTGTGTATTTATATAAGTCAGACAAATAACATTCTGTGTGTATTTGACAGAGACCATGGCATGATGCGGAAAATAACTATCAGATAATGTTCAAGGTTGGAATGGGTGGAACACCATGTATCCCAGAATGCCTCAGTTCTGAAGGAAAAGATTTTCTCTCTCATTGTTTTGAACATGACCCAGCAAAACGATGGACAGCAAGCCAACTCCATGAGCATACATTTACAAAGGTAATCTATAATCATTTTAAATTTTATTTTACATAATAATAATTATTACTGACTTTCTGATGAGCAAATCAACTGCATGAAAATGAAATGTACAAAAATGTGCATTATCAGTTTGTATTTTCTTTACATTAAAATGAAAAAAATAACAACAAAAAGTAAAATTTGTGACTTAAAGTAATAAGAACTTTTCAGAAATTTAAATACTGTTAAGAATTATTTTATAATGAAAAATTTTATGCTTAATGTATTATAAAATCAGTTGACATTTTATTTAAATAGAAAAAGAAGATATCAGGTTATGTTAATATTAAATTATCTTCTCTAAAATTTAGTGTTGATTATGATATATTTTTAATTTAATTTTATAGGTATATGATGAAGTGGAAGGAGAATTCTTCTGAGCCAAAAAAAGAAAAGTGAAAAAAGAATGATAATAATAAAATGTATAAATAAATAAAGAAAAGGAGTAAAAAACCCAACCCCAAACCAAGTTCTAAAGATGTGGATTTAAAAAGAACACTATCAAATGGGTATGGATCTATAGCATTAAAAACTTGAGTAAATTAGACCATGGTTTTAACATAACCAGGATTATAAAATAGACACCAAAACATTTTAAACATATTATGATGATTTTCTTTCCTTTATTTATTTATTTATTTTGTTTTTTATTATTTTTCAGTTTTGGTTACTAAAACTATTAAACGTGTGGAATTTAACTGCTTTTACTTAAAATTTTATTTGCATGAAAATGAACCTAAAATAAGTCTTAATACTTTTTTTTGACAACTTCCATCTGTTGCTAATTAAAAAATTTATAAATTAAAGTGTACTTTTGATGATGCTAAGAAATAGTCTTAAAGTATTCTGCATACTTCAAGTTAATTTTATTTGGTTTTTGTCATCTGATTTTAATTGGTAACAAAGTATAACAACACGGTATTTGTAAAATCTTGCTAAGTATAGCTGGTTGCTAAATTAAATTCACAAAGTTTCTACTAGTAGCAAGCTATTAAATTATTTATAAATTTTAAGACCCACGCACAAATATATATATATATATACACACACGTACACACAGACATTTTCATTTTTAGAGTAATTGGGTTTTCAGATTTTTCGCTATTTTAGCAGAAGCATTTACCACAGTATCATCCATCCTGATTGTATATATGGATGCATTAAATATGTTTTATTGGCCACAGTGACAAAGCTATCATTTGAAACTGATTTATGGTAATTGTGTTTAAAGAATTTGATATGTTCACCATGCAGCAACATTATTTACATGTTTTGTGAAGGATTTAGAAGCTTGCTATGATCTACTAAGTAAGAAAATGATTTTGTTGTAAAGTAGTAAAATAATGTCATTCAGTTATTACACAACAGTATTATTCTGTTATCAAAATTTGTTATTAATATGTTGCCAGACCAAATAAAATAATAACTTGCGAGTATAATTTTTTTTAGATGATTTATAATACATTTTGTTTCCTTTCATCATTTTATGATGACAATAAACAGAATCCCTTGGAAATGCACAAAATGTATTCACATAATTTTATATCAGTTTAAAAGTGAACCAGTTTATTTTGTCTTTATTTTTAAGAAAGAATTTTGTCAACATCTTAGTTCAATACTTAAAAGTGATACATAACCAATTATTTACTTAATATTTAATAACAGATATGTTTGTGTTTAATAAATCATTCAGTATTGATTAATGTATACAGAGCTTAAATACAGAAATTTTATTTTATTTTTTAAACCAGATATTTTAAAATTGTTTTTGAAATTTTTAATCACATGTTTAAAATAATTCATATAATAGTTTATCAGTGTTGTTATTTTTATCAGTATTTATTCCTCCATTTTCATTTTTATTTTTTTTATTTCTGTTAATAAGGATACAGTGTCTTACAAAAAGAAAACAAGAATTAATTTAAAATTACTGACATTTGTGTTTTTATAATTAACCATTGAACTTTTATCATCTCATGTATATTCCTTGCATCTTTACAGAATATAAGAATAAATAAGTTTCCTAGATAATTAATAATGAACACTAATAGTATTTTTTATTTGTTTTTCTGATACTTGTTAATTATTTTTCAAAAACCTCAGCAAAGGATTACTTACCTTTGTATATAATACCTTATGTTATTGCACTTAATGTACAGTTGATTAGGGGTACGGTTACATTTAATGCAGATTATTACTTTTGCTAAGGGTGAAATTTTCTTTTTCTGCAAAACATAATGGCATATTTACTCTTGAAAGAAAAAAAATGAGAGCAAAAAGTAAATTTCTGTTTCTTATTAAATTATATTATTCTTTGTTATATAAAGAATAATATTATTTAATAAGAAACATAAATCGGTGACTGTAAGAAACAATATTTACTCATGTTAAAATCTGACACTGCTGAAATGTACAAACCTTTCAGTTAATATTTATGACTTTGCTTTAAACCAAATTAATTGTAGTATATGAGATGCATACCAACAACACAACAGTGTGGTTGTTTTCTCAAACTTCTGTTAGTGTATATTTTTGCTTTGTCTAGAGATGTATATACAACTGTTTTATCAGAGCTGCTGCTGGCAGTATGCTCTCTCTGACAAACTGTGATACATTGGTTCAGTTTGTGACATAACGTATTTATTCTAGGGAAATATTAGGTAGCTTGACTTGACAGTTACAGAAAATATTTTGTCTAAAGAGTAGTGACAGTTTGAATTGTTATAAATTGTAATTTAAACAATTCTTAAAAACATTTTTTTATTTTTTTCTGATATTTATTATTTTATTTTTTATTTTTTATTTTTTAAAATTTTATTTTACCAATTGTTTTTATTTTTTTATTCTGTTTTTTGTTTTGTTTAAATTTATAAATGGCACATTTTGCAGGGAAGAGCATGGTAAGGGCATTGCATTTGATTCCTTTAATCCTTTGCAACCAGGGTAAAAAAAAAAAAAGTATGTTATAAAACATAAATACAACTATTACAACAAACTTAGTTATCATTTTAGATAAATTATAACTATTACAGTAAAATGTTACTGAACAAGCATTCCTTATATTTTACCTTTTTACACACAGAAAGATTAACATACATGATATGCAGCAATATACTGGAGCATAATTTGTATCCTGCATGTCTAATATTTTTTTATCTCCAAATTTGTTTTGTATGTTATTAATAAATCATAATTGCTGTTTAGACAACACAATGTTTTTTTGTTGTTGTTTTTTTTTTTTTTTTTTTGTGTATAAAATCAAATTTGATATAGACTGTTTTTATTCAAGTATAACAGATCTATGCCTGTCTGTTCAAATGAAAATAATGTAATTTTTCGCCAGGGAATGTTAATTTGTTCGCTTTATTAATTCTATATTATGTTTTACTGCTTTTGTATAATTTGTATTTATAATTATAGCATGCTGTGGTTTATTAAATATTTATTTTCAAACAAACAAAAATATATACATACATGTGTGTGTGTGTGTGTGTGTGTGTGTGTGTGTGTGTGTGTGTGAACAAATTAGTTAATAATGCTTATGTTGGTTCATTCATTATTTTGAGACAAGATTAATTAAAACAAAATATAATTGTTCATGTCTTGTGAGCAAATTTCTTTATTCAAATGCATAAATAAAATAAGAAGAGCATGTCCTTATTGCTAACATTCTTGTTTTATTAATTTATACAATAAAATAATAAACAGCCAAATATCTGTACACCTGCTTAGACATTGCTTAATGTTGTTTTTTTCTTTCTGTATTACATGATTTATGTCCTCTGATTTTACATAGGTTTATACTGTTTGGACTTTTTATTTTATATACATTGTATGTCAAGAGCAATTGTTTTGTAGAATTACTTCACACATAGGGAATCATAAATTGTAATTATTCTGCCTCTCAATCTATGTGATATTTTCTTCAATGGCCTTTGTCTAAGTCTTTCTGAATTTCTGTACTGAATTTTCTGAAATCTGCCATGACAGATATATTTTATACACTGTGTGTATATTATTACAATGTGCATTAAATCTATTATATTTTATGTCAAAATCAGTCATAGTACTGACCATTTTTTAAAATATTTATTCATTTCACAGAAATGTATTTGACATATGATAATGGGTTCTTATTTTAGACTCTTTTCTCTTTTTCTGTTGTAAACAAGACACATATTTAATCTTAATATCATTTGCTGTGAGCTTTCTTGTAATCTACAATCAAGTGTGTGGTATATTTACTGCTTGTGAAACTGATAATTTATCAATGATTGAGGTAAAACTGAATCTCATTTTGGAAAACAAAAATAATTCAAACTATGTCTTAAATATCTTTACTGTAATATTTTCTTAAGCTAGGTTTAGATAAAAATGTTAATTATATTCATTAATTTGTATCTGAATAAATAAGTATTTTACAAATCTGCAGCACATTTTATTATAATAATAGACATCAGGTATTAAGACTTTTGAATAGATCTGTTTACACATTTAAAATTATTTCTTACTTGTGGTTTAACCCAGTGTAAGAAAATCAGTAATGAAACTAAATGTATGATCAAATGAATTAACTTCCATTTCCAAAGGTTATTAACAGTTATAATGAAGTCGTTTGTTGTTGATATGTTAAAATTGTTTGCTGCTGGTCAGTGAACATGGCTTTTTAAGATACAATGGCATTTGCTGTTAAAAGGTTGTGTATTAAACAATGTATTACAGTGATTCATGTTCATATATAACTTGAAGTAAAACTAAAGAGAAAAAGATAATCAAGATAAATATTTTTATGCTCACTGTGTTTTGTTTCATCTTGTTTTTATTTTAGATATGTTGTACAAGTTTTGTTAACCCAAAGAACATCAGTTATTTCAAATTTTGTAATTCCTAATTAATTAAAGAAATTCTTCAAAGTAGTTTCGTTCAAAATGCTTTACAGTTCGATTACATAATTTCAGATAAACAGAACTAAAAGGATTTTATCACTCTATATTTCATTATGTACATGTTTTAATTTATTTTTTTATTTTACTGAATACAGAGTACTTGTACAGTGATACGATAATGGCTAACTGATGGACTGCTGTATATTTTTTTATTCATTCTGGGCTGTTACTGTTAATAAAGTAAAGCTACAAATGAGATGTTTGTTCCTTTGATTATTAATCTTAGAATTCTTACTTTATACATTTGTAAAGATAACAGGTTACTGGAGCTGTTAATAAATAATTTTATGAGGTGTTCTGTATTTGTGAATACAACATTGTTGACATAAAACTCATCAGTATAACTGTTGCAGAGTTTAAACAGAATAATGTAAAATATTTGTTTTCTAGTAGAATAGTAAAATATAAAAATAAGGTAAAACGGTCAACCACAACTTCCATCTTAAACACAAAATGTAACTAGTCAAATATGTTGTATTATTATTTTTTATTAAGAATATTTATTCAAAAGTCACCTTATTAATACATTATTTAATAAATTAAGCAGCACTAACACTTCAGATAAAAATACTATTTTAATAAGAGTGAATGCAAATTTAGATATTTATATTTATTGCATATAGAATTTAAGACATACAAAGATCTTATTTTACATAATAATACTGTTAAAGAGACTTAGATTTTATAAATGTTTTTGGATAAACTTTATTTAAAAAAAAATTCTATGAAAATTTGTATTTTTTTTTTTTACTGGTTATACTTAAATGTATGTCAACCCTGCACATATCATTTCAAACAATACTAGATGGAAACAAAAGGGAGCATTTAGCCATGAAAACCAAAAGTCAGATGTAAAAACTTTATCACCTAATAAAAAATAAAATTATATGGATACCACATAAAGATAAAATGTTCATTACTCTTTTATAATGAAATAAAAGTTTTCATCATTTTCAATTATTTGGCACAGATACGGAACATTTAAATAAATGTTCATTATTAAATTGGCCATTTAAACATCATACCTGAACATTCATCAATGGTTATAGGTTACAGAGCAAATGTAGTTTCCCTCAAAATACTGCACCTATTATGTATTAAGATCAAAGCAGTGATAATATAGTTGTGTCAATAGCTATGAGCTCAAGCACATTTTCAATAAATTATAAAAACACTTTAATATTTTTTCTTATATTATGACCAGTGATTGTCACTGAAAAATAAAATTGAAAATTCAGTTTATATTCCCAACACTTAGTGATGATCAATGCGCACTAGACAGAGTATTATTTTAAGTGCAGCACCATTTCCCTCAAAAATAAGGATTTGTTTTCAAACTGTTCATATTCCCATTAAGACAAACCTGCGAAAAAGGAGCAGCAGAATGCATAATGCTAAACCAATAATTATCAGATACATTTGATTGCTCCTCTCTCCCTGTCTCTGCTGTGTGGGAGGAGCAGGTGGTGCCTGTGGAGGAGATCGGGGAACTGGAGATGGTGGCCTCACATTTTGTCTCTGTCTCAGGTTGTTGACTCCTGCCACTGGACCATTACCTGCTGAAGAACTATTTGGAGCTGCACCAATATTTATAGCAGAGTTGTTTGTAGACTGCTGACCAGGCACAGCATTAGCTAGAGATCCTGGTGGTCTTGGAAACCAGTGTAGTGTTGCTGGCATGCCAGGAACCACAGATGCAGCTGGTGGCCATGGAAACATTGGAAAACCAGGACGCATGAAAGGAACAGAATTAGGACCAGGAACTGTGGTTTGGGTCCCTTGTGGTGGTCGAAAAGGAAACATGAAAGGAGGCAGAAATGGCATTTGAGGAGCAGCAAATGCAGCTTGTTGCAAATTTGGTTCAGAGTTTGGGTTTTCTTTGGAACTATCAATATTAGTCGGTTCTGTGGTTTTATTATTATCTGTTGCCTGTTTCTCTGCCTGCAAGAAAAGAAATTATTAGGTAAACTGTGACCACTAAACATGTTCAGATAAATTATAAATATTAGCATTCAATTAAAAGTTTAGTAAAGCATTTACCAAACAATATACATATAAAAGTACCTGAAAGTTAATCTGAGAAGCAAGTTCCTTGGCTTCTTGTCGAGTTTTTTCTGATGCTTCAGTAACTGGCTTCAAAACTTTTGACAGGTCACCACATGTGTTACACTTCCAGTCTTGAGATCTAACAATGAAACAACAGTTATTATTATAAAGTTACTGAATAATTAATACGTAATTTCAGTTTCCAAATTACATAAGCAGATTATGTAAAGTATTAGAGAGCATGAACTTCTGGAATTATATGTTTCTTCTTACCATTAACAATGTTTAGCATTTGTATAATTTAGAAAAAAGATATATTACTTACTTCTTTGCAAGAACTTTTCTTTCCTCTGGTGTGTAATCTAAGGATCCGATTGCACCTCCTCCATGAGTGGGCATGAAGCCAATAATAGCAAGAAGTGCTGTCCTAACTGAAAAGTTTAATTTCAACCTTGCTATCAGTATATTATTGTCATTTATTATATCAATTTTAAGGGAAACCACAAATGCATCAAAAACTTGTTATTTTCATGTTTTAGCAAAGTATTTTTAGAGTAAGAAAGTTCAAAATATTTTTCTACAATTTCTCTTTTTATTAACCATGCTTGTGCACACGTATTGGCCCCACACACTCAATATTAAAGTGTACATATTTATATGAATACTAAAGGTAAAATGAGTGAAAACAATATACAGGAGACATATTGTACTAACAGTAATACTAACTAGACCATGAAGGCTGCCATGATTCAGGGTGATACCCAGATATACTGAGACAAATTTTCTTGTAAGTTTCAAAGCGACCATTTGGCTGAAAATTAAGATTGATAGATATTAACAAATGCTTCTGCGATACACAAATCCAGTATATATTTATTGAAAATATAACTAAAATAAAGTTTTATTTTCTCATAGTTACCATCATACATCTTTGCAAATTTTATATTATTTAATATTATCGTTTTATGTTTTAACATAAATCCTAATGTTAAATCAGTACTAACTAAAAGAAACTGAAGTAATGAAATATATATTAAATCAATATATAAATGTAACTTTTTTCTGAAAATGAATTAGTAAAACTGTTCATCTATGTAGAAAAGTATAAAATAAAAGTGAAAACAAAAACTAAATATATTAAAAAGTTACATTTAAAACATTCTGAATATTAAGTTTTGTTCAAAATATCTCACAGTTAAAAGCATGATGCTTGGTGGTTTCATGGGGTATTCTGGAGGGAGAAGAATTCTTCCATGATAAATTCCTCCTCCAAATTCTGAGTCTGCAGGACCGCGGATAGTGAAATGCCACTCAAATAAATTATCCTTGAAAATGGAAAAGAAGATACACATAGTGATATTGTCAGGACTTTCATCTTTTCTAAGCAAACTTAGTAAAGAATTAAGATACGGGTTTAGGTAAATATATAAATTAAGCATTTGCATATACCTCCAGAGGCTGGGCATGATATTGTTCAGTAGGCTCATGAAGTTCCTGAGCTTCTTTCATCAGCCGTTTCACAGCTACACAAAAAAACAAAACAAGAAAAATAAAAGAAATGTTACAAAACTCAATAGAATAATTGCTTTTCAAATATTTCATATTTCCATAATGATAATTAAAATTTAATTTTTTTTTAAAAAGCTAGTATTATTTTATCACTTATATTAACATTATTTTATTTACTCTTGAAGATATAATGAATAAAATGACAAATTCTGATTTACTGAAAAGCTTGGTTCCAAAATACCTATTTTCTTTATCTCAAGAAAAAAATATTATTTCTGCTTGGAGAAGTGACAGTGATAATAAATTTAAACAATATTTTATTGTAATTTTTACTAAATAGGTATTAAATCTACAATTTTTTTTTTTTTTTAATATATCAATTAATTTGTTTTATTCATTTGTATGCCTACTTATCTGTCTATAATATATCTTTACAAATAGTTTTTTGATGAATGCCTGGAGTTTTGTTATCACATTTCCAGAAATTCTAAGTATCAACTTATCAAACATTTCAGTTTTCTTTTACTGAATTTACATTTTGTTGTACATTAACTATTTTGGAAATTAAGAAAGCCTTCTCACAAGAGAACTCACGTGTACACAAGCCAATATTCTGATTTCAAAAATCGTGTGAAAGAATTTATATACGAACAGAAACTAAACAAGTATCTAACAGCATAGTAAAACTTTCAAAAACTGCAAACATCGAATAATTATTTTTGTTCAAAATATAGTCACAGCTATGTTTTTAACAAATTAATGGCAGTTGAACATGATTTCGAATTCTTCCGGTTTTGACAGTTTACCAGTTCAGTGAATACTACATAATAATAGTAATAATTATTATGTTGACTTTCATAGTTTGTGTTTACATCATTACATACTATTTTTAACATAATTAATCATACGTAGTGGCGAGATTTTTTACTGTAGGGATCTTTTCACATGAGGAGTTTATCCATAATGTTTTGGTTTATTTATTTATTTTTTAAATTCATAAAATGCATGTCCTATCGTAGGGGCAATTAGTAATTATTAAGTGTTACGAAATATGAGAATTAATCATTATTTACCTGGACTTCGCATATTATATTGTCTCTCCATAATGTTTTAAGTGTATTAACTCGCTTAAATTATAATTAGCTGTCACAGTAAATCGGGATGTTACAGAAAATAGTTTTCATTATACAGCTCAGCTGTCAATTCATGTTGATATTCAACGCCAACGTGTACTTCCTAACAATTGACACGTACGGTTTAAAAAGCTACGCTTCTCGATGGTATTTATTAACTGGTATCTAGTCCATACTGTTCTATCTAATAATTATTCCGAAATGAAAATCTGCTAGATCACAACTAACCGTAGGTCATACTATTTTGACTTTGGAGAAAAATATTATTACAAAATAATAATAATAATAATAATAATAATAATAATAATAATAATAATAATAATAATAATAATAATAACAATAATAATAATATTAATAATAATAACAATAATAACAAATAAATAAATAAATAAATAAAATATATTAAAAAATAATAAAGTTTTAATAAATATACATATAGTTACTAATTTAGAAGTTCATATAGAAGAAAGAAAAAAAAAAAAAAAAAAATCAGAAAACAACCATACAAACAAAGCAAGACAGACAGATAGATCACATACATTTAAAATTAGTTTAGTTGTTGGTTGATTACTGATTTTTTGGTTGACACACGTATTTAGTATATTTATAAAATCTTGGAATAAATTCTTCAATTTGAAATGATGTCATTTGTTATTTGAGACTCATCTTCTTTTATTCATTATTATTTGAATCAATATGACTAATGGATTTAGTTAAATGAGCTACCTGTTGACGACATAGTATTTTTTTAATTTTACTATATTGCTTTAATACAGGATGTGTTTAATTTTTCTTTCATAGTGGATTTGTTGTGATCAGACAGCCTAAGGTCAAAATATCAACAAAAACCCACAACAAACAGTGTAATTATGGATGAAATCTAGCTGCACTATTACGTTTCAATAAAAACAATTAAAATCAAACAAAAAACAAACACCTAATATCTATGTAGACTATGTACAACATAACGATACAACGTGTAACACAAAGCTACAGTTGGTTATAAAAATGAATATATATAAATATATTTTATTGAGGATAAAATATTAGCTATATAAATTATAAGGTATTATGAATAATCCATACCTTATTTATTCTCGTTATGTTCTGTCATATGTACTTACTGACGATAATTATATAACAAAAATAATACATAATCTTGATTACGGGCCGAAGTAGGTGGAATGAAAAGTCTAATAATTATTTGACAATCTTTATTATTTAAATAAAACAAATACAATAATAAATATTTCTTTTATTTGTTAAATAATACAAAAACTGAATTAATAATTTTATTTCTCAGATCTCCACTGTCAACAATAGTAAAGTATTTATTTCGATCTCGCCTACGACTATACAGCAGATCAAAACAGTTCTTAAATAAAACAGTTTATTTATTTAAATGAAAACTAGTTTTAGAATACTTTTCTAATATCTAAAACAGCAATTAAACACTAAAGAAGAAACTATGGACTGTACATATAAAAAAAGAATACCAAGTATATGTAACTGATCGAAGCAGAAGTAGACGCGTACCTAACACACACACACATACACGCGCACGCACACACAGACACACACACAGACACACATACACGCGCACGCATACACAGACACACACAAACACACACACACACACAAGGCCTATGAGAGAGGGGTCCTAAAAAGGACCTCACATCCATTTCCTCCATTTGCTACTACCCTCATTATGATAGATCTGATTGTGGAAATAAAGCATTTATAAGAGTTCATGTGTAGATTTACTAGACATCAAATCCTCAGTTTTGACAAAAATCTTTGTCTGCCTGGGGTTTTGAACCGCCATGCAAAATTTCTCTTGGAGGCCTTGCACATACACATTCATGCAGAATTAATCTTTATATTTAATGTCTAATTTATTTAATAATTTAATTGTAACATCTAGAAAAAATTATGATAAGTCTAGAAAATAACTATCCTCTATCAGTATATAATTTTTTTTTCAACAGTAGTTAAAAAAAAAAAAATACAAAATTGAAGTCTGCAGAAATGCTCCAGTTTATAATTATACCATTAGTCAACTGCGAACCAAGTAAACTAAGTGTTCAAGCTCAACAAAAAGTTAAAGTTCTTGTTCATTATACAGTGCAAGTAAAAGATAAAATATTTTATAAGGTGAATTAAAATAAAATCATAACAGAATTTTAACAGAAATTAATAATTATTTACAAAATCTATTTAAATCCAATATTCTATATAATCATAAACCAAACTAACGAAATCTGTGAAAATAAATAAATAAATAAATAATAAAAATCTCCACATCAACCTTCATCCCGAAAACCCACCAACCAGAACAAACAAAAACAGCATCAACACACACCATAACCATTGCTTTAGTATTTATGTTTGTGAACGATACAATTAGAGCACAACTTACCACCAGTTATAGCTAGTGTGTGTGTGTGTGTGTGTGTGTGTGTGTGTGTGTGTGTGTGTGTGTGTTTGTGTTTGTGTTTGTGTATGACAGCCGATGATGGTATATTGTTGTTTTCTTACAAATACTTTATTATACTCCCACAGTATCGGTTTAAGCTGTGATAAATTAGCAATTAAGTTTACGACTACAATTAACAAAAACAAAAGTCGTAATTATAAGCTTTGAGAGAAATTAGGAAAAAAAGAAGAAGAGATAAATCAGAATAAAATAGAAATTTAAATACAACTGATTACAATAAATTATATTTGTTTGTAATGTGGATTTTGTACGGATGTATTTAAAGTATCAACTCTACCATGTACATGACTGCTTCGTTTCAGATAACAGAATTTCCTATCAAAATATTTTCAGTATTGTAGTTACTGTATGGTGAATAAAGATAAGGTATATGGGCCAATGCTGTTTTTTTCTATTATATATGATATGTAAATCACTGTTTCCAGTGATCTACACTGATGTACTCCAGGATATTTAGTTTAGGCTGATTTTACGTTAATGACTTTGGCTGTTGATCTAATAAATGGATGCATTTTCTTCGAAAGGGCAGTTTTATTGTCTAATTTTCCTGACTGTTAATAGGATTTGATAAATTCGGTTATTTTGGTATTCTGCATGAACTGAAACAAAAAAAGAAAGAAAAAGAATTAACATCAATCAGACGTAACTTGTTGCTATGACACGCATTCTGTAATAGTACCAATAAATCATAAAGAACAATAGTCGCAGTGATTACATGACAAACCAGTACTTCAAGTGCACAATGTACTGTCTGGAATTATTTATCAAACTGAGCACTTTTATGACTTTAAGTAAAAATCTCAAAAAGATTTTAAACCAATTTTTATAACACTTTCGTTAAGATAACAATTTATATTTTGCTTTGTTTTATTGGTTCTTGACTGGAAAATATTTTCGAACACACACACATACATACACACTCAAACGTAGACGTAGACACATACACAAACACACACACGTTTATACACACACATATATATATATACATACAAGAACATCCATCCATACATATATATATCGCATATATTAATATATCAGATTTCATTAAAATGATAAAAACATTAATTTATGTGTCTTGAGACACATATACATTTATACATGTACATACATCCAAACAGACAGTCAAAGTTATAAACAAAAAAAATAAACAAATTTATTTTAACTTGCTAAGTATTTGAAGAATGAATAATAAGAATAACAGGTTTAAAAATAGACATCTGTCTTAACGATTCATAATAAAATCTTTACAAGAACGCAAACACCAAAACTCGACGCCTAAAAACTGAAGTCTGGAAATTAGTAACAGAGGCTTTTCATGAAAAGCTGTCAACCTGAAATACATCAGTTTACTCTTAAACACAAAAATGTGACTATTTTAGATAAACAAAGAAGGAAATTCTTGTATGACAATTTTATGTGTTACTTTTTCTCGCCGTAGGCAAGTCTTTGAATAAGAATAGACAATACTGTAGTTATTTTCCACTGACACAGTGCCTAAGAAGAGGTGCAAAATGTTATATTTATCGTCGCGGCTTGATAGATACTTGTCATGAATATTCTGTCATTAAACAACAGTTTAGAAGTTGTCGTATAAAAGTCCTCCACGTACATTTTCAGGATTCGATGAGAGCAGAGGCAGCCCGAGAAAAGTCGGATTGTAATGGAACACGCGGTCGTGGGGTCGAAACCGTGGCTGCTTTTCTTTGTCTGCTGCCTGGCCGCTCACGTAGGTGCACCTCATCCAGACGTAGACACGAAATTTTACTTGTTAGACATTAAGCTTCCAGAGAAAGCTCTAAGCAGCTCGGGAACTCACGCAAGAATATTGTCCGGCATTTATAACATAGTAAAAGCTCTTCCATTTAATGGACTGAAAGAGATAGATATTTTTAAGGTGAGTTTGTCAAATACATGGTATTTAATAATAGTTCAATAAATAATAATAATAATAATAATAATAATAATAATAATAATAATAATAATAAAATACTTGATAAAAGTTCAAATACGCCATGCTTAATTTTCTTGTAGTTCCTGGAGCTAACCATTACAGTAAATCCACAGAGAATAAAAGGTTACTTGTAGTAAGGAAATAATTACGTTTCTGTTGAATAAACTGAATATAATATAATTATATTATATTTCAGGTCCTGGGAGAATCCAGACTTTCTATAGGTAATATACACGAACTATACGGTTAAATAAATGCCTTTTCATATATTTCTGTATACAAGTATGTAGGTACAATTCGTATGTATGTATAAGTGTGTGAGTAGGCCTATATGTGTATGTTTTTTTTCTTGTATCTGTGTATGAATATATAATGAATGTATGAAACTTTCTACATGTATATGTTTGTCTGTTTTGTACGTTTGTATGAACGCAAATACGGTTTGTCATATATAAGAAAAAGTAGCCGAGTTCATTCCTTCATCACAGTTAATGTAAAAGCTAAACAGACATTTCTTGTGGCTCTCAGACATCTTAAGTTTAAAGTATGATTATCTTACTTTGGGCATGTCTGTCCATTCGTGATATAGACATATAGTGACACGTATTTGACAGCACATCTCCACATACATACAAATAAGTACGCAATGTAAACAGAGAATTCATGACCAGCCCTCACTCCGTCAGTCCGTCTTTTAGACCATACAGTACGTTGACATTCTGTTAAGAACATTTGTAAATATTAAAAACAACCGGTTAAAAAAAAAAAAAAAAAAATTGCCTATTTTCAGTTCTACGTGCACACAAAACGACAACAGACTCTCGGCTACACTTGGAGGCTGCTGTGAGCGCCATTGAAGCGCTCGGAACAACTGTCAGAAACACGCCGCTGTATTCCTTCGAAGCGTGGGCGGAGCTAATACTCGGAAACTTTCTACCGGTGGCCGAACTTCAACTCCTGACGAGAGGAAAGCCAGTACCTCTCGACTATGATAACGTCTATAGAGCTGAAATTATTTTCAATGCTAAAGGCATCCTTTTTCTTTCTTTTTCCTCCGAAATCTTATTTTGCAATTATCCTTTTATGTGAAAACATGAAGTGAAATAATAAATCAGTTATCTTGAGCTTTTGATTAAATTAATTAATTAATTATTAAGCTGATTAGTTCATTTGCCATTTCTTTCTCTCACTTTCTTTCAACGAAGTCTTATCGAAGTTAATGTGGAACTGGAATATTATTTATTTACTTTCTCATTTATAATAAATTTTAAATTCTAAAATTAAGTACTTGCTCCAGTTAAAATATTTTTAATACATTTTAACTAATTTTAATAATAATAATAATAATAATAATAATACATTTCTAGAAATAATTCTTAATATATTCTACGTTCAGTTCTTATTTCAACACCTAAAATAAGAACTGAACGTAGAATATATTAAGAATTATTTCTAGAAATGTATTATTATTATTATTATTATTATTATTAAATTAGTTAAAATGTATTAAAAATATTTTAACTGGAGCAAGTACTTAATTTTAAAATTTAAAATATACAATGGCCGCAAACGGAATATAAATAACAACAGTAGTAACTACAAATTGGATTAATTAATTATATTATGTCATTTCAGGTTTAAGAAAATTAGCATACCTAGATATGCTCCGGAATTTCACCATTAGCATTCTCAAAGCCAGGGCCACTAATATTTTCCGGTTCAACGCATTCAAAGTTGTTGGCAACTTACCATCAGCTGTACGTAGATATATCATAAGATGTCGTTATCAGAGTACTTATCTAAGAGTTATGTGATAAAGTCAGATGTTTGATTGTGTTTTCTAATCCAGAAATAAATAAATAAATGAGGTATATTAGGGTGCGTATGTATGTTTACATGTTTATTTGTGTGCATGTATAAACACACACAGAGAGAGAGAGAGAGAGAGAGAGAGAGAGAGAGAGAGAGAGAGAGAGAGAGAGAGAGAGAGAGAGAGAGAGAGTGTGTGTGTGTGTGTGTGTGTGTTTTGAACTCTGTATCTATTTAGAACGATGTCAGTATTCATATATTTTCTTTATTATTAATTAAATAAATCAATATATTTCTTTATATTAAGCAATCGTTTATGTTACTGAGTATGCGTGACCGTTCGTTAGAGTATTTTTTGTTTCTAAATTTTATCTTTTTTCTTTATTAATTTGTAGTTTGAGTTCTACGTCAGTGAAAATCCATCAGTTGTGGAGCATCATACCCTGCATCAATTAATTCCTCACATGTTTGCTGGTAACATAAATATACATACTGAAGAAGTGCTTAAGCTACACGATCTGCTGTTTCCAATACCACCACCACTTGTCATCCGTCATCGAAAAGTCATCGTTCACGGGAGATAATTTGACGGTAGAGATTAAACTGATCTAGAGAAGAGAAAGCAGCATAACCTTTATTACTGGCCATTCATTCTTCTTCTTATTATTATTATTGTTTTTTGTCTTTAAAATGAAACACATTTGTACTTGAAAATTATATGAAACACAGAAATAACACGTTTTCGAAAACTTGGATCCGCTTCTATGAGGTGGTACATATATATATACTTTTTTGTTTTTTTCAAGAACTGTAAAAGGATCTGTTTTTTTTTATAAGATTTGTTTGAATAAATTTTCCTCTTGTCGTGATCTGGATTAATTTCAGCAAATAAAATCTTTTATTAAAAAACAAGAAAACAACGTTTTATTATTAATATTATTATTTTGTTTCATTCGTTAATGCGGATACTTTGATCTAGAAATCTTCTTTAAACAGTCTTCGAGGCAGATGAGAAATTACATATTATTATTTTCAGAAATATTTTTATCACTCTGCATTTTATGTTTGTTTATTTCAATCTTCAATCTAATAATTTTTTATTTTTTATTTAATTTGTTTTTATTTCGCGTTAATTTGTAGGCAAATAATAACTTATGTGCAGTATATGCTGGTATATATATATCCTCCAATCACTATAAATATTGGCGACATATAATGACTATATTTACGGATAGTGACCACTGTGAAAACACTTTTGATTTAAAAAATAACAACTAAATTGTTTTTAGGCCTATAAAAGAACAGTTTGTTTTTGAAATTAATATGCATGGATCTTTCGAGGGCGGCGAGCTTAAATAAAATAGTTCATTTCATTTAGTTTTATAGAATTGTGGACTGCAGGATAATAGAAAAAAACAATTGTTACTGTCTTAGAATATCAGCTTTATTCCGCTCATTTTGATTGGCATTCCTGTCTTCGCAGATAACTTTTCCGTCTATCCCCCCCCCGCACACACACATTTACATGATAAATGCGCATGCACTCACGCCTTCCCCATGTACACATAGTAAACATGTCTATTAAATTTAGCAGTAAAGAAATGAGTGTAAGTAAACCTGGGTGCTAAGATACGTTACAATGAAGCAATCAGTTAATGCACGGATTTACTAGTAACTATACGCCACAATTGGGCCTGATTAGCTGATCTTATAATCCAGTATATTTTAAAAGTACTGTTACGGGATCGTTGATGGTGAATGACTTGCTAAGGAATTCTTGTTGGATAAGTATCAAATATCCATATGCTGATCTGAGAAGTCAAGAGAAGTACAGCTAAATTAGAAGAAACAAAAATGCCGAGTTAAAAAGTGAAGTTACTATTGCTACCAGATTCTTATGCTGAAAAGGTTTGAAAATTGTTGTTCGGCACGAAATGAAGCATAGAGGTAGCTGACAGTTAACACTGTGTTGTTAAAAAACAAAAAAAAACCCAATTTCATCAGGAATCAAAACAGACTTTAATAAACCGGAAAACATTCATTGGTAAGGATATAACGAAAAGGTATGTAATTCTTTCTTTTTTAAATGTTCTTCTTTTTTCTTTCTCTGTCAGAAAACCTTAAGATTTACTTTAATTTATTTTTACCAGTATGATAAGTCGATGTATTTATTGATATGTTTATCACATTACTTGAAACAGTGCTTCTTTAACCGGCGAATTTTGGGGTATAAGAAACTAGAGTGAAAATAAATCGAAACACAAATACACTCACACACGCAAGCACAACAGAGCAACTGAGCATATTTAGGTGAGAGTGAATTAAAAGTCTGTACATATATTTACCCATAATATGGATTAGATTTAAAACTTGTTTAATTTTTTTTATTAAAATATGTGTATCTTATTGATCATAACTCTCTCAAATATACAAAATTCAGTTAACATATAGCATTGGGTATGCTTCATGTTAACATATTTTATTGATAATTATCGCTAGTTTATAATACCTTTCCCAAATAACATAGTTACGAAATTTGGCCCAAACTGTGGTACCACTGATGATATAATTTATCTCTTATATCAGCACTGCATAATTAAAAAACAAAACAAATCTTAGGACTGACATCCAATATCTTTGAAGTTCGGCATATCATTCATTTTATTTATCTGATGTTGACAAACACCTACTAATTAAACTGTGTGTTGTAGAGAATAAAGGAAATGACTGACGCCAAGAGTCCCAGACGCAAAACTGTTCGAAACGGAACAGACGGCTCAGAGAGCGCGAGGTCGCGAGCTTCAAACTGTCAGATGGAAAACACGTACAAACTGAAGCCTGACAGACAGGAGAAGTTCCAAAGCGAGATGGCTAGGAAAATAATGTTGCGAACGATGGAAAGCAAACTGAACGACGTGGTTTACAACCCGGCAACCTGCGGGGAACTGGCAACTAAGCTGACGAACGACATCATGAGCAAAATTAAACAGTATCACTGGAGTCGCTACAAACTCGTGGTGCAGGTGTTTGTAGGTCAGGAAGAGAGCCAGGGGGTGCAGGTAGCCAGTCGCTGTGTGTGGAACGTGGACACTGACATGTGTACATGTGTCTATTACAGGAATTCATCACTGTTTGCTGTAGCGTCTTGTTTTGCTGTTTATTACGAATGATGGTTGCATTTATTCATGGCAGGTTTTATGCACTGCAGAACTTTTTTCTTTCTTTGTTTATATCAATTCATTTTATGTACTTTATAAACTTATTTCATGTAAATACCTAAATTTATTTCATGTAATAAAAGGAAATATATAATATATATTTTTATATTACATCATTTTACATATATAAATGTGTGTATTTTAATGTATACTCTGTGTTGTTGTTGTGTCTTACTGTCATCACAACAGACAAAATATTTCTGTAAAACATCAAACAAGTTCAAGCTGTATATATTACTAATACCTTTTTGTACGTATTTATCAGTATATTTGTACAAATTAAATATTTTGTTTAAAGATTAATATTGCAAAGTTGTCCTCATTTCTTTCTTTCTTTCTTTCTTTCTTTCTTTTAAGAAGTTTAATGATCGAAAAACCATCGAAAAACTAAAACAATTTAGCCAAAGGTTGTGTCCCCTCATCTTTTTGTCGACAGTATTAAAATTTTCAGTGGATTTATCTCAGCAAGCAACAGATAATGTTTGTCGGATTTTAAAATGTACATTGTTAAAAATTAAACATTAAAATCAGGATTATTCTCGCATTAGATCACAAATGAATCTCTCCACGTCAATTTAAATTTATTAACGGATTAGCGAAGTATCGATACAAATTGTTGTAAAATTACATAAAACGTAACAAACAAACAAAAACTCATTTAAATGCAACTGCTGTATTTTTGCTAGTATAAACAGAAATCGAATTCTTTCGACATTAACTTAATAAAAAAATAAAAAATAAAAAATGTATCTGAGTTCATGAATACATTTCCCGTTATATACCTCTATGGCAGCCCTCCGAGTTTACAATAAAACAATAACTATTCACAATAAATTTAATGGCTGTTAGAATTCTAATGATATTTAATGCAAATTACTCTTTCATGTGAACATTTAGTGATTTGCTAGGATTAAAAGAGCATAAGTTCTTTTGTAATGAAGATCACATATAACCCATAATATATGAATATTTTAGATATATTTATATATATTAAAGAAATGATGATGATGGTAATTATAATTATTATTCTTATATTTAATTAACACTATTTGTATTAGTGGACATTTTCCATGTTGCATATCGCTCATGCACAGATTTTTATTTGTAAATGTAAATATCATTGTATTTTTTATTTCATTGCACTGAAATTGTTAAATATGAATCATAGATGATGTTCTGTATTCTGTAGATCAATAATTATAAGAAAAACGTCCCCTACTGCTAAATAGTAAGAGTTACACATCATTGTTATACGAAAACAAACAAGCAATAAAAGAAACAACAAAAATTTAAACCTAATAATCACTGATATGAGTTAAACTTTGATTCACTTTGTTTGCTCTTACACTAATAAACGCACTGATAAAGCTGGAATGCTTGATGACCACATACCGCTCTTCACACAGTAATCTAGATATAAGTTCATTCCGGGTGGGACTTCGTGGGCAGACTGCCAAAAGGACATACACAGACATACAAAAAAATAACAAAAGAAAGTAAAGCGTTTAGGGCACCCGATGCATCCGTGTGTTAGTGTTTGTGTTTGTGTGTGTGTGTGTGTGTGTGTGTGTGTATCTGCGTGTAGGTACTACACGCTGGTATCTAACATCACATACATCTACACGTTCTCACTCTCCACTAAACTGCATAATCATCAGTACTAAGTATACTGTTGTGGTATCAAACTACAAACCTTTCAAAAATTAAATAAATACTATAAACTGTATTCAGAAAATAATATAAAACAAAATAGTGTTTAAATTTCAGTATACCGTTTATAGGTGTGATATAGCTCGGTTATTAAAGTGTGAAGTGTTCTGCTCTGATAAATACACGTACTGTATTTTCACCTTGACGATGCCTTCATTATCATGTGTATCAAACCTTTTCCACAACCATAAAATAATTATAATGCTAATCTGGGATATTTAAAAACAAAAAAATAAAAATTTAATTCATAGGAGTTATTTAAAACTAAAAATCGAGGTATGTTCAGTTAAAAAAAAGGACAAAACAAAAACAAACAAACAAACAAAAAAAACAACCGACAAATTAATAAAATATGTAGAAAATAAAAATAAAAATTAATGTAATCACTGTGATGTTATCGATTTTCTGCGTTATAACTGGATTTCCATAATACAGAATTTATTTTATTATTGTTGTTAATAATTACAAGTTAATATCATGATCATATGCGAATAGTTCATAATAATGATGATGATGATGATGATGATGATGATGATGATGATAATAAAATAATAATAATAATAATAATAATAATAATGGTAGTAGTAGTAGTTGTAGTAGTTGTTGTAGTAGTTGCAGTAGCAGTAGCAGCCGTTTTATTATTAGAATTAGAAAATTGTAGTTATATAGTTGTTGTTGTTTTAAAAGTTGTAATGGTTGTCCTAATAGTATTAGTGATTGTAATTGTAGTAGAAATAACTGCTAGAGAAGGGCGAAAGTCCAAAACAGAGATCACAGCAAAAATCACCTGAAACAAACACACAAAACAGAGCAACTACCGAAGCAGTGATACGTGCTGTGTACACGCCAGGTTTCTCCGGCTAAAATTTATGCTCGCGTAACAATAAACCGGATTCTGTGTCACGGCTCGCGTATGTGGAATACGTATAAGCGAGATATTCTGTTTGCGTAGGGAAGCATAGGCAGAAGGGTGATCAAATATTTACACTGATCATAAGTAAACTCTACCAGCTGTACGTCGACCATCATGGTTAGATGTATACTTGTTGCGTTTCTCTTTCTTCCATGCTGCGTTTACTGCTTTAATTTAACAATTTTGCACACCAACGACGTGCACGCACGTTATTTAGAGACTAACAAGTACAGCAGCCCTTGTACTGAAGAGGACAGAAAGAAGAACGCTTGTTTTGGAGGATACGCCCGTCTTGTGAGCAAAGTAAAAGAATTTCGCGCTAAGAGACCTAATAACACGCTGGTTCTGGACGCAGGAGATCAGTACCAAGGAACGTTCTTTTTTTACACTTATGGCGGCAACGTTACGTCAGTGTTTATGAACTGGTTGGGCTATGACGCTATGGTAGGTTGAATTGTTCTATTTTTAGTGTTTTTAGTCCAAATTATTAAATTGATCTGTATAAAATAAATAAATAATTTCTAATAATTAATAAATAGAAAGTAAGTATAAATAAATAAATAAATAAATAATATTTTTATTAAACTAAATTGAAAAAAGAAACTGTGGTTTAAAAAATATATGCATATACAAATTCAATGTAAAAATGAGTAATTTAAGTCTCGTTTGAAACACCTTAAATGCACACGTACGTACAAACATGCATACATTTATGTGTATATACAACAATCATCTATGCGTCATTTTAGGTATGTATATATGTATGTATGTATGTATGTATGTATGTATGTATGTATGTATGTATGTATGTATGTATCTATATGTATATGTACGTATGAAAGTAATTATATATATATAAGAGTGTTTGTGTATGTGTGTGTGGGTGTGTAGGTACTACACGCTGGTATCTAACATCACATACATCTACACGTTCTCACTCTCCACTAAGCTGCATAATCATCAGTACTAAGTATACTGTTGTGGTATCAAACTACAAACCTTTCAAAAATTAAATAAATACTATAAACTGTATTCAGAAAATAATATAAAACAAAAGAGTGTGTGTCTATGTGCGTGTTCGTGCGCGCGCATCTGTGTGTGCGCGCGCATGTATGTTTGTGTTTTGGTGACGTGGTACAAAGTTTGAAGTTCATTTTGAATCGATTTAAAGTACTATACACTGAATTAACACATCACTCTGAAGGTATTTATAATCGATGAGTTTGAAAGATAAATACAGTTCAAAATTAAGGTCGGGTTGTCGTCGATGCAAAACGTTCAACGTTTATTATATTCACTAGTTTAGTGGCTCACTGAACTGCAAACAACGTAATTACGTTAACATAATTCTCATTATTACGAATGAAAATCAGTGATTGAAATGGATGGAAGGAAGGACGAACAGACAGAATGACAAAACATATATATTGACAGATTGAGAGAGAGAGAGAGAGAGAGAGAGAGAGAGAGAGAGAGAGAGAGTGAATATATGTGTGTTTAGAACTTAACACTATTCATATGTTTGCTGTTGTAAGATCAATTTTATGTTTCTATTTGTTAGTCTTTCGGAAACCATGAATTTGATCGAGGAATTTCAGGCCTTGTTGAACCGTTTCTCAAAAAGATCAATTTCCCTATCTTGTCTGCGAACCTAGACGCCAGTCGGGAGCCAAGCATGCAGGGAACTTACAACAAGTCCACAGTTCTCATTCGTGATGGACATAAAATAGGAATTGTGTCCTACATAACCCCTGACACACCATCCATATCTCGTACTGGTAATAATAATATGAAGAAAAGTTTATATTTAAAAAAAGAGAGCGAAAATTATTAAATGAGTTGTTTATTTTGTTAATACAGATAAAACTAAGGAAAACCAGATTAATTGTTCTCTGCTCTTCTTTATGATTTCATTTGCTGACAAGACCTATATAATTTCAGGTAAACTGATATTTCATCCCGAAATACCCGCTGTCCAGGAAGAAGTGAACAACCTGAAAGCTGCAGGGGTCAACATAATCATTGCTTTAGGACATTCTGGGTTTACAATGGATAAAAAAATTGCACAAGAAGTAGATGGTGTGGACGTAGTCATAGGAGGACATACCAATACCTTCTTGTACACAGGTATATGGAATAAGGGGTGACTTCTAGTTCAGTAGTCAGAAGGAATGTCTCAGGAAGAACAGATCGCAGGATAAGTTCTTCTAAAAGTTTACTTTCGAGCACATCCCTCTACAGCCAGCCCATAATACTGAAAGGTCATGTTGTGATTATCTATTTGTTTATATATTGGCGGTAGCGGGTTTCTTCCCTCGCTTCATCGTTATAAATATGTACGTTTCTTACCTAATAATGCTGAAAGTTAAAATGGAAAACAAGTATTTCTTCCCTTCTTTCTTTTCTCTTGTATCATCACAAAGTGAATATTGTATGTTTGATATCCTTAATATTGTTTTTTCTTTTTTTGTGGATCCACATCAGACTGAGGTTGCCAGGTTGAAGAAATGATTGATACTGGGCTTATTTATTGGTCCACCACATTTCCAGCTTTTGATGTTAAAATGAATTCCATAAATGTTTATCATTTAACCTTTTTTTAAATGTATGATGTTTGGTCATAGCATTTTCAAATCATTAAAACTCGTGAAACGTCTTAGGATCCCTACGCACTGATGTGTCTTGCCACCAAAAGATACGGACAGTGATAGTATATCCCATGGTAACTGATCTTTACCCAGGCTACGTCATTTAACACAGTTATCACTTTTCTGATCTGAAGTTGTTTACATCATGCTGAAATGCATTAACCTGGTTATTCGACCATTTGCGAATTTCTTTTTCATGTGTGAATTCGTTTTGTCATTGAAAACGAATCTTTTTTGAGGTCATAGCAGATAACTGAATAGAGCAATCTTCTGTCCCGCGGCGCCAAACTTCTTTTCTTTTTCAAATCTTTCAATTTTTTTTTTTTATTTCTTTTCTGAGCTTTGCTATATATATATATTTTTTTTTTAACCTGATGAAAAAGATATTTTCATATATCAAATGGAGCATTCTCTCATGGCATTTATGAGCTCTGTCCTTTTGTCTCTTTTGTTCAATAGACAATTTATGATCTAAGTATATGTTACTACCAGAGATTAAATAAACGCGCAGGTTAAAGAACGAGAAGATTACTGTGACCTATAAAAACCGTATACAAGAATAGAGACATGACAAAAAGGTTTAAGGATTATTGTATTTAGTCACAATTTTCTGTTTTGCTATCGGGTAGCAGGTTTTACTTTAGGCATGCGTCTAAATATATTCAAACTGATATAAGATACATAAAAATAGTACTTTTTCACAACAGTTTTAACCGTCAGATAAAAGGAAAATAGTTTTATATTAACATAGGAAGACGTTAATGAGTTAAGAAAATTAAGATTTCATGTTTAAAGTTAAAGTTAATAATAAGTATTTGTTATAGGTACACCGCCGTCCATTGAGAAACCAAAAGGACCTTATCCACTAGTTTATCAAAAGGATGGAAAAGATCCAGTTCTTGTGATCGAAGATTATGCTTACGCAAAGTACCTGGGTCACATCGACCTGCAGTTCGACGAAAGCGGCAAACTGACATCCTGGTCAGGAAATCCCATACTTTTGGATCACACTGTACGACAAGGTATTAGATTACACAGTCCTTATTATCGTAAAATACAGCTATATCCAAAATTATATCATAGTATAATGAAGGTCATAAACGTAATGGTTTGTGATAATACAATAATGATGTAATCCTTTTTTTCATGATGTAATACTGTTTTCACAGACTTAATAATCACAGAGTGTTCTGTAGGAAAAACTTTATGATCACACTTCAGTCTGTTAAGATTTACTTATGTTTTAATATTGTCACTTATTAATACTTAAATTAGCAGAGAGTGTTGTATTACAATAATATAAAAATTTAAGCATTCGTCAGATATGATATTAATAATTCATACGCTTGCAGACACCACGCAGTTTATTCTAAATGATTTCACTGACAAAACTTAAACCTAACTTTGAAGTGTTGATACTATTTTGTTTTCGAAAAAATATTTTCTCTCTCTCTCTCTCTCTCTCTCTCTCTCTCTCTCTGTATATTCTTTTGCCACTTACTATATCTGTTCTGTTTAGATCAAGATACACTGAACAAGTTAGAGCCATGGAAAGAAGGTGTTAACGAAAAAGCGAAAGTAAAGGTTGGCAGTACTAACGTATTGCTACAAGGAGATATAGAATATTGCCGACGTGTAGAATGCAACTTGGGTATAATTTTTATTTCAGTGTGTGACATATTTTGCTATATATTTAATTTAATTATTAATATTATAATAATCTGTGCCGTATACTACATATAATAAAGAAAAGAAAAATACAGACACAAATCTGTACACACCTCGACCATATGCATGTTGTTTATTATAAAATTGAGAGAATATAACATAGTGGAAAACAATATGACACATTTATTAATGAAATTATTCGAAAATGAATGCAAAGGATAGATAGATAGAGAGAGAGACAGATAAACAGAAAGACAAACAGATAGATAGACAGATAGATAGATAGATAGATAGATAGATAGATAGATAGATATTATTATTATTATTATGTTTAGGTAACTTCATCACAGACGGTCTGGTTGATTTTTACATGAAATCTTCTCGCCCTGATAAAGACCACTGGAGTACTATTGCCATTGCTTTAATGAATGGAGGTGGAATTCGAGATTCCATTGAGCCTGGTAAGTCGTTCAGTTAAAACAAAATCAGTAACAAACACCTGTAGCTTACGTTAACAGCTGCAGAGAATAAATTAAAACACCTCTATTTGTTTATCTGTAAATATTCATACATTATGATGATGAGGACGATGATGATGATGATAAGGATAATAATAATAATAATAATAATCACACACGCACAGAGAGAGAGAGAGAGAGATGATGATGATTATGACGACACTCATACAGTCACACACAGACGCACGTTCATACACACATATAACTATTGATTTATTATTTATTTAAATTTTTTATTATTTTATTAATATTATTATTTTATTTTTCAGGTAATATTACTATGGAATCAATATTGCAAGTTCTTCCTTTTAGAAATACCATTGAGAGAATTCGGCTGAAAGGAAAATATATCGTGGCTGCTCTGGAACACAGTGTTCACAAATATTCTGATAACGAGGAAAGCGATCTTTTTGGTGGATTCCTTCAAATTTCAGGCACTATTATATTATTATCATCTGTTATTATTAGTGTTTAGTAACGTATTAGTTAAAACATACGTCACATCGCGCAAACCTTATTTATGAGGATCTGTAAAGATAGGCGAGATGTATTTTTAAATGAAAGATATTTAATAAGAAAAATATCTTTGCCAAAAATAAATTATGACGATAACTTAAGAAACATGACGGTTATTAACGTAAACGTCATTCTGTATTCTTCGTAACGTCATTTAGTAACCGAAACACTGACCTATATATTCATCAAATCGAGAGAGAGAAATAATAATGACATCGAAGTGTTAATTTTCAGGTTTGAAGGTGGTCTATGACCTTAGCAAGCCTGTAGGAAATAGAGTCGTTGAAGTCAAAGTGAAATGTACGAAGTGCGACTTCCCTCAGTACGAACCTCTCAAAATGAACGAAATCTACGACATCATTATTCCAGACTTCACATCTAATGGCGGAGATGGTTACACAGTCATCAAAGAAAACAGAATAAAAACAGCTCCTACAGGTAATGTATGTAGATACACAACACAGCGCCATAGAGCCTCTTTGTATGTGGCCTGACATGTATTGCGTAGACTCATTTTACATACAAGACTATTATAATTCATTATGCAACACTAGATAAATACTACTGTATTAGTATTCTCTGTAAAATACAATTATTATAACTGTTTCCGGCTGATAAAAATAAATTAAGATTCGTTATTGTAAAAGGACGCGTGTGGACTTTAGCAAACGTTCAGCGAAATTAAGGTATTACAGTTCGTAAGCAATAAATGCAAATAAATTAGCACTAAACTAAATTAAAAGTGTGTCGCAGCGGGCTTATACTTCACAATATTTTACAAATTTGAACAACGATTCCTGATCAGTCATGACAGAAGAGAACAGCGAAATCGCACTTGTAATCGAAATGAACTATTAAAGGAATCGAAAACAAACAAAATATCAATAAATGGAATTCTTCGTTTTGAAATAGTTACAGATTATACAGAATTTCAAATACTTATACTCGTCTTGTATTTTGCCAATAATAATGAATAAAACATCCCTCGAACAATAAAGATAGATAGACAGATAAATAGCTAGCTAGCTAGCTAGCTAGATAGATAGATAGATAGATAGACACAAAGATGTATAGATAGACAGATAGATGGATGGATAGATATAGATAGATAGATAGACAGATAGATAGATAGATAGATAGATAGATAGATAGATAGATAGATAGATAGATAGATGGATTTACTGATTTATTTTCCTTTCGTTACAGGTTATCTGGACTCTGACATATTGAGGCAACACATAAAAAGATGAGTCCAATAACCATAGGACTTGAAGGCAGAATAACGTTTATAAAGCCCAAAGCAGCTTCGTCAAGTGAAAGACACCTTTCAGCTTTGAACTTTATAATTATCTTAGTATTCGCTGTCTTCTTTACAGTTTAAAAACTCAGTTGTTTTGCCACGAACATTTTTAAAAATGCCTTATTCAGCTGATGCATTATTTGTTTAATGTTACAGAGAATATAATATTTCTATGATAACTTCTGTTTCTGTTTTAGAGAATCAGTCTTTTTAATATAATACATCAAATTGTAAATTTAATGTATTTCTGTTACATCTCTGGCAAATAAAGTCATATGATTTTATAATGTGATTATTTATTCATGTTAAAAAAATATATAAATAAGTAAACAAACACTGTAAATTGCAAAAGAAACCATTCGAAATACTCATATAACATAATACTTTTTATTATTGTTATTTAAAAAAAAAAAAAAAAAAAAAAAAAAATTAAATTATAACAGTTCTAAATTTAAAGAAACTACAGTTAAAGCTGACCAAAAACCAGAATCTTAAATTTATACATTCTGATAAAAAAAATTAATTATAATTAATAATAATTTTTGGTATAGTATAAATGCTATAATAATAATAATAATAATAATAATAATACATAAGCAAACAAACAACCAAAATTAACAACTAACAAGTCATTTTCTAAAAAATCTGTAGAAACAGATAACATATCTTTATATACAAATATGTTAATTTGAATATTTAAAAAACGTAAAAAATAAATAAATTAATGAAAAAATCAAACAAAAGAAATAAATGACAAAAAAGGAAAAACAAAACAAAAACAATAATAATAATAATAATAATAATAATAATAATAATAATAATAATAATAATTAAAATAAATAAATAAATAAATAAATAAATAAACAAACATTTTTTCATTAATACATTTTTAAGCAGAAATAATAAATAAAAAATAACAATAAAATAATTTGATAATATAACTGATATTTATGGATTATAATAAATATAAACAAATTATAACAATTTACCAAAATTAAATATTTATATTATAACTACACTTAATCTAAAACATGGCATCCGTGTAAAATTAAAACTATAAAAAGAAAAAATACTTAGAAAACTTATAAATATTTTAAGCACTTCAACTATTTTTTATAAAACAAAATTCAATAAAAGAACAAAACAAAACCTAATAAAATAAAATAAATAAAAATAATAAAGTTATTGGTGTTAAATTACATTATTTTTCTTTTTTCTTTTTCTTCTTTTTCTTCTTTTATATGTTTTTATTTATTTTTTTTGTTTTCAAAATTAAACAATTGTATTAACAATTTAATACACATTTTCATTCCACGGCCAGTTCTGTGGCTCGAATTCTTCACTTCTTAACACAGTAAGAAACGTATCCGAAGTTTGTCTTTCGAGCTCTGCCAGTGTACCATTAAGATTTTTAATTCTGTTAGAGATTTGTTTTCGTCTTGCAGACAGATAATCATTGTCTTTTTTGACTGCAATTTGGCGTTTGGTTGGTGCATGCAACTTTTCATGGGGCACTTTTTTCGCAAGAGATGGGAAATTATTCTCATAAAATTTTTTCGTTTTGGCACCGGAAATATCAAGGTCATACTCTCTATACACACTACTGTTTTTCATGATATAATCTAAGTCTACTGGCTCTGCTGGTTTCGGTGCTTTACGAAACTGTATTACTGTTTTAATTTTAGGTATGATGGCAACGGATTCATCTCTGTTTAACAACATTTCCTCTCTGTGATATAGGTCCACAAATCTTTCCTGAACATTAGGTTTCCTTAGGTAATCTTGAACAAAAGGAATAGGTTGTATAAAATGGACGGCAGAGATATCGATAGGAGCGTCCCTTTTAAGTCTTTTACAATACCTTCTGTTGTAGAGTTCAGGGAAAAACCCACCTCTTTTTCTGTAGACGACGCCATAGGGCCGGAAAAGTTTCTCAACATAGTCTACTTGCTGCTTTCCTGAAACGAAGAAACAGATTCAAAATTAATCTTTTTAATATTAAACAGCAGATTAGAAATGCGTTCACACATTTAGTTAGTTTGAAGCCTAAATACCACGCTGAGATGTGACCAGGGCTAGAGTGAGAAACCTTTAAACATCCTCGTATATCTGTCGTTTAGTACAAGTTCTGCCTGTTGCTTTTTTCGTGATGGTGATAAGTAAGTATATAAGTAAGTACTTAAACATATTAATAAAGTAATTTAATGTGGTTTATTTCCCAGAAACCCCCCCAAAAAAACCCAAATTGTTTCCTATATTACAATACGAAGCCCCAGATGTATGTTTACAAAAGTGCAGAGAGAAGTTAAAAATAATTGTTTCGCCGCGTAATAAAAATATTGTGAACATAAATGGGAATATATAAATTACGGAGTCACATATATTCAAACTAATACATCATATTTTAAAGATTCTATTTCAGTTTAAAATATGGGATCAAACATTTCTTATTTATACACACACACACACACACACACACACACACACACACAGAAACGTTATGTGTGTGTGTGTGTGTGTTTTAGGGAATATATATATATAATCACAGACTATATTTCATGGATTATATATATATATATGTACTTTAGCGGAAAAAAGTAACTGTATGGTAATCATGTTGATAATGTCAAGACATAAAACGATAAAATATTTAGATAGCATTGTTTATTAGGCAATTCCGCAAAACGTCAGTTCATTTGAAATGTCACAGCATCCGTCAGTACACTGGTATTGCTGATGAAAGACAAATGAGGGGAAAAGCAGTTCATATAATTAATAGTGCGCGTGCTTGTGTCGATGTAGAGTCTACCAGATTATTGAAGAACGCCCTGGAAATACCGTTGTAGATCAGGACTAATGTCTGACCCAGCACCTCCAACGTCACCGGCAGTGGACGTACATGACGCTGCATCTCATCCCAAACGTGCTCGACTGCAGGCCACCGTACACATCAATGTTCTGTTGTCCTTACCACTCGGCCAACGTGAGGTTTAGTGTTGTCTTGCTTAAGCATACTGTAACATTGCTGTCCATGCATAAATAGGATGACGTGAGCAATTTTCAAGTTTGATAGACTCTGTGAGGCGACAGTTCCAGGCCTGCATCGACACAAATGGTGGCCATATGCGTTGTTAACTTTGTGAACTGGTTTTCGACACACACACACACGCGCGCACACACACACACACACACACACACACACACACACACACACACAGTCACACATACACGTGTGTTTCATCACCAATTTACCAGGATTTAAGTATTTTATAGTAATAATTCCAAATTATTTGTTTTATATCTATCTATCTATCCAATCTATATATCTATATGTGTTTAAAATGTGTGTATGTGTGTGTGTGTGTGTGTGTGTGTGTTTCTGGAAATAGTGAGAACGAGACAATAAAGGAATTACAGGCATGGTAAGGAGTCTTTAATCTTGATAATTAACAATTAATAATTTGTTGAACAGCATGATTAATATTGTAGAACGGCTGACGAGAAAATGTTAGTTTTTAATAATTATAATAGCTTTCTTACTTTTTTCTACATCTCCTCCGAAAACGTAATTTTCATACAGTCCCTTCCATCGATAGAGTTTTGACAACGAGCTTCTGTCTGGGTGATATACATCCATTTAGATTTATAACACGAGTTTCATTCAGTAAGAACGAACTGACGTTTTGTTTATGACGTCACATTATAAGTTATGTAACTACATTGTTCTAGAGACAAATATTAAGTGACAGTATTTTTATCTGAAAATAATTTCATTTTGTAATATTATATTTCTTTTAAATACTGGGATTAGGTAAATTAAAATATGCAACTTGAAAAATGGAGGCTCAGTTTGCCATGAACATCATTTTAGCACTATTATTATTATAATACTGGAAAGATAAAATGTAGAAAACTTTGTGTATATTTCGAAGTTATTGTCTTTTTTACGAACATTAATATCTGCTAATAATCAAGAATGATAATAATGACTATAACATTCTTCGGGCTGATATTTTTGTCTTATTTTTGTGTGAACCTTTGAAGTAATATATTAATTATTCTTTGTTGATTTGTTTATTTATCAAATTCGCAGGTATAACAAAAAAAGATAAATTTACATATAAATAAAGTTACTGTTATACTTAATTATTAGCAAAGGTTTGATCGAAAAAGGTAGAAAATAACTGCAAGCATGTATACAAATTGTTGATTATTATGTTCACAACATCACAGGTACAATTTAACATGACACAAATATATTTCGCTATATTCCTGCATCATCTCTTGGACAAGAAACGAGTAAAACAAGTAAACAGCTATGTTTATGCTTAATGTTTTTATATACTCTTTACATTTCCCACTTAAATTTTTGAATTATTAATACATATTTCTGACCTTTTCCTAGAACATACTATAGAAACTTTTTGTTACGTACATAATCAATAACAAGTGAATAAAGAAGTACTTATTAACTTCTTATGTGAACTGAAAAACCAATATTTGATCTTAAAGAAAAACAAAACAAAACTGACTAACATCACGCTTTTATCACTTTAGTTCATGTCCTTTTATGACAGACTATTTATTTTTAATGCCGCACAAGAAAAGTAAATAATAGAAAAATGATACAAAAATGTAGAATTTTGATGAAATTATGAACGTTGTACTGCAGAAAAGATACTTTGTATTTCAGATGAAAGATGTCACTTAGAGAAAAATAAATAAAATAATAACAGATATAATTAAAAGAAGAAAAAAGAAGAAAAAAAGAAGAATACTCAGCAACAAATATACGTCTCGTTTTGATCAGAGATAATTTTATCATTTTATTTATGTTATTAAATGATTTTCAAATAAAACATGTATCTGTCTGTCTCTCTATTTATCTGTCTATCTGTCTTTCTCTCTGCATGTCGGTCTGTCGATCTGTCTTTCTGTCTTTTTGTCTCTCTATATATCTGTCTGTCTCTCTGCGTCTTAATAAAACAACTTTAACCAAAATTATTTTCGTGGATAAAATTCACTGAATTCAAGATGATTACGAGAAAGCACAAAGTGTGATTCACTGAGATATACTGAGACGAATTAATTATTTCTTTTTACAGATAAACGTTTTCTAGTCTTTTCTCTTACTTACTATGATCATATTTAGCTTTCTTTTTCTCTCTTTCTTGTCTCTATCTCCATAATATTAATAATAATAATAGAAATAATAAATTTAATTATGTAAATAACTTTTTTGTTCAGTATATTAGCAAATAAATCAGTAACTTTTAATAAATAGCAGTCACAAGATCATTTCCATCAGTCAGATAGACATCACTAGACCAGAACATGTCGACCGTCAAAACATTTTTATTTTTCGTCGCTTTTCTCTGGACTGGCGCTGTGAGTGCGATACTGAAAAACGCTCGTCTTAAAGGTCACACCTTTGTGACCTTACAACATTCAGCTTTGTATTCTTGTGGAGCAACTTGTTTGAAAGTCCCATCCTGTTTGTCTGTGAACTTCGTAAAATATACTTTAGAGTGTGAACTGAACTATGAAAACAGTATCACGAAGTCTGCAGATATCGAAAATGCACGAAATGTGTTTTTTATGGACAGATCAGATTTACAACAGGTAAAACTGTGGAGTAATATTGTAATATTATATTTCCTGTATATGTTTGTCTCAGATAATAATCGTTTAAGAATACTTGATGTTCACATATTAAAGCACACAGATACATAAACACATAAAAAATATAATATAGTCTTTCTTTCCTGCATACTTGCTTTCATTTTCACTCTTCTGAAGCTATTTTGACGAAATAACTTTAAAATTTATATTTTTTGAAAACAGAACACCAATTAAATGAATAAATAAATGCGAAACCACATCAACAATAACAAAAATAAAATAAAATAAAATAAATGTGGAAAACGTATTAAAGTTATGCATGACAAAATATACAAAAATTAGAAAACAAATTCGAACTGTAAACGATTATGGCTGTCTTCGTCCTCTTTGACTAAAATTTCAATTTTAAATATTATCACAACGGATCGAACAGAAAACTGCTTAACAGACACACTGAACAAGATTGTAAGCATTGTTCTTCATCTATATCCACCCGTTCATTAGTGACGAGCAGTTTATTATTATTATTATTATTATTATGCTTGCTTTTTGTACACAACAATTAAATGTAAGCATTAGAGAAAACCACTTATTCAGTGAAAAGATATTTTAGAATTTCCGTTTGTATGTTAACAGCATTATAACAAGCGACAGAAAACATTAAAAACATTCGTTGTTTAAAACATATTTAAAATATATGCTCATAAAGAAAATACTTGCTATAAACAAAGAATATAGTGTTTTATACAACATAAATTTCGTTCTATATATACATATATGATTTTTACAGAGTAGTGCGAAAAGAAAATTATTGATATGAAAACGAAAACGAAATGTAAGGCAAACGTGCAGCAAAATTAAATAGTTCTTTTGTTACTGAGTTCAATATTTGCATTTTCTACTTTGCTGTCGTCTCAGAGCTTTATTCTTCCTAAGTAGCTATATTTTTATAGAGATGTTTCTAAGTAAAATATGTGAGGTAAAGAAGACAATGGGAATGAATTCTGTTAAACAAACAACACCAAAGGAATGAAAAAAGTATAGAAAAAAGTATAGAAAAAAGATAACTATACATCATAGGCACAATAATAATGGTCAAATATCATTAACAATTTCAATATGTTATTTCACAAGTTCTTTGCTTTTCCTTTTTTTCAGCGTTTGTCTTTTGATATCTACACACGTCCATCATTAATCGAAGGATGTGACACTGATGTAAAAGGAAAAGGTATAGGTAGTACAGAATAGTATTACTATTATTATTATTATTCGCATATAATCATGATATTAACTTGTAATTATTAACAGCAATAACAAAATAAATCCTGTATTATGGAAATCCAGTTATAACACAGAAAATCGATAACAGTTCAATTAAATCTGTTTGCGAATTACTTTATTTTTTTTTTTCTTTTCTTTCTTTCTTTCTTTCTTTCTTTCTTTCTTTCTTTCTTTTTCAATTTTTTTTTTTTTAAATTTCTGTTAGCGCAGTATATATTTTCTCAGCACTAACTAGGGTACACACGGATTCCTGCCTTTAAGAACCGATTCGCTTGTTTTGTCTCTTTAGTTTGTCACATACCCCGAGTTAACAATGCCATAGTGAAAATCGCTGGAAACCATCTGTGGCCAGTGGGATCGAAACTACCATTCACATGTCATGACGGCACTTTTCCTAAATTTGGTTACACAGTATCTTGTATCAGAGACAACCAGTGGAGTAATGACGGCTGTGAAAGTAAGAAAATCATATACATTTCTTACTCTCTCCTGTTTATTTCACAATTGTGAAACAATCCAACAGGCCTTTCGTAATTTACTTTTCTTCCGTTTACAACCCCAGTCCTGTCACAGGATAATAAAACAACCTGATTATTTATATTACTTCTACTACAGTTATTACTACAATAACCACTACTACTGTTACTGCTAAGTTTTACTATATTTTCTAGGAATGTTAATATTTCTTATGCTATTTCTACTAATATTACTAATATAAATACTACTCCAATATTTTCATTGAGACAGTCACTGTAACTATTACTGCTCCTACTCCACAGCCTCTTTTATTATTATTATTATTATTATTATTATTATTATTATTATTTTATTTTTATTATTATTATTATTATTATTATTATTATTATTATTATTATTTTATTTTTATTATTATTATTATATTATTATTATTATTATTATTATTATTATTATTATTATTATTATTATTATTATTGCTACTGCTACTGCTGTTCTTATTATTACTGTTTCAGAACCAGTGTGTCCAAAACCTCCTGTGGTACCAAACAGCATTCAGTTGTTTGACAACCAAACAGTTTCAACAGAGTACAAAACAGTCTTAAAATACCAGTGTCGACCTGGATTTGTAGCCGAAAATAACATTACTACTGTTACCTGTCAACGAAACAACACATGGACAAACATCATTTGTAAACGTAAGCAGATTTAAAATAACTATCTTGTAAAGTAATTGTTCAGTACTTTCCGTTCCTCGGTTTGTTTGTAAACGTAACTTGATTTAAAATAGTGAAAGGATTTCTAGCATGTAAACCTATTTTATTTTATAACAATTATTTTTTACGACATTATTTGAAATTTAATATTTTATATTTGCCCGGGAAGAATCCTACTGCTTTGTGGTGAAAATTTTGGAACAGAAAAGCGCAGCAGTAATAGTATAGTACTAGTAGTAACAGTGAGCAGCAGCAGTAATAGTATAGTACTAGTAGTAACAGTGAGCAGCAGCAGTAATAGTATAGTACTAGTAGTAACAGTGAGCAGCAGCAGTAACAGTAATAGTATAGTACTAGTAGTAACAGTGAGCAGCAGCAGTAATAGTATAGTACTAGTAGTAACAGTGAGCAGCAGCAGTAATAGTATAGTACTAGTAGTAACAGTGAGCAGCAGCAGTAATAGTATAGTACTAGTAGTAACAGTGAGCAGCAGCAGTAATAGTATAGCACTAGTAGTAACAGTGAGCAGCAGCAGTAATAGTATAGCACTAGTAGTAACAGTGAGCAGCAGCAGTAATAGTATAGCACTAGTAGTAACAGTGAGCAGCAGCAGTAATAGTATAGCACTAGTAGTAACAGTGAGCAGCAGCAGTAATAGTAGTAGTACTAGTAGTAACAGTGAGCAGCAGCAGTAATAGTATAGTACTAGTAGTAACAGTGAGCAGCAGCAGTAATAGTAGTAACAGTGAGCAGCAGCAGTAATAGTATAGTACTAGTAGTAACAGTGAGCAGCAGCAGTAATAGTATAGTACTAGTAGTAACAGTGAGCAGCAGCAGTAATAGTATAGTACTAGTAGTAACAGTGAGCAGCAGCAGTAATAGTATAGCACTAGTAGTAACAGTGAGCAGCAGCAGTAATAGTATAGCACTAGTAGTAACAGTGAGCAGCAGCAGTAATAGTATAGCACTAGTAGTAACAGTGAGCAGCAGCAGTAATAGTAGTAGTACTAGTAGTAACAGTGAGCAGCAGCAGTAATAGTATAGTACTAGTAGTAACAGTGAGCAGCAGCAGTAATAGTATAGTACTAGTAGTAACAGTGAGCAGCAGCAGTAATAGTAGTAACAGTGAGCAGCAGCAGTAATAGTATAGTACTAGTAGTAACAGTGAGCAGCAGCAGTAATAGTATAGTACTAGTAGTAACAGTGAGCAGCAGCAGTAATAGTATAGTACTAGTAGTAACAGTGAGCAGCAGCAGTAATAGTATAGCACTAGTAGTAACAGTGAGCAGCAGCAGTAATAGTATAGCACTAGTAGTAACAGTGAGCAGCAGCAGTAATAGTATAGCACTAGTAGTAACAGTGAGCAGCAGCAGTAATAGTAGTAGTACTAGTAGTAACAGTGAGCAGCAGCAGTAATAGTATAGTACTAGTAGTAACAGTGAGCAGCAGTAATAGTATAGTACTAGTAGTAACAGTGAGCAGCAGCAGTAATAGTATAGTACTAGTAGTAACAGTGAGCAGCAGTAATAGTAGTAGTACTAGTAGTAACAGTGAGCAGCAGCAGTAATAGTATAGTACTAGTAGTAACAGTGAGCAGCAGCAGTAATAGTATAGTACTAGTAGTAGCAGTGAGCAGCAGCAGTAATAGTATAGTACTAGTAGTAGCAGTGAGCAGCAGCAGTAATAGTATAGTACTAGTAGTAACAGTGAGCAGCAGCAGTAATAGTATAGTACTAGTAGTAACAGTGAGCAGCAGCAGTAATAGTATAGTACTAGTAGTAACAGTGAGCAGCAGCAGTAATAGTATAGTACTAGTAGTAACAGTGAGCAGCAGCAGTAATAGTATAGTACTAGTAGTAACAGTGAGCAGCAGCAGTAATAGTAGTAGTACTAGTAGTAACAGTGAGCAGCAGCAGTAATAGTATAGTACTAGTAGTAACAGTGAGCAGCAGCAGTAATAGTATAGTACTAGTAGTAACAGTGAGCAGCAGCAGTAATAGTATAGTACTAGTAGTAACAGTGAGCAGCAGCAGTAATAGTATAGTACTAGTAGTAACAGTGAGCAGCAGCAGTAATAGTATAGTACTAGTAGTACCAGTGAGCAGCAGCAGTAATAGTATAGTACTAGTAGTACCAGTGAGCAGCAGCAGTAATAGTATAGTACTAGTAGTACCAGTGAGCAGCAGCAGTAATAGTATAGTACTAGTAGTACCAGTGAGTAGCAGCAGTAATAGTATAGTACTAGTAGTACCAGTGAGCAGCAGCAGTAATAGTATAGTACTAGTAGTACCAGTGAGCAGCAGCAGTAATAGTATAGTACTAGTAGTACCAGTGAGTAGCAGTAATAGTATAGTAGTAGTAGTACCAGTGAGCAGCAGCAGTAATAGTATAGTACTAGTAGTACCAGTGAGCAGCAGCAGTAATAGTATAGTACTAGTAGTAACAGTGAGCAGCAGCAGTAATAGTATAGTACTAGTAGTACCAGTGAGCAGCAGCAGTAATAGTATAGTACTAGTAGTACCAGTGAGCAGCAGCAGTAATAGTATAGTACTAGTAGTACCAGTGAGCAGCAGCAGTAATAGTATAGTACTAGTAGTACCAGTGAGCAGCAGCAGTAATAGTATAGTACTAGTAGTAACAGTGAGCAGCAGCAGTAATAGTATAGTACTAGTAGTAACAGTGAGCAGCAGCAGTAATAGTAGTAGTACTAGTAGTACCAGTGAGCAGCAGCAGTAATAGTATAGTACTAGTAGTACCAGTGAGCAGCAGCAGTAATAGTATAGTACTAGTAGTAACAGTGAGCAGCAGCAGTAATAGTATAGTACTAGTAGTAACAGTGAGCAGCAGCAGTAATAGTATAGTACTAGTAGTAACAGTGAGCAGCAGCAGTAATAGTAGTAACAGTGAGCAGCAGCAGTAATAGTATAGTACTAGTAGTAACAGTGAGCAGCAGCAGTAATAGTATAGTACTAGTAGTAACAGTGAGCAGCAGCAGTAATAGTAGTAGTACTAGTAGTAACAGTGAGCAGCAGCAGTAATAGTATAGTACTAGTGGTAACAGTGAGCAGCAGCAGTAATAGTAGTAACAGTGAGCAGCAGCAGTAATAGTAGTAACAGTGAGCAGCAGCAGTAATAGTAGTAGTACTAGTAGTAACAGTGAGCAGCAGCAGTAATAGTATAGTACTAGTAGTAACAGTGAGCAGCAGCAGTAATAGTAGTAACAGTGAGCAGCAGCAGTAATAGTAGTAGTACTAGTAGTACCAGTGAGCAGCAGCAGTAATAGTAGTAACAGTGAGCAGCAGCAGTAATAGTAGTAACAGTGAGCAGCAGCAGTAATAGTAGTAACAGTGAGCAGCAGCAGTAATAGTAGTAACAGTGAGCAGCAGCAGTAATAGTAGTAGTACTAGTAGTACCAGTGAGCAGCAGCAGTAATAGTAGTAGTACTAGTAGTACCAGTGAGCAGCAGCAGTAATAGTATAGTACTAGTAGTACCAGTGAGCAGCAGCAGTAATAGTAGTAGTACTAGTAGTACCAGTGAGCAGCAGCAGTAATAGTAGTAGTAATAGTAGTACCAGTGAGCAGCAGCAGTAATAGTATAGTACTAGTAGTAACAGTGAGCAGCAGCAGTAATAGTATAGTACTAGTAGTAACAGTGAGCAGCAGCAGTAATAGTATAGTACTAGTAGTAACAGTGAGCAGCAGCAGTAGTAATAGTATAGTACTAGTAGTAACAGTGAGCAGCAGCAGTAATAGTATAGTACTAGTAGTAACAGTGAGCAGCAGCAGTAATAGTAGTAGTACTAGTAGTAACAGTGAGCAGCAGCAGTAATAGTATAGTACTAGTAGTAACAGTGAGCAGCAGCAGTAATAGTATAGTACTAGTAGTAACAGTGAGCAGCAGCAGTAATAGTATAGTACTAGTAGTAACAGTGAGCAGCAGCAGTAATAGTATAGTACTAGTAGTAACAGTGAGCAGCAGCAGTAATAGTATAGTACTAGTAGTACCAGTGAGCAGCAGCAGTAATAGTAGTAGTAATAGTAGTAACAGTGAGTAGCAAAGATTTATTCAAAGATTTATTATAATAAAACAGAACAAAAGTGTCCTCCTCCTCCTGTCATACCCAACAGTGAACAATTGTTTAACGCCTCCGAAGTTTCGACAGTCGTCCAAACATCTCTTCAGTATAAATGTTTATCTGAATTTAGAGCTGAGAATGACTCGTTGACTATTACTTGCCAAGAAGATGGGTCATGGACTAGCATTGTTTGCAGAGGTAAATTGTTTTAACAACTTAGAATAAATGTGAATGTATCCAAAATATAAAAAATGAGAAGATTATAGTATCCAATTAGAAACTAGAACACTGTATTCAAATTAAATTCTCAGAGAAGCTCCTAAAATACAAATGTATCTGCTTGACAGTAAACCAGTATTGTGTGTGTGTGTGTGTGTGTGTGAGAGAGAGAGAGAGAGAGAGAGAGAGAGAGATTTTATTCATATCATATTTACGTGTGTTTGTTATTAGCTTTCTTTTTTTTTTCATTTGCTTTATTTCCTTATTTTTTTTTTTTTTTTTTATTATTTCTTTTTAAATTCTTTTAAAATCCTTTTGCTTTATTTAATCTTGTTTATTTATTTATTTATTTTAATCTATTTTATTTCAGACTGTTTCACGTTCAAGAACGGCAAAGTTCAGTACACCGGTAAAAAAAACACAACGAGAAATGGAGTGGCATGTCAAAGGTGGGACGAGATGTCACCACACGAGCATTACAATAACCAAGCAGAAGCTTTCCCCGAAAACACAACAGCAGACGCAGCCAACAACTGCCGTGACCCAGACAACTCGGGTTACCCCTGGTGCTACACCGTCGATCCGGTGACACGCTGGGACACATGCGGCCTTTTTGTCTGTTGACGGCTGAAATAATTTGAATAAGAGCGTCTCCAAGTAATGTATTTATTAAGAAAAATGAAGGTTCAAAGTTTTCATTAAATATTAATAAAATTCATATTCTGACGTGTCCTTACTCTCAATGACGAGTATGTGTTTATTAAAGACGATATAGGTCTATGTGATGCTGATAAGGTTAATCTTAATTAACAATGATGATTTTGTGTATATCTTTATTAACATGATGTGTGCATATATCTTTATTAATCATTATGATAATGATATCTAACCACGACAACAGTAGTAGAAGTAACAGTTGCTATTTTCAGTTTTAAAGAAAAGTGGTACAGGTACAGGACCAATTATCCAGACTCCTTGGGGCCTGAGGCATTCCACATTACTGGATTTTCCGGTTTTCTGGTACCAAGGCATCTATATACGTAAATAATTAGACATAAACATTTTAAAATTAAAAACATAAAGAAAATTGACGACACAACTGTGGCGACTCAACACGTAAACAATGCGGCGAGTGAATGAACGCCACGCGGCTTGAACGAGTAGTTCCGGTCGCGCGAACTATGAAAATAGCGTCGGGAAAAAACATCAGGTTTTCTAGACTTTCAGGATTTCAGGACGCCGAATAATTGGTCTGGTACCTGTACAACAATACTTTTAAAAGTATATATAATCTTAAATATATTCCTTCAGACTAAGTCAGTACGCCTCTCTATAATTATAAATAACAAATATTATAATGCATGCATGTTTAGGTTACAAGAGTAGTAAATAAAATTCCATTACTATTATTACTATTATTACCGTAGAGTTAACCCCGTGAACGTCAAAAGTAGTGTATGAACGATGTTCACGATACACAATTGTAGATCCATAACGAACTGGCTGTTGCTTTAAAACACGTCCGATTGAGTTTAATCTGATTGAGATTAAATATCGATTTTTTAGGGGGGTCAACATTCGGGATAAGCACAAAGGCAAGATTTCAAATTTTCAACTGACGCAGATTTTATTCACATATGACCTCCTAAAACAGAGAAAAAAAGCGTTCAAAAGTCAAAATTAATAATTAAGACAAAAACTAAATCCTACTAATATGTTGATATTCATCAAAGATTCCCGTCGCCATCTGTTTTGGACTGTATGACTACAGTTTATGTTGCAGTTTATAGCTTGTGCAGCTTTGTTTCTTGTACGTAAGACTGTGTGTTTATGTTGTGTACATATTTATGTAACATAATATCTTTGTCTGAGTACGTTACTCGTTGTAGGAAAAACACAGTTCTTTAATCGGCACCATGAAGACCAGTTTTCTGCAAGAAAATTAAAACAGTTTTAAATTAGAATTTGTTATCTTTGTTTTACATTTAAAAGTTATTTTGGCGCATGCCAGTGAATGGACGGATAGTTTAAATCTCAACATATGTTAATGTTTAACGTTATAATATGTAAAACAGTCCATTCTTGTACATTAAGAGAAAAAAGATTTTTAATATGTTGTTCTTATATACAGGAACAGAACAACTACATACAATACTCTTTGATAAACCGACAGTTCGAGTAGAGAATAACTGAGCGAACGCTTAAGGATTAATCATACAACTCATTAGGTTCTGAATGATAAATATCAAAGTTAAAGGTTTCTAAAGCTGTGCATGTGCAAAATTATATCCTTTAAATAAATACAAAGTGATTTCTAGAATATGTTAATAATTTTTATTTTAAGCCTAAGCATACTTAATGCCAATAAGTAAACAAACAGGTTCATCTCGAGGTACTCATCCTGTGACTAGCTCTGTGTTAGGCAAACATTCACTCACACTTGGACAACGTATACCTTAATATAAAATCTACAAATCTTACAATAACGGGCAATAATAGATGTATATGAAATTGTTAGAGCATTGAATTTTTTTCAGTAGTCTGTTTATAGAAAAGAATCAATTACCCATACAGTTCACATTAACATATACAAACAAGATACCTATTGTGAACAGGGAAGAATACCACAAGATTGATATCGAACGTCTGGATCAGTAGTGTAACACCAAGGGAAGCCTTCGGAATCGGGATCGCGGCAATAATTTTCGTATCCGTCCAGTGAAACAGAAAATTGTTTTCGAACGTGAGGTGAATCCTGGTCCCATCTTTGACAAGTGATTCCAGTCATGGTTGTTGTTTTGTTTCCAAAGTACTGAGAACTACCGTCAACCATGCCGAAGCAACCATATTCTGAAAAAAAAAAAAGAAAGAAAGAACATCGTGTATGTAATTAATATTTACGAAAGTAAACTGCGTGGAAGCTGCAAAAACAATACTACATTAGTATAGCTTTTCAGTAAGTAGTGTAGGGTGGAGTATATCAGAGATCGAGTAACGCACACACTAGTATGTTAGTATACGAATGTGTACGTGACGAATCATGACATTATGTTATTATTAGTTATAGCAACAGAAGTTATAGAGTATTTTACTTTTATGAATGATGAATAAATTCATTTAGACCATTGTTATGAAACAGTGAACATGCTTTAAATTAATTGACATCCTATTTATGGAAGCAATCGACAATAAATAATTACATACCTACAAATTTACAGAGACGCAAACCACAGGCTTCCCATCGAATGTCTGGATCAGTTGTGTAGCACCAAGGGTAGCCTGAGGCAGAGGGATCACGGCAATAATTTGCATATCCTTCAAAAGAAATATTGGAAAATTTGTATGGTGTGTGGGGTGAATCCTGATCCCATCTTTGACAAGTGATTCCAGAACTGGTTGTTGATTTGTTTCCAAAGTACTGAGCTCTGCCGTCAACAACAGTATAACACTGAATTACTGAAAATACATTTATATTTACAGATATGAGTCACTTAATATACTAAGAAACATTTAGACAAATAAATTGAAAAGCTTTACAAATTTGAACTTGTGATAAGAGTACGTTCATCAAATAAGTAGAAAGTTTACTTGAATACAGAGTAGAGCATATCAAATGACTGAAACAAATAACATTCATAACTTAATATTATAACTAAAATAAACGTATTTGGTTTTAAAGTTTAAATTATAAATTAGGTGCAATGTAATTTGATTTTTAGTTTTATTTATTTTTCAGTTCATTTTTAGGTTTTAATTTTGTAACCTTAGATAGATAGATAGATAGATAGATAGATAAATAGATAGAGAGATAGACAGAGAGATAAATAGATCGTAAAAACTATTAACTTACATCGACATATGAGACTACTCCATGTTCCGTCTTCTTGACAGGTAATTGTTCTATTACCATTTTCATGCCAATATCCTGACCGACATTTATAATCTAGGGACGTCTGATAGGCTGTTGAAACTGTTGCTGGGTCGAACAAAGCTATACTATTCGGTATAGCCGGTGGTGGAGGACAAAATATAGCTGTAGATGAAAGACAATGAACAAATTCATATATATTTTATCAAGCACTGATTTAACTCCATGTCAGAATAGTATGAATTTATTTATTTAGCACAAACGAAACAATGTTTGCAAAATCAATTAAATCAAGTAACCGTGTGAGTTTATTTTACAACGCGAATAGAATCGTAAAATCCAGTGAAATCATATTGTACTTACAAGAAAATCATATAACATAAACATATTAAACTGATTTAAAAATCATCTGTATAATGTAAAGGTGTTAAATAGTTACATTTACAAAACGAATCGTGTAACGTAACATTATTAAATCAAGTTACGTTTACAAACAAACCGAGGAACGGAAAGTACTGAACAATTACTTTACAAGATAGTTATTTTAAATCTGCTTACGTTTACAAATGATGTTTGTCCATGTGTTGTTTCGTTGACAGGTAACAGTAGTAATGTTATTTTCGGCTACAAATCCAGGTCGACACTGGTATTTTAAGACTGTTTTGTACTCTGTTGAAACTGTTTGGTTGTCAAACAACTGAATGCTGTTTGGTACCACAGGAGGTTTTGGACACACTGGTTCTGAAACAGTAATAATAAGAACAGCAGTAGCAGTAGCAGTAGCAATAATAATAATAATAATAATAATAATAATAATAATAATAATAATAATAATAATAATAATATAATAATAATAAAAATAAAAATAATAATAATAATAATAATAATAATAATAATAATAAAAGAGGCTGTGGAGTAGGAGCAGTAATAGTTACAGTGACTGTCTCAATGAAAATATTGGAGTAGTATTTATATTAGTAATATTAGTAGAAATAGCATAAGAAATATTAACATTCCTAGAAAATATAGTAAAACTTAGCAGTAACAGTAGTAGTGGTTATTGGAGTAATAACTGTAGTAGAAGTAATATAAATAATCAGGTTGTTTTATTATCCTGTGACAGGACTGGGGTTGTAAACGGAAGAAAAGTAAATTACGAAAGGCCTGTTGGATTGTTTCACAATTGTGAAATAAACAGGAGAGAGTAAGAAATGTATATGATTTTCTTACTTTCACAGCCGTCATTACTCCACTGGTTGTCTCTGATACAAGATACTGTGTAACCAAATTTAGGAAAAGTGCCGTCATGACATGTGAATGGTAGTTTCGATCCCACTGGCCACCAGACATCGTTTTCGAAAATGTTCACCACAGCATGATCAACAATAGGTATTGGACAACCTAAATAGACAAAGTTGGCACATAGCTGTTGATAAATAATGTAACTGTTGCTTTTGTTTCAGGGTCTTAAATAAATTATTATTAATTTTGTTACTAGTTAAAGGTTCGTTCTGTAATAATGACACTAAAAAGAAGCGAACAGTGCTATATAAAAGTACGCAAGAATTAGTACAGCATAATATATTTTAATCCGATTTATGTATAGTATTTGAGTTAAGTCCATTATATAAAGTCTTCTCTTCAGCTCATTTTATTCAGTACTAATCATAATGCTTTCGGGTTCAAGACTAGTTGACATAGCCTGGACTGTCTGCCCGAGATATGTTATGTGTAGGTATGCTAAAGGGTTTGTTGGAATGAGTACAAGATTTTGTTTTCTTAAACCCTACGATTGATTTACTAAAATCAAATGCACAAAAACGTACCAACCAAAGTGAGTCACTGAGTGTGCACACCCTGTGCAGCTTTTCTAAAATCTGCTTTTGGCTGCCAAGCGAAAATCGATCAGTCCTTGTTTTTATTGTCAGTACTATTAAATTAATTATTACTTTCAAGCACGGAGACTCATCCTGCTATACAATACTGTACATTTGTTTTAAAAATTTGATATACCTTGAGAACTGAAATCGTCATTTCGTTAACATACCCATGCAATATTTAACGTTATTTCAGAACTCCATTGTAACGTTTACTGAAAAAAAAATTAATTATGTTTGTAAAATAAAGGGTTTCTTTGAAAAGAACAATTCTAAAGTTTTATATTCCTTTATGTCTATTACAAGTATAATGAATGTTAGGTTAATAATTAAAATAAGTCTTTGATCATTTGTATCTATCGAAGAAACAAAAAATCAATGTTTAACTATCTTCAATCGGGAGAGCTATTCAAAGAATGCAGTCGCCATGTCAGAGTTGTACGTACCAGTAAGTCCAGTGCTTTCAGTTTGACAATCGATACAGTTATGAGAAGAAAGTAGCTGAAAATTAAAATAAAATTATACTAATGATGAAGCTAATAACAAAATATTACACTGTGCAATTATGATAATGATAAAATGACGACAAAAGTGACGATATCGATGATAATTATATTAAGTTTCATGTTGTTGTTTTGTTTTTGTTTCTTATCTTCTAACTTAGAAAAATATTTTAAAATGCTGTTGTTGTAGATGACATGGTTTACTGTGTTTACATCAGGGACGGTTTTATATATTATATAATTATTCAAAATGTATTCGCTATGACCTAGCGTATTTCTTTATGTTTGTTATTTTTATTCCAAAACAAGATCACGCAAAGAAAAACCCGAAGGCTATGGAGAACTCAGCAATTAAAGAACACTACAGAATTGTTTCAGTTTAACTCTATTTTCATTCTACTTTTTTCTTCTTCTTCTGTTTGTATGTGTGTGTTTATCTCCGAATATAAACTAGTTAGACAGTAGGCTATTCTCAGCTGTTATCAGTGTAGGCTGGTTAATTATTAACTTCAGTAATCAAGCATAAACGGTCCGTTGACATATTATTTCAAAATTCATTTTATTGAACATAGAAAGAAAGAACTTTGAAGCAAAATTACTGAGAACACTTTATATATTATTTGTCAAAGAGCATCGTGAGGCACTGAATGCAATTCTAAATCTGTCTCGATACGTCTGTGTTATTATTAATGTTGTTAATGTTGTTGTTGTCGTTGTTTGTTTGTTTGTTTGTTTGTTTTGTATGTAATGTGTTCCAAAAAATGTTCACTTCAAAGCGATTCATCTATTTTAATGATGTTTTATTATAAATCTAATTTCTAAAACTGTTTTAATTTCTTTTTTGAATTTAACAACAAGAGATACTATAAAATGAGAGAGAGAGAGAGAGAGAGAGAGAGAGAGAGAGAGAGAGAGAGAGAGAGAGATGGATATTTAGGAATGCAGACTTATAGACAAAGAAAGGTAACGAAAAAGAAAAGGAAGTCATATCAAATTAAGAGTTACTCAAAGACAGAAAAATTAAAGGCACTAAATAAGAATAATATTACTCCACAGTTTTACCTGTTGTAAATCTGATCTGTCCATAAAAAACACATTTCGTGCATTTTCGATATCTGCAGACTTCGTGATACTGTTTTCATAGTTCAGTTCACACTCTAAAGTATATTTTACGAAGTTCACAGACAAACAGGATGGGACTTTCAAACAAGTTGCTCCACAAGAATACAAAGCTGAATTTTGTATGGTCACAAAGGTGTGACCTTTAAGACGAGCGTTTTTCATCTTTCCAACAACAAAGCTGAATAAACAAAACTGAAAATAAATCAAAACTGTAATTTTATATATCATGATTTCTAGCTTTCGAAAACGTGATGCTGGCGTTTTCAATCGCTATTCAGCAACTGTGATCCACACCGGTCTTAAATACTGCTAGAATATAGTCGACGAAAAAATATTTTTGTAATCAATAAACAAAATGTGAGCGTCAAAAGATAAATATTTATTTTTATTTTTGAATTACATTTTGTTTTTCTTAACTTTTTATTTATTTATTATTATTTTTTTAATGTCGGATATGCCATACCTTGATAATTAAGAAGAAACAGCGCGGTATATTCCGAATGAGTCCAGTGTTGATATTTCAGTTTATTACATTCTGATTAAAACATTTTAAGTACAGTATATCTATGATAACTGATGATGAGGAACGGCTAATTCTTTGTTTCCAGTTAACAATGAAAACAAAATATTTTTATGGTAGTTTGATTTTCAGTTTCTAAGAGAGCTTTTCTAACGCTATTAATAAAATAAACAAACGGTTCAGATCGTGAAATGTTGATTATGTCCATTATTTAATACATCGACTGAATACAATATGTATCATCAACATTTAACTTGGCCATAGCTAACACACACATATATTATTATTATTATTATTATTATTATTATTATTATTATTATTATTATTATTATTATTGATATTCAACGGAGAAAAATCTGTTTTAGGCAATTTTACAATTACATCCTCATGTGTTACATTTTCATTTACATTTTCAAAAAGAAACGTTTTTTATTTTATTTTATTTTTTTCTTGGGACGTGTTTTAATGGTTTTAGTCTAGGCGTCAATCGAGCATTTTGGGATTAGAATCCACGACGAGAAAAAATAAAAATAATCGTTCAGTTATTCGCCATTTTAAGAAGCACTGGACACGATTACACGAATTTACTCTCAAAATAGATTTAATAATTTGCCACCTACCTCTGTTTTAATGTTAAAGTTTTGAAACAGTACTTAACGTTCATATACATGTTCGGGTTTTTTATTTTTAACTTTATTATGCTGCTTTTTTTTAATTTAATTTTTTTTTTTAAATTGTTCAATACAGAAAAACATTAATTTAGAAATTATTCATTCACTTGTTGTAATATTTATGGTACTTCATCAGACGATTTTTACATGTTCTTACAGGTCATTAATGAAAAGGATCGGTGTTACTTTAAACATTTATGTTTTTGTGATTGTTTCACAGGAGAGTGGTATTAATAATAATAATAATAATAATAGCAACAACAACAACTATGACAAAAATAAATCCCAGTAACAACAAAAAAACAAAACAAGAGAGTAACAAAATAATAATAATAATAATAATAATAATAATAATAATAATAATAATAATAATCAATAAATAAATAAATAAAATCACAGTTTTGCCCGTATCACCAAATTATTGTATTTTATTTTATTGTAAGTCCTAATGGATGTAATTTTCTCTTGTTGATTACTGTTGCTAGTGGCTCAGACATGTTTGTATGTAGCCATCACCTTTAATAAATAAAAATTGGTGTGTGTGTGTGTGTGTGTGTGTGAGAGAGAGAGAGAGAGAGAGAGAGAGAGAGAGAGAGAGAGAGAGAGAGAGAGAGAGAGAGAGAGATTGTTCTAGTTTGTTCTGTAAGTAAGGTACTCAAAAGAACAACAATAAGGATTTTGTAATACATTTTCTCTTTAACAGCAACATGTCATGACTGACTGCATTCGAGAAACTGACAGTGCTTAATACATTCTGCGTTAATAGATTACTAAAATATCCATTAAGAAATGATTTAACAAAAGGAATTGAGAATTAATGCAGTTCATTATTACGTTGTTAACGGTTTTCTCGGTTGTTTATAGCGAAAGTAATTCGTTGTTTACTCATTCGAAAGCTTTCAGCTGCTACACCATGTCCTCCGGAAATATTTATAATGTCTCCAATCCAGTCAGACCAGCTGAATTCAAAATCGTGTATGTATGTATAGTTTTGTGTGTGTGCATTTTTTGTCTCGTTATCGGCTGTTGCTTTTTTTTTTTTTTTTCTCTCTCTCTCTCTCTCTCTCTCTCTCTCTCTCTCTCTCTCTAATGTATTAATGATGAAACAGTGCTATTCATGCAGTTAGACAACATACACCTTACTGCGTTATTAATATCCATCGACCTGGGATCTATTAAACCCAGGCGTTTATCTGCGCTACAAAAAGAATTGATAAATGTTACTAAAATCACTGAAACTGGTATTGATACTAGGAAAAACTAACTGGCGAAACTGACAAGCATGTTGTTTCTTCTTCTTCATTCTGATTATTATTATTACTGATATTCTTATTATTGTTGTTGTGATTATTAATATTATTAATTTGTTGACACACTCCACCTTTATGGTGTAACCTGATGTTTGCCCAATCGAAATAATAAACAAAAATTAATGACTCGTACTGACAACGAAATAGCCTAATAATTTACCTACATTGGTATAAATAACATATCGTTGTCTGTTAGTAATGGAAATACGACACACACACACACACACACAAAGAAAAACAGAAGGATTTTCTTATTCTGTCGATAATGTCAAGCTCTGAGTTAGACTAAATCGCTCCGTCTATAAAGTTAATTTTAATGATTATCATAGATTTTCTAGCCTGTTTTTACCGTTTCCTTTCAAACAGAAGCACTATGGAATACGATGTTTTTCATTTGTAAACAACTGCCAACTTTCAGGTCACACACAGGAACATCTGTAAAACATATTTAACTCCAGGCTTTTTTAAAATTCATTTTTACGTTTATTTTATTTTTAAACAGTTCAGATATTATGTTACTTTCAAAACCAGTCGTAAACATCCTACGTTCGTATCAGAAAATGTTACGGTAACAAAGTAGTTTAGCTTTATATAAACGTCATATGTACTTGTTTTTGATTGGTTCAAAATGTCGCTAGGGTAAAAGCAGTATAAAGCTGTAATATGAAAAATATGCCCTATTTTCCGCACGGGCCAAGATCTGAGGCCTGGATAACTAAAGGCTTTGATATGTGCTTTCCTTCTAGCATAGAGCCTTTAAAAGATCCTTGCTGTTGATTGTTCAGTAATCTACAGAGATGGCAGAAGATGTTTTTCCGTTCATCCCCATCCAGGAAATATATATTTTTTTTTTTTTTGCTAATGACTGTCAAAATATTATTAGTCCTAAAAACAAATATTATTATTACTATCAGTGGTGAATGAATCAAAGGCTGTGCTAACATGGAGTAGATTTGACACAAATTCATACTGATACTGAACATACCACTGAAAACAGTAATGTACTATGTACTAAACATTTCTTATATTTTAAGATTGTTTACAGCAGTCAAATGTACCTGAAATTATATGAAATTAAAATGTAGTTCTATTTAAAAAAAGTCAACTAATAATGGAATGACATACAATTGTATTTTCCGTATTGGAATTTCATTATATACGTTTTAAGAAGCAATTCAATTCTTAATCTGTAAATTTCAGTATGTCGTTTTACATCTACTTTGGTCTACATTTGGTGTTAATACATGTAAAAAAAAACAGGCTTTGCTGAATTTAACTTGAATTAATTGTAATTTTAAATAATAACCCAATAGTGCACTTGTTTATATGATTGAAAACAGGTAAGTGTGGTGGCCCTGGACATCCAATCAGAGAAAATAATTTTAAAAATTTGGTTGGTTTATATTTTATGTTTCATCTGTGTTTACATATTCACAATATTTTCCTTTCTCAGAATATTTCTCAGTACTAAGCCTTACACTTGAGTCAAGGAGCATATCACCAGACTGCACGCCACTGATAGATGTGTATTATCTTTCATTCCACGTAGATTAGCTGCGATGTCATGTATGATACAAAAAGAAATCTGAAAACATTTCATTAATTGATATTCACAAGTTGTATTTCACTGCTTAAGAAAATTTGCGTTCCAATAATCTCAAAAACATAAAATCTTTGACTCATCAATACTGGATATGAATCAGAATAAAAAGAATTACACAACCAAAATAGTAAATTAAAACAAAATATTTATTGAACATTTTTGTCAAAAAAGGCACTTGATTACAATTCAGCGCATATCTTTTTTTCTATCATTCAGTTTTCACTGCAGTATAATCTATTCTGTGTATAACTGATATCTTAAAAAAAATACCTCTTTATGCACATTGATGAAATATTTTCAATAGACAAAAATGTAAAATAATAACAGTAATAAAGAAGCCAATACATGCTAATTAATCTTTTAACAAAGTGATATAATGTAACATTAATATTAAAAAAATGCAACATTTCATTCTGAACAAACACACAAGCATTTCAGTCAGGTTTCTTCCAATTAAAAATACAATGGCAGGAATCATGTTGTAAATCAAACTGATTTGTATAGACACACACAAAACAAGCACCAAGATACATCAAAATGGAATAATTAAATTGTATGTGAAAAGTAACATTTTGATTATCATATATACCACACACAAACAGACAAAAATGTCTGTATTAACTTCCAGACAATTTGTAGCCATCTGCGTCAAAATAACATCAGTTATCAGATACTGAACTGATTGCAGACACACTGAATAAATAAATATATATGACTTGACATTTCTCAATCATCACTAATAATGGTCATACTAAACTGTTTTCAGTAGTGCCAATTGCAGTCATTTATTTTTAGCACAACAAAACTCGCACTTTATTTTACATGATTTCTGTAAATTTGGTTCAGAAATAAGAAAAGTGAATCCAGAATCACTGACACAGAACATAGTGTCTGGACAGGAGAGTTCTAAAATTGGAACTTGTGCAAAGCCTTCTTGGTTAATAACAACAATAACAATGACAATGACAATAACAACAATAATAATAAACATAATAATAATAATAATAATAATAATAATAGTAATAGTAATAGTAATAGTAATAGTAATAGTAATAATAGTAATAGTAATAATAATAATAATCTACTAAAAGGTGTGGGACAAGTTCAGACTTTAGAACCACCCCATCCTGCACCCATTTAACAAACAGGTGATTCTGGACAGTTTTCTGTCTGATCCAATACACAAATATTGTGTTTATTTGAATATTTCTCTACCAAATTCACAGAAATTGTGTAAAATAAACTGAGTTGTGCTAAAAATAAATCTAGATGGAACTGGTCGTAACTGGACACAAATTAGTAAGACCTTCATTTTTAATCAAATATTTTTAAATAAATTCAGTTATACCATACTTTGCAACATTAGTCAGTTAATCATTAAAAATACTTACCTAGCAGATATATTAATTAATGACCTGGTTGATCACAAATATTTTAAAATGAATATAAACTGTTCACTTTGTAATCTCAGTTGATTCAGATTACTTATTTCTGCATACCCAATACAAAAGGTGTCGGTTACTTTGAGTCAGTTGAAGATACTTGTGAAAAAAAATTATTATTTTTATTTTGCATTTTCTAATCAGTCTGAACACATCCCTCTAAATACATCAGATAAATATAAATTAATTTAATAATTTACAAGTTTATGACAGATATTTCTAAATGCATGTTTTCTGTTTTGTATTGTTTCATATATTCTGATTGTTTTAATCAGTATTTCCAATAACTGCAAATAAGTAATGAAAGAATGGACTGGGAAACAAAAAGCTGAACGCCAAAACAATCAGCCCTTTTTCACTTCACTGCAGCCTCAACAACTTGGAAACTGATAATGCTGGAGCTTACTAGATAAAAGTTAAAATTGCATGCAAAAACATGTAAATGCATAACTATTCAAGAACTTTTGTCAAAGAGTGTGCGTCAAGAAGAAGGACTTCAATAATAAGGTCAAACCACGTCACTCAACATCCTGGCAAATACAATGGTTCAAGACCATGTAATTCATGCTCCTCATTGTCATCTTCCCTCACCTTTCTCTTCAGCATCCCTGAATTAAAACTCAAAATAAATCTTCAAAAAATATAATAATATTGTGTATGTTTCTGATTTATATAAATCTTATATATAATTAATTTTAAAAGATAGTTTTCAAAAATAAGAGTAGACATGCTTAAATTAAAAATGCTTTGCATAATTAAATAGATTATGGCTAAGAATTTCCTGAATAAACATTCCACACTGGCCACTTAATACCTACTTTGGTAATATAAACAAACAGCTTAATACATTTTATGTATTTCCAAGAGACAATGTCAATAAAAAACAAAGCTCACGAAAAATACATTTAAAAAAATGTAAAGCTTGAATAAACTTCACAACAAAGTATTAAATTATTAAAAATCAGAATCAAATTTAAAAGGACAGTCAAAATGAACAAAATATTTTCTTTCCCATACAGCTTTATGTATAAAAAAATATGAAAACAAACCATTGTCATCAGATTTTTCTCCACTTTGTAAACACAATCTTGCTTGATAGATAGGTTCGTACTCCTGTTACAAGAAATGGTATTATTAGTAAACTCATTTTTATATAATCCACAGAGATAAGGGAAAAAGATAAGTATTTTTCAGTTCAGCATGAGAAATCTTTATACGATGGTTCACATCAAAGAAATAACCATCTTATCTCAGGACTGCAATACTACATTAGTTCATAAACCAACCTCCACACTAATAACAAAAACTAAAATTGAATATATGTACAATTTGCTTATTAACTTTGTTGTTATTTAATATTATTTTAACATCTGCAAATACTGGACGTAAGAAAGAAGCATAGCTGATGTATTCATATACTGACCACTTAACACTAGTAATTTGTTCATGTTAGTATCAGAAAATAACAATAGCAGCCCAGACATTTATCCTGAGCATTTCTTTTTGTTTCTAACAACTGTCTAGTGAAGGGGAAAAACCCACATAAAGAATATTTATTCTAAATACAGATTTTCAGTAACAATTATAATTTAAAAAATAATAATAATAATTCATACAATTAATTAAGCTAAAATGACATTGCTTCAGAACAGAAGAAATATAAAATGAAGATATTTAAAGTTCTTTTGTCTTTTTAATTAGTCATTACTAAAAAATACATATAAACTATGAAATTATTTAAATATAAAGATGAAACAAAATACTTTAAGTTGCTGTGAAAATCCTTCATTGGGGTTGATACAAAATCGTCGTTGCTGTACATAGGAATATGCATCTCTGAAAAATTAAATTAGAGATTAAAATGTAATTGTGTCACAATTCAGAATATTGGCCTATTTCCTTATATGGAATGAAGACCCATCGACAGCAGGTATACATATCAGGTGTGCACTCAATCACACTTTATGTTACTAAACTGAGTCCAGTATGTTAGCTGTGTTCAGTATGAAAGATATTCCTGTTTCTGAAGCATTCAGTAAGCAATCAATAGAAAAAAATAAGAATAAAACAGAAAGAAAACAAAAGAAGAAAAAAAAAGCAACAAAAATGTTCTGTAAAAAAAAAGCTTAAAACATTCTGTCTGAATACCAAATCTACATCCTTATTAACTTGTGATCAGAAAAACATGGAAAATTAATTTGATTACTATAATATCATAGTACACTTAAGTTGGAGTAAGAATCATGTAACAAATTGATAAAAGCATGCTTACATGTTGTTTTGTGTTGATACTAGATATTGTTAAATGTGTATAAAAAAAAAAAAAAGAGCTTATCTGAGTGTACATACTTGTGTGACAGTCCATATTTCTCCATTACATAAGCTATCACTAGTGCTGCACTAAAAACAAATAAAATATTTCAAACAGAATCTGATTTTGTTTTGATTATATTCACATCAAGAATGTGATTGATTTGTAAAACTGGGTACACAGAATAGCTTAACTGTTATCAGTGAAATAAAGAATTATTAAGGTAAAGAGAGAAAGCAAATACATACACCAGTAAAAGGTTTATTTGAAATACAATATAAACGACATGTATTAAACACATTTTTAAACAAACTGCACTGTAATAATTAATCTTTAACTAAAAACAAATGCACCACTGTTTAATGAGAATTTACACTATTGTATATCAAAAATGAAACCCAATGTGAGCTACTTCTATCTGTTAATATCTGTTTTATATTCAACAGGAACATTTATAGTGTCACTGTAATAATGAGAATTCTAGAAATCGTGTGAGTAAGCATTCTCTGTAAATCATATTAATCACTTAATAACTATTAATAAATTAAATCTTTGTTGTTGAACTGTTGTTGTGCTTACATAGGATTTTTGCTTTTCACATTAACTTTGGGTGAACTTTGTCATCTGGAAAACCAGTTTAAACTGAAAAAATTATCATGGCATCTAGGACGACAACTATTAAATGAAAACAAGTTTTAATCAAATCGGATATCGAGCATATCTGTAAAATAAAAAAAAGTTTGTTGCACAAATTAACTGTACCATAAAAACATAACTAAAATTACCTTCTTGAAATTCCAGCATTTCCATGTACTAAGACTTTTCCACCTTTGTGCAAACAGTCATCAACAAACTCCTTTACCTGTGTACAGAAAAGCAGTGCTAATGAATAGTGAATATTGTCTTACAAGTTAAGTATTTATCTTCAAAACTGAGCCATAAAAAAATAAATAAAATGAAACTGAATAAAATAATAATTGTTTGTTTCTAATGGAGTTACTCTATACATCTTGCCTAAACAGAGACTTAAAAATTTAATTTAAACAAAATTAAATTAATACTACTAATAATGATATTGACTGATAAAATATTTCAAAATAAAACTTTCCACAACAACTGATATATAAAAATAATAATATTTTTATTCAGTTATACTACACATCTTTAACTTTATCTGAGGCTAAATTTTCCACAGGTTTTTTATTTTTCAGATCTAGGTTTGTAAAATGCTGACAACTAAAATGTGACAGGAAATGCTTTTGACTTTACCAAATATTTTTGTTGTTTGTTTTGGCTGTTATAGTCAGGGTATTTAAAAAAAAATTATTATATACTCAACCAAAAAAACCAAAGTATGCATATTGAAATCGTGAATGATTATATTTCAGTATATTTGAAAATCAATCCATACTGCTGGCCAGTTGTTCAGCATGAAACATCTGACAGTTCTCTAAAGTATGCTCACTAAGTGCACACCTCTGAAAGACCAACAAGTAAAGCCAATACAATACTGTTTCATAATACATCAATCACAAACTGACCGTCACAGACCACTTGGGCTGCTTAATGCTGGGTGCAATGTCAGTGAAATGGTCAGGCAGTTTGGTGTAACCAGGGCTGCTAAACAGAGACTGAGTATGGGCAGGAAATCACGGGAGAAATGTTTTCTTTACTGATGAAATAAATTTAACCTCAGAGTTGCTGATGGTTGTACCACAGACAAGGCCATGAAGGTTGATAGGCAGTGCCATGGTGTGGCTGGGAATATATGTGCAGGAAGTATCTGATCACCATGTCACTGCTGTAAATCTTGCAGGTTTTCACTACCGGGACAAAATCCTTATTCCCTCTAATTCCATGACACAGTACCTGGTATTTGAACAAGAAAATGCTTGACAGCTTGTTAATGTGTGTTCTATGTTTCTGACCTTATACAATGTGAACAACAGTGTTGTCAGACCTCAGTCCCACACTGCATCTTGAGCAGGAGAGTTTGTGAACAGAACCATTCATTTCATGTCAAACCTACATCAGTGCCAGGAGCAAATACACATCCTATTATCTGCAGGAGCAGTCATGTTGTTGGAAGCATTTATTCTGTGTCTCCTTTAATTACTGGCATTTTTTCTTTCATATGGTGGTCACTGGGAGCAAATATGTGCAACTTGTAATACTACTGCATCATTCTGTTCCTAACTGATGTGTTTATCTAATTCCATAATTTCTACCAGAACATCATATGAGTTGTGAAATAAATAACTGTTGCATACTTCATTCTTTGGTGGTATTTTTGCATGCAATTCCTACCTTGGGAATATGCTGAATGATGTTTTCTGTCGCACTGTCAGCTATGTCTAGGGTGAGATACCTGTTGAAGACATTAGTAAACAATGCATTTATCTAAAGCAGCTATTTTTAATCCGGAATAATTTTGCAAAGTAGGAGGATGGAACATCCAACATGAAGAACAAGAGATTCTCCCTTTTACACTGAATTTATAATTGTTGTGCTGACATGCTCTAGCAATTTCAACAGTCATATAATTACATACTGATATTTACCGATTTCACTCTACATATTTTTATTGTGAAATAGATTACTGTAGTTATATGTCACCTTTTACAAAAGTACATAATGAGGTACAGGAAAATACGGTAAAATTTGAAGGGCAATTAATTTCTAAAAAACCTAAAACCAACTGAATTTTAAGTTAAAGAAAATTGAAAATATCTATAATCCATTTAATTGAAAATAAGTTTTGGAAAAATATATTTGGAATATGACATGCTGTTATTTCTTTTACTTCTTTGTATCCAAAAATAGCATATGAAGAAAAAGTTAGAAAGTAAAGCAGTCAGGTATTAATGCTATTACACAGCCAATGTTCACAACATTATTTTCAAATACATTGGGACTAATTGTTTGCTTGGTATGTGAAATATTCAGTATTGATCCAACTAGATCCACATGCATTCCTCTTTTAGATCTATATATAAACTGAAAATTAAAATGTATATCTATAAATTTCTATGCATCTTAAAAACTGCCTAACTTTTTTGGTCCAATAAAGCATTTTTGATATTCAAAAATCGGCATATGAAGAAATTATTACTACTGCATTAATAAAATATTAATATATGATTATTAAAATTAGACTTCAAGGCAGTTTTCTGGATATTTACCAGAATGTTTCAGGAAAATTAGGTTTAACAAAATGAGATTCTGCGACATGACGAATACACACAATATGAGTGATGCCAGTTTGTTGCAGCGTTTGTATCTGTTAAAAAAACAAAATAAAAAAAAAACATACATACATCACAAATAAATTATAATCATGTTTATTTATATATATCACTAGAAAACATTAAAAGAAATTGAGTATCTATATACATGAATATATAGAGTGTTGTACAATAATTTAGTTCAAATATTTTCCTACTTCTGAAAACTGGTTTTATATACACAAAACTCAAGCACACACGTGTACATATAAAATAATTACACTTTAGATGCTACTAAGTCACTCATGACATCTTTTTGATGATGTGAGAGAGCAAATGATTCTCATCAGTCTACGACAAATATTTAACTATTTTATTATTCTAATAATTCAGATTATCATCAATAGAAGCTATTCACATTTTAACGTTTTTATGTAATCATTATATTTATAAATACCTTAGATTTCATAGCTGCTGCATATGGACCTAGAAACACACCAGGAACAACTTCCTAAGATGAAAATACAAACAAAGACGTATTAATAAAATATCACTAAATTCAAGTCTTGTGCATATTAAAATGAATATGTATGAATTTATTTAGTGGTGTATTATAGGCCTATATATACATGTTAAGTGGCACACATGTGTAAACATGCCTATGTTTATATTTTATATGTTTGTGGACCTTTTTGAATGCACAGAAAACTGTAGAATTGAAAGAGATGATCAAACTACAGTTTGTGCTAACATAATGAAAATTATTTTAGCTTACCTGCATATCTCTCCTCATTGCATAGGTCCAGTCCTATGTTACACAAATTAAAAATGCAAATGTCATCAAGCAATAATATATGGTATATTAATATGATCTTAATTTATGCTAAGGCATCACATTCTATCATAATAAATTTTAACCGACTGAAGGTGGATTATTTTATAAAAAGCTAGACTGCTGTACATCTCCCTGTGTCAGTATTTTAATATTCAAGTAATAATGTACCTTATCTTATCTGTGTTTTGAAACTGTTTTAAGAATATTCAATACAACGAATTAATTGCATTGTTATCAGTCTGCGTTATGTTTGTAATTTCAAACTATTTTGCGGCCATTCCAGACTAACCTATTTTAAAGCTACAAACGGTAAAATAGATCGTGTTTATTTATCATCAGTTCATATTTTGTCTACGTAATAAATAAAGTTTGAAATTTACAGGGAACGCACGGCACATACAAACGGAGTGTAAAGAAATATTAATTTTAAGTACTCATCAGTTATTTTGCATTTTATGCATTACTGCCGTATCAATACTGAGAACCGGTAAAATAAAAACTTATAATTATTTTAAAATTTAAAAATAACAAAAGTTAATAACGAATGAAAAATATTTAACACGTAATAAACATACCACACTCTCTTCATTGGGAACAGGGGGAAACGTTACCGATTCCATTTAGCATACTTCGTACTTAACGCTCACTCTGTAAACCAGTAGTATCAACACAATCTCGCAGCGAGGCAACATAGACTTTCTCACATCTCCAATTATTATTATGCTTTAAAATACGAACCGGAACACTCAGCTTTAAAATGCGGACTAACATTTTAAATTATAGAGATAATATTAAATATATATAACCAGTAGCATTATTATGAATGCAATTTGTTAGTAGTAATAAAAATAAAATTATATGCTAAATTTATTATCTCTGTGTTGGTGATGATAAACGTAATTAAAAAACGACTTTGGTGGATATTGTTAATTACAAGAGATTATTTTATCCATTATTTTATGTGCGCGTTACTTGTTATTCTGCCACTATAAAATGAAAATTAAAAAACTGAATATTTTTCAGTAGTTGATTTATTTAGATATATTTCAGTTTTGTTTAATTTTTCAAAATTAAGTGTAATCAGGTGAGTATATACATTTAGGTCAAAAATGTATTGAAGTACTGTCAGTTTATTCTGTCACCTCGCACCTGGCTCGTGTCACTGTTACTGGTCCATGTGATGAAATTTATCAATCATATCGAAACACATGGAGTAACATAGAGAAAATATTATTATTACTATTATTGTTGTTGATGTTTTTATTTTATATGTTAGAGAAATTCAATTATCAGATAGATATAACAAAGAAATTAATTAGCTAATTAGTCACTAACCTAAAATAATAGAAACACGTGCATCCATGTATCTCACTTTCTGAAAACATTCGAAAGATATAACTGGTTTTGTTGGGTTTGTGTGTCTGTGGATGAGTGTATGCATGCTGTTAATTTGTAACGGATGAAAGTGAACTGCTAATACTGTATGTTCAAACATTACCTCATATCTTGTCTTCAAATCAGATATGATAAACCATACGTACAGAACAACAACAACAAACAAACAAATGAAGGAGTAAATAAAACTGATAAAACACTCTAAGAATGATGCAAGATTAGATAAATCAGTTGTCGAGACATCAGGTATTGAGTAAATATATTATTATAGGCAGGTGACCCATTCTGATTAGCTTTTTTGTGGTTGAGATAGCCTGGTACACATGAGAAAGTTATTTGCAGGCACGTAACGTAAGTAAAGACCAGTTCTGTTGAGACAGGATAACGTCGCGTAAACGTTTCGAGGGCAAGCTCATAGTCTAAAAGCCCCAAATTGACATTCATTAAATAAACACTGTTGAATTTCCTGCTACATTTAGTGCCTATTTTACAAAGTAGATATATATTACTATAAAACAATAATATTTAGCAGTGCTAATACTATTTTAAAGTTCCAAATTTCCTGAATTGTTATTGGTATTTGTCCTCGCCAAATATTGAACGGAAAATTAAAATTTCAAAACGGATAAAGGTAAGTTAATGCTTTCCTAGCAAATTACTTTTTATTTTATTTAATTTTTTTCTCTCTCTCTGATACAAACTTCGTTTTATAAGTTACAGATTCTAATGTTAGAACAATATAGAACAATCTAGAAATTTCATTACACACCAGTATCTGACGGATTATTTCGGAGGTATTGTTTAATGTTTATTTTTTTTTAACATCTCACAATTACTTTCTTTTCAATTTTTTTTTTTTTTTTTTTTTTTATCTCCCGATGTGGAGGCAAGTTTTCTTATTTGAGTCAAAATAAAATAATACAAAAAAACAATAAATAAATAAAAAATTAAAAATTAAATTAATTAATTAATTAAAAATAAAATTAAAAAATATAATAGTAATAATAAAAACAACAAAACAATTACCCACCAACCCCCCGAAACCCCCCCAAAATAAACAGAAAAAAAGCAACAAACAAACAAAAACCTGTCAGTATGCTTTGTAGACAATTTTATATATCAAAATAAGTTGCGATTAGTTTACAGTCTTAAATATTTTATATTAAGTATACTTGAAATAGTTTTGTTGAACAAATCGAATGAAGTAAATATAATTTCAACAAGATATTCAAGAAAAGAATAAACCGTAAAAAATTATTAATAATAATAATAATAATAATAATAATAATAATAATAATAATAAATCCAATTAATATATATATATAAACTTTTTTTTTTTTTTTTTTTTTTTTTTTTTTTTTTTTTTTTTAAAGTGGATACGTGACTAATATTTTGTCTGCTACTGACCGATATGTTAATAGGTTTCTATTCCAACTGATAATGGTAATTCTAAAATTTATCTAATGATGGTATAATTAAGCCCTCCCTTTTTTCTAAATCCTAGAAAATATATATATTACTAGCAAGCCTATAAACAATTATGCGAAGAAAGGCTGATGCACGAATTCGTACACTGAAAAACCTCTACTTGTGTGCACCCCTCTGGAGAGACTAATTCATTACTATAGCAGTGCGTGTGTCTGACCCCATAAACAAGTACAAACTAATGTGTGACTCGTCCATTTAGAACATTTCTATAAAACTACTCTAAAGGGATGGTCTTTTGATGATTCGGCAATCTGATTTTCGATGTAAAGTGTTGACTTCACTTCCCACTAGGTTTTTGGGAGGTTCTTGTACGTTTAACCACATCAGAATAAACACAGCTGTACTGGAAGATGGAAGATAGAACATCTGGCAAATTACACACATGGAATATTCTTTTCGTTATGGGCAACCATGCCCCTCACGGGAAAAACAAATAAAAATTGTACGAGACAACCAGCTGATTGGAAGTGGGCGTTTTACACCCAAATATTAATAAATCACTTAAACTGAGAGATTTGTTTCATGCATTTACGTATTAATTGCTCATTGTTTATTAAGAAGAAGATGATGGTAATAATAATGTTTTAAAAAGGGAAGAAAGTAATTAAGCTTCATTTGCTGTGATAAAATGCATTAATGATTTGATTATAATGAAGATACTTAACTATATTCTATTAAAACACATTAATGAAGCTGAGCAGTGCCTGAAATTATTTTCAGATATTTTCTAAGTGATCAGTGATTATCATAAATCCCCATCGATGTAAAAATAATAATGATTCTTGGAATACCAAATTTTGATTGTCGAAAGAACTATAGTTACTAAAAGAATGGCACATATCTTTTTATTATTATTATTATTATTATTATTATTATTATTTTCAACATTTACAGAGTGTAGATGTCGGGGTGGGAGAAGGAAAAGAAAGAAAAAACTCAACAAACAAACAAACAGAAAACCTCGACTAATCTCTTCACATTCTGTGCATACTGTTATTTAATATAGATGAATTATGAAAATATTTTATTATCAGAACATTCAAATCTTTTGTGTACATTTTAATTTTTCTTTGCTTCTAGTCGGTGTAATATGATCTATAACTAAATGCACAAAACAATAATAGCAGGTGTTGTTCAAATGTTGACAGTATGTCCTAACAAGGCCAAATATATTTCAGCAGAACTGATTCCCCTATCCAATAGATATAAATTACTTTGATCATCAGATATCAAAGATAGTCCTGTCGTGTTTAATTATGAAGTTATAACATATTTATCTAATAGGCTTGGTTATTATATATCGCCAGTTGTTGATGTACGGTGTAACGATGGTGGGGCGTTCAGGACACGATGCGTAGGCCCCAGGGAGAAGTACTTCACTTATTTAAGGATTCCTTTTGCGATACCATCAAAAATCCGTGGAGAAAAAAATAATATTTTTTCAAAAACATTCAACAGCAGAAGGTATGGACATTTTCGGTTTTGGTAAGTACAAAAAAAAAAAAAAAAAAAAAATATCATTTATGGTATCAAGGTAGGTAGAAATTATTTTTTAGTAATTCAGTGGTAGCAGTTATTTTTATCCTTTGTCGTGTTTTATTATTATTTATTTAGTTAGTTTGTGTTTGTTTCAGTTCTCAGTGTAAAATTACTGACATTATGTAAAACATTAAATTATTTTGTTTGTAGATAAAATATTTTCTAATTAACATGAAAATATTTGGACCCACTTATAATTTTAATCGAATCTTTTGTTTCCACTGATAGCGAAATGAACTGAGATGAAATATTAACACCACACTCAAAAATGTTTAATCTACCGTAAGGACACATACAATCCAGTAAAACCTTGTTTTTTTTTCCACTTAGTATCTAGTTATCTTTTATATGTACCATTCCACTGTCTGGATAATACATAACTTTATTACTTCTCGTACAGATCAGTCGTTTCAGCGAGATATAATTAGTGAGCGTACCCGTTGTTTCATCGCAGAATTGTGTCCAACCTCTGTACACGACTAATGAATAACACAAAAGGAAATGTATTCCATGAAACAAAAATTGGTACCAGTCCTTAAAAAACCCATATATATATATGTCATATATAAATATGTTTATATCTGGGGTTTTTTAGTACTAATATTATTTAAATAGCTGTCAAATTGTATTTTGCACAAAAGCAAAAGAAGAAAAAATCATAAGTATATTACTCTTAATGAGAACTGAAGATACGTTTTTGTTTTCAAAGATATTTTAGAATATAAATAGATCACTGACAAAGACAAAAACGATAGTTTTTTGAAAACTTTTTCATGGTTTCATCATCCCACGATAATTATAGAAACCAACATATGAGCAATCTGCTTCCATTCTAAGAAGATTCGAGAAACTTTGACCTCAAAAAAAAAAAAAGTATTCAGCCTCCAATTGCGTTCTTGGCATAATATTTGCACCCAGTAACCGTTATAAACCCGTGTCACGGTCACGTCATCACTTCCCCATTCGTTGTTAAATTAATTGACAAACTTCCCGCACGTTCATGGCGTGTTTCTCATCTTGATAGCGCGCTTGTATAATTTCCAGATAATGTGAAAAAAAAAGGAAAAAGAAATGCAGCTTTAAAAATGTGCCCTCTCATCATTAGTAAGGAATAGAAGTCTACGCCAACAGGCTCCAGGCTCAAGTGGATATCATTTTTTTTTATTTTTTAAATGATGGCACCATTCGGGACGGAAACACTTGGACTAGACATTTTACAATCCTCAGTAGCAAGGTGAACAATTCCATATGGCTTTCATCTTCAGCGTTTCAGTACTTTTCATCATTGCAGGTACAACTCTTTTCTGTAAAATTTATATCTTGTTTATTAATATAACGACTCTTTAAATACTGAAGTAATAATTTAATTCCGAATAGCTCTCTATGTATTTTAATTTATAACATATTCTAACTTATAACATCCATATACAGCTAAAGTGTTTGCCCGGTGTTATCTACAAATACCATATGATTTTCCTTAAAACATTCTGCTGAAACCGATAGTAACAATGATGAAGATGATAATAATAAAACTGACAGTAATAACAATAGGTTTTTGCTATTTCACATTAGTATGCAGGTGGTCAGTTTCCTACGACTGGTTTATCAAACGTAGTGGTATGTGTGTTCTTGTCCATAAAAGATTTCTTTCTGGTAATTAAAAAGAGTAGCACATCGCATGATATGATTTCGAGATACTTTTTTTTTTTTTTTTTTTTTTTTTTTTTTATCTATAACTCTGTGTTTTGTACTTATATGTATAACGCCAAATAAATGAAAGAGAAAATATTTACATTTGTACCTTGACGGTTGTGTTTGTCTGCAGTTATCCTGGAAGGCATTTTGGTGTGCTAGTAGGAAGGAAGGGCTTATCTACAGAAAACAGCGTCTTTGACAAACTCGTGCACCTCTCCAGACGTGACACACATCTTTGAGATTTGTCTTAAAAGTACTGATGTATAATAAAGCATATATATATATATATATATATATATATATATATATATATATATAATAATAATAATAATAATAATAATAATATAAAAAAAAATATACATATTTTGCAAAATCCAGTTGAAGGTAGAAAGTACGATTTGATGAATAACAGAAACAATCTTATTCAATGCGTTATTGCGTTATTTCCCAGCTAGTGCCCGATGTCAGATATATCAAAGCTATGTTTATATCCACAGAAAAATCTTTTGCTATTAACTGAAACGAATGCAGTGGTATCAGTGATTTGTGTGTGTGTGTGATTTTTTTTTTATTGTTTTGTTTTTTCTTTGTTGTTTATTTATTTTTTTTTCTATTATTTTTTTAAATCTAAAATATCTATTACAAATAATAATAATAATAATAAAAATAACAATAATAAATAAATAAATAAATAACATACATCTGATATAAGATATTTAAATGTATTTTGTTATGAATGAAATACACATTCATACAACTGCATCAGTACCTTTGTGTGCTTTTATGCAGTTTTGTAACTGCTATAGAATTATTTTAATATCTAGGAAAACAGAATAGATTTTATTCTTTAGGACGTAGTTCTTATAAAAATACCTTTTTGTTTTGTTTTGTTTTGTTTTTGTTATTGTGTTCCTTTTCATTCTTCTCACTGCCATTAACTGCGATAAATAAAAAACTATTTTGTGGCTATTTAAAGGTGAACCTGATGATGAGGCAGTTCGTTCTAAACAGAGGTTAGCTTTCTAAGAATAAAGTGTTATAATTTGCTTTATTATTATTACTATTAATGCAAACAAGTTTTATTATTTTGCCTTGAGCAGCTCTCTCTGACACTGAAGCAGAAAACAATATTCCTAAATGAAAAAGAATAAACATTGGTTACTGTTATAAAATGTTCAGATAGTGACGCTTTCTAAATAAAAACGAAAAAAAAAAAAAAAAAAAAAACGAAAAAAAAAAAAAATATGAAAAAAAAAAAAAAAGTTAAAAAACAAAAAAACGTAAGGGATAGTGGTATATTTACTTTTATCATATAAGAGTTTTCACTATGCTAAATTTTATCAATATGGTAGGCAAGAGTTGTGTCCCTTTGCATTTCTGTCCGGTAACAATACTAAAATTAGGAATGGGTTTATGTTTACACAACAAAATAGAACATCATTTCGTTTCTTCCGAATTTTAAGAAGAATATTGCTAAAATACAACAAAATAATAAATAAAAATAGTAGAACATTAAAAGCAGTGTGTTATCTTCCGAAGATTAATGTTTTATTATCATGCTTAAAATGGACTAACAAATTTGATATACGATAAGTATATAAACTGACTTGGTAGAAGCTGGCATATTAAATGCAATTGTACTATATAATTATACCAGTCGCGAGGAACAGTTTAGAACGACAAATCGAACTGGACTGATATTGCGATCCATTAAATAGATACAAAGACTAGTCCATGAAAACTAGCTCTCCCACTGACCAAACCATCACCTTTTTGGACTGATATTACGTTAACGCTAACTGGTATTTGTTAAATTTGGCACAGCTGGTAGGCTGGTAATTAGTGTAGATGACAGACACGCAGAAGAGTGTGTACTGGTTAACCTTCACCACTGGCAAATATTCAATTTTTTTTTATTGGAATGGTTGTCCTATATTTCTTATTATTAATCATAACTCTCTCTCTCTCTCTCTCTCTCTCTCTCTCTCTCTCTCTCTATATATATATATATATATATATATATATATATATATATCAGTCAAAGACGTTCATACAAACGGACACACATAAAAAAGATTAAAAACAGCCGAAAAAAACCATCGTGCCTTTACGATGTATGTATGTATGTACTTATAAATGAATATGTGTATGTATATATCTGCATGTATTTGTGTGCGCGCGTATGTGCGGAGCCTGCATGCGATTTTTTTTTTTTCTCCTGCGGTAAATTTTATTGTATAATTGTTTTGTGATTTATGAAAATATATCTCTTTTGTTTCAGATACATTTGGCGTACGAAGCCAACCTATTACAACGTTTGTATCCGGAATGACATTTGCGTTAATGCTTTGCATGAATGGTTTTGTGAATGCCAACGACTTCGAAAGGTATGTTTTTGTTATGTTATAAAAGTAAATATAAAATATCTCTTAGCGTCTTCTGTGTGTTGAACAAATTTGACTTTTTTAATACACACGGAAATGCATATCATCGCTATTCCTCTTTCTAAGTGGACCAGTATTTGGAATTAGAAATAGATTAGTGACTTCACAGTTTCAGATTCTCTTTGTAATCAGAAATAATCTCAGAGACTGATAATTTAATTCCAGTTTAATATTGCAATACAGTATTTATTTATGTATGTATGTATGTATTATTAGTTATATATTTTCAGATATTTGTGTGACTAGGTGAGCGTGTATTATTTCATTATATATACTGATGCAAATAAATGAATATATATTTCATCAATAAAACAATAAATGTAAATATGTTATATGAGATGTATTTTATTTATTTATCATCGTTATTATTATTATTATTATTATTATTAATATAAAAAATAAAAATTAAAAACATTTCTGGGTCATTTTCCCCCCAGTTGTTACTTACAAGACATTCTGACCATTATGAAAATATATTTTGTACTAAGTAGCCTCTGACAGATACATCATTTTCAGGTTTTTTTTTTTTTTTTTTTTTTTTTAACACATGTGATCCATTTATCAGTTGTATGACAAATGCGTTAACAAGAAGTAATTTACAGGGTTATCACCTCCAGGCATGCTTCCATTCAAAAAAACGGAAATCACGTGCTCTTGGCCCACACGAAACACGTCAGTAATTCAACCTTACACCGCTGTTTGACTGATACGGAAACGGAAAAAGATTTATATATGTCCAGAAAATATAACCTACGCTTTTAAAAATATATTCTTGACTCCTCCCCAGCTTTACTATATCAGTGGTATCTGTGTTTAATCGAGAAGAGCGGCCATCTATGATGTACGAACACTTTTCCGAGTGCCGATTGTTTTTCAGTATTATGTCCCTTAGCTCACTGGACACCTGCTAATTATTATTCCACAGCTAAAGTCACACAAAATAATTTTTACTGAACGGCAGCTTTGTACGATATTTTTAAAGATGGCGTCGACCATTTCCTGCACTGGTCGAATGACAAGAGCCCATGAATTACAATCGTCAAATTCTTGCCCGCCAAACCGTGCGACCTCAAACCATTTGGTACATAATTTTCATAATTCAAACATTCAACAGCATGCCATGCATATTTATGTCTTATAAATACCGCATGTTAAGGACTTTTGAGATCGAAAAGATCGCCCGACTGGCAGAAATTGGAGCTGTATTTGGGGTTCAAACATAATATTTTGTCAAAAATATATATTATGCTTATTATTAGTTTTATGAAGTGCAGAATACGTTTTATTTACATCTCTCTATCAATTAGATTTATTTGTATTTTACTTGCTATAGCAGTATCCGTCCATGATGATTTGTGTTTTTGTGGCTATATTTGATGTCTTTCAAAGACCCATCTACCTACGCTTTGTTCCAGTGTAAAACACAGTCTATATATGAAATCATGCATAGTAAGTTAAAGGAAACAAACTATGATGATACTTGACTTTGAGTGACACATACAAGAGGCTCTCAACTCTGTATTTGGTGAGCATGTTAATGTTCATTCGGTACTATTTGTCTGTATGGCAAACGTTTCAATCACTTTATTACTATTTCATATAAATTCGAAAGGTCCTAGACAAAACGTTTTACATTCCCTCAAAATATTTCCATTGTTTCGACGGTCTGTAAACGATATGTATTTTATGTGGTAACATGCATACTTACACGTACGCAACGCTGACGTAGTTTGTAACGAAATACTTTGTAAATTAACAAATTCTGTCAAAATGAACCCTTTCACTCCCTTCACCCAAGCGGATGTATAACTATATGGTCTCGGATTCACATACATAACTTTAACGATCTATGCATAGATTCAGGCGTATAAAAAAAAATATGTAGCAATTACAATATTTGTGCTTGTTGTTTCACCATTCACCTGCGGAAAAACCCGCAAGTTTGTTTTCTTGTATTACATATAAATCAAAATATGAAAAGGTTATACGAGCTGAAGTTTCCGTGTACACCGGAAGACACAGTGCCAACATGTTCACGTACGACAACTTTAACGTTTCTTTTTAAATGTCGGTATCATGTTAATTTAGCATGACACGTACTTTGTATGATATTAAAAAACTGACACGAAAAGAAAGCATTCATTAAAATGTCACATTAAATAAACCCTGATCTTTATAATAATAATAATAATAATAATAATAATAATAATAATAATAATAATAATAAGTACAAAAATAAATAAATAAATAAATTATTAATTAAGTTAATAGAAGAGGGAGCAGTCTGTGAAGAACAATAACGTACTGTGTGAAGCAAGAAAGAGTTATTACAGTTTTAATAATGTGGACAGCTTGTTCATCAAAACATGAAGTCATAACATCTCTCTCTCTCTCTCTCTCTCTCTCTCTCTCTCTCTCTCTCTCTCTCTCTCTCTCTCTCTCTCTCTCTCTCTTTAATTCGTTAAGCAGCGCCAATTACGTTTAAAACAGTAAAATGCCGAAATAAAAGATTCTTTAGTCAATTAAGTACAAATATGCCATTATAACTTTCAGAAGGGTCTGTCTCTATATATGTGTGTGCATTATTTATTGTAATTTTATTTATTTATTCAGTTAGTTAGTCAGTTTTGTTTTCTTTTTGGATGGAGAGGTGAATTATAATAGTATATTCTGTTGTAGGTGAAACCAGTTCACAGTTACAAAAAGAAAAAGAAAATGAATTAAATCTTAAATTATCTGAACACTGCACCACTCTCTCCTTAACAATATAAGCTTTAAAACAAAATTAATAAAATGAAATCATATATATACATATATATATGTCTTTAGTTACCTTGCGAGTTACAGAACAGTCTAATTTTCTATCATCGCTTAATTCGTACATGATAAAACGAACATACCATGTAACCTCGGTCAAATTCCGAATGACTAAGTTCAGAAATGTAAATGTTGGCGCAAACTTTTTCGAAACAGTCGAGGTCATTCTTCCCTGATAGTTCTGTTTATTTTTGGCATGCCAAGCATAAATACGTGACACGTTTAATGGCGACATTTGAGTGAACTACGGTACATTTTCGTTACATGTACGTAATTATATTTTCGCAGATTAAAATGGAACTGTTATTTTTATTTTATAATGTTAATATAATACTACTATGATTTTACTGCTTATATTGTTTATAATTATTGCTGCATTTACAATGATTTCTTATATAGCTCCTATAATTGGTATTCATTTGTACCACTTAAGTGTCTAATGTAATAATAAACCACAAATAACTATGTAAAAAAGCTCTCTCTCTCTCTCTCTCATTCTCTCTCTCATGCACATACTTAATCCTTTTATTGTCATTGTACAATACTTACAATAATAATAATAATAATTATTATTATTATTATTACTGCTATTATTATTATTTTATTATTATTATTGTTGTTGTTGTTGTTGTAGGCTCCACTCACTGAATGGTGAGCAGTTACTGGAAGTGTGGCATACAGAGTGCCATCGTCGTTGTCGAGACGAGCTTGTAGATCACATCCACGTTGCGTGTATGTCTGACCCGTACAAAATTGTCAAAAAGCGATCTGTGAATGCGACTTCCTTCCTCCAATACATTTCTGAAAAAACCAGTACGTCATTTATATTACTGTTATTTCTTTAACTACGACTACTGTTTCTAGTCTTAATACTGGTTATTTCTGTTACTGCTGCTCCAATCGTTTCTACAAATGATATTGCTGTTGATTTGTTATTATAGTGTATTAAGGTTATTCTATGTATTGCCTTTGTACTACGGCTATAACTGAAATTATAATACGTTTTAACTGTGTTTTATTTATTTGCAGAAACAGAAACTATACCACAAGAACGATCTGTGTTTATTTCAAAGAATCAAGCTACATCCTTTCTGAACACAAAAGTAACAAGACATAGACATATAATTCACAAACGAGGGATCGTGCAGGAATGCTGCACGGGCAAAGCGTGTTCTTGGGAGGAATATGCAGAGTACTGTCATTCTCACAACCGCAGGAGGACGTCACGTGTCTCAGTCTGTTACCCATGATTTCAAACGTCATCCCCTCCTTTGTTTTCTTTAAAGTAAATAAATAAATTTCGTATAAAAAAAGGTATGTACGAAAATATCTTTGGACCTTGGATCGCCAGACTGGTCGATAGCGTCCCCCATTGGTCAAGATGAGTTTCCCCGAGGTTGATCCCCGAGGGATCGAAAACCCAGACTTGTAAATTAGGCATATATTTTAAAATTCTGAAACTGATATGTATTATTATTATGACTGTAATGTATGGAAAGAAATGAATGCATGTTACTTTTAAATGTTATGTGGAAATCATATTTCTGATTATTCTAGAAAGGACTGCTTTATTTAATTTTATGTTATTATTGTTAAGAAGTATTCCAAACTTTAAGGAAATGCATTGTCATTCGTATTTGTATTTCCAAGTTCACACATGGCCGAAGTTACATTTAGCCATAATAATGCATTCCTATCAAAGGAAAGAAGAAACTTAAACCGAAAAGAATATGGAACTTACGACTAAAACATCACTACCATATTTAGTAAAAAATACGATTTAAAAAGTATGTGTGTATGCGTGTTCGGTATGTTTAGCAGTACAGTTTGTTTTCTATTTTCTTGCTCTCGATGTCTTTTTACATTACTTTGTAGAAACCATGACACGATAATCACACACACGCGCACACAAACACGCGCACGCTCATAACTTGAATTATTTAACTGGTATTTGTTAGACTGCGTGAATCCATTTATCCGATACCGAAACCAGCGTCTGTCCCTGTAACGATGGTTTCGTGTTGCTGTATCTACTTAGAATAAAGTTATTACAAACGAACTTGCAAATTTACACTCCAAAAAAACTAGATACTGAACTTTAAAAACAACAACATCAATAACAACAACAACAACAACATCAAATAATAATAATAATAATAATAAATAAATAAATAAATAAATAAATAAATAAATAAATAAATAAATAGGCAACACCATTATAAATGATAATGACTGACACTTTCCTTTTGCATATTTTTTTGCATCAGGATACGTTAGTGCGATGCACAAGATAGCAGAATCAAGGCGCAATATCGCCGTCTCGTTTCAATGAATTAATAAATTCATGTTTTCGTGTCCGATACCGACTGTTACGTGTCGATATTATTTTTGTGTCGAATCGGGTAAATGGATTTACAGTCAAATACGAAGAAGACGAACTCTTTCAAAGTGCAGTTGTTCCCGATATTTTTTTCCTCGATACAGGTAACAGGTAGATATCATTTGAAAAGACATGTTTAAAATGATTTTTTTTTTTTTTTTTTTTTTTTTTTTTTGTGGCTTGAATTTGTTTCAGTATGTGCTGTTTTGTGACTGCCTACAATCAACTGTCATACACGTTCAGTCAATGCCAGGCACTGTAGAAGATAACTTTAAGACTGGGTCGTCATTGAACATATCATAATTATTTGCAATACAATTCCAATTTATTTTATTTTCCGTTTCTATTATTATTATTATTATTATTATTATTATTATTATTATTATTATTCACGTAATTATGATTACAATACTTATCAATAAAAGATATAAAAATAATTTTATTGTCTATTTTCTGTCTATTCTTTGAGTTAGAAAAAACGTTCAAGCAAACATGAAAGAATACAGATGTTCAGAAACAATTATGATAATGATGATGGTGATGATAATGAGGGAAAATGTGAATATGATTTAATGACAGATGTTGAGTGCTGATGTAGCCGCGTCCTGTGTTTTAACCCAGTTACACCTGAAACAGCCCAGAGAAACAAGCGGCGGCCACGACGCAGGCAGCATTGTGTCGTAGTTGTTTTGTTTTCAGTGTCAGTGCATCTGCACAGTTTTCTCACATACTTCGATATACACAGCTATCTGACCTACTTGAGTCTTCTCCCAAAACGTTTAAAGCTGATTAACCAACCGCTGATTAAGGCTATGTAATTACACACTCTAATAACTCTCAAAACACGTTTATAAATTACCTTTATGAACATAGTCTTTTAATAAAGTGCCTTTATTTTTCATACATTTTTTCATTTTTCAGTAAACAGATGATTTATAAGCTGTAATGGTTGACCTGCTTATCTGGGTGTAAAATCATATATTTTTGAGTACTAATATAAAAAAATATAAAAAATTTACTTGAAATCAGTTTATCGCATGCTGAATGTTTCTTTGTGTTTTAACTGAATAACTGGTTTGTATGTGTTTGTGTTTGTGTATGTGTGTTGGGGAGAGTGTATAGTTTCCTTAGCAAGAGCAGATACTTTTGAAATAATCTTTGTTCTTTCGTAATAGTTGACATCTCCACTTCAGATTTTCAAAATGTGTGTATATTATCGTAACGAGCAAGCCAATAAAAAGGCTAAATGACATTTATGCGCCATGAGCATTTAAAACAATAACAACTTTCGTATGTACTCAACGACACATAACATTGTGAAATATCATTTAACAGCTGTTTCTTCTTTTATAACCGCACAGTTACGAAACAACTTGTATAATGTATGCATTTATGTATGCATTTATGTATGTATTTATGTATGTATTTATGTATTTTCTATGTAAATGCATATGTATTTACGTGTGTGTGTGCGGGGTGTGCGCACACACACTTTACCTACATACATAATGCACACACATATATCCAGCTGTTTTGTAGAAGTGTCGTATACTTTAATGAGATAGGATTTAACGTGAAAAGATTCGCTGATGCATGAAACAGTCACGCAGGCTCTGAAACATGTTACTGCAGAAATCTGTTTTTTCACTCAGTTGCGGCCAATAAATTCATATACCTGATACCCTAGATTACACCATTTGACAGTTTTAGGTAAATCTCAACACATACTTTATATCTATTTTTTCTCCTGGGTTTTTTTATTTTTTTATTTTTATTATTTTTATTTAAGTATTTTTTTCCCCTTTATTATTATCATCATTATTATTATTATTATCTTTTCATCAGAACTTTAAAAATAAACACGAGAACTGTACAAACAGTGGAGTTCAGATACACATGATTTCATTGCGGTCATCTTAATATGTTTACAATTGTTACTTTTTCATATATTTACGTATTACTGCTTGTTTATACAAAAATATACTTTGGGACACATATACACACATACAACATACACACTAACACACACACACACACATATATTTAAATATTGAAGTTTCGTTAAACAAATTATTCATAGTCCTGGTTTTTGATTTGTTTTTTTCTGTTTCTTTGGCATCTTTATTTTCTCCATTTTTCGCTTTCTCATCGTGTAAACAGAACGCAGTTATAAATACAATGAAACTTCCAAAACCCGAACCTTGTCGGAACCAAGTAAAGAGATTGATGTTCAGATTACTGAAGTTTCACGTAATAAATCACTGGACCGAGGAAATCGTTCGTTTTCAAAGATTTCTGGTTTAGAAATTTTACTGTAGCTTTAAAAAATGATTCGAAAGAAACCCCTCAGTGATGATGACGATGATGATGATGATGATAGTGTTTAATACTCTGCTGAATTTCAAAGATCGCAAAAAGCATATTAAAATACTACTCGTGGTAGGCTACATGTATATAATTAAAACCTCTTTTAAAGCGATAGCCTACATTCGCCTAACTTTGACCTATGGACCTATTCATCCGCTACAGTTTATAACGAATGGTGTAAAACTCAAATCAGGGTGTCAGTGATAATCTGTTCACACGTTACTCGGGATATCCGTGGCAGGACTGAAAACTGGTCAGTCTGATGAAAGAAATTTTGTGCATAAAACGATAATCAAACTCAACTGAAACAGTTTCAAACTTTGGTTTCTTGTTAGATAATTTAGGTTATGGCCCGGGAATGTGGATATTTAGTTTTAAAATGAACTCAGCATAGTGGCTCATGACACAATCTATCTTCTCCTTTTTACCTGCGTGATTGTGCGTCAAGTCAAAAGTTAACAAAGGGCTGACGTTGATGGAATCGTAGTATAAATAAAATAATGATTTAATAACATAGGCTTCCTTACCAGCACTTAAACTGCTTTCTCGTAGGTTATTCTCTCTTTGAATATATATATATATACATACACACATGCACCACTGAAACAATACTAGTTATATAAATAAAAAGCAATAACTACAAAGGGAAAGGAAATGCACATACATCAGTTCTGCTTAGAGAAAGATACCTGTACGAACGGATACTACATAACTCAGAATAATCCTGTAACGCGTCTTACTTCGTTGTGAATCGCACACGCTGCAACCCATAACATGTAAACCAATTAGTCATTTCTACTTCCTGACACTTTTATAATTCTACGTACCGGGTCAACTCAAAATGAGATTAATAATAGAAGGTGTGAAACATAAAACGAATAGTAATTTACTCATTCCGTAAATCCCGTCTCAGAGAAGGATAATGTGATAAAATATAATTTCTCGAAGTTCACTGACGCTGTTATTCTTCTTTTTCAACAAATATCCATGTCACATTCAACTATGTTAAAACCAGTTTTAAGTTTAAAACGTTAATACGAATAGCGTGTCTTTAATTCAGTATACATGGTTTAATTGGATTTAAGATAGTATTTAACTGTCCAACAGGTAACTTACCTGATTTTAAATTTGACCACTGAAAGAGAGGTTTTACCTAGAGATAGTTCAACTTTTCACGACATCAACCGTCATTAAATATGAATTTGCCACCCGTCCTTTGTAAGAACAACGAACAATATTAATTCCTGATACGGTTATTGATTGATTGATTATTTATTTATTTATTTATTATTTACAAATAAGTTCTTATTAGTACTACTAATTTTAAGCATTATTTGAATATGTTTAACCTAGAGCCTAGGTTGGAAAGTTTCGAATCTTGTAATAACATCTATGCAACTAACATTCAAACTGTGACTTAGGTTCTTATCTATTAAAGAAAATATATTCTACGTGGCAGCCTGACGATAAAAGTTTGAAGATAATTGTGTGTGTGTGTGTGTGTGTGTGTGTGTTTGAGAGAGAGAGAGAGAGAGAGAGAGAGAGAGAGAGAGAGAGAGAGAGAGAGAGAGAGAGAGAGAGAGAGAGACAGACAGACAGAGAGAGAGAGAGACAGAGAGAGAGAGAGAGAGAGAGAGAGAGAGAGAGAGAGAGAGAGAGAGAGAGAGACAGAGAGAGAGAGACAGAGAGAGAGAGAGAGGGGGGCACTCTATCGATTACACAAATGCACTTTCTAAAAGGTTCTCAGATTACAAGTAGCAGTGGACATTGTTCATCACCACAGGTCACTGCTGGACAGGCAGCGACCAACCGTATCGAAACGTGACCGCGCGAAATGCTCACGAGACGACCCGGTGACCAGCACGTCTAAGAAAGTGTAAAACAAGAGTCGTCTAGACTTGGATAAAAAGAAGGAAAAACTGGGTGAATCTTGAATTACAAAAACACAAAAACTTAATAATCGAATGGTGCTTCTACTAATCACAAAATGAACATGGGCTTTCCACGTGATTGGCTAACTTGTCACCCGGAAAGCTATATTTAAGCCACTCGGAGATCGACAGCTGTTTTTCAACAGATATTATTGTTAGCTCTACCTGGTCTCCAAATTAAACAGTCCTATTGGCTTGTCACGGTACATAGTTCACAATAGATGGCATTACATCACCAAAAAGCAGTCTCAGCTGTTTTCTTAAGTAAGCCAATGGGAAATCGAGTTTATAGATGATTTTTCTTTTTCCGCCGAAGAAACGACCATTTATTGCAGTATCGCGGGTATTTAAAATACCCTGTTATCGAGGCGTCGAAAAGGGACTCGAGCAATGGCGCATGCATGTGACGATAAACGAAACATGCAGCTATCCGAAGACTCACCCCCGTCATACGTGGTAAGATCTTTTATTTATGACAGTTATAAGAATATGAAGTTTGTAAATTTAAATATACACTCACACATATACATATATACATATATGTGTGTGTTTCTCTCTCTATATATAGAGAGAGAGAGACACACACACATATATATATATACACACACATGCATGCATATATACATATTTAATTTCATATTTTAAACCACAGACATCTGAAAGTTAAGTTTAATAAATAAAAAAATGTATAATGATAATTTATGAAAATTCTTGTAAGGTATTCAGGTTACCTTGAAAACACACCTAGAGATTGTTGAGTTAACGATAACAGCGCGTGAAATCATAAGAAAAAAAAGCAACACGTAATTTTTACGATTTTCACTTTTAACATTTTTAAATATGGCCTTGTTCATTAGACAATACGCTGAACCATTGTTCTGTTATTAAATCTCTACACTTGATCACTACAGGCAGTCGCAATTAGTGGCGTTAACGAAAAATGGTCTTATTAAACTCGATGACTTTGTGCTGTGTATAACCCTTGACTACCATTGTTGCGAGACATTGCATGTTTTAACAACAGTAAACTCACTGATGCTGTCACCAATGTGTCAGCCGCGTTCAACGAAATTTCATAAGAGGATTATCTCTTTAAGCCGGTTGTTCTCTCTTTTGGTAATTATTATACACTGATACATATACTTTCGTTTAAGATGGCTACGGAAATTATCGGAAATTATCGCCAGTGAAATATTTTATTTTTGGATAAGAAATTTAAAAATTAAAGAGAAGTAAACAAATTAATTAAATAAATAAAAATTAAAAACATTTAAAATATAATAAAGTTTTTTTTCTTTATAAAAAGGTACTTCTCTCTCTCTCTCTCTCTGCACAATTTAAACTTACCCCAAACGGCCGAATAAATTTAAAATCAATAAGAAATAAAAATAAGACTTTAAAAAAGAAGTCATTTATTCAAGATAACTTCCATATGATACTGAGATTTGTTCTTTACTAAAATCTGATCTAATACGATCTGTCAGTTTTCTTCTTTCTTTTTTATTTCACTGTTCCTTTATTATTTATTTATTTATTTACTGACTGATTGATTGATTTTTGTGTATGTACGTGTATGTGTGTGTTTCTCTGTCCTGAACATTTATGTCGCAGTTACGCAATTTTGTCTCAGTTCAAATACGTAGACCCGCCTGTCGTTTACAGTTATAAATGTCTGAATAATGTAAAACATGAGTGAATCACATGCACAGAACAAAGAAAATGGCGGCATGCTAATACCGGTAGTTTTTTTTTTTTTTTTTTTTTGTTGTTTTTTTCCACCTTTCTTTTTTCTTTTTTCCTCTTTTTTTTCATTTGTGAAAGAAGATAAACAAACTCCATGCCAGTTATTTCGAGTGTATTATCATAAAATTGTTTAGAAGGGTTTTATTTATTTATTTATTTGTTTTTAAAGTTAAATTAAACAGAAGTAGAAATTATGAATAATATTAATATTAAAAGTATTACGTCTGTTGATGTAGTACTCCAGATGCTATTTCTACTACTGTCACTAGAAGGCTGAATACTGCTTTTTTAATGCTATTATTATTGACTTAAGTACTACTAAATCATCAGTGAACAACGATAGTCTGAGTGTGAAACACGAGTGAACCACGACAGTCTATAGACTGTACATAAAATGTACAGTAATTATTTCAAGCCATTCAGCAAACTGAACGATACAGAATAGAGTATTCAAAATACTCAGGTAACGATTCGCACTGAATTTTTAAACCTGCATTTTCGTGAAACTCAATACAAACTATTTAAGTTTTGTCTGAATGCTTATCTGTGTTTTATTGTATTTTTATTTATTTATTTTTATTTTTTCTTCTTCTTTTAAAAAAAAAGAAATATATATATATATATATATATATATATATATATATGACTGACTAGTTTTTATTTCTTTTCTAGTTTCATTGTTTGTTTTAGCGACGAGCAGTTAAAGTTTTAGTAAAGTTACAGCCTAGGTTGACACGATCTAAGTTAACATTCAAGCTGTATAAATAGGTGCTTGTAAGATTATAGTTCATTTCGGCAGCTTTATTTTTTTCTTTGACAAAATTCGTTGTCGTCGTCTATGTGACATTTTCAATAAAGTGGAATTTTTTTTTTTTTTTTTTTTTTTTAAAAGTGGGTGAAAATCCGTTTGGGTACATGTACACGAGGACCTAAATAAATTTTAAAAAGAAGAAGCAGTAGCAGCAGCAGCAGTAGTAGTAGTAGTAGTAGTAGTAGTAGTAGTAGTAGTACTAGTAGTAGTGGTAGTAGTAGTAGTAGTTCCAGCAAAAACAGCCATGTTTATAGACAACCAATTACAAATAGATAGAAAAATGAAAAAGAAACAGAGATAGCACACAGATGAGCAAACATATATCATAAAATGGACAGCCAAAGACCAGACAGTTAAACAGTTACATTTAAAGGCCCACTACTTAATAAAAATTAATCTGTTGTGCAAATCAGTGAGGTATTTATTGCTTATAAAAGAAACGTTTTGTCTAGTAATATATTCACACTTGTTTTTAATATATTTTTATTCTCCGGTGCTAACGTACCCTGCCGGCAGCTATAACGGATTGTATCGCATGAGTCATTTTATATCGGTCTCTTTTTTTCTTCGATATCTTTATGTTTATCTGTTGACATGAAACTTGGACTTAATCCAGTACAATTATTTTACCGTCTACGGATATAAGAGAAACTAAATATCGACCTTGATCATGAATTAACTTTGTATGCCGTTATAGGCAAAAATTTAAATTAACTCTCAAAAATGTAATCACGCTATTTCAGAATTTTAAATCTTCGTGCAATCTACTTTTTGAATTCGATATACATGTATACATACATACATACATATATATACGGTTTGTGTATACGTGATAATTCAGAAAAAGAAGATTGCATATATAAATAAAAGGTCCCCGCCGTTCTTTAAACTAATATTAAAGTCCAGCTGCTTCAAAAAAGTCTTTTTTCGAAATATGTCTTTGACTCCAATGACAAACTTCTTAGATACAACATTGCACTGTGTCAACGTTTCCATTAAAGTACTGACAGGCCTGGCGTGGGCACGACCTCTCACCTCATCAGTCATGAAAAAGTTATTAATAAATTCTAGTCTGTTATATAAGTATTTTGGCCTTGTAGCATGGTGTACGTTTGAAATTATCATCAGATTATAAGCATAGGTTTACCTTTTCTGTAGAACAAACTTTGTACTTTTTTCACTGAGTCCCCGTAGAGGTTAATTATTCATTTATTATATATAGGCGTCAAACGTCATATCAGCAGTAGAATTTTTTCTTTGTAAACGTGGCCGCTCATCAATCTCTTACGCAACGAATGACATTAACCCAGTTATTTATGAAGGTGAAAACAACGGAACATTTCTCAAACGGGTTTTCAAGTCTAGCTAGATTGTCATAAATGACAGAGCAATGGTTAAACTGCATTCACAGAAACATATATAAAAATTATGTTAAAATCTTTCGTTAAAAGCAAATATTAATTTTCATTGCGCTTTGGAGATTAATTATTTCATTTTATTGGAAATATAACATGTCACCTTATGTACTTCAGGACACTGAAAAAGGAACAGTAAACATTGGTTTCGACAATGATGAAGAGGCGCAAAAGGTAAGCTTTTGAAAAAAAATATTATTTAGTATATTACATATACATGTATATACAAATATATAGATGCATACATACAAACGTAGATACACCCCAACCCCACTCCGCATACACACATTTATAATAAAATGTATGTCAGACTTACTATATAATTAAATATATTTCTTCTCACTAATTAGTTCAAAGCTCCTTAGCTTTTCATTAAATTAGCGTATTCAAAGAGTAGTCATGTTTTTTTAACACCGAGCCGACATAAAACAACAGCTGTTAAAAGCTTCTCAAAAGGTAACTTTTTAAAAACGTATCACTGTTATAACAATGTGTAAACAACACAAAACTCGTTTGTTTCGACAGCATGTTGAACTCTTACATAATAAATTAGAAGCTCAATGACAACTCCTGACTGCATTAAAGGCTAAGTAGTTTGCCATTAAATGGTAATACATTTAATTCATTATTTAAAATGAATATATTCTATCTTATTCCCATTATATACAATGAGTCTAATTCAGTATATATATATATATATATATTGAACTATCTTATTCCCATTATATACAATACACACTAATTCAGTATATATATATATATATATATATTGAACTATCTTATTCCCATTATATACAATACACACATATATTAATCTATCTTATTTCCGTTATATACAAAAAGTCTAATTCAGTATTTATACATGTCTTTTTAATATTTTTAAACTGCATGCTATATTTAGAAAAGAACAGTATATTTTGTTTTTTGTTCGTGCTCGCGTTTTTATTGATTTATTTGAGTTCTGAAAATACTAAGCAGAATAATCCTGCGACGAAACTTTGTTTTTTATGCGGTGTGTGCGCACTCAGTGAAATATTTTCACTGATATGTGACTGACTTTTTTTTCACACTTTATCCTGTGTAAACAACGCTTGCAGCCAACTAGCTTTGCAGATAGCAATGAAAATCCCACTGCCTTAACCAACAGAATGTCCTCGGGAGAAGCGTACACTTGCTAATGTTACCTTGTCGTTTATTGAAAGGTCGCGCTTGTGGCGAATGTTTTCAGTACGATCGCCTGATTGAAATATTGTTTGAAGTTTATTTCTCTTCAGTGATAACAATCAACAAACAATAGAAATGAAGATGAAGACGACGAATAATAATAATAAATTACAGATTTCAATTAAGATTGATAGTTAATATTTCAATACAAGCTGTTGTTCGTACAACCACTTACCAGCAAGCTATAGAAGAGAAAAAAAGAAGCAATAACTACGGATACGACAAATAAGCAAAATTTGATACTGCTCTGAAATGAAGTTGTAATTTTTGTTGAACAAGACGCTATCTAAATTCGAAGTATTGTGAATACTATGAATATTTAAAACAGTAAAACCCTAGAAACCTTAGAGTAACATCATACCCTTACTATCACTTGCTTCACAGCAGATTAACATAGAAACCTCGATAATCTGTAAGTATGGAACCAACTAGTTAACAACGGTTTGTTACAACCACTTTTCTGGAGCAGAACGGATTGTGATCAACTGAAACAAATCATCAGTGATCAGCCTGGCAAAACAGCCACGTGAGGAAATCTAGTAGTAGAGTCTCCCACGTCGTTTACACTTCACACCTCACTGTTTTTAACTACAACTCACCGCAGAACGTAATAACTAGCAGTACTGTATTTGGCTTATGTGAATTCGAAACTAATGGCACAATTACGTTAGCGTTTAATCCTTCGGGAGATAATTTCAAAGTACTTTTCAAATTATATATTTTATAAAAATAAAAGACCTAAAAAGAAAGGAAAAAAAGAAAAAGAAAGAATTTTTTTTTAAAATTTAATACTAATAAAATATATAAATAACAAGCATAATGTACATATGTATTTAAATGTTTATACGTATGAATAAACAAATTGCTCTAAATATGAAGTTACACGAACATTAATGTAGCAGTAAACGAATACAAATGAATATCAACTATATTTAATACAAAATATTTATTTAAAACAGCCTTCTGTAGTTTGTGCACTCATCGTTGAATCTTCTTCTGGATGTCTTTTTTTAAATACTTTATCTATCTGGCTGCTCTTGGTTTGTCTGCCAGTCGGTCTACATCTCTCTCTACCTCTCTTTATTTCTTAGTTTATTTTGAAACGCCAAACCATGAATTTAATAAATTAGACAGGTGTAAATATGCATAATGCCTTTAGGATATGAAATGTTATGACAAGTTTATTACGTGGGATGACTCATCCATCTTTAACATTTCACACTGATTTATGTCTGTTTAATCAAACATAATAGAAAAAAAAGTAATAGAGAATAAAACTGAAGACAAGAAAAGGAAATAACTTCAGAAATTTTGAATTTAGTTGGTCAAAGGTTTCAGGATGCAGCTGAAAGGTCAAACTGAAGGAAACTATAAAAATAGAATGACACGTTTTGTCTCGAAATTAAATGACATCCTGGTACATTTATTATGCAACTTAGTCAAAGAAAAAAAAAAAAAAAAAAAAAAAAAAAAAAAAAACAGAGAAAAAAAAGAAGGAAAACATATCTTCATACAACGCCACGCCAATATGTAATACACTTTTAAAATGAATGAATGAATGAATAAATAAATAATAAATAAATAATATCTGAAACATAAGTTTATTGTTCTGATAATGACCACAACGACAAAACTTAACATGATAAGTAATAATAATTATCAAACGATGCCATGCCAATTATTGTGCCGATTAAATAAAGCAAAAAAAAAAAAAAAAAAAAAAAAAAAAAAAAGTCTACTTTTTATTACAGTATCTGAAAGACAATCAGCACATTTCACTTATTAATTCTGTGTTAACATACGCAGATAATTTTACATGCACGCTGTATTTTCAGCAACATGCGGTTACTGTTGAATCGAACGGTGCTACAGTGGGAGCGACCAAAGAAGAAGAAGAAGAAGATCCATGGAAAGTGACGGTATTTGAAGTATCAGAAAAAGCCTGGGCAGGTAAAAACATGCCATCTTGCTATTATTCATTTCGAATACTACGTTGCTATACTAAAGATCATTCAATTGCTATACCTTTACATCATTTTACTGTTCATTTCGCTATTCTAACCAAATTTTTCTTCAATTTGCATAATCCATTACTGTATAATAATAGAAAAATAAAAAGCTATAATTCATTGTCATGTAATATTTTCGTAATTTTTATTACCTTTCACTGCTATCGTGCATGAATATTTTCTTTTTATTAATGCACATCACGAAATGGCCTTTGATTTTTCTGTTTACAGATCTCACTTGTATGGGAAAGTTTCGTCGTCTGTCGAAATATGTCTTGGGAATTAGTCTTATTCTGGGGTTGCTGTACATGTTCATCTGTTCACTGGATTTTCTCAGTACAGCGTTCAAACTACTGGGAGGTAATGTTCTCAGCTATTTTTATTACTACTGCTATTATTACTGTTAATGTTCCTTGCAGCGCTCATTATACCATTTCCCGTTTCACCAAGTGCTTCACAACTGATTTATCAAAAATCATGGTATTTCCTTTATATGAAACGATATATACTACTGTATCTTCTCTATACAGATACATGTCAATATGCATCACAAAGTAGTTGTATTTAAGTATTTACATCATACCATTATTATCATTATTGTTATTATAAATTGTTGTTATTATTGCTGCTATTATTAATTTTTGTATTGTTATATATTACTTTTACAATCTGCCGTGTACTGTGTAAGTATATCTAACTGATGATTGCTCGGTTTCAGGGAAGCAGGCTGGACGTGTATTTCAACAAAATAAAATTCTTCACAATCCAGTGGCTGGACTCATGATCGGCATTCTCGTCACTGTTCTGGTCCAGAGTTCATCCACATCGACTTCTCTCATCATCAGCATGGTTGGCGGTGGACGTAAGTTTTATACAATTTCCTCTGTAAGTTTCACGCAGGAACGCATATTCAAGAGTAATAGAAAAAAAAGCTGCAGTATTAAAAATAAAAAATAAAAAATAAAAAATAAAAAATAAAAAATAAAAAATAAAAAATAAAAATCAAGAAGAAAGAAAACAAATCTGCATGTCACTCATGCTTTCATTTACTTATTTTTCTATTTCTTCAGTTTTGGATATTCGATCATCTATTCCAATGGTTATGGGAGCGAACATCGGCACATCAGTCACTAACACAATTGTTGCTCTTGGTCAGATTGTCAACAAGGGTGATTTCAGGAGAGCTTTCGCTGGGGCCACGGTTCATGACATGTTCAACTGGCTTTCTGTCTTTATTCTTCTTCCACTGGAGATCGTATCAGGTTAGTGTAATTCTGTTCTCATTTATTTATTTATTTATTTATTTATTAAATATCAGACTACGCAAAGCTTTAATGGATAAAATAGGCAGAGAAAAAGTAATAATGCTAAAATTGATATTCCTTGCAGGTTATCTTTTCCATTTGAGTGAAGCTATTGTAAACAGCATGCATCTGCAGCAGAATAAGGGAGCCAAAAAGGAGCTGCTCAAAGTCATTACTAAACCATTCACAGAACTCATCATTCAGGTTCGTTGATCGAGAACTGGCTGTTGAATTAAGAAAATTACGTCTTACTTATTTTCTACAACATTATACACGTTTAAGGTTTTTATTCTTTGAGTGAATATTTTATTCTGTAACTTGTAACAATCAACATAGTTTTTATCAAAATTATTCAATTAATTTTCAGTGTTAAAACCTTGACACTGATTAATTTAAATCTATGGAAATCTATGTTACAAAGCGATAATTTATTTATTGATTGATTTATTTATTATTATTATTATTATTACATTTGTTGTTATTTTTGCAAACTATTTTTCTACTATTGTAACTTCTTTCTTCAACAGATTGACAAGAATATTATCACGGACATCGCTACAGGGACGGAAATACATAACGCTAAGAGCATGATGAAACTCTGCTGTGATAAAGAATCGCCCTCGTCATGCTGCACGACTAAAGTGGAATCTGTGTCCAAGTCGTGGAACACTGGCGCCAGCTACGAACAGAAAGCAGAGTTCTGCTTTGGAGATCTGCCTACCTGCGTTAAAAAACCAGCATGCATGACCGAATTTTGGGAATCCCAAACTACACCACAAGGAATATACGAGAAGTTTGTATGCGAGTCGAAAGCAAATACTGAATCCTGTTGCAAACACTCCAGGGATACTTTTAGCTGGCTCAGTGAAGAGAGAAACTTCACTATCACAGAAAAGGCTTCTGTATGCCAAAACTGGACAACATGTCAAGATGGAGGACAAAATTGTATGACTTCAGCCTGGAACTACACTAAGATGAGTGCCAACAGCAGCAAAGAGACGGAAGAATTCAGCTGTGCTGTCTGGATACAGAACGAGACGCAGTGTCTAAAACCATGTAAGAGTTTCCATTCATTTTATTTATTTATTATTATTATTTATTTATTTTATTTTATATCTATGTGTCTGCATAATTTATTAAAATCTTTCTTGACAACAATAAACCAGACTATTCATCAGCTGAAGTTACCGGAATAAGCACAACTGATAAATGAGATATGAAGAATGATGATGCTGAATTAGTTTAATTTAAGACGTTTATGAAATTATTATAGTATTAATGCATTTGTTATTTTTAATATCTGTTATTTTATTAATTTTATATTATTTATTTCTTTTTCTTTTTACTAATATGTTAATAATCTGTTAAACTCCATTTATGTATCTAAACAATGGGGTATTTTTCGACGCCACTAGTGGTTGTCGATATAATCTGACAAATAGTAATTTTAAATTTTCGTTCTGTTCTAATGAAATATGTCTGTTTGGGTCATCAAAAATATTTACTTTATATTTATATTTTTAATTTACAGGCGAGTATTGGTTTAAACCACTGGCATACAAACTGAGTGATGAGGCAATAGGCGCCATTATGCTAGTGATATCGCTCCTGATTCTTTGCATTTGTTTAATCTGTATCGTCAAACTTCTGAACAAACTTCTCCGAGGCCAGATTGCAATTATCATCAAGACATTCATCAATGCTGATTTTCCTGGCTACATGTCTGGTCTCACCGGCTACATAGCCATTCTTATAGGCGCTGGACTCACTATCCTCGTCCAGAGCAGTTCCATCTTCACGTCAACGCTGACACCTCTTGTAGGGATCGGCGTCATAGAGATTGACAGGATGTATCCTTTGACTCTTGGTGCTAATATTGGCACGACCACCACAGGTATCCTTGCTGCAATGGCCCAGCCTGCCGATACTATTGCAGATTCCCTTCAGGTTGCATTCTGCCACCTGTTTTTCAATATCTCTGGCATCATTCTCTTCTACCCAATACCTTTTCTTAGATTTCCTATCGGAATTGCTAAATTTCTTGGTAATGAAACGGCAAAATATCGCTGGTTTGCTATTTTGTACCTTCTGATTTTGTTCTTCGTACTTCCTGGCTTTGTATTTGGCCTTTCCATAGCTGGGACAGAAGCTTTGGCAGGCGTCTTAGTCCCCATTGCCGTACTGGCTATTATCGTGGGTGTAATCAAAGTTCTTCAGCGCAAGAAGCCTAGTGTCTTGCCTAAAAAATTACGGAACTGGAAATTTCTCCCTGAATTTATGCGATCGCTGGATCCTGTCGATAGGGTGATGCAAAAAGTAATGTGCAAATGTTGTTCAAGATTTAAAAACGAAAAAATGGACACTGCGGATATTGTACCTACAAAGACAATTAACTCTATGCAAAAATATGAGGAAAATACCCCATTGTAAGAAAGCACCATATTGGTGACTTTGAAATTTACAAACATTTTATATCTATGATGCATCTTCTGTTTTAAAATTTATTATTATTATTATTTTTTAATATAAATGAGTGGGGAACAGATCACGAATCGAATGTGGTCAGAGTGAAAATACAGTTTTCCTTTCATTTGAATACTGTTTATTTTAACAAATATATCAGCGTATAATACTAATTTTGATGTCATGTATTATATGCAGGAGAAAGAAATGAACATTTATGAATCTTTCGCAACATATATATTTTTTTCATAATAAAGGTAAACAAGGATAACACCATTTTAAATAAATAAATAAATAAATAAATAAATAAATAATTACTGAAATACGATACACATGTAGGGGGTTAAACGCAATACATTTGTACGGAGATAAATTTATTACTTTACCGGAAAGCTGAAGAAGTAACACCTTTTTCTTTGCATTTTAACTATTATTTGTATTTTAAATGTATTTTAATCAGCTATCATATTATCAATATATTATCAAGACATATTAATACTAAAAATATGTTTACTTATATTTCAATATTTAAGAGAGTGTGTGTGTGTGTGTGTGTGTGTGTGTGTGTGTGTGTGTGTGTGTGTGTGATTGGTATGCTTCTGTAAGCATATGGAATTAACAGACGTTTAAAGTATTGAACAGTTTATGGCCACAATATTGTAAATTTCGTTTAACCAGAATTTTAAGCATTTCCATGAGAGTTCTGAAATAAGAAGCTATAATACAGTATTATGCTGGTAATCAGTGAGAGAACATAGTAAAAATGCAGCCTGTTATAAAAAATACTGAATAATGATATCTATTAATACTTTAAAACGTACGTGACCAACAGAAATAGTTTTGTATAAAATATGCATGCATAAATGTTAATTTTTTTTTGATGGAAAGTCGAAAGAAAAACTACTAATAAAATATCAATTTCAATGATTTTCTCTGACACTCTTTGCATGTTCAGTTTTCTTTTTTCTTTATTAGACCAACTGTTCATATACTAACATGAAGGAAAAATCGTGAAGGAAAAATTTAAATTCTTATATTGTTGCTGTTGTTTTTATAAAACACTATCTGCCTAAATTTATAATAAAGATCACCGTGTATATTGTAAATATTCATATCTTTCTTGTTTTCTTTTATTTATCATTGTATCTGTAAAGTCCTTAGTCATATGCATGACGCAGTATAACTGTATTTTGAAAAAATTACGTTGTTTGTCCTTAAGAAAACCAAACATTTATATTTTTTTCTTCCGTCTCGGGTTAACAGAAAGTAAATTATTTACCCGTTTTGATGCGTCACATTTTCTAACTGTCCTCTCAGTCAAAAGCGGTGACCTATGTATCAAGAATGAACCTTTATTGTCTTAAAAACTACATGATTAATGGAAACGTTTTATTCGCAGTGGTCTTTTTCGTACAAGCAGGATGTTGATGAGTGACAGTCGTGGCACAATCATTTGTTTTATTTCTGACAAATAGAAGTCATCTTTGTCTGGAGGAGTAACGCCTAAAGGGAAACTGTCTTGAACACAGCAACTTCATTCAGTACATTCCTCACTTTTACTATACAAATAGAAATAGCGTTATTTTTTTTTTTCTCTCTCTTACAAATAGTTTTAAATGCGACACTTTTATCCTGAATTTTTCCTGTCTTTGTTGTCTCGACATACAAGCAGTTATTATCAAGAATAATAACAGGATAATATAAATTAGGATTTTAAATACAGTAAATTCAGAAAATGCACCGGTCTGAACACGTAACACCCATCTTTTAGACAAAAATAAAGAATTTACAGTCTGGCCATCGTAATATTTCTCACGGATAATAATCAAAGACAGACGAAAATTTTGTATTCACTCTTAAAGGACAGCTTCTCTGACTTTAACAGTAACGTGTTAGTGGCGCCCGAGCACCCGTCGTATCTGCCGTATCATCTTTCAGTATTGTTCCCGTTTTTACTGTCTCTACATTATATATATATATAATAAATAAAATGAACTCATCACTGATTTCACAGTAGTCTTAAATCATAAAAGCTTAGTCACAGCATGCGTGCGTAGCGTGATCGATAGCAGGGTTAATGCTCCACATTGATTCCCCACGTCTCACGACTATCTGGTTTATAGAAAGGTTCATCAAGGTGTCGTGAAATATGTAAATGGGTTTTAGCCAGATTATTATTTAAAGACCACGTTTGACATCTAATAGCCAGTAACATTTGATTATTTAATGTATTGTTTTTGCAAATTACTTACTATTTATTAATTTAATAATATTATTATTCAGTTATTTAATTATTATAATTTTTTCCTGCAAAGTAATGATACAATATAGCATTGTGAATTTTCCTACACAAAGACCAGCAGATATGTATGTCCTGGGGAAATACAAAGCTCATAAATAAAAAGGATTAAGTGTCATTCTACTGGAATGGCAGGAAATAATGTAAAAACACACAAAACAAACATACCATAAACTACCTTCTTGTAGTTTTGTACAACTGTAATTATTAAGATGAAGACAAGATCACTTGACTAACTTTGCAAACAGCAACTGTTCAATTGCTGACAGGGGAAAATATGGATTCTGTTTTAACTGAAAATTAGCAACAACAGACATCAAATTTACTATGAAACATTTTTATTAAATATGTTATTAAGGTATGCTATTCTATTTACAAAAACACAAAATTCCATATTATTATTATGCATGATGTTTATGCTATACACCTTATTCCCCCATATGATTCTAAAAAAAGATCTTAAAATAATTTCACAAATCACATTTCACACATATCTAAATGAAATCAAGGTAAAGTGAATGTGAATTTTTAACTTATTACACTGAACAACTAAATAACACTAATTCTGACAAAGTATTATAAGTTTAAAAATACAAATCTAAGCTACAGCTCAGGGTATATTTCAAAATATCAATATAAAAATGACTAATCAGGCAATATCACCTTAATAATTATTACAAAATAACACACATCTAATAAAGAAAATTAAATATGTTGTTTTAAAAGCACTCTAGCTCCTAAAGTCTGGCAAATAAAATATGAAACAGATTAAAGACTGACAAATATGTTGTTTTTGAAAATTCATTCATTTATGTTTTAAAAAGTTACTGATTCAGTCAGATGCATGCTGTTAATCATACATTTTTTCTTTCTTTGTTTTCATTATTTGATTACTATTGTTAAATTAATACTTCTCATTTTGCCTCTGTGTAAATCTGCAATTAATGATGAAATTTACAGATCTCATGTTTGAAATCATATTGTCATCAAATATATTACACTGCTGATAATTTTACATAATACATGCTCACTTAATGCTTATTATTATTATTACTCAAAATAGTTCAACCTAATTTATAAAAAGCTGTATTGTTTCATTACATATCAAATCAGTTTTGTTATAAAATCCAGTTCAGTTCTGTATCACTACTATTTATACAAAAGAAATCACAGTTCATAAACGACTTCTAATGAAACATTTTAAAAGCAAAAAAACACAAACAATAAAATAAATGTAGTAATAACCTTTTACCTATCTATATAAGGTTACTGTTGACTATATATTTTGTATAATTAAAACAATCCAAACATCATCAACATTTTCTGAATACTACAAACAAAACAAGGGTCACACACAAGCATTAAATATCAAACAGGAAAGAGGTGTATCCAAAAATATTTTGCAAAATGTTATAATTTCATTTTGTTATTTAAAAAAAAAAAAATACAGCACATTATGGCTTAACTGCTAACCATTTTAATCAGCAAACAGAAAACTTGTTCAAATTCGCAGACTAAAATAATAAATAGAAGAAAACTAAGTTGTTCATACTAAATCCTTAGCATATTAAATAAAATTAAAAAATATAAAAATAAATAAATAATTACACAATTATACAAACCCATTTTGTAATGAAAGCAGTTGAATTGTGGATTGGAAGTTATTTTACAACTTTTGTCAGCTTTTTTTTTTGACTAAAAAATTCCAGTACGTTGTTAGAATTTTTACTTTTTAATTTTGTTCACTTCTGTTTACAGTATTACTTTTGCAATTTTAATCATATAGCAAAAAAACAACAAAAAAAAACATTTATTTTTTTCACTTTAGCATTTGTATGTGAGTAAGTTGTTTTCTATCAAAAATGTTATTAAAAAAATAAGTCATTGTATATACACAATATATTTTTAAAAAAGCCTCAGGTAAAGAGTACACTGGTTCAGTGTTATCTCCAAAGTAATACAAACTTTTATAAACCAATTTAATTTTCATTTCAAACATACATCTAGCATATTGTAACAAATGGCAGACTGAAAAAAACTATAAAAAACTCCTTTTAAGCATTTATCATTTCATGCATGAGTAAGATGTTTTTCAGCAAAAATTTTACTCACTAAAAAATCATTATATATATATATACATTACATTTAAAAAAAAAAAAAAAACTTAAAGTGCAATGTACACTGGTGTCTGGTGTCAATATGTGTGTCACCACAGTAATACAAGATGTACCTTTTAAAACTGAGCTGAAAATAGCATCAAATTTTATCTGAAACATCTGTATAGCATAACAACGGGTGAAAAAAAGAAGAAAAAAGAACACTCCCAAGTCAGAAGTTTTTGTAAAACTAAGTGTTTTTCACCATGCACGCTTAGATACAGATCAGAAATTTAATGTAAACTCTGATCAGAGACAAAAAGATTTAATATGCCAAAAAAAGACAAAAAAAAAAAAAAATAAAATAAAATAAAAAATGTAATAAAAGAGTAAAATATCTACAAAAAAGTAGATTGGGAAACTTTATAGACATCTGAACAAGCTTGAAATGATTATTTCAAAATGAATCACAGCTTTTAAAAATTTGTTGTTTTAAGTAATCCAAACAAAAAATGAGCTACAAAATGAATGATAAGAGCTCAGCTAAAAATGACTGTGTTAATCTACATCAGCTATGTTATAATCAGAACACACAGCTTCTTCCTTGCCAACAGATGGCATTTTACATATATCTTTTGGTGCCTGGTCATCTACATCATCTGGTGCCTTGTCATCAGCTGAAGAATCACTAGGATTGTCATCTGATATCTGTACTGGTTTTTCCTCACCCACTGTACTTGCAGAAACTTCAACAGGATTTGCATCTGAAGAACTTGCTGAATCAGACATTTCCTCCTTGCCCCCAGATTCATCTAATTTTGCTGTGGAAACTTTTGATTTCTTTTTTTTATCATCTAAGTTAGGAATCTTGCCATGGTTTACTTCTTTATTAGCACCTTTAGATAATGTTACAGATTCCTCTTCCTTCTTCACTGTTCCAGCTTTCTGTGTTTCTTCTACTGAATTATTATCCTGGCCAGCTTTTGTTTTCTCTGTGGTATTCGTAGATGGTGTACCTGAAATAAAATTTAAAAAATAACAAAAGTTTGATTTGTAATATATATGATAAAAATAGACATTTATTATATCTTATTTTAAACATACAAGTATATTAGTACACATTTGTAGCCAACTATTCCCATTTAATGTCTAACTGACTAAACAATATTTATATCCCAATAATTCAATATTTTAGTTTCTAATTAAATAATAATATTTAAAAAAAAAAATGCTACCAATTCCTTAAATGCTGCTATGTTTCACTGAAAATCTCTGTATATCACATAAAAAGAAAAAGAAAAAAGAAAGAGTTTATTTAAGTACAGCTATCTCTTATTTAGCATCATCCCTTGATGTGGATGGTGGAAATGCTCAACATTTTCAAATTTCACATGTGAAAACAAGCACTAGCATTTTCTACAAATTATATACCTCTTTTAAGCTAATCTTAAACAGTTTAGTGAAACAGTTTGCATGCTACTGCAGAATTCATGGAAAAAACCCCACTAAAACTATTCAAGCTACTCTTGACAGATTTTTATTTAAAAGTGCATAAACACTGTTGAAACTGCTACTTTGCGTTTAATAGATATTTTAACTCTTTTACTTTTTTTTATTTTCATAGTTATATTAAATATATTTTATGTAGTTGAATATGAATTATTATTTATTTTTTTATTTTTATTTTTTTTTTTAATTCAACATTCAGTCGAGGATCAATTATAATATTTACCATTAATTATTATATTTGGTATTTCAATATGTGGGATAACACTGGTTGTGTTGATCACAGCTGCTTTTTTTAATGTTTTATTATTTCCTCCTAGCTGTCTGTACAAAAGGAATATAAATCACCAATTTATGTAATTAGGTTTAATTTAATTTAAAGTAATTAAAATAAAAATACTCACATTCACAATTCTCCATTTCATAAAAATTCACACCAGATTTACCATCAAAAGGTTCAATTCTTATTTAATAATGAAATAAATTTTGTCTTGAGGCACATCATGCCAACTGTTATTTAAATTTTAGTGAAAATGGAGTCTTTGAAAAACTCATAAAAGGAGTTCCAGACAGCTCTACCTGGCTCTAAAACAAGAGGTAAGGCAACACTCAACTAAAATGGAATTCTTAACCTCTTTTAAGAAAAGAGTGCAACTTTTCCAGGCCACTGTAAAAATGGTCTTGTTGAACAGGTCTACTAAGTTGCTAAACATTCTCTTGGCAGCTAGCTATCTGGCATAAAGGTTTAATATGAAAATAGTATTTTATAAACAGTTTGAATCTCATGCCTTGTGTCAATAAATCATTTTATTACCATTTTGTTTTTTAGTTTTTCATTTCCACAAATATCTGGAGCACACTGGTTAGAAATGTGTGATGTAAATATATTAGTGAATTGGCTAGATGTTACAGATGATGTGCAGCCAATAATATCCTGTTGGGCAAACTATGTTCCCTGTCCTACATGGAATGGTAATATTTTAGTTTAATCTTACAAAATGAAAATAAATGATAATGATTAGTACCTGACAATAAAACATTTGTTGCATTTGTTTCAGATGTTTTTTTAACAGGTTCTGGTTTCTTTCCATGGAGTTCTGCTTGTAAAGCTCGACACAATGATTCTAGTTTGCTGCATTTGATCATTACTGTCGACAAGTCACTCTGCACCTTCTTTTTCTGAAAAAGAAATAATAAATTGTAAAATTAAAAAATTAGTCTCCATTTCTATGTCTGTCTGCCTGCCTTTCTCTGGAAGTGTGTGCATGTGCATGCATGTGTGTATTAATATAAACATTATGACAACGGCACAATTTTTAACAGATTTAAACATAAATATAACCACACTGTTTTACTGATCTCTTGATTGTCTTTCTGTCAGCTATAGATAAGACTGTAAGAACAAGCTGTATGTACTAGCAGTGAACAGTATCATTAGTATTAATATCAGCATTAAAACAAAGGTATTTGTGAAAGCATGTTTCTATTCTACTTCTAAATATAAGAAAAAACTCCAAATATTTAATAATTAAGTGTCAACAGTATTTTATTTCTAAACACAAATCCACAGGTGAATTTTATACCATTCAAAAAAACCCAAATTGCCTAATTTTATAAACATATAAAATGTTCAGATGATTATATACTTCCAAACTCACACATACATATATAACGAGTCACTGCACTAGGATACAAATTACATGTGTGGATATAATCACCATGCACAGCAGCAATTTTGCACTAATTGGCTGTTCCACTTCACCCACATCTCACTTGAGGATGTGCACCCTTTGCTTGCTTTTCATTGGTTTATCTTATGTTATTTGTGGGATTCCAACATAAAAATACAGGTGGGAAATCCACAAGTATTCCTCATTTTGAATATTTCTATCTGGTTGAGTTTTACTGTATCAATGCTGACTTTTAAAAACTTACAAATTTTCAACATGCTTAAATCACTTAAACTGTATATGTGACATGAATGAGAAACAGCTGGATATATTAAATTGGTTTTCATCTTGCTGTCTTTGAACTTCTATCAAGAATGTTCAAGAATGCTAAGTGTTATCTTTACCGTTTGAAACATGGTCAGTTCAGCATCAGATTGACAAAGAGTCATGGCAGACCAAACTTCCTGCTTAATTACTTACATTTGAGGATGCATTATGTTGACTTAGTCTTCTTAAATTACTTATATCTTACATAAGAATGATGGAAAAAGATGTCTAATGTTATACTGGTATTGTTCATCCATCAGTCTCAAGTTTGGATGTCTCTGGATTTTAAAATTTTTTAAAAATGGAAACCTATTTACAAATCAAACAAACAGGTGCTATTGTATTCTGTGTTGATTTAATTTTTACAGGTCATTCAACCCAATTTTGAATTCCTTTTTCTTATTATAATCCACCCCCCCCACTTGTTTATTTTGCCAGAAATTATTTTAAAATGTAGGGATTTCCAAGCTCTTTCAAACTATGTTATCTGTTTTCAGGTTTCTGGGGTCTTACCTATATAAACAGAAGTGAAAAAACACATCTATTTACCTGTTCTGTTACATCAAGGAAGGCTTTGTTACTCGTTTCCCACTTTGCACGCCATGAAGCCCCTTCCTTCTCCAGTTTTTTTATTCGCTTTGCCATCTGAAATAGAAACACTGCATTAGTAATAAACACATTGTACTGTTCAACTGTTGAAAACTAGCTGTTGCTCACAGCAGTGCATAATGCACTTATCACATTCAATGTAAGACTTGTACAAAACAGTTTCCTTGTTGCAGTAAACACAAAGAATGTGTAATGTTAACATAAATGATTAATTTGACACTTTAATATTAAAATTAGTAATATTACATTATTAATTGTAGAACAACCTTTTACCATTTCTATTTTTAGAAATTAAAATGTATCTCTGAAGTATAAGCAACTAACAATTCTATGTTACATGATACCAGCCTTTGTTAACAATAAAATATAACCAACATACTTATTCTCAAAGACTGATGTAAAAAAAACAACCCAAAATAACAAATAAAGTATTGACTTTTGTATTCAAGCTATCAGAAGTATGTTTTATAAAACAAAATCTAAAACTAAAATTTAGAAATTAAAACAAATTATTCTTGCTGTGTACAATTTGTATTAATTACCTTATCCATTTCAGTTTTAAACTTCTGAAACATGTCATTGCTGCGGTTTATTGTGCTCTGAAATTCTTCATAACGTTCCTTGTACATGGTTAGCTATAGAAACAATAAATATAATTCATTACAAACAGTTAGTGTCCACTACGATTGTTACTATACAGCTCAAGCTAATACTCATTAATACATTTTTTATTTAATATATAATGTTCAAAATTATGTTATCTATAAAGAACCATTTCCAAAAATGGCAAAAGTAGTTCAAAACAAGTTATTATATTTAAGTCATTTAGGATTCTAAAAATGAAACTGAAATAACCAACAGTATTAAGAATTTTTACCTTTGCAAATATGGTGTCCCTTTAAAGTGATTTTTAGAATTTACTTTTCTTTTAATAAATATTAGCTGAGTGTAAGTTTTTACAAACCTGTGCTTCTAAAACCTGAGCTTTCTTTTGTGATTCTGTTGCTTGAAGGAGAAGCTAAATGAAAGAAACATACATTCAGAAGACATGAAGATGTATTAACAAAAAAATTATTTACTATGCAGAAATGAGTTTTTACTAGCCCAAAAATGTATAACATTTAGTACAAATTATAAACAATTTAAAAATTATCATGGAACAGCACTGAAGAAATGGGAAATAAAAAGTTCTGATGAAATGATATATTTTTAGTTCACTGAAGCAACATGTTTTGCTACAGACAATATTAAAAATAATACAAAATATTTTAAATTTCTAAATAGGAAACATTTTAATGATAAAATAATTATTTTATATTATATTCTCAATGCAAAAAATTTAAAATGCATTTATAAAACTGGATCATTAATTTTTTTAAAACATATGTATCAGGTAAACAAGATACAAGCCCATTTCAAAGCTATTACCAGTTCTTTTTCCTTCTTTCCTCGTTCTTCTTGTTCAGCCATAATTGCATTGGCTTGTGCAAGTTTAGCATCAGCCAATTGTTTTTCCAGTTCTCTGTGCTTCATAATCTTTTCAACTTGCTATAAAAAACAGAAATAAAAATTCTTGTGCCGATTTCTTGATTCTGGTGAAAATTATATTAAATGAACATCAGGTAAAATCATTCAGTGGTCGAGTTCGAACCAGAATAACCCCCAGTGACAAACTAATTCAGATCACTAAATCAAATCCATTAGGTTACTTTTTCTATAAATATTATTCTATAAAAAATAATTTGCTACTAATTAATAATAACAGTCTATTATAAGGTAACAGGTGATGTTACAAATGTTAACTTCCACTATTAATGAAAAAGCTTTTTAAAAAGTTGAAATGTAAAGCAAGAAATGTGATTTTGGGGCCTCTGTGGGTGAAAAGAACAAGAGACTGCAGCTGTCTGTATTTTGTTATTATAATAACTAAGTAAGTACATATTTAAAATAACTTGTATTATTCTTTCTTTTTTGACTGGAGTTATTTCCCATGGAATAATTTACAACTTTTGTTATATTTGTTTTTGGAAAAATATTTGTATCTAATACAAAGTTACTGTATTGAAAACTGAATAAAGATAAATATAATGAATAGAAGGGTGTTTTTTTTTCATAAACATACCTGCTCTCTCTTCTCATACTGCTCAATGAAATTCTTTAGTTTCATTGCAAGATCAGCATTCTCTTCCCTTAGTTTGGTGTTACGTTCATGGTTATCTGTCATCTGTGTCTGAATTTCACCTATTGTTGTCTGAAAACAAAAACAGAAAATAAACAACCACTTAAATTAAATTACATGATTTATGAGTAAAGACAATATATCAAATATAAATTATGTCACTCAAAATTCCTCAGAATAATGAATGATTTAAGCACAAATTTGTGTAAAAGACTTAAAAGTATATACCCATATATTAATATATATTTTTTAAAGTGATGAAATTAAAACAAATGTTAATTATTTTTCATGTCTGTAACAGAAGACACAGTGATTCACTGGGAATAAGGAAATCCCCACCTTTAATGTGAAGACTGCACATTAGGGTTCACAATACTGTTAAATAATACATTTTACATGAAAAAACATTACTGGAAATAATAATCATAATAATATGCCATAAATTTTTATTAATATGAAATAAAATCTATTAGCACACAAAATACAAAATTTTGATCATTTGTATGTGTCATGCTTGTATCATTTGACTCACTTTGCACTTTCTTTAACAAATTAGGCCAATAAATCTAATGAGTTAACTCCATCTTGTGGTTTATTCATATGGAAGTGGGATATTCATTTATCATTTTTCTTTTCAGTTGAAAATGTATCATTTATTAAAAAAACAAAAACAAACAAACAAACAAAAATTTCGTTTTCAACATACCTGAAACTTATTTGATATCTCCTTCCTTTTCTCATCTTCTTCTTTAGCTCTTGTCAAACTTTCTTCCTATTATAAACAGTTTATAAAAGTGATAATTATTTTATTAGGACAAATGTCCTTTCTTTGTGTATAATTTTTTAAGATTTTAAAATGAATAATAAAATTGCATTTGATGTTGATATTGGGTTCTGTTATTATTTTACTACAGGATGTATTTATAACAAATCTTAAATCATTGGCCTTAATTTATGATTATTATTTCACAACAAGAATACAACAACTAAAACATTTTTATTAAACCTTAATGAGCCGGTTGTGCTTCTGCAGTTCACGACACAGACTTTCCAGCTTGCTTTTAGCCATCACAGCCTTTGTATGTTCAAGTTGCAGCTGATCCTTTTCTCTAATTACCTACAGAAAATACAGTAACAAAAAAAAGTATGTATATATAAACACATACACACACACAAAACAATACACATATAATGCTATTATAAAATTAAAAGGAAACAAAGTTTCTGATGATAAACCAAAAAATGATATAAAAAGTCTGTATGTACACATAAGGAAAAAAAGAGAAAAAATAATTCAAAAAGTAATATATAAAAAATTAGTAATAAAATAAAATAACAAATTAGCATTATACATTTAGAACAGAAAAGAAGAAAACATTAAGAAAAAAAAAAGTCAATTACAAAAACCACAAAAAAAAAAATAGAAGACAAAAACCCAAAGTAACTTCAAAGATATATCAAATTTTTTTTTTACAAGATATTCGTCAGCAAAAAAAAAAAAAAGAAACCCCACAAACAAAAAACACAACTGAAAAATGAAAAAAAAAAAAGGAATTAAATGAATTCAATTAAAAATGGAAAAAGATAAAAGAATCAATATAATTAGAAACTATGTTTACAGTGAAACTCATCAACTATTCAAAGATAACTAGTGGAAATGAATTATCAGTAGACAATATTATTATATTTATGATCACCAGTAACATTTTAGATTTTAATGAAATTTGTCTTAATAATAACAATGATCTTATAATTAAAATGTTATGAACTTCTCAAATCATGCAAAAATTACAGATAAACTGAAGTTGTTATTTACATAATAACACAGGCATGCATTAAATTTATTATTATTATTATTATTTTTATCATTATTTTTTGGGTGTGTGTGTGTGTTTTTTTTGTTCTAATGCAGAATGTTTTTTCAAGCTAGCATTTTCACTTACAAAGTTCACATGAGAGTTGGTTAGAGCATGTTTATTCCCTTCCTAATAAAAACACTGTCTTTCTAAATATAGCAATTTTAATATTCATTTTCAGTTTGCAATTAATTTAAAATATATCTGCTGGACTCCTTCCTATTCAAGCCACTTCCCCATGCTAGCTTTTCAAATTCCTTTCTATGGAATCATTGAGAGTGGAGCACATTCATAACAGCTTGTAATGACAATACTGTATTAATTTATTTCATTTCACTTGAATCAAGATAAGAAAATTAAACTATTTGTTTTTTGCCTAAAAGACTTGCAAGTCACCTTGCTGACAATGTTTTCATGAAACTTAAAGTAACACAATAACTGTCATCTAGTATCAGTCATCTGAATGCAAACCAGTTACACAGAACATTTTTATTAATCAAATTTAAGGGATTATGCAGCATTTTCAAGTCAGAATTTGTATTATTACCGTACAACAGAAGTTGTAAAAAGACATTGTAATATTTCATTACTTAACTTGCTTTACAGTTTTCACATGTGATTTCTGTGGTTTTTTCCTGATTCTTATAACTGCTTTGTACAGATCATCTTTTATTCAGCTATACTAGGACAGTCATTTCAAAATAAATATAAATCTACCAGTATGTTAACAGAACTAGCAACTTTAATGAAGCAACATTACTCACAACAGTCATCTTGCGCTGAGACTGTTTAAAGGAAGTTTGTAGTACACGATGTTCCTCATGCAGATCTGCATATTTCTTACACAGAGCAGCAAGTTTCTCTTCAGTTGTTGATAAACTGTTTAGTGCCCGCAGAATGTGCTCTGTACAAAGAACAATTTTGAAATTATTATCAACAAGGAACGAAAAAACCAACACATTCTTTAATCTCAGATTTAAACAATTCTCTCTTCAGTGTTAAGTACAACAGTTAGTTATTACTGTTTGAGGAAAATTAATTATAATTAATAATGAATTATTTACCTTTTTAAGGAGATTAAAATCAGCATTTATAAATACATATGTATTCATAACTTGTAGTTTAAAAACAACGATCAACATTTGCTGTCCTTGGTAAATAATTTAAAAGTATTTACTTCACTGTAGTTTTAATCATTTTTCACAAATCTCATACATATTATATACTTCGTGTATTTGTGAATATTACTAAACATGATATGATGTTAATAACATCTCAGAGATTTATGATTTTCTCAAAAGGTATAGCCATGTAGGGTAGGCAGTGAGCATTATATACAGTGATTAATAAATTCATAACAATCAATATATCTTTGTAATTCTCATCAATATGTTAATAATGATTTTAGTAAAAATCTGATAAATAACTCACTGTTTAGAAGAAAATGCCAAAAAAAAGCAACAATTAAAAGATGTTGAACCAATTCAACAGACTGATACATCCTAATATAAATCAAATGTTAGATATAAGACATACCTATACTCTTATCTTCCTTTTTCTTACTCTTGGGTTTGGTTGGAGATTCAGAAGATTTTCCTTTAGCTTGAGGCTGAGAAACATCAGTTGTTTCTTCAGACTTACTAGAAACTTCTGTGGCTGTTTCTTTTGTTTCCTGCTCCTGTGTGTTTTCAATTTCTGTCACAGGTTCCTCTACTGGGACACTGCTACCACTCTGACTGGCCTCAGTATTCTTTCCATCCAAACATTCAGCACCAGTTTCCACTGACGTCTTCTGGCCCACCTCAGGAACCTCAACTTCAGTATTAATCACTGGTTCTTCTTGTTCTGAGCGGGACATGGTGACTGTATCCTGTGTTTCAAATTCTGTTTCCATGTTTTTTAAATGTTCTTGATCTCCAACCTGGTTAATTGTGAAAATCTGCACTTCTTCCTCGTCAGAAACCTGAAGAATGAAATTAAGAAATGAAACATGGTTTTAAATAGAGAAATGTAAACTTGATCAACACTTATATACACAATATATATACACATATACATTCAGCTGCATCAGATAGTTTACTATGAACATGTCTCTCTTCAGTGTTGTCATGTCTGTTATTTACTAAGTACTCCTCTGCTGAACATTCCACTACCTTTCTGCATTTCTGTTCAGTTGCAGGTGACCCTTTTAATATTCTGTCAACAGCACTGCTGAAACTGCACTTGTTTTTGTATGTTTTCTGATGTTATTGTTTTTTACTCTCTGCTCCTTCTAACTAAACTTTTTTACTAGCTTCACTCTTTCTTTGGGCATCATTCAGCGCTAGTAAGAGGTGCTGTAACTGTACCAATTGCTTAAATCAATTAATGTGAACCATGATTTTATTTATAATATGCCTATATGGTGCAATGTATCCACTGAGATAAAAACACTCAAATTAAAGCAAATATAAAGATAAAAACCATATTTTATGTTTCTGCTTAAAATACCACAATTATCACAGCCTTTAACAGCCTTTAGTCTCATGATTACAGACATTTTGTTGCCCCTAATTACTATATGCAACCCCTTTCTGGAGTGTGCTCTAAAGATCAGCCGAGTTTGTGTAATGCAGATGTTTATGATTAAATATCAAAATGGTTTAAATGACACACATTTTATTTTTTTTTAAATAATAATCATGTATCAGTTATATATATATATATATATATATTTTTTTTAAATTATAACATTCATTCATTTATCTCTCACAAACATACATACACACATACATACATACAGAGACACATGTATGTTATATATCAGCAGAAAAAGACATTGCAATACAGACATCCACATATGGACATGAAGATTGTACAGGGAATGTAATAATATACTCACCACAGATAAGTTGTACTTACATGTATAAAGCAACACCTGAAGAATTGTTCCATACTAGACTAAGTTATATGCAAAATGCTGCTCTACTAGTATAAACAACATCATTTATTTATAATTAGCTTTGTGTATTAACATAGTCGACATAAGATAGAAGATACTGTGTTCATGAGACAAAAATCTTTCATATAATGTCAGCATAATAGGAACACAATATATATTTTTCTTTTAGAAATTAAAACATTTACTCATAATTCAAAGGACTAACAAGAACTGCAGCTTACATCTTTAGCCTCCCCACACCCTGCAGCATCCCAAACCATGGAGGTTAGAATCGGCCCCATGTGTGGCAATCATCCTATCACTGTAGTGAGCATGCTTTACCAAGCAGTCTCCATGGATGTCACTGCAGCACTGTTACCAGATACAGTCTTTACTACAACACCAACAACTATAAATAGACTCTTTGGTAACAGGACTAACCAAAGTTACTCTGGAGGGGTGATTGTGTCAAAGAATACTGGAAGATGGTTTAGGAATTTTAGTTATAGTGGGGAAAGTAATCACAAATATTCCTTGTATTGGGAGTTGAACAAAGATCAGGTTTCACATCCACCCTGCGTTCACATTTTTTATGATAATTACAATTTACACATACTTAGTACCACACGATATCTGTGTATGAGCAGAACTGACAACTCACAGGTTAACAAAAATATGTGTTCTCTGCATTACAAAAATAATCTAATTATACATGCTGCCTTTCTTTTTCAGACAGTAGTAAAGTGTGATAAACTACAGGAAAGTAAATTTCAAGGTAATGTTGGTTTTCTTTTTAAATTTACAAAATAATATTACCAACATAAACCTTTTAATTACATTATTAACTAACCTTATTACCATAAGCAACATACTGTTAAATTCTGAATCAGAATTAAGGATCAGGAACAGAAATGAAATAGTTATAGTGATTTTATTATAGTTTAAACATTTCATTAAAACATTTTTAAAACTCAGATGAATTTGTTAAAATAAAGTGCAAGTATATATTTGTGCATGAATAATAACTAAACATTATTTTTTAAATAATGAAAGAAAACAAAATGTTCTCAGCTAATACAACAGTAAACATACAAAATTCACTGTACACATGATATAATATTTGTTACTACCAGAGAACACAAGTTCATTAATACTTACATTTTGGGTTAATTGAAAATATTCATATATCAGCAATTTCTGTAAAATATGCAGGTTGTTATGACACAAAATGAAAAGGCACAGATTACATAAATTAACTTGTAAATCTTTTTATACATAGAATCGTTAGTGAAGAACATACTGAATCTGTCTACCAATTTTCTCCGGTTTACAAGCTGAATAAAAATACTTACCATTATAAAGGAATTTGTAGATACTATATTGCCTATTAAATATTCACAACTAATATTTGTGGCACAACATGAACTTAAAGTTTGCATATAGTTTTTCTTTAATTAAAATGTTTAGCATTATGTAAAAATCTCACATAAACTAAATAAAGAGCACTACTTTCATTTTAAATATACTAAAACAAAAGAAAATATCAACACCAAATCTAACAATGCATAATAAAGAACCGTTTATTTCTTCTTTAAACCAAAAGATAGTATACTGTATGTAGGAACAGTCATCATCAATAGTTACATGGCCAATATATTTTAAGAAAATATACATTTAAAATCTAAAATAATTAGACCTTTAATGGTTCTAGTTACAGTGAAGTATCTAAATCATACAGCAATACCAATATCAATCAATATAAATTTAACATGACTGCAGATTTAAACTATTTTTATTTTAAATGTTTGTAGACATAGTGTTGCCTCCTGAAAAGCAATATCATAACACAAATTTATAAACCTTTTACACACACAATTATTTCATGAACATAAAATAATTTGCACAATAATATTTCAGATAGATTAGAAAAGTTACTAGTCATATCCCTATCACTGAAGAATTCCGATACTTGGTAAAGCTTAAATATTAACAATTCTAGAACATTTTATCCTTTTAGGGAGGAATGGCCAATTTGTAATCACAATTTAGAGACTGCATTTGTACCAGTATAAAAAAACAAACCAACAAATAGCTAAATAAAAGTAATTTAAAATAAATTTAAAACATTCTATCAAGAAAATCAAGCAAATCATATGAAAAATAAGAATATTGTCATTTTAATAATAATGGTTAGGACAACAATTTCATTAAAAGTATCAGAAATGTAAAAGAGATAAAATATATACATTTATTTTTCACTGGAGTTTGTTATTATTATTTCTCCCTGCCCATTTTAATGTGAACTGTAAGGCAAGGTATGTGATAAAAGACTTATACACTGCTGTGGAATGCTGCCCAACTTGTGACATGTTTTTACTTACCTAGAAGAGGGTGCCCTCATTTGCATTTCTGTTTTTTCATTAATTTTAAGTATTTTCAAAAACAACAAATATCATGACATAGTATACATATTCAGCTTCATCACCATATTATTATTTTGACATGTGATAAACAACTGAAAATGAACAGACGCATATGATTGACACATATCCAAGGTAAGTTTATTTGAAACTTTAAATCATGTACAAATTACATATTATGCATTTCTTTTTCAGTCTGCCAAATTTCATACAAATATTTAGGGTAGCAGACAGTTATTTTTGGATACCAAAATGTATGGTGTTCTGAGAAAATGAAATAGCCAAAGCCAATGTCTTACAAATTTAATGTTGGAATTTATTTTACTGAATGACCGAGTATTTATGTAGCAAATGGAAGGAATATGTGACATGTGATATGATGCTTCTAAACCTTTCAAAAACTCTATTTTCAGGTATAAATTGTGCACACAGGTTTGACTTTTATGAAATGTCAGAAACATATAATAAGCACTAAGGCAAATTAAGACTAATTAATGATATTAATAACTTGTACAAAAATGAATGTTAGCAAAATGCTTGAATGTGTAAAGGCCCCTTCATTCCATCAGTCTTGAAAATTGATCTTTTTGTATATTGATTTAATTTCTAGTAAGTTTTTGGTAATTACATAATTAAGGCATAAAGTGTATTTGAGATTATTAGTGCGATTAATTAATTAATTAAAATTCATGAATATTAGCAATGTGCTTAAAAATAATGTACAAAACTTTAGAACTCATCAAAACCATCATTTCGATATGCAACATGTATACTGGATTAAAACTGTATGGGATTTTCAATTTTTTATGTTGCAAAATGACTAGAAACGAATCAGTATCTCCACAGATTATGAAGGAAAAATACCTTCAAATTGTATTTCAATCAAAATTAGTAACTTTTTTTCATATCAATGCTATCAAAGTGATCTTGGTGTCATTTTGGAATGATTTCCTCCTGGTTATCATCATTATAAAAGAGGGATTTTTTTTTGATGTCTTGAAATGTTGAAGAATTGTTTGTTTCTATTTGCTGTATTTAATCACTTACCTTTTAGTGTGTATAAAAAGTTCATAAAAAAAAAAGAATCAAAAAACATCTTTAGAGGGGGTGCAGGCGGATATAATTATAATAATACCATCATTTTAATCTGCATTTTTTCCTCTTTCTAATGATATGTAATGTTTTAGGAAAATAGTATTTTTGAAAATTTGTCACATACCTTAAAAATGCTTTGATTAGCAAACCACAGGCTGTTTGGTTATAAAGTTTCTTTACAATGTTTTTACGTGAATTTTTTATGACGTTATTATTCTTATTCTTATTATTATATTAAAATAAGCTTCGACTTTTTTTTTCTGTGCATTTTTAATATTACTGCGTATAAAATGATAACTACAAAGATATGAAGATCTGCTATTCAAACACATTCCACATAAACGGGAAGGAATTTGCATCATGGAAAGCAAAATGACATCCAGACTGAGTGTGTACGACGGAGAGTGGAATGTATATTTTTACAATTTTGCACGGCTTCAGACTTTTTTCGTTTAAACCTCTTCCGTTAATTAAATCGGGAATATTCAGCAGCAAGACATAATATATGATATACTGGTAGCAACTTACTATAAAATAACTGTTTTCCTAACTTTCTTCACCTATGACTTTTTATGGACGTCGCCATGTATCAATCAAAATGGGTTTTCGTTTTTTCCTCCTTGTTTTGAAAGAGCACTGCATTGTGGTGTTTTACTTCAGAAAGACGTGTATTATTGATACAAATGTCGGATATAATATAGTAATCTCCCAGTTAATTAATTGCTATGTAATTCATATTTTAATAATAATAATAATAATAATAATAATAATAATAATAATAAATGATAATAATATTGGTGATGATGATGACGATTATCCATAAAATAATATCAAATCGAACATATTATTTAAGGCATATGCTTTCATAATGTTACTATGCAAATTCAGAACGATAGTTTTTGTAGTACCCTCTGTTGTACAGAATATAAACCAAAACAAACTGTATTGCCACTAATTTCAATTTTCTCCAATTTATAATTAATATTTCTTGATAAACATATGTGAAAATGGATTTTAATTAATTGTGTCTCTACAAAATAATTATATGTTCATTCTTTTTATTGTTTGGGAAAGTGTGTGTGTGCATGTGTGTGAATATACACACACACACACACACACACACATTATATTATTAATATTAGTTGATTTTGGCTTCAGCCATTTTGCAGAAATTTCTGTGAATTTTGAGAAAGATACACAAAATATTATTTTTGTTCTTTATTTTCGTTATTATTATTTATTTTTTTCATTACCTTCCTTTCTTTCCTTTCTTGTTTGCAGAAATAAATTAGAATCTTACTGACACATGTTTTTCTTCGTCTTCATTTTCTTTTTCAAATAATAATATATTGAAAAAAAATATATAGATGCTTTAAAAGAAAACGATGGTAACATATCTATCCTTCATGCAGTTCAAAATGCTATTTTAAAAACAATAACTAATTTAGAGTTTAAAACTATCTATCTCCTTTGGTGACTTTCTTAGGCTGTTCGTGTCATTACTGTATTCTGTAACAATGTTTATAAAATAGAAAGCTTGAGAAAGAACAGATTTACATAATACAGAAATACACTTTAAAGTATTTCGCCGAATTACAGTTACTCAGTTCACCTTGCATAAAATTATTATTATTATTATTATTATTAAGCAACAGAAGTAAAACAACAGCAACAATTATTATTATTATTATTATTATTATTATTATTATTATTATTATTATTATTATTATTAAGAAACAGAAGTAAAACAAAATAAAGAAACAAAAATAATGAAATGTTGGAAAGAAAGAAAATTAGCTGAACGACGCCTGAACATATTTGAAATATTAATCACTGTTACTGATATCAAATGCATTGTTCGTGTGAAATAATAATATCTCTTAGATAAATTCGCTACCACTATTCTTATCGCTTAGATACAAACGATATTTTTTATGTATTTCCTCAGAGACAAGGAAGGACATATCATAACCTTTGATATAGTACCTGTGGTGCATTGGTGTGAAAGGGGGAAATATCAATAACCGCAATTTTCACATAACTATGGTTTCCCAGAGAGGATAACTCTTCTCCGATACTTCGAAACTATCGCAACAACGCTAGGTCGTCTTCTTCGGTGTAAGCACGATAATCTTTATCGTTGTTTGTTATTATGTTATCATATAAGGCCTGCTAGGAAATTATTCTGCTCGTGGTTTACGTTGAGTGTTTATTTATTTATTTACTTACTTTTTTCAAACTCGGCTATAAATGTTGAAATGAGCAAATACATTTATCTTTTACAGTAACCGAATGTCTTTTATTTTTCGTTCTTCTAACACCAACACTGTTAGTAATATGCCAGTATTTTGAATTAAACATGGGATATATCTGTGTAATTCAAAACACTGGCATATATATATATACGGACACTAGTAAGTGGCAGTGGATGATTTGAAATCTCACAACTGTGCCTATTCCCCGTTCCCCAGCGAGAGTCCCATGGCTGGATTATCAAACTTCATGTGCTTTCTTATTAGGGAAGGAACATATAAATGAGCCTTTGTCGCTAATTGAATAAGGAAAGCCCTTCGTATAGCTGGTGCGAGTTTTATTTCTCCTTGTGTATGTTGTATATGACATGTATGATGTCAGATTTCTGGTTATTTTTATTTAAAAACAATAATACTGGAAGAGGTATGATTTAAAAATAAATAAAATAGACTCGGTTTTTATCTGGCTCGATTCGATAACAGTGTAAATGAATATTTATCATCTGTTGACAGATAGCCCTAATTATGTTTTATTTTTGTTATTTTATTGTCCGTGAACCAGATAATTGATCGATAGATCAAAATTTATGATCTATTTATTATATATCGACATTGTAATTAAGATGTGTGATATGCTTTCTAATCCACTAAAGAAAAAGAATCGATAGGACAGTAATAAAATTGCACCTGCTTTCGGAATCAAATCATTGTTGTAATTTCGTTTTCAAGGTTTCTCTAGAGACGGATGATAAGGAACAGGGTACATGAACCGGAACATCTTATTTTGTTTAATATCGATAAGAAAGTAACATGAAAGTTCAGTTTGGCTGTAGGCAATGCCCACGTTTCTGAAACTGATAAACAGACGATGGTTTGACTGTATTATGGGCTTAACGTTAATTATTTTAGCAATTTTCTAGTTCCAGATGCTTGCGTGTGGGTGTGGCAGTGGATGTGAATATTTGTTTGTGATTAGATACTTAAACAGAATTAAGGCAGAGGTCTCAGCTGTCTCTAATGCGCGAGCTTAGTTTAAACCAGAAATGCCTGGTCCGTCGTGTTTTTAATACGCACTGTTTTTACATTCTGTCACTTACAAAGAATTATGATATTACTTTTAGTGAAAAATCGATGGTATGGTATTTAGATATTAGTAATAACTATTAATCATTAGCAGACAATTTTATAGAAACGAACCATTTAATACCAGTGGACATCTGAAAATGTAACCTCAACGGACTGTTTTATGTTACTGAAAAGTATAAGATTTTAAAGACTCTTTTAAAATTACCCTTTAGCCTAGATTGAAACTATCGTGACCAAACTGGTTTACTGTAGAACGTTAAGAGAAAAGCCCTAGATAATCATATTTTATAGATTACCCATAAAATCCATATTTAATTCTTTACTTTCTTTTATCTGTAACATTTGTTGGTTTAATTTTGTTTTATTTCTTATTTTATATATATATATATATTTACATTTTTTTTTTTTTTTTTTTTTGCGGCAAATAAGAGCATTTAAAGAAAACATTAATAAAAGAATACATAAATATATTTAAAAACTGCGAATAATGGTTCATTTAACACTTTCAATAAGACCAGAAAAACTAATACTGACATGACATATAGCGCGAAAAATCACGGAAGAAGTTAGAAAATGTTTTTAACAAAAAAATGAAAGAAAACATTTTTATTTTAAATTATATTTCATTTAATTTTATTAATTTTATTTATTTATTGTATTGTTTTGTTTTGTAAACTACTGAATTGTAGAATCATACATAGTTATATCGTCATAGGTCTTTTAATAAAACATTTAAAAAAAAAAAATCTTTAGACCTTTCTCACCTGATGGAAAGTACCAAGATGCGTAGAGTAAACGTGTTATTTACACTGTTCACTTAGAGCTATTCCAATAACTGTATGGTCCTGCATGTTAGCCCTGGCAGTCGTAAACTTAATAACATCTTGCATAATACCATGAAACATATTCATTAAACACAAACCTGCCGATTTTGCATAATGTAATGTAACTTTATGCATTTACATACGTAACACATCTGCCTATAAAGACACACAGATCCATCCCTGTTAGCTCGAAACGAAGACATTGAATCAATGTCTTAGTTATCATATATATATATATATATATAAGCACATACGACTTGTAAAAACATTTTCAAGCAACTATTCGTGAAATAATTTGACACAAAAATATATAAGTAGGCTGAATTGTACAACAAATGTATATTTTGAAGCAAGAAAAATATCGAGACAAACGTTGTAAGTTTCTCAATAATAATAATAATAATAATAATAATAATAATAATAATAATAATAATAATAATAATAATGATATACGGACATGTACTTCACTGGTCACGATGAGTTTAATTCCGGTTAATGCTCCAATGTTGAGCTCTATATTTTAAGAAATAATTTAAATCATTATTATAATACCGTTCCTGCTTTGATAATGATGTTTGCACAACATCCTTTACACGATATAATGTGGTCGTATGTAAATAGAATTTAGACAGAACTGAACGTGCAATATTCCAGGTATCTGACAAAAATAAGTACGAAATCAATACTTGTTTGTGGATATTTTCACTGCTTTCGAATGCTTGGGAAGAGAAAAAAATAAGTTAGAAAAGTAGAAACGCAAATAAAATAAAATATTGCTGTTTGCAGATTGTTGTCAGTTTTTGTATTAGAAAATTTAAAAACATAATTTTTCGATTTTTCGAGATTAAATATATTCAGTAATATTGGTGTGTGCCCACATTCGCATATAAGCACACAGAATTATGGATGTTTGTAACTGCATGCGAAATTGTGCATCTGTTTGTGCATGTTCCCATAGTCATCAAGATGAACGTTGAAAATTATACATCGGTTAAATAAAATTAATTTAGTTCTTAATTTATTTGTGACTTTATTATAGCAGTATATTGTTATTATTATTATTATTATTATTATTATTTAACATTTAAAACTAATAAACTCAGACATGTTGAATATAAGAAAAAGAAAGAAAGAAAAAAGTCTGTATATTATAGTAGCAATGTGTACATCAGCTTTTATAATTAAAGTTAGTGTATGGCCACAATTACTTCATCTAATTATGTATTATTATTTTTTATTATTAACCATTTGTTTAATTTTGTTAGTTATTATTGTAAACAAGTAATTAAACATCGGATGTTCATCCCATTTCACTAATTAATTAACTACTTAGTACTGTCATCAGAACTGTCTCATTACCAACAAACAGATAATTACACATACATTACTTTCTCATAAGTCTGTAAATTAGTTAGTGGCTTTTTCTAGAAAATGTTAGAAAACTCTAAGAATAATTAAATAATCATGTTAATAGTAAATATTTGTACATTATACCAAAACATTGGGAACTACAGAATTATAATAACTTTAGGTGTGTGTGTTAAAGTTAGGTGATGCATGTGGTTCACTGGTTAGAATATAGAACTGGACTACGACAGTTCAGAAGATTAATCCTGTTCAATGTACTCATTGACTGATCGCTACAACCCATTTATCAAAGGCTTTGCTATGTTATTGCCTTTCTGTGGGAAGGTGCAAGTAAACTGATCTCTTGCTGATAAATGGAAAGAGTAGCCAGTCGCATTGGATTTATATTTTCTGATTACCTGTATGATTTTTTTCCCATATAAGACGAAACTTGATGATAGATAAAAAAAGAAATAAATAAATAAAAATTAAAAATGTCTCTAAATACAATATCTGTTCCTTCCTTTTCTACCTCTAAATTAAGTATTTTTATAATTATTTAATAAAAGAAATGTCATTTAACATGCCGGTTTCATAAATATTAACTTCTAATAATTAAAACTTATCTAATTATGATTAGTTTTATCATACATATCTGCCATTTGAACAATATAGTCTTTAGAATATAAGTGACGAGAACAACTTCAACAACTAAAATAACGAAAACATCTCGTAATTATGAATTCTGATTAGATTTAGCTGTAATAACCTACCTGGCATAGACTCTCATTTATTATCAGTTGATGGCAGAGAAGAATAGTTATTATCCATTAATTTAGTTTCTTTTTAGTAAAATTAATAAATAGTGATAAACAGATTACGTAATACAAAGAAAACATCGTTAATAATAATAATAATATATAAATTTCTATATTTTCGAGAACTGACCATTATTACTTGTTAACACACACACACACACACACACACACACACACACACACATATTTATATATAGGTATATTTCAAAGTTGCTTGTTTGCTTAATTGTTGGATTAGATCAGGGGTCGGCAACCTTTTGGAGAGAGGGGGCCAGACAGCTATGCAGTGTTTTGGAGGAGAGTCAATATATCAAATGTATTACACTCACGCACATACACTGTCGTTCTCTCTCTCTCTCTCTCTCTCTCTCTCTCTCTCTCTCTCTCTCTCTCTCTCTCTCTCTCTCTCTCTCTCTCTCTCTCTCTCTCTCTCTCTCTCTCTCTCTCTCTCTCTCTCTCTCTCTCTCTCTCTCTCTCTCTCTCTCTCTTTCTCAATTCTGTCTTCAATACTGAGCACCAAAAAGGGATGCTAGGTAGCAAAGCTGCTTTGGTCTGGCGGTTTAAAGAAAAAACAACGAAGTAAGTGTAATAATTGGTATCCAAGTGTTGAGCTGAAAACAGTTATCATTTAAAAAATAACAAATGAATTGTTGTTATTTAAGAACAGTTTTGTTTTGATGTTTAGCGACAACGAAATCAATAGGCCTGTGAGTGAATCTACTACTATCGAGAGTGGTGAATTGAGATATAAAATAGTTAATTTCATTTAGTTTTTGTATTATTTATGTCTGCAGGATAAAAGAAATAAACCATTACTGTCTTAAGATATTAGCTATGTCGTGCTCAGCTCGAATGGTTCGTTGCAGTTCGGCAGATATTTTAAGACAGTAATCTATCATGTATTTCTTATATGTACGTGTGTGCGTGTGTGTACTGGCTTTTAAAAATATATTTTAGCAACAACAAATTCTAAATTACTAGAAACCTCTGAATAATAATGCACAGATAGATGGATAAATTATAATTCCGGTTACAATATTAAAACCTTTAGAGAGTAAACTAAAACTTCATCATTCTACTATTCTAAGATGTTCTGTATGTATAACAAAATAAAACTTTCGTAATTTCTTTGTCCTATGTAGTGTTTGCTGTTATTAGCAGGCTCTATTTTCTGTGTTAGAATTATGAAGATGATAATAATAATAATAATAAACAGTAATAAACAATAATAATAGCTTAGCGTTGTCAGTGAACTATGATTTAACAAGTTCAGTTGCCCACAAGCACAAGTGATCATGAAGCCAATAAAAACAATGTACAGGACTTTTCTGATTATCTCTGTAGTAATAGAATGTTAAGCAATTTTGGCACAGCTCGCCTCTGGACGCTGTTGATGGATAGACAGAGAAAGCTCTTAATATCTTACACTGGTCCTCCGGATCGATTGGCTTTTGTCAAATAACTTAGAGCGGAAATAGATAAGCAAATGGGGGACCACACTGGCAGAAACGTCATTAACATCAAACACTGGTCGAAATGCTCCGCCAAGCGTTTTGTGGCAAAGTTAGACACCAGTTTTCATGTCGAGACTGAAGCAGTTTTTGACTAATAACTATACTAATTACGTTTCATTATCAGAGGCAGGAACGAGGAGAGAGAAAGGTGACAAACTGAGATGAAATGAAGATTAGAAATAGAAAAGTACTAATTTTTTATATCTAATTTGTTTTTAGAAATGTCTTAAATATAGCTTTAAAGTCTGTCCATGTTATTTGTAAGTTCATTTTTGGTTAAGACTTCACTGTATATTTTCTAAACAGCCAAGAGGTACCCGGTAAGACGAGGAAGAAGGAGAAGCAGAAGAAGAACAGTGCGAAAGTATGGAAGCAAAGCACGTAATTACTAGAGTTTTGTTTTATTTGGATCAAAAGTCTATGAACTAAAGTTATATCAGTATGGTGCGACTGAGGAAAATGGAACACGACCTGTCTTCTCGTGCAAATACAGTATGCACAGGCACATTCAACTTGTTTTACTATCTTTCTTCTGTTGTCCTAATTGAGGGGTTTAGTGATTTATTTACCTTAGATAAGCTCTGAAGAGACGCGAATAACTTTTGAAAATAAATTTTGATGTCTATTCTTTCGTTTATTCTTTTGTTCTTCTCCAAAGCACTTATACTCGAAGCAGAAAAATGGCTTCACATGCGGTTGTGTTTTTAAAATAACCCCAAAAATATGTGTCAGACCATATGTGAATATTATACATCACTTATATATAATCTGTTAAATGATTCTTTCTTACAATTTTTTTTCCTACTGATTTTTTATTACACTGTAAACTGTCTTTCCACAGTTCATATGTAGTCATTTCACTCACCCATTAGAGCCAGTCTTTTTATAACATCCGGTCATGCGCGCTGAAAAATGCCTGTCTCTAATTAAACTTGGCACCAGTGCCGTTGATGAACATGTCGTCGTATTCTTCCTTATTATCTGCAAACAGCACCAATTAAGAATCACCAAAAGTGACTTTTCTGCTGAAGGGAAGCAATTTAGACACTCCAGAGTTCCTCCTGATCTTAATTATTGACTAACGTAATGAGATACGTCCGTGACCTTCCTTAAGCCTGACATGAATACAGTGCTGGTTAATTTTCTTTCAGATTTATTCTTTTTTTATTGATTTAATTTTAAACATGTATCTGTTTAACAGGTTCTTTGAGTTATTTATTTAATTAAACCAGATGCAGACGAAAATATCCAGGCTTATTAACACCAACAATATTTAAATTTGGCGTAAATTACATCTGACCGACAGCATTCAAGTAATTATGTAACTGATGCTTTGGTGCTTGTTGACAACTTCGATTAGCAGCATGAACTGTTGGTTTGGTTGGATATTTGTGCAGAAGCCTTTGAATATATTTAAGCATATATGCATGTGTGTGTGTGTGTATGACGTTTTTATATTTTCTGTAAACATTTCCGTTCCCATTTAAAACGAATACTGTTCCATTCATATTAATGAAAACAAATTTTGTTTGCTTTTATTTCGTTTCATATCAAGTAATTCTGATATATTTCACAGAAAGAAGATCGTGAAACTCCCACACAGTATATTTTAATAATGATTCTTCGTGCCGCAGGATAATTTCTTGTGGCTTCACCTGTGTTCTTCCTTTACAAACATTATCCATCAAACTTTTAAACGTATAAAGCGAAATCTTTGAATTGTCTTCCTCTTTTTCTATCACACTTTTGAATCACCTATGTTCTCAACGTTATTAGTTCCATGAAGCCATAACCAACTATTTTTAAAATTTCTCTTTCGTTCTTTTAGTTCTCTTTATCTCTGTATTTTCCCTTTTCTTTATCGTTGTTTCTCGCTTTTTCACTCTTTCTTTCCTCTCAGTTGTATGAGTGAAACTGTGTCTCTCACATTGCAATAATTAATAAACGTAATGAATTTCAGAATTCACGACCTGGCCTGTATTGACACAAAGAGTCACATTTTGTCTTTAACCTGCTCGAAAATGGCAGCTCGTTTCCAATTCAACAACCGTCATCGAATTCACTTATAGTTATTACTAATTCTTTTTTCCTTCTTCTTCTTTCATATTTGATTTTTAATTTTTGACTATTATTATTTTTTTAATATTATATATATCTACTCACGACTCTACATCATAAAAATTGCTGTTTCCATTACATGCTAAGAAATAGGTTTATGGAAACTAAGAAGTTAGTTTTAAAAGTATCTGTTACAATGTTACTTTAGTATTTCAGTGCTGGGTTCTCCTGAGAACTGTGTAGTATAGCGTGGTGCGGACTGCAGTTAAATGATCAGATATATTCATTACAGAATCAGTTCTTTTCAGTTTGGAATATAAACAGCTCCAAACACTGCACCACAACTGGTTTATAAACGTTCTTAATATAGCCATGACTTTGGGAAGACATATAAAAGATCCTAATCAAAAAATGTAATCTATTCCTTTTTTTTTCTCTCTCTCTCTCTCATTTGTGTGATCATAATTTATTTAACCTGCATTTTAAAAATTAGTAAAACACACTAACTGTAGAATAGCTTGCATTGGTTAATTACTCTGAGATACAGAAAACAGTTCTGTCCATTTCATCAAGAAAATGCAGAAGTTCAAATCAACCGAATTAGAAAGAAATATTTCAGTATTCATGGCACGAATACTAACTAATACACTTCATTATAACAATTGAGCATTGCTTGCTAGTTCAGCTGTTATAATTTCCTAGTGATTTAAAGTGCGTTCATACTGTACGATTTCGGTTAATTATCCTTGAACCTTTATTAATTAATTAATTTATTTATTTATTTTTATTTATTTATTTATTGTTTTAGAGAATGCTCTTCTGATCGTAGCACAGATAAATTTACGTTTCTGTTTGTTTGTTTGTATTGTTTTGCTTTTATTAAATCCAGTATATAAATCAGTAAATAAATTTGAATTTACTCTTTAAATGAATAAAAATAATTTTGTCCGATAACAGCTTATATATTGACACTATTACCAAGATTATTCACAAAAAACCCAGCTCAGCGATCATCATCATCATCATCATTATTATTATTATTATTATTATTATTATTATCATCATTGTTATTATTGTTATTATTATTATTGTTATTATTATCATCATTATTATTATTGGTTATTATTATGATCATTATTATTATTATTATTGTTTTTACTATTATTATTATTTATAACCTCTTTGAATCGATGAAGAAAGTGGGACTTTTATGATTTGTTATTGCTACACAAATCATGAGATTATGGAGAGGAATTACTATTTTTATATTTATCACCCACACGAATTGTGAAACTGCGAAATGGGGAGTATTGGAATGAATCACTGAAAATGCAGCATTGCATCATTTTATTTTATTATCGACGAAATGTTGTTATCATCTTTTATTACTTATGCGAATTACATAACACAAGGCAAATATATATAATGACAGTAATAATAATAATAATGATAATAACAACAACAACAATAACCACAAAAACAAAGTAACAATCGCTGATGGTTGTTATTATTTTTTTGTCACTCATCCACCTCGAAAAAAAAAAAAAAAAAAAAAAAAAAAAAAAAAAACATACAAAACATTTGATCACACTTATGAATTACAAAGCATTTTTTCCAGTGGTTTCTTGTTATTTTATAACGTCTACGTCACAAAACAGTTTGTTATTTTTGTGACACCTGTGGAAATAGTTTGTCGTTATTTTGTCAGACAGAAAAACTTTAATGTTTTTTTTTTTATCACACACAAAAACCCCCATGGAAATGGCTTGTTGTCACTTTGTATCCCACCCCCAGTATGGATCACAACAATCTTGGAGTGGGTCGTTATTATATTTTTTACTTCCTCCCTGAATTTCAGAAAAAAAAACGGAGGTGAGGTGCTATTATTTTTTATTTTTTATTTCACGAATCATGAAATCTTGCAGAGGGTGAACTTTCTGTTTATTTTTATCTTCGATGTGAATCATCGAAAATGCTGACGGGGATTGTTACTGTATTTTTTTTATCACACTTTATATATTAATGAGTTCATTCTTCCAAAGAAAAATAAATCAATACCGTATTTGACAATCGGTAGTAAAGATTAATGAGGCTAGAAAACAACTGCACTTCTATGTTTGGGGAAACATTATCACCACTATGTCAATTTCCTTTCATTTTTCTCCTTTAATGCGAAAATAGAGAGAAAGCGAGAAACGCTGGTTTCCGGAACGTACTGGCACTAAGAGCCATATCGATTCTAAATTCTAGACTACTGTCGTTTAGATTTGTGGTATTATATGTCTCACATGGTCGACTGGACACACGTATTAACTGTACAGCAAAATCTTCTACTGGATTTTCATCACTGTCGTCTAATTTAGAATAGTTAGAAAATACTAGGTGTTCATCACAATTCCTTAGTAAGTGATTTATGTTTGATTTACGCCAGTTACTTTGGATTAATCCATACACATGCTATAAATTCGAGGAACATTAATACTGTTCCCGAGGTCATAATAATTAAACAGAATAATTCATTTAGTGAACATTTATATATATATATATATGAATTCAGAAAAACTCTTTATGGCTGCTAAATAGTTAAATTATATGCCTATTTTTACATAAAATTCCTTATTAAAAGTCATTATTAATTGAAATTAAAATAACATATACGTATTTTTCACGAGTCTTCTTCATCACGTGATTTATCTTTATGTGTACTTCATATTACTTAAACAAGCCAAATTACGCTCAACACAATAACGATTTTATATATATATATATATATATGTATATTCCTTTTTCAGTGCATGTGACAATAATTTGAAAAGTGATGTTACTAGTCAATCTGTTTCAAGATGAGATTTCTCTATGCTTACTAATTTATTTTTTAATTAAGGACTGAGAGGAAACATCGTTAGTTAAGAATTAATAGGTATCTGTCATGCAGATGATTTTGTACAAGAAAACTGGTTTCTGTAACGAGAAAAGCTCGTAAAATTAAACATGCTGTGATAAAATACAAAGCATGTAAAATGCCTCATTACATATAACAGAAGACACAATTCAGTACTAGAGTTATAGTTTCATTTTAAAACCCTTTTCACTTTATGAATTCTATATATGTCTGTGTGTATTTGTGTGTGTGTGTGTGTGTGTGTGTTTTATATATATATATATGCTTATATATATGTGTGTGTGTGTGTGTGTATATATACGTGCGTATCCTATTTTATTATCATTATTTTATATTTTTTATGTTTGTAAACAAATTTTGCAAACTGAACTTAAAATAAATAACCCACTACCGAAATTTAATTACGTTTTTACGCCATAAAAACCTGCTTGCTGCTACGAGTTGGCAGACATTCAGCCTCGATTCTTTCTCCTTAAATGTTATTTTTTAACCACGATAGCTTAAAGGTATAGAAGATCAAAACAAAAAAAATTCTGAAATATTTTAATTCGTTTAATTTCACTAGTACGTTACTCTGTAACCATAATATCTTGCATTAGCGTTATGGTGAACTGTCATACATAAATAGCTACGTATATTTATATATATGTCGTGAACATTTGACTGTATACAATTTTCGATTGTATTTTTCTTTAATATAATCATCAGTGTCATCATAATATAGTAATAGCCAAAACTTAAATTAGTTTCTTCAGAAAATCAGTTTGATGTGTCAAAACTTAATTAATCAGTCGGCGGACAAGGTTAAGTCGTAAAAAATATACTATAGACATTGTTTCCTATTCAGAATAAAGTTACAAAGAGTTACATCGACGAAAACAATAACCAGAATCTTTGAAATAAAAATACATACATTTTTTTTTAAAAGTATGTTCTAACAAAGTGGATAAATACTGAGTCTTTGGTGAAGGTTTATTTCAGACTGAAGGGCAATGAACAAAAATATGCAGCGAAGAAAAAGACCTTGTGTACAGAATTTACGAAACACGCCAAACGAAAGTTCTTTTATAGATTAATTCCACACGCCGTAATATCGAAAAGGTTTTTGAAACTTTCTGTATGATTTGAAAATTAAATATGATTTTAAACCGAGAAAGCGAATATACGATTTATACATTTAAACAGAAAAATAGTTAATTATTAATACGGAATACATATTTGTTAAGAACAAGAATGACAGAAATTCATTTATTGTAAAGTACTTGAAACAAGTAAATACAGTGAATGTAAATCGAATAAAGTCTTCGAGTAAATGTACACGCTGAGCTAAAATGAATTGAAAAGCAGCATAGTAGAAAACAAATGTCGAAATAATTGCAAATACATATATTCAGACGTATTAGTGTACACACTGATGTATTTGCATAGAGTGGGCAAAAAGAGAGAGATTAAGACACATGGAGCTAGAGAAAGAAAGTGAAAAAGACAGATCCTACTGGTAACTGTATACACATCCACAAACTGTAGAAATAAGTAAGAATTCCAGCGAATGCACAGATGGAACTGCTTGACTTGGAGGTTTGGTCAAATAAAATCGATAAACTTTTGGGAACGCATTTTTGCGAAGGCGTTTGTAGCGATTGGAGCGCTGTTTGTTAAGTGTCCATTTCGATTATCGCAGATTGGTCGAGGACTCGTATCTGTCAAGAGCGCCAAACTCCGGGTACAAAAGTCTTGGAAGCGCAGGATTAGATAACGACATCTGAATAGCACCTGGAGTCACGTGTTCTTTTCTTCTCTTTTGTGCCTCTGCAGCAGTAACTCTCTCCCTTGGCGAATCCGCACCAACGACAACCAGTTGATCTATCTCCGGGGCCAAAAGGTAAGATGAATTTGCTCACATGTATTTCTCTTCCCCTTTGTTTTCCTGCAGACGTATTTAATGTAGATCAGTGAGAGCCTATATTATATATTTTTCGGTCATGGAGAAAACAGAAATTATAAAACGATGCAGTGTTTATTTTTTTATTTTACGGCAAAAACTTTAAAACAATAGTGTATATAAATCTAACTTACAAAAACAAAACATAATTAAAATGTTTTTATAAATTAGTACTGTGTGATATTTTGTGTTCGATGAACATTAGAGAGCTGGTTTACGATGTAATGCCACGCAGAATTGTTGCTCTTGATTGCGCCCTTATTTTCCAACCCTACAGAGCTGCACTGACTTAGTAAAGACTATGATTTATTATTTTATTTTATTTGGAAACTTTCCACAAAAAACCTGTTGCTCTCAGTGAAAGTCCGTGAATTTCTTTTCTCGTCTTAATAAAGCAAACCATATGTTTGACATTGAAATTGTTTTCGTTTTATGTTCTTACAAAAAAAAAAAAAAAAAATAAGAAAAACAAAAAAAGATTAGTGTTATATATATATATATGCAAATATTTTTCATCCTTTTTCTTCTACCATCTACCATATGTGTTTCAATATATAGCACCAGAAAAAAAAAAAAAAAAAATTAAATAAATATGATGTAATTACTTCGCTGAGGTTATCTTTATCAATTTGGAATCTTATGTATAAAAAAGAGTAAATCGATAATGCTAACAGAAATTAAATTTAATCTAAAATGATTTAAAAGGACAAGGAGATATATTTATAATTTCATGACCTAGGTTTAAAATTAATGTTTCGGAGTAAGATAGGTCGCTTCTGATTACGTGATTTTATTTGTTTTTGTTGTTTTTCTTCTTCTTCTTCTTCTTATTATTATCATATATGTATGTTTTTACGAAATTATTAAAATCTTTAAACTGTTTCTGATGATAATATCAATAAAATTCTCCAGTAATATGTGTATAATTTATTCAACGTTATTTACAGAGGTTTTGTAACCAGGAAATCGCAACATCACACAATCATATCGTAAAGCTGTGACATTTTCATCAAGCTCATTTTAAAACCGGCGACATTTTGTATCTCTGTTTCGTTTTGTTGATCACGTGATATCACACGCTGCTTTTGGATTTTGCTGGACGAGTGCGACGGATGCCCGAAACTTTTTGTGGAAATCACGGAACCAATGGCGTACTATGGCAATATGGCGCGTGCCTGGCCGTCACGTTATGTTAAACTTGACTGATTTGAGCTGATTTTATGGCAAAGTCAAATGAAAAATGTTATCTGGAAAGGGGCGCAATTTCACTGCGTGTCATAAGCGCTATATCCGTTGTATGGACAGGACTATTATTTCCACGAAAACATTCATGTCAATGAAATGGATCATGTTGAATAAATATTATTTTATACTTCATCTTTCAAACAGTAATAATAATTTAAAATTCCTATTGAAATGAAGTTGTCATATAATCGATGCAGACGTGTTGGCCCAAAATAGGTCCTGTTCTGTAATTCTGTGCACTGGAACGAAAATGAAGCTTTGCGTTCGCCTGCATATTTTCAGTGACTGATAAAAACTTGGTCAACATTTTTCTTTGTTTCTTCTACTTTTTAAAAAAAATGTGAATTGAATATTTATTAAATATATTTTATGGTCCATTTCCTTAGATAATTGTTCTTTTCCTTGGAGTAATAGTTGTACATTTGGCAAAACAGTTCGCATTGTTTTTGGAGAGGAAAATGACGAAATGTTCCTAAACCTACTTCGAGTTTAGTTATTGTTTCGCAGTTAACATATTTATATCAGAAACAAGTAAGTAAGTTAAAAATGTATCAAGCTGAACATCTATTATGACGTATGAAAAACTATACAAAAAATAATATGTGTATCTAATATGGCACAAATAGTTTTAAGAAATCTGATACCAGAATCGTTTTTCTGTCCTTCAAAGCTTTCTTCTTTTTTGCGAAAATATATATTCTATTGTAAAGCAAAGTATGAAAGTAAAATAATTCGGACAGTAAACTGATTCTTCACGCCAAGATCTGATATTTTGAGTTTAATTAGAAAGTGATATGTGAGTATGTTAACGACAGTCTGTCACAGGTGCAGCTCATTTGAGCCAATATCGATAGCTGATGACTAATAAACGTATTTAATTAATCATCACACGAAGACAAAAGCTATAGAAACACAATAATGTTATACTCTGAGAAGATCGTGTGATTATAATTAAAGGCAAGCTCATCGAGTTAAATATCAAACTTGATGTCATAATGCATTTGTTTTGCTTTGTACATTAGACGCGCAACATAATGCTGGTGATGGAATTTAAAGAGCATCGCCTTTAAAAAATCGATAGTTTGTGTTTGATCCTCAATTTTTATCTCTCATTCTCTCTTTCTCATTTTTATAGTGATCTCTTTTCTTTATCGCAAGTAGACTGAATACTGTGCCTATACGGTGCAAAAAACCAACCAACACCACAACATGTTTTTTTTTTTTTCTTGACGATGAGGAATATAGTGGGTTTTTTATTGTTTTTTTTTTCTTTTACATTTTTTTTTATAAAGAAACTCATTAATTTACATGTAGAAAACTATGTCCATCGCTATGGAGTATCCCATCCCTTTTCGGAAATCCTTAATCTCCCCATGTTCATATTTTCTTTCTTTCAAAAATCATTGTCATCATCATCATTAAACAAATTAATTTGTTCTAGTTTGTTACATATGTCTAATATCAGTTAACTTATCTTTGTTTGTTTATCCATTTATTCACAAATTCGTTCGTTTACCCATTAATTTACCCATTAATTTAGCCATTAACTTCCTCGGTATAATCAAGCAGTAAAAGAATAGCTCAAACACAACGCTTCAGCAAGAGTGCAGAACAACATTGTCTGTGTGCCTAATAAATCAGTGCACAGATTCAAACAAAAGCTGTAGGTTGCAGAACATTGTCTACAGTCAATATCCCTAAATTGATTCCGCGCAGTAACGTCTATTTGCTTCTTACTCTGCAGCTTTTCTCCAAAACACATCTCAGTTTTCGACTGGAAAAATTCCAAATTACAAGTTATCAGCTATATATCTGTACTCAGTGACTGTTTTATCGAGGTTTTCAATATATAAATCACCAAACGCACTTGAAACTGTAGTAGTTGATGCTGATTATCGACCTTATAAACGCCATATTAATTAATTCTATACACATGTTATCTCCAGCGGACACTGTTTATATAAAGCAATATGGTATTATTTTTCTCTGATGGTCGCATTTCAATAAACAACATTAGTTAGGAAGGAATGGGTCAGATGTCAACTGTCATTATAATATTTCGCACTGAGATTTGTAACTTGATTTTAGATTATATTTAATATTCTGCCATTAACCAAGAATTCTCACGAGACCAATTTGTTTTGCAAACAGCAATGAAATATAGAATACAGTCTAAAGAAATATATAAAATGTCAATTTAGAATAGCGAAATTAGAAGACAGACAGACAGTCACAGACAGACAGACAGACAGACAGAGAGACAGACAGAGAGAGAGAGAGAGAGAGAGAGAGAGAGAGAGAGAGAGAGAGAGAGAGAGAGAGAGAGAGAGAGAGCGACGATGATGCCAGAAAACATCGATAAAGAGAAAGAACAGCAGTTTGGTACAATTTCATGTTAATATTTCTCAAACGTAATTTAGAAAAAAACAAAGCAGCAACGACAAAACATCGATTACTTATTGCAACAATTAAATTTTTGAATATCAGATTGTTTTATCTTCACTTTCTCGTTGGTTTTGCAGTGTTAGGCTGGTAATGTTATCTCATTTCACAGAAACAGTCACACACACCTGGTGTCATGCGCAGTTATCTGGGACTAATGTTATAGAAATTTGTTTTGAATGTCACGTATTGAATGTCTGCTTCTGAAATTTAATGTACTGTGAAATTCTCCTACGTTTATTTCAAATGATTCTTTCTCATAAACAGCATGTTATATTTTTCAATCAGAATATCCTGATATTTATTACATTTTGTAACGTTTTCTATTTAAAACATATCCTGCAAGCAACTCATTAAAAAAAAGCAGTGGCGAAAAAGGAGCATAGTCAGAAAGTTTATGCCACCGACCATTTACAGACTGAAACGAAATGATTCTTTTACTGTATTTATTTTGTTGTGTCTATGGAAAAGAATATCATCGACATTAGTTTGTTTTGGTATCAGTGTGATTTACTACTTTTACAACGTAGCTAATAATATTTTAAATACATTTATGTCCAATATTGTTTGAATGCTGGCATAGTACCTGAGGTGGATATTTCTCGCTCTAGATAGTGAATTGAAATTTTCACATGAAAAGCTTTAAATGTATCTTTCCTCTGCATGGAAATTCTTTTTGATAATGGAGCTTTTTCTCAGTAATTTGACAGAGAAAACAGCCATTAAACAGCAGCAGTGAGTGAAAGACGTTCTGACAAACATTCATTTTCGTTGCTCGGAGCCGTGTGGAGGAAAGAGTAAAATCGAACTGTCTCATTAGCCTGCGATTCTTTAATGGACAGCTTTCATATTCGTGTTCAATGGTCGGTCTTTGCGGAGAGTAAAATTGCAACACATGAAAAGGGGAAAATCGTGTTTGAGCAACCTACACCACGGTTAATGCTTTTCATATTTCGCGTCACCTTATTTTGCATGTTGATGCATATTCGTCGTAGTGGTGTGTTACGACTAGAGTGAATGTCGTAATAAGGGGCATGTCATCTTCAGCGACGTTTTGTCAGAGCACGTTTCAGTTTGTTTTTCATCGTCAGTATGCTGGAACTCATTCAGAGCATTGTAAAATACAACTGCAATTTAAACAGTATATCAATAAGCAATCAATGAATCAAACAAGCGAAACAAAAAAATAATAATAATTAAATAAATAAATAAATAATAATAATAATAATAATAATAATAATAATAATAATAATAATAATCAAATTAAACATTTCAGTTGTAGTTAAGTTCACGATTTGGTAAACAAAGTTTTAGACCAGTAATACTGTAAAACTTTCATGGAAAATTAACCTGTGCGATTAAATAATACAAACCCCACAAGTAGAAGCATACGCACGAAACAAAGAAAAAATACATCCACACAAATACACTGATTCTATGTGAAATTCTACACTCAAAAAATCCCTCTCAGCACAAAGAAAATATCGCCAGTCTATAATAATATTACAACGATGTGAAATGAGATTTAACTGATTATTCCCAGAACCTGCTGATGTCAATGACGACTTCATGGAATATTCATAAATTGTTATATGTCGGCTATTAATTAAAACACGAAGGAGCTTAGACTGATTTTAAATTAAAACATTTAATGCTAAGGATACTACAGTCTATCAAAATATATTGCTCTCAAAGAAGCGAGATAAAGGTTTTGCGTGTTCGACAATCTATTGAGTTCTAAACCCGCTGTATCCTTTCGATGTGGAACAAGCTAAGCATTCGGAAACAAAGATAATGGAACTTAAATGGTTTCGTGACGCAGACATGTCACTGGGGACTATTGCATAATGTGCGGTGGATTACAGTTTACAATCAACAAAGACAAATGAGGTCGACATTATTAAATCTAGCAAAGTAGCGGTCTCACTAGCGCTCATTCGTGTCCCAGAGTTTAACGTTTCGAATTTCAGTGACTGCGAGATCCGAGTGGAATAAATAAAATTATAAGTATTATCCCTCTAGAGGAATGTCATGTAGTTATTGTTGTTGTTATTGCTTTTGTGTATGAATCGGTAAAAATCGAATTTGTTATCTTAATTATTTTGATGCACTTTCAATAAAGGGATTTTTTTTTTAAATTAATAAGAGGTTGCGCGGAAATAATTTACTGCAAAACGTTGCAGTTTGAGCTTTGTTCCCTTATCATTTGGATGATAGGATAGCGAACTCTTCTAACAGTTAGTACTCATTAGTTAATTGGATGATAGTATTATCAGATAATGTGCTAGCTTAGCTTACTTTAAACACAACAAAGCAAACAAACAAGTCTGATTTCACCCACACCCACACACGCTTTTCACATTAACAAAACGAAGAATGAAACACAAACAGCCCACACCTAAATAACAACTAAACCACCGTAAACCAAATAAAAATAAGACAAAAACAAAGAAAAAAAAAAATAAAAAAAATAAAAAAATTAAATAAGTTAAATTAAATGTTTTTTTTTAAAGTAAAATTTTCGCCCCTTTGTTGAGGGTTATATTCAATCTAGCCACGGATCAAGTAGTGTTTCGATCGTTGGCTTTTAATCGATTTGAGTGGCTAACATTTGTCCTATATATTAAGTGAAATTGCTTCTGCGGTGTGGAGCGCAATGTAATTGTGTTCTTCTCAATAGCACCAATCTGGGGGTGTACTGGTGACGTCTGATTGTTACGTCAGCTAGAGGTTCTTGTTACTATTAGTTTTATATTTGGAGTCTAGTGGACTGTGGGTGTATTTACTAAACTAAAAATAGACGAAATTATTTAATTATTTACAGATTTTGGATAAGCAAAACAATTTTACTCTTATTCTAAAAGCTAGAGACAATGACTGTGTTTCGTTTGATTAAGTTAAATGTATGAATATAAACGTCCAAGTCCAGTCCTGTAAATAATAACGAGCAATATCTGTCTTTTGTTGGCTATGAATTTATAAGATTTTACTTTTGTCTTTTTTAAAACTTTATTTATTTATTATTTTATTTGTAAAAATATCGTTCTTACAATGTTCCGAACGTTATATAAACAGCTTCACGAGAGATCTAAAATCATGTTTTATATGAGCAAAATTCTTATTTTAAAATCAGTGAACTGCTGTAACATACATATTATGTTCTTTTAATTGAGCAAACCACAGTAAGGGATACAAAGGTTTTTATGATTGAAATGTTTTCTCTTTCTTCTTCTTATTTCTTCTTTATATAAATTAGCTTTTCATTATAACAATAAAAATGAGACAATGGTAATGATGACAACAACAACGATTTCGGAGGTAATGTGTTATTTCTTCTTTTTTTTTTCTTTTCTTTTCTGTCTTTATTTTTATGCAACGTTCAGTATTTTTATCACTTGAACATTCTATGAAGTGTAAAAAAGAGATAGAAAAGGAGATAATACAAAAACACTACAGGATCAAAGCAGGGGAACATCCACGGAAAATAGCGCCAAATGCAAGCAGCGAAACTGCACCCCTGTCCACATCATTTCTGAGATAACTTTCCACAAAATCAGCTCAGATCAGTCAAGTTTAACACAAAGTGTTCAGCTACACCACTGGATCAAACCTTTCAGCCTAAACTGCGGCATTTAATTCAACTAAATTATATCCTAATATTTTAGTGGCCATTAGATATTACTATTACGAGGTTTATTTTTTGTAAATAATGTTAAAAACAGAAATCATGTCTGATATCGCAGATATTTTGATAACTATTTAAACTCAACGAACTCTCTCTGGCAAGCATTCAAGAGCTTTTAGATTTTGAAGACGGAGTCAGCATTAATCGAAGACATAAAATATAATAAAAGACGACGAACTAATGACACTTTTATTAAAATGTCAGAAGTATATAATTTACTTTCTCTTAGATTTGCCTTCATGTTTATACTCCAATCATCAATTCTGGTTCCATTTTTAAGGTTGTCTGTCAGAACTTTTTTTTTTTCTTTGGCTTACAGCGTCGTATCGGCAAAGTAGACAATGTAGTATTCAGTAGAAAGTCAGTAAAATATTAAATGTAAGTTAGATTATCGATCTCAGTGACAGAATGCCCCCAAGCTTCTTCCAAAGTGGAGGAAGCTTTCGGGGGCCATTTAAAGCTGCATTTATATCTGAGAAACTAAAAAAACAAAAATGAGAAAAGTTTGCCTGAGGTGCAGGATGTTGCAGAATTATTTCCCTTTGGTAAGAGTCTTTTTTTTTGGAGGGAGTTCATTACAAAGTTCAAGCCTGTTGATTCGAATCTCAGCGTAATTTAACCAATGAATTAATGCTTCTTCTGAGCATTGCATTAATAATACATGTATCAGGCTTTGTACTTAAGTATGTTTGATTGTCCATAGTAACCAGTAACAATGTATGCATTTAAAACATAGTTTATATAAATATGTCACTATCTGTTTAATGTTCTCTCTCTCTCTCTCTCTCTCTCTCTCTCTCTCTCTCTCTCTCTCTCTCTCTCTCTCTCTCTCACACACACACACCCACACACACACACACACACACACACACACACACACACTGTTGTGCATTTCCTTCGTATGTATGTATGTGTGTATATATATATATATAGATAGATAGATAGATAGATAGATAGATAGATATATGCGTATACATTCTTTTTTATATATATAAGGAACAGCTTACTGAAACATTAATATAAACAATAACATTTTCACACTGTCATCACATTTGTAGCCAAGCCCATTTTAATGTTATTTTCTTCTTCTTCTTGCTTTCCTTAATTATAATTGGAGACTTCTACTTAACTTCAAACTCATAATTTTCAGAAATGAAATCCAGTGTTAAAACTGGCATTTCATACCAAGAAAACGTTTGCAAATCAAAGAAAATCTGATTCGTTTAACCTCGTTATTTTTCCTGACATGATGACTTCTGTTTATTAGCGTCAAATCACATATCGCGCCCTTCATATATGCTCTTGTTTTTTGTGTTAACAGTTATTTCCTGCATTTAGGCCTGCATTTTGCACGACATGTTTTTTTTCTTCTTCTACTTCTTATTTGGCAGGAATCTTTTTTATTTGTTATTAATTATAAAAAATCTGATTTTGTTTTTATTAATGCTCTTTCTTCTTCTGTGCAGTCTTCATTCTCTTTTTAACGAAATAATATCTGAGTAAAAAAGATTTATAAAAAAACAATATCAAGTTATTATTATTTTTTTTGTTTTGTTATTTTTTTAATACCAGAAACTGTGATTTTTTTCTTTCAGCGATATAAAACAAAGCTGCCAAGAAGTCGAACATTGATAATTTAATCTTGTTTTGCGAAATTTCCCCTGGGTTGAGAAAGAAATGGATTTTTAATGCTTCCGCGAGTGACTCGTGGAGCAAAGAGACAAAATACAAAACTAATTAACTGTGTGTTACTGCATGCTTATGCTGCAGTTTGCATTTAGGGCTAAGCAACACAAAAATATCTTCAGTTATCCCAGTTTTAACATAAATCAGATATGTTAGATAATGATTTAAGAGTATATAGTATTTTAAAATGCATATCTCCATAAAAAAGATAGCACATCCCATTACTTTTCATATATGGTACAAATCGCATTAATGTTTAAAAAGAATTACCCTCTCTCTCTCTCTCTCTCTCTCTCTCTCTCTCTCTCTCTCTCTCTCTCTCTCTCTCTCTCTCTCTCTCTCTCTCTCTCTCTCTTTCTGCCACACACACACACAGATACACAGATACACAGACACCGAAACACAAACATACATATTTGCACAAAGAGAATTAAAGAAGACAAAAGGCTGAGAGAGAAAAAAAAGAAAAGAAAAGAAAAATGAATACTGAAAGGTTGAGTGTATGAGAGAGAGAACGGAAAAGGGAAGGAGAATGAGAGGTAAAATGAAAGAAAGAAAGAAAGGTGAGGGTATTAAGTTGAAAAGAAGGATGACACCAAAAAGAGAGAGGAAAGCTGTAACAAAAAAGAAAAAGCACACAAAAAACCACCCACTCCATCGCCTTAATCACACAACTGTCGCAAGCACCATCTTCACCTCCGTTTTCTAATTCAGCAACATTGAAATTTATTTTCATGTCACAGCTTAACTAGTTCATTTTCAGTGTCTGGTACCGAAATGAACGACAATCTTGAAAAGTCCTTAGACTCTAGTACTCGCTGATAAATGAACCGGAAGGAAGTTCTTCAGCCGGTTAATGCTGGGCCTGTACGCTCCAGCTAACGACGAGCGAATCAGTTTAAATTATTTTAGTTCTTGACGATTTGCGTTCCGGTCCAGTACATAGCAAAGCTTTTATATGAAGCTGATAAAGTTAATTATTGCAAAAAAAAAAAAAAAAAAATCTTTAATTCCGAACAATATGGGAGTGGACCAATTAAAACATTCAGATAATTGACATTGCTCATTTATTTTTCAGCTTCATTTTAAGGCTCGATGATTTGGATATATATAGAACAAGGCATAGTTTAAGAAAACCCATTTGAAATGTTTTATTTATTTATTTATATTTTGTATTTATTCGTTTAATTACGCTTTACAGCTTTATTAATTAGCAAAATGTGTATCATATAAATACACTAAACAGATTTTTAAAAAGAAAGAAATAAAGTATTATGGCTGAAAAATTTAAAAGAAATTATAAATAACGCAGATCATAATTTTAATGTTTCCATTAATCAAACTACTTAATACCATTCTCCAAATCTTCTAAAAACTTGTAAATATCAGAGACCGCTTGTCTGGCAAAGCATTGCGAAAGCTTTGCTTAGTAATTTTGTTCATATTTTATACGTTATGTCCTTACAGGTACTTCCTGTCAGCTTTTCTTCAGCGTCGTTCTTTCAGGCATTTTATCGTGGCCCGAAATTTCCATATTAATATCCAATAAACATGAAACATTTGATGGATGTTCTTTTTTGTTTTTTGTCGTAAAATAATTTAATAAAATGAGTATGAAGAAGCCCTGATCTCATGTTTCTATCATGTTCTATTTATAAATACATGTATTATGATCTGATTAATTTAAAGTTTTTATAATTGCGATAAAGCGATTAAACTGATGAAGAAGGTTGTAGTTACTAAGTAAGTAACATGAAATGTTTATTCTAGCCATTCTTGTCCATTCAGCAGTCAAAGGATGATATTATTTTGAAGAACATCAACACTCAAAATAAAAACTGTTTGAAAGACCTTCACTTTAAAACATATTATTCCTTCAAGTATTTATTATCATCATCATCTACATCAACATAATTAATGATGATGACGATAGTATTTTAGATATATGATCCATTTTTCGCTTCGAAGAATATAGATATAATATAACACTTAAACAAAATAAACAGTAATATTACGTTTTATAACACTAAATCTTAACATCCATCTGTTGTAAAAACAGATTCTTTATTGGAACGTTCTTGTGCTTTGTTTAATAAAAGACATTACTAATATCAAAGATCAGAAGGCATGCCTACAGATTCTAGCCGCTGGGCAATATTTTAATGTTTACCAACCAAGATAAAATTCATTGCTTGATGTTCCTTATCTCAGGAACACTGACATTTATTGTGAACTTGGTTCCGATCAATTGTCAAGGTTATAGTTTGTATAATATTCTGTAGACTGTATTACTACAAATTCAAGGTTCGTTATATGTTATGTTCTTATATCCAGTTCAGTGGTTCAAATGAAATTAATACAATCAGTGCGATCTCCATACTGGAATGTTACATTTTTAATCTTGTATATTTTCTTTTCTTCTTCTAAATGCTTAAAGATATAAGAATCTAATCGATTTGTCCGAATCTGTTTAGAAGCGGAAATTCAAAACAAGAGGAAGACGTGCATATATGCATATATGTTTCTTCTTAAATGTATCGTGGCTGGCGTTTGGCAATCCTCAGAGACTGATGACAAATTTTAAATATTTAGTATTCTCTTCACAGATAATGGCTGAAATAAATGGACTGAAATATGAGCTTCTTTTTATGAAATTATTTGTACTCATGATTGCTTAAAGCTCACTCTTCCATGACAAAGACCAGGATATGCATTGAAAAATAATTCTATTTTTTATCTCATCTTACAATGTGTTTCTTTGTCCTGAAGTTGATGATGGTAATTTAATTCCAGAACAATTGTTTGCCGTTTACTTCCGTTCCATTCTAATTTCAGTTTTTTGTTATTATTACTTTTTTAATATATATATTAAACTTCTTTCCTTAAATAAAAAATAATGAATTTATTTTTTAGCCGAATTGAAATCTATATCAAATCACAAAGATGAAAAAACAAAGAGAAAAAAAAGAGGAAATAAATGCCTGTGAGAGAAAGAGAGAAAAGGAGCTAGAGTGGAAAAGAAATTAGAGGGGAGAGAGAGAGGGAGAGATTAGAGGGGAGAGAAAGAGAGAGAGAGATTAGAGGGGAGAGAGAGAGAGAGAGGGAGAGATTATAGGGGAGAGAGAGAAAGAGGGAGAGATTAGAGGGAGAGAGAGAGAGGGGGAGAGATTAGAGGGGAGAGAGAGAGAGGGGGAGAGATTATAGGGGGAGAGAGAAAGAGGAGAGAGAGGGAGAGAGAGAGGGGAGAGAGAGAGAGAGAGAGGGAGAGATTAGAGGGGAGAGAGAGAGGGGGAGAGATTAGAGGGGAGAGAGAGAGGGAGAGATTAGAGGGGAGAGAGAGAGGGGGAGAGATTAGAGGGGAGAGAGAGAGGGAGAGATTAGAGGGAGAGAGAGAGGGGAGAGATTAGATGGGGAGAGAGAGGGGAGAGATTAGAGGGGAGAGAGAGGGAGAGATTAGAGGGGAGAGAGAGAGGGGGAGAGATTAGAGGGGAGAGAGAGAGGGAGAGATTAGAGGGGAGAGAGAGAGGGGGAGAGATTAGAGGGGAGAGAGAGAGGGAGAGATTAGAGGGGAGAGAGAGAGAGAGGGGGGAGAGATTAGAGGGGAGAGAAAAAGAGAGGGAGAGATTAGGCAGTGAGAAAGACAGCTGAATATTGCTAAATTACAAAATATAAACAACAATTGGAATAGTACAAATCTAATAATAAAATAAGATAGACATTGTGATCTTTCTAAGATTACAAATTCACAACACATTTGTTCATCAAGCCAAACTCATCAATATCCATTACATCTGTCAAAAGATATAAAACACCCTTCTCAATATCTATCCAGTAAATCCTTTTTCCTGCACTTCCAGTAAATGATATCTAAAGAAATCTATAAATGATGCATTACATGAAACCACCTGAATATGACAAATAGTCGTATTCTATCGACAGACTGTCACTGGTGAAAAAGTGGACTTATTACAGCAGTGCAAATTCAGTGCGTGTTTATACTGTCTTAGAACAACAGTCAAAATAAATCACCACCAAAGAAGAACAAGATAGTGAAAACGTTAAATAATAGTGGTAAATAAAAGTATATTAGAAAAGTATGCCTGAAATCAGTTATTTCCTTCGTTTTGTATAACTTTTATTCAGATGCATAAGTCTAGGCAGAAGTCGTTGTAACTGTGGTTACTTGCCGAGTCAAAATATTCCACATTAACACGAAATGAGTCTCCGAGGACGTTTTGTGAAGTCCTGTCATTAATAATACTGATTAGAAAGCAGCGAAAGCTCACAACACAGCAAAGAGGAAATCGCATTAATACTAGGTACAGTTTTACCAGTATATCAGTGCGATTTTATATGATATTGCGGTTTTGAATTGTTATATATTTTTTTTCATTATGGATAAAGACAGTTTGGAATTATAAATAAATTAAAGACGTTTAAAGAAAACAATAAGAGCATGGTAGAACGCTTAGGATTTGGCTGGATGAAATGATAAATGTAAAAATCTCAGGCTAGATTTTACATGGTTCGTGGGTCTTTTCCCAAGTCTCGGGATCAATCTTTGCCATGGGCTGTTTCTGTGTGACATGATCAGTGAATCGTTTATTTGTCCATTCCCAGATTACAACAAATATCATGTTTTTTCGTATATTAAATTATACAGATGATGAAGGTAAATTATTTAAGATGATGTAACGAAGAAAACAAAATTATTTCAGAAATGAATGACTAAATGATGGATGGATGAAAAGATGAAAACATGCAGAGGCACATACACATACAGTTTATCAGAAACGTAAATAGGTTAATTGAAAGAAAGGTATGGACACTGATAAATCAATAGAAATATATATAATTTCCCAATAGCTTAAAAACATCCAATACCTGTTATATTATCATTTGTAGGTGACAATTTGTATCACTGTCTAATATTTCCAACAAGAACCTTAACCGGGTTAATAATAAGTAACAGAAAAAATATATATTAAACACACAGATTTCAACTAAATGATAGAAATGTGATATTTTATTTGATTTCAACACCCATTGTTTTGGACTACATTTTACATCTCACATTTAGAGAATTATTCTGAAGATATCGAAAAGTATGTAAAATAGTATCTTTAAAAGATATGATTACATGAATGTTTCCTCTCTCTCTCTCTCTCTCTCTCTCTCTCTCTCTCTCTCTCTCTCTCTCTCTCTCTCTCTCTCTCTCTCTCTCTCTCTCTCTCTCTCTCTCTCTCTCTCTCTCTCTCTCTCTCTCTCTCTCTCTCTCTCTCTCTCTCTATCTTATCTCTTATCTGTCTCTTTATTCATTCCTACATAAGTATCCGTTCTTCTCACTCTGTATCTGTCTGAGCTTCTGTCTTTTCTCTGTGTTTACTTATTACTATCATTATCATCTGCCTTCATTAGGTATTTATTTATTACATACTGGGACACAAATAACACGGAATATATTGGCACTTACGAAGAATTAAATTTCGATGTTGGTTCCAAAATTCACATTCTTTACCAGGAGATGTGAAATATAATGAAAAATGATGAATTTGGGTGCGTACTTTGGGATCAACAGGAAACTGTCAGTTCGGAATCTCGAAAATCGGTTAATTGTCGTTTGACGTAAATAGAAATGCTATTCGTAGTAAATTCTTGGCTATGAAATTATCTCAGTGACAAGTGCGTTTTAAATGGCAGAATATTTATACCTATCTTGTAATCATTCTTATATAAAGACATTAGTTAGTCGAATATTCCAAATTCATATAATTAAACACTTAAATATTTATCTGAGAAAAAAATTTTTTTACTCTCAATTAGTTGATCACTGAAATCGGAATAGTTACTTTCTTTCATCATTCTAATAACTGTGTGACAGTGCTCATATCAAACTTCACATACTGCAGTACTAAGTTTAGCTTCATTAATTAACTTGTGATGTTTTAAAAAAAAATAGAAATCTTATCTGAAATGTTCGAAATGATGTTATTTATGGAGACAGCATCCAGACAAAAAAACGCTGTCTACTCCGCCTCTTGAGATTCAATAGTTTTCTTCAAAATGAGGTTTGAAGTGAAGCCACGTCTCACACTGTTTAAACTTCGTACAATATATTTAACTTAGACAGTTTCCTAATGCAGATTTGACCGCACAGATTCGCTTATATTTTCGTATTTCATTATCGTATTTTAGGTCATATCATTATAACAGATTACATTTCTTTTACCTTGTTGAAATTTTCCAAATGCAAATATGACCGAACTACAACAATACTTTTACATTTTAGAATATCTTTTATATATGTAATAAATATATACTCGCTCTCTTTGCACTGGTTTTGCAAGTGTTACATCACCACAAGAAATTATCTGTTGTAAGGTCATCCGTTTATATTAGATTATTTTGTTTAGGCTTTATCAGCTATTTTCGTAAGAGAAACATGAGCAAGTTCACAGATGAGAAGTTGAGTTTTATTCCCGAGGAAGCTGTTATATTGTATTGCAGAAGCCAAAACTCATGTGAATCTTTGACATCAACATCTCAAAGCTCAGAGGGAAGTTTTACAGTAAGTTTATTTCTAAACTGGTTTGAGACATGCTGCTGTGTTTATATCAAGATACACGAGATGACGATCCACAGAAAAAAGTCTTTAACAGTTTCTCACATAATTAAAAGAAAATCACTTTTCAGATAATTATATAACTTCAGGTAATGTTTCGCCAACCGGGTTATTGGCAGGAAAAAAATATTTTTGAATTCATTCGGATTTGAAATTAGTCTGTTATCTACTTTCTGAAGTTTGGGCACTTTTATTTTAATTATTTCAAAATGACACATCACTTTAAAACCTGAATACTTGTTGTTTGCCATTCATTTCGAGAACTGTCGCTGGCCTTTTAGAAATGGATGAATGATTGATTTTAGACTTTATTAAAGCATTACAGGCCTGGTGCTGTCCGTAAAGCCACTGATATATGACCCACTGAGTACCTCAAACAAATGTCATTTCACATCCTTTTAGGAAGGTTTTGTTTATTCTCAAGAGAGTCGAAGTAGCAAAGTTTGTTTTTTAGTTTTGGGCGTTTTTTTTCTTTTTATTTATTTGATGTTAACAAATAAATCAGACTTCGCGTATCTTCCTAAGTTCCTATTCATGTTCTAGTATTTAATGTACAGTTTAAATTTGTGTTTTCTACTATAAATCAGCTCGGGTTTTAATCATCTGCGTAAATAACATAAATGTGAACTTTTGACTAGATTTTTTTGTGAAATCAATACTACATCTCTGTATTCCGTGCAGAAGAGAAATTAGAGCCATATGTGAAAGTCTCCTTTAGAAACACTGTCGTTTTAAATAATTAAAAAAACTAAAACAAAATAAAACAGAACTAATAAACAAAAAAATAAAAACACCATACTTGTAGCATCTTTCAAGAGGGCTATTTGATTCTGATGTCTGGATTCATTTTTCTTTCGTACTAATTATAAAAGAAAATAATCTAGCCGAATTAGTAAAAAGAAGAAAATCAGAAAAAAATTAGTAAGAAAAAATACAAAGCAATAACAATATTTTGCATTATATTTATTGCTATTAATTTATTTTTCTATTTATTTTGTTTTTGTTTTTTATTAATTTTATTTAATATTTGAATTCTATTTTCAAAACTTTCTTGAACATTTAAATTGTTTTACTCGACAAAGATATCTTTCAGCGAACTTTAGTTCATCGCATTAGGCTATCAGCTATAATTCGGTTTAAATGGATTTTAGGTTTCTCTGATTTTTTTTATGTAGCAACTCTGAGACTGCTACGTTTCTGTGACGTCATGTCGTACAGGGAGAATCTATTTGCAATAACGTTTCTTCTGGCGTCAGAAAGAAATATAGCTGTTAGATCGCCAAGCACAGAATGACGTCACGATCGAGTTGTATAGAATTGGCGGCGTTCAAATATTTTAAAACAGTATTACATTATTGTCAGTCTTTGGTTAAAGGTTGCCCAGTACAATGAAATAATAACTTAGACATTTAAAAAATTGTATTAGTCTATTTATTCGCACCGCAATAGGTACGCTTTAAACTGAAATAATAATAAATACAAATAGCACAGAAACAAACTGATTTACTGACTAAACCAACATTTTCTTGAAAGCATTTCTCACTTTTCCTTTTGAATAAGTGATAAAACGATCAAATGTGAATGTTTAAAAAAATATAATTCAATTATTAGCTTAAATTTTACACTTTCACGGATCATTATCGTTCATAAGGAATGACTTATTTTTATTTTTTATACATTAAAAAGAAGAAGAAGAAAAAGAAAGAATGAAAATATAAATAAAAGAAAAAATAAATAATAGAAAAAAAAGGAAAAAGAAAAAAAATAAAGAAAAAAAAATTGATTTACCGCGCATTTCCATCAGTCATTTTTAATATTGCAATCCCGATTATTTCTTGCAAACCTGTTATTTTTAAGGCTGAAGACTGCTATGCATTTCACGTAGTAATCAAATCTTGATTATCAAATACATTATTTTGCTTAGATTAGTAATCACGTCGTCTTTTTCGATCAGATCCAAACTGAAAACAGCTGGAACTGGTCAGGGAAGATTTGACCTAACATCTGTCAGTGTGTATCTAACTCACACAGTCACCCATTCTTTCATTTAAAAATATATTACCGCACTGATAATAAACTCTCAGTAAAGTGTATTCTTCTTTATCATACTACTGTCATCATCATCATCATCGTCATAACCATTATTATTATTGTTATTATTATTATTATTATTATTATTATTATTATTATTATTATTATTATTATTATTATTATTATTTCTTTGAATTCCTTCTATTTTTTTAAATTATTTATTTATATTATTTGATTTTATTTTTTTAATAATATTCTGCTGGAAAGTATTTGTTATGTTCTGTCATCAACTCGGAGTATAGTGTTTCATTAATAATTAGTTTTGTTACATTATCTGTTTCCTATTACACGTGTTTATGTTTGTTGTTTTTTTGTTCGTGTAACTCATGTGAAAAAGGAGAAAAAAGTTTTATTTGAGAGAAAAAAGACATCACATGTTTAGATCTTTTTCATGGTATTCTTAATAGATGTCAACTGTATCAGGTTTCAGTTGAATTAGAAACAAGTGTTTTTCTGTTTCATTTTTTAAATACTGGAAACAGTTAACCTCAGATCAAATTTCTTGTTGTTACTTTGATTAATCTTTTCGAGGACTTGTTTCTTGTTTTTTCTTTCAAAAACGCAGTAATCTTCTTTTTTTTTTTTTTTTTTACTTTTAATGTAATAATTTTTACTTCGGAGAGTTTATCCATTTTACATAATATATTTCTATTAAAAACTGACAACTTTAAATGTCCATCAATTCTTTGACGAAACTGAATAAACTGTAACATAATTATCATGTATCCGGTATTCTACAAAAGGAGCAGATATATGTTCCACACTGAAAAGAGCTTCATATTTTTTGCATCAGTTTTAGTAATAAAAGGGCTAACTTACCTTCAACCATGGAATTTGTTGATCTACCCCTGAATCATTCACATTTGAAAGCAATTAATAAAAGTTGATCACAACATAATCCAGCATCTTATATTATGACGAATGCTGTGTTTCAGCGCTTGACGTCATTGCCTCTCCGCGAAATGTTTCCCTCTTTCTCTCTCTCTGATCCCTTTCTTCCTTCCTTACTCTCCCTCTATCTCTCTTTGAAATTATTGTTTATATTTTATGCAACCAAAGGATTAATCTGTGGTGCATTATGTGATTAAACTGTAGATATATAATTTAAAAAATGCTTCTATGTTCCTTACGATACATTTATAAAATTTGAAATTAAAGCTGTACTTTTCTGTGAAATGCTGTAATGATACCCTGTTTATCTATAAATTACTGTTATTTATAGGAATCAAGCAATTGTTTATACTAATGTTTTTACTTTTTGTTATTCTTACAGGTCCAGCATGAACTTTGTAACCCTTCTCGTCATCTTCTCTGTTTTAGGAGCAAGTATGGCATATAGGATCGACGGAATAGACGGTTGGTATTTTTATTAACATTTCTTTCATTTCATCAATACAGCGTTCACGTTACTTTAATGTTACATATTTCAACGTTTATTCAGTCTCATCATTGCTGATGCCAACAAAATTATGTGTGTCATATTTGTATATAAATGTCGTCTATGAAAAACTTTGGGCAGTAATGTCTGGCTATCAGAGACACTGTTCAGTAGCCGTAAGAAAAGCTTAACAGGAAAAACACCCAGGACACTTGCTTGGACCCATGTGTGCGATCAATAACAGTAATGTTATTAGTGTCATAACTCAAAATATCATTAACATAATAACAGCAGCAAGATTTCATATTACTTTAATATTACTGTGGTACTACTGAAAACAGGTACTATTACTGCTGCTGTTGCTGTCTATGCCGACTACTATTTCTAGGCCTACCACTACCACAACGAATACTATTACTACAACTACAATCATAAAACGACAACTGTTAATATTTCACATATCCTGTTTATATAATTGCTATATTTCGCAGTAAATGTTAATTTCACGTTGGAATATTGACGTATTTATTTTATTACTATAGCTGCAAGTAACTCAGTATACCTTTTGTTAATGGATCCGAAATTTTTATTACTATTTTTATTATTATTATTATTTGTAACAGTACCTAACTAATAGTATCATCTAAAGAAGCATTAGTTTTCAGTTATGCTTTTTACGTGAAATCTGGGAAGTTGCTGTTTATGTGTTACGCGTATGACAGACAAAACTTGCAGCATCAGATATATGATATATGATATATCAAACACCTGACAGAATGTGTAATCATTTCTTTGTGAAAACAAAAATCTTTATGACCATTTTACCATTAAGGATAAATAATTTTACCTTATACATTTCTTTTCTCATTCGAATATTTATCATTCTTTCTATCTCTCGATAAAAATTATAGTAATAGAAGCAACTGTAGACGAAGCAATACTAGTAATAATAGTAGTTGTAATGGTAGGAGTAGTGGTAGTAGTAGTAGTAGTTGTTGTTGTAATAGTAGAAGTAGTACTAATAGCAGTGGTAGCAGCGTTCTGGATATACTGGTAGTGGTAGTAGTAGTAGTAACAGTAATAGGAACAATAATAATAGTTGGTAATAGCAGTGGTAATAGTCGTAGTAGTAAAGAAATTATAAATTCCAGTCTTCATGTTTTTATCCTTTGAATAATATTAATAAAACGTAATTGTGATGGTGTCAGATAATCTATCACTTCTGTTTGTTTATCGTGAATACAAATTAAACGGATCTAATCACGAAAAAGGTGTAAACGCCAAAGTCCCACATGTTTATGTCATTTCCAACGACTGAGAGATAAAGTAGCACAATTTCATATTCTCGTCATTTCCTCATGAATACTAATTATAATATCATTGTTAGATATTTTCCCAACGTTTCCCTTTGAATAACAATAATTTGGCGAACCTGTCATGCCCTAAAGTATTATCAAAAACAATATTCACAACATCATTGTCAAATAATTAAGTTATTTATTTATTTTATTTTATTTTATTTTATGTGCGTGTTTTAAATGTATAAAGAATTCTTATAACCTAACAAATGGCAAACTGTAACTTCCAGAAGAAAAAAGTAAACGATGTTTTCATGGTATGAGTTAAAAAATATGCACTACGAGACAGACATGAAGTTTGGGAAGAATCCACTTTCAACGTGATTAATATTATAACCAACTGAAAAACCTTAATCATTTCCATGTAAAAAAGACAGCATAAAAATAATTTAACAGATTTCCAAAACACTTTTTTTTTTCTCTTCTCATGTTTTTATTTTTTGTTTTTTGTTTTTTAAACCAGAAAAATAGCATTAGGAAACTAAAAAATACTAAAAGCAGAACAGATACGTTTGTCTGTTACTCGTGTAGCCATATCTTTGTTAGATAATCTCTTGTTTAATACATTTACACACCAATATTTGTCAGTATCGATTTCGTGAGATGGTATTGCCCGTCGTAACACTAACATAATTAAGTTTGGCGACAACAAAGAGATTGCAGACCCCTGTTATTCAAGACGAAATGAAAAGAAAACAGCGTGTGACCAACAAATCTGAAAACTAAATTGTGTAAACTCGCAGAAGAAAATTCCCGTGGAAGATAATTTTTCAGAGAAAAATGATTCCATATTTTCTCAGATGAATATAAAGGATCTTGTTATTTAAATAGACGATTGTTTAAAAAGAGAAATTATTTATTTTTATAAGTCGCAGTATTACAAGACAGATGGGTAACAAAAGGCATGGGTGGTTATTGTGTCTGGTGTGGAATGAAGGAGTGGAAAAACGACAGCATCACAATCAACACCTCACACTTCCCTTCATCACACCGACGACGACCTCTTCATTACTTCATTCTCACCTAGTGGCAGTGATTGGTAAATGATATAATAAACAGTAATTAGTCTATAATTAAAGGAAACGAAATATGAACTTCTGGCCATTTTGAAATAATAAAATAAAATAGTATTAATAATAATAATACATAAAAAACAACATATAATCATACTCTAATTAAAACAGAAGACCTCAGAGATTATTTTTACAGTTCTTTTAACCTTTGTTTGGAATGTGTTTTCATTACCATTAAATTCACTTAAATTGTTTTAATCACAATATTTAGCTGAAAACTAAACTAAAAAGCTTCACGAGAAGACAGTTTCATTATAATATTCGTCAATGATCAACATCATCACGTCATATTCTTGCAGACACAAGTACCTAAAACTGGTGCGAGGTAAAACAGCATTCAAAATTTTGTAATATAATTTAACAATAGAATAAATCAAGGCAACAGTACTATTTGCGTATATGTGTGTGTATGTACGTGTTTTTGAGTGTAAAATCCATAATATTTTAACTGCCAAGCATTACAATGCTACCATGCATACAATGCTCAACACAAACTATTATGAATAAGCACGTTAAAACGAACTGATAGAAAAGTTAACAATAATCCGCAACAGGGTCGTGTTGTTACCTACAGTATAACACAGTGTAATAGTTTTGAAAATCTATTCTGTAATTGTAGCTTGCTACAATACGGTCTCTGTTTTATGTGACATAAAGGTAATAAAACAAACACCACAGAAAACAACATATGAGTCATTACAGAAATGTTTATAGATAATTACACTAAATTAAAAAAAATGTGTTTGTTCTCATATTTGATAATTAAGATATAGATCTGGATACAGATATACACACACACATATTATTTATCTTATTATTTGCTTAATTATATATATAGCAATGACAACATACACACTAATATATCCATATATTCAATAGCTGACATTGCCTAAAAGCCACACATCTATATATAATGGCAAAGTCTAATGGCCAAAGAAATAATGCGCTCTTATGTCCACACTGTGAAGGCTACTTCCTATCATCTAGTACATAAAATTACTAACTACTAATGACGTTCTAATGATTGTCTGTCGTATTTTGAAGTATCTTAATGTAAAAGCATTAAATAAAAATTCTCGCTGTGACTTAGACATTAGCATTCCGTTTATCACGACGTGAGATTTTAAAGCTAAAAGCCGATACCCACGTACCTTGGGAATAACACGTGACAGTTGCAATGTTTGAGTTGAAAGCAAAAGTAATTATATACATAATGATTATCGATGGATATATATGCACACCGTGCTTATAACTGTGACAAAATTCTGATTGGAACACGGATTGCACCATTGACTGCAGAGTCGTATCATGATTAAACATTCTGATAATTGTCTCTCTTGTATCTGCCGGTTCCGGTAATTTGACAAACAAAATAAAAACCACAAACACGTATTTATTGTAGGCTGCATGTTGTTTTATGATCTGTTTTGTTCTGAACGTTTAAAGATTAAATGATTAGACATTTCGTTACAAAACCCGTGAATTTCATCTTCACTGCATTTTCAAGTTAATCTCGAACACATGAAACACATATGTTTAACAGAGACAAGACAGTAATAGCAGAAACAATCGAAAATCTCATTTTAGAAATTTATTTACCAGTCTGGCGATTTGGGTTTCATATCCTGATGAGCGCAATACAAAATCAATTTTTGTAAAATTCCTGTTTGATTTATTTGTTACAGTGATTGAATATATAAATAACTTAGCTTCCTCTTTCCGCTTTATTTTGGAAAGTATATATACATATACATATAGAAAAGAAAAGAACAGATGCTTGAATTTCTATATAATGATTTAACGTAACAGTTTGTTTAGGACTACATATATGTCTGAAATTAATAATATTGTCACAAATGAGTTTAATTAATTAAGCTTTACTCAGAGTAGTGAAGATTAATCAGATAACTGATTTTCCGATAATAATAGAAATAAAATATATGTATGTATATAGAAAAATATACAGATATAAACATCCATATTTTCTTAATATCAGAAAGAAATTTTCAAAGCCCAAACATCCTATTTCAACAGTTCAAATATATCAGACTGCGTAACAGATATTTTAATCGTCTAAACAAACTGAAAGTACTCTGTAGTTTTCATCTAGCAGTGTAATTGCATCAAGTGAAGATGATACCGAGTCATTAACGTGAGCTTTTACTTTACAGAGCTTACTGAAAAGTTACCAGTAGCTAACACTAGTAGAAACACTTTACAGTAAATACATTCAGTGCTAAACCAGACACTAAACACAATGATTTTAAAGCAGTACTTCGTTTTGGAGTCTAGCAATTTCGTGACCAGCTTTAATGACTCTCCAGGTTTCCCAGGATATCACGTTTACAGCCTGCAGCCAGTCAGGACTAAATGGATATCTATTTGTTTATTATACCCGAAGGAGACGTATGTCAAATAAATATCCCAGTTCCTGGTTTCAGGTGTTATGGAACTGTCAAAGAGTACATTTTCAAAACGCTAAGCTTGCTTTCTGAAAATGTATTGAAAACTGTTTCGCTCAACGGGAGGATGAGTCAGTGTTGATTCTATATACCCATGCACATACTGTAGGAAAGGATTTATTTTTTTAATTATTTACTGAAGTAGTTTTTATTTCTTCCCAGAAAAAAAAAATCTGACCCTGGGAAAGAGTTTAGCTCAGTACAAATACAATACGGCTAAATTAGGGAATTGTCAACATTATTTATTCCTGAAATATAATATCGGTAGTCTAAAGATGCTCAAAGAATTGGGGAAAAAAATGTGAACAACATCAACACAGAAATGATCCATTTTAAGATTAAAATGAAACCGGCATTACAAGTCCCGCGACAGACGATAGATGCCATTTACCTAATCCGTATTGTATACGCGTCGAATTTTGATTTCCTGACTCCCTGTGTTTGGAGATCAAATTAAGCAGAGAGTTCGTGTTCGGTTTGCTAAATTTACCTCAGAAATCCAGAAATCGTGTCTGGAAAAATTGCTTTACTGCTAATTAGCATGATCTGCAGTTCTCTTCAGAGGATCGGCACTGCAATCACAAGCAACAAAAATTTAATAATTTTATTAACGCCTGTACCCACGTAAATGCTATTTGGGGAGAGAAAATGTTTGTATAAAACTGATGAATCCTAATGACAATCAAATTCATTTAAAAGATGAAATACTAAGCAGGTCAAATAGGAATGCGCTTCGCACAATTTCCAGACTATACAATAAAAAAACAAGTTTTGTTTCATCTTAAAATATAGTTTTCTTTGAACATGCATGTATGTATGCATGCATTAATTTTTTTATTTTGTATTTATTTATTCTTATTTATTTATTTATTATTATTATTATTATTATTATATAAAGTTCTGTCACGGTTATACATCAGTAATATTAATGAATATAAACAGTAATTAATAAATTTGCTATTATATTGTTTTGAAATCTCTGAGACCTTGCTGAATTGCCATTTTTCTTTTTTCGACTTTACATACATATATATATATATATATATATATATGTTAATTATGGTGTTATTTAGTCTGATGTTCACAAAAACTGAATATCTAATTTTTAGTTCACCAGAATCCACTTCATTTACTTCAAACACTAAAGTAATGCCCAAACGCTGACAGTGTCACATTTTATCTACAACAGATGGACTCACTGTATATTTACTCATTTATCTTTTTTCTCTCTGTTCTGCGCTAATTTTGTTTCTGCAACATAAAACACTGACTATTTGATTAATCTCCGCCATGCGTGTCTTACTCTTCTGTCAAAAGCTACAAATAACAGGTGCTGGATCGCGTCTTAAAATCAAATTTCCTGCAAAGAGCAGTCGAAATGGCAACAAGATGGCGACATTTAATTGACATTACCGAAGACATTTCTCTCTGTCCACCAAACGACACAACTTTGAGCGAGGGTAATTCGTCAAAACGACAGTCTTCAGAGACTATTCAGTTGTTGTTGGGTTTTTTTTGTGTTTTTTTTTGTTGTTATTTCCACTGAAACATTCGGCATTGGTTATTACAAGAAATGTCCTAAAAACTGGGAAGAGTTCGGCTATTTTCGGAATCTTTCGACATCAGTCATTATGAAGACTGTCACAGTAATTCAAAACATTAAGGACTTTTCCAAGGTGTTACGTACCTGTCATTGTTCTATGTGGAATAACGAGGAAGATGGTATTCGAAAAGAAACAAAAAACAAAACATGATTGCAATATTTAGAATGTTTAATTCCTTTTTGTAATCATAACTCTTAGTAAAGGAATTTTATGAAACTCCATTACAAAACGACAATAATAATAATAATAATAATAATAATAATAATAATAATAATGGAGCTTTAATGCAATATGGTTATCTCGTCGACGTAATTATACTTTTCTAACAGTCTCTTTATTTTCACGTTTAATACTCACAGTAGACAATGATTTAACTTTTTCTTCTGATTGAATCACGATCCCATGTGTGAAATGTTACTTTTATTTATGCTGAATAAGTAAAAACATACTGAACGATGTTTTCAGAGTCCTAGAATTTCAAAAGTGGATTTCAAGCAATCGTTGTTGGTTCCTACAGTTTTAATCCTTTTGACGCCTAAATCTGTTCAAATAAAGACAGACAGACAAAAAGACAAATTTCTACAGAGTGAGTCTTTATTATTTCCTGGATAATTTTTTTTTTTTTTCTCTCTCCTTTATTTGAAAATGATATAACCTTTCTCTTATATCATTCAAAAGATTATTAACGATTTAAAGAGATCGTGAAAAATATTAACACGTTCTTTATTTGATTAATTTTTTTTTTTTTTTTTTTTAAATATTTAATATCGAACAAAAAACTCTTGAGACGATTACTTATTAAGATGTTGTAGATTTTTGTCAAGTAATATGGCTGCCAGTGCTAACCATCCCCACTGCTGCTTGTACAGATTCCGAAGAACGCCCATACCACGCCTTTTTATATCCAGCTGGCGAGATCGGGAAAGAAGTGGAATCACCGTAGAGGACTGACCCAGTAGTGAATTAGGTCAAACTTCAACAAAATAAAAAACGTTCTGCACGTGCGCTAAAAGAGATATAATCAGCTGAAAGCTTTCTTATTTTTTTTTTTTTTTTAATTATTATTTTTGATAGTGTATTCTTGTTCTGTTAGTGGAAAAAGAAAAACAACAACAAATAAACAAACAAACAAACAAATAAATAAATAAATAAATAAACAAATCGTTATTTTTCTAATACTGCACTTAATTTTGAAAATATTTTTAAAATGACTGGGCAGTATATTTTCATTTAGCGATAACGTTGATAATAATATTAGCGACATTTTCCTGAGACATTTAAGCCGGTTATATTGTTGTACAAATACATTTAGTTCAAAATTACATCATCAAAAACGAAAAGGTAATGTCATCTTTCATTGTCATACTAGATTATGAACAAAATATACATAAATTAAGTAATAATTAATTCATTACTCAAAATGTAGGCCATTAGTTCAGAGAGAGAGAGAGAGACAGAGAGAGAGAGAGAGAGAGAGAGAGAGAGAGAGAGAGAGAGAGAGAGAGAGAGAGAGAGAGAGAGAGAGAGAGAGAGAGAGAGAGAGAGAGACAGAGAGAGAGAGCTCTGATAGAGACTGAGAAAGGAAGAGAGAGATACAGGACATACAAAAATAGACGTATTAGTTAAAAGTATACACAACACAATGATACACTTGATTTGCCAACCGAATATAACTGTATTATAAAGCCACAATTATAACGTCAATACAGAAAAAAAAAGAGAAATTATCAAATAAAACGGACATTTAGTCTAATAACCGAGTAACAAGGTAATGACATGATCCAGATAAAACGATCATGTTTTAAACGTGCATATTAAAATTAAAAAAAAAAAAAAAAAAAAAAGGTTTGCAATCGATCATCTTTCAGTTGTATGTGGAGAATGGTAATTCTGGAATAAAAATCTTAACTTCTTTTCAATAAGCACTTATCGATTACTCATCTTAATCCGCCTTCGCACACTTAAATCTCAATTGCAGCTACACAGAACACGTCTAATCCTAACAGCACTTACTCACCATCTTAAGTATTACAGAGAGCTTTACTCACTGCTAAACAGCCTGCAGGAAATTAGACACTACTCGGCTTTTTTTCTCCTTATTTCTAATAATTCTTAAAAGATGGATTTAAATATAGTTTATAATGTTACTAATCTCTATAGATTCAGTTTATTAAACGCTACAAATGCTTTAAAATTATTTTAATAATCCCATTTGAAAGCCATGAACTATAAACATTTCTTAACATTTAATATAATACAAGTTACTGATGTTTTAAAACTTAAATAGTATAATTTATTTTGATTAAATATAATACATGTTAGGGACGTTCTTGTTTTTTTTTGTTTTTTTTTCTTTGTTTTCAAATATTAGTTTTAATGATATCTTTAAACTAAACTGAATTAAGATGTGTCAGATATTAGCTTCAAATATTATTATTTGTCTCAAACACTTTCTTATTTTATTAATTATTTATTTATATAAAGCATGTGACACACACACACGCACAAACACATACAAACACACACACATGTAGATGTGATATATGTAAAATGCATTTGTTCAGAACAGATAATAGTAAATTTCATATACATTTTTAAAGAGATGTTATCCAAACGTTATCATTTAACCTGATTGTTTGCGATACGAAGTGATAGGAAATTTTAGAGATAATACGATACGATATTACATGATACAATAACTGGCGTAACCATTACTTGTGTTGACGTAAATTCTTCTTTCGTTTTTTCTTTTTTCGGTTTAGTATAATTAGGTTTTTATTCTTCCTATGAGTACATATATTGTGGATTAACAGCGTATTTCAATTCCTTTTTAATTATCGCAAACAATGAGAAATAATACATGGCCGTAACTGGACATTTTTTTTTAAATGATTCAAAAACACTTCCAAACATTTGGGGTCTGGTGGCCGCCTAAGTCGCCAGACTTCAAACGTTAATCATTGAAATAAACGAATTCATTCAATGGACATCGTTTCTATCAGAATGGAGATTTATACTTTATATTTTTAAAATTAAATCGTTGTATCATTTGCCTCAGTGTAGTTACGGCCATGAAATATATGCATATGTTATAAGTTAAACGCGAATGGATCTGTGTTCATTCTGTTTGATTATCTAAGAAATTAATCGGAGATTTAACAAAACAGCTTTATTAATAATATTAGATCCTTCTGACGAAAGAAATAATGACCAGGGCACTATATCTTGTTTGTTTGTTATACATGAATTCACTGATAATATTAATTTTCTGTTCTAATACTCTAAGCCAACAATAAGAGCTAGCCAAAAGTGACCCACATTTAGTTTTCTGCTATATATTTTTTCTTCCTGGTAAACACACGAATCTGTTATCTTGGCAAATGATTTATTCCTTCGTTCAAATGATAAGAGCGAAAATAAACAGAAGAAAGCTTGGTCAACTGAACAGAAAGATGGAATCGATACTTTTGATAAAAATACCCACCTTTATTTTGTGCAGAACTTCATTTGAATAGCCGATAATCTGTCAAACAATGTTTGTTTCTGATATCCCTGAAACGACCCGATATGTGCTTAATATAAATCTCTGTCTCTCTCTCTCTCTCTCTCTCTCTCTCTCTCTCTCTGTCTGTCTCTCTCTCTCTCTCTCTCTCTCTCTCTCTCTCTCTCTCTCTCTCTCTCTCTCTCTCTCTCTCTCTCTCTCTCTCTCTCTCTCTCTCTCTCTCTCTCTCTTCAGTTCACCTATACAACCCATATGCCATCATTCTCCCTTTTACATTTCTTTACAATATATACTAATTGAAATAGCTGACGATTTTGTCACATTACAGTTACACTGTACATGTTCTCACGCGAAATCCTGCTCACTCTAACAAATATCCTTTTTCCAATAGACATTGTAAATCCACATCCATCAGAAACGTCCTTATTAGTTTGCTTCGATATTATTGAAACATAGACGTTCCTATTTCCAGGCTTATCTAATCAGACAGGGAAGAGGGACTGGAATTAACCAACAGTCGAATTTACGAGGAAGACATAGATTCCTCTGTTATCTAGGTTGCATGGCTAATGTCATAAATAATTCGTTTACTGTTAGGCAGCTACCAGTGACCAGTAAAATAAAAACTTAGAGCAATCTAGCACATATGTCACTTTGTTCACAAAGCAGTAGAAATAAAAAGAAAATTCGCATTTCTCAGATTATTCTCAAATGCATTTAAACGTATCTGTTAGTACACTTACGGGTAAGTTACGGCAGCGAATAGATCATTTTATTAGAAAGAATTATGTTTCTGAAGAACTAGAGAAAACGTATATAATGCATTGTCTGTTTTGTCCTCAGACTGCAAAACTTGGATGATTTTAACCGTATTTCTACAGATGTATCTTTATCTGTCTGTATGTATGTTGACACATACGTATCTATCTGTATATCCATCAACCGCTATATATCTGTTATTAATGCTCTGTGTCATAGTTTCTGTCTAATTTAGTTCTTTTTTATATCTCATTAACTTTCAGTGACCATCCACGCATCTTTCTTTATTCTCTAACCTATTCTGAAAATCATAAACATTTATTAAAAAAAAAAAATTAAAATTTCTACTGGAATTATTAAATAAAATAGATTTATAAGATGGATGGATATCAGATTACATATTCTTTTCAGTACGAACTGAAGTATTAAATTCATTGTTTTTTATTCACATTCACTGGAATAATGTTATTTCATTTTGCGTAGGATTTTATATTTATGGTTTTCACTACATGAAAAATCAGTAGTAATTTTCATTTCCCTAAAGCAATACAAAGCCTCTTTATATGTGTTTTATGAAAAAAGAGATGATGAATTTTAATATTTGATAATATTCTGGTCTCTTCCAGTACATTTAACTAATATTTTTTCTCTTTCCTTCTTTCATTTTTTTAAAAACAGTTTTTAATCTTTCTTTTTAAGTTATATTTAAGATTACAATAGAAATAAAAGTTGTCCCATACGGGAAAGGTCTGTTATTGTGTAATTCCTGTGTGAAATGTGTGGATATTTATGATACCTAGCAGCATTCGGCGAAGCAGTCGGACAATTATATTACCATTATCGATATATGATGTTTTTAAACTGCTTCACTTGTAAACAGAACGTGATTGCCAAAAAAAACAACGTCGTAGCACATTCATCAAAGTACATCTGAAGAACACAAAATCCGTTGAGAATTTGTAAAAACCGATTCCAAAAGAAAATCGATGCTTTAAAGAAGAAAGCTAAAACCAAAAAATGAACAGCATATAGAAGAAATATGAGAATATATGTCTAGTTGTGTAGTAATTTTTAAATAAAATATTATATATTTTTATGTATGTCTTTCCGATTGTCTGTTACTTTTTTCTCCCTTCATTCTTTATAAATCTCTCTGTTATCTGTCAGTACATCGCTTCTTCTCTTTCGTGTACAAACACACACACACACACGTATCTATCACCCATCCATATCTATCTATCTACTGATCCGTCGATCCGCCTGTCTATCTGTCTATCTACTTATCTCTTTCTAACTGTATTTTTTGTCTGTGTATCTTCTCTTACTGACTCACTCATTCTCTCGCCGTTTCTAACGATCTGACTTTCTATTTGTATCTGTTTATCTGTTGGTCGTTGTGTCGGTCTGTCCTTGATAATCAGAGGTCGTTAACATGCGATATTTTCGACTGATAATCACAGCATGTTAACATCCTTATATGCTGTATTTTCGACTGTAATTGCAAAATCGTGAGAAATTTAGTAATGTCTCGCAGATGGCTTATGGAATTTGTTAGCAAATTAACCAACAAGAAGTTCAAATTGGATAGAATGTGTGTCGTAAAACGTGACAGTAAACAGGTTAATATTCTGAAAATAATTAATTGTACCTTAATATTTTCTGATAATATGGAATCTCTATTATATAATTATGATTTTGGAGTTTATAGTCGTTCTAAATGTGCAGCTATTTTTAGAAATATATTTTTTTGTTTCTTCTTTTGAATTAATGTTTTGTACCTGTCTGTCTGTCTTCTGTCTGTTTGCCTCTCTATCTTTCTTTCCATCTGTTTATCAGTCACTATAATAATAATAACAACAGTTTTTGGTGTTGTTATTATTATGATCGTTTCTATGGTTATTATTATTATGTCCATGTTCTCATAGTTAAATGATCTGCTTATTCAGTATTTTGCTTACGTTCATTTGTTTCGCTTACATTTGCTTAATGTTATTGACAATCTCGCTTCACTGCTTTAATAAGATGGTCTCAAGACGCCTGGAACTACCGAACCTTCCGTATAACTGCACAGACAATGAATTTGTATTAGAACGATTTATGTAAAATATTCTCTTGTTACATTCAGAATAACCATTTGAATTTGTAACTCTTCTTTGACCTCTTAATACGTCTTCTGTGTTGTCTTCACTAATTGATTTACCTCGTCACCCTCGCATTTTTCAGAGGGCTGAGACCAAAATCCACGTACATTCATTTAAATAACATTATACTCTAATTACGTCTAGCACTGTCGTAACTCAGATACACTATGTTCATTAAGTACCGGATATGCTTTCACCGTTATCACGATTTAGACTGCTATTAATGCCACAAAAGCATTGGACGGATTTCCGTTTTTCAGAGATTATTTGAGCGTTGTTCGTGTGTATTTCATTTCGCTTTGTAAACAAATGTCACGTTATTTTCAGGGATCTGAACACGTAAACAGACAAGAATAGTGGCGATAATAACATATGTAATCATTGCTGCAAAGCATGGACACATTTTAGTATTTTTATTTTAGATGATTAAAGAGATATTGGAGTCATCATGATGTTTGAGAAAGAATGTTTAAACCCCACTGTTTCAGTTTTCGGCTTTCATTTCTTTTGACAGATTTCTTTTTTATTTTACTGTCATTTATTTATTTTTACTGAAGTAATTTATTTGTAGACCTAATTTCTATTAATAAAAATTCGGATAAAGAGCAGTTTTCGAAAGTATTAAAAAGCAAGATATACTTCACAGAAAAGGACAGAAAGAGGAGGCACAGACTGACAGACAGACAGACAGAGAGAGAGAGAGAGAGAGAGAGAGAGAGAGAGAGAGAGAGAGAGAGAGAGAGAGAGAGAGAGAGAGAGAGAGAGAGAGAGAGAGAGAGAGAGAGAGAGATGTATATTGGCCTTTACGAAAATGGAACAATATTTGGAATCATAAGAATGATACCTTAGGCACATTTTCCAACAGAGTTTACATCGCTGGCGAAGTGGAGAAAACTTAATAATGGCAAGCTGTAATAGGTGCGTAAACGATACAAATGAAGGATGATTAAAGTCTCTACCTTCCAGGCAGTAAGTGCAATGAATTATTCTTAATTCTGATATTACTAGAATCGCCTCCTACGTAATCTGAACCTCGAATTAATAATCTTTAGTTTACATTAAGTCTATGACTTTTCTCTCTCACATTCACACACACGACAGACATCTGATAATGTTTTTTTAATCTGAAACATGAGGTGATAATTCTGCTACGTTTCTGTTTCTTTCTGTCATTCACAGACACATACTCATTCATTTGTGATAGAGAAAATATCAGTTTAATCTCTCTGAAAATGTAAACACCTTTTTATGGCTTACAGGAAATTTGAACAATTTGGAAATACTAATAAACACATGTGTAATAATCCGTTCGTGCTAAATACTAATTCTCAAAATACAATAGTCACGTATCAAACACAACAGTCAGAAACATATCGCAAGTATTCTCGTTTCAAAATACGCAGGGCAATTCATTGAGCTAAAATGATTTCTCAAGGGAGTCGATTTTCTTTGTTTAAAATTGTTTACTGTAAGAACGTCTTTTCAAACGAGTCTTATTTGACAAACAGCACAGACAAAAAGCAGCTGTCAAATTAAGGATTTGTGCGACGTGTAACTATTATAGCTAATTTGTACCGCAATTAGCACGACAGTAGCTGAATAGTAACAGCATTAGAATGCTGATTTTAGTCGACAGAAGGAAGTATCGGGAGAAACAGAGGGAAAAGGTCATCCATATACACTTATGAAGATCTTAAATAGACAAAAGATTAAAAAGAACACGCAAAGGGTAATGATTATTTAGAACTGTAAGTAAGAATGATTTTAAACTTACAAAATAATTATATTAACAGACCCAAAAGTATAAAGGTCGTTCATATAAATGTAAAATATTTATGAATTCTAGTCGTCGAGGAAATAGCTGGTTATTCAGAATGAAAAGGTTATTTTTGTATTCTTAATGAACATTTGAAACCCACAAAAGAATATAATAACCGACATAAAAGAAAAAGTTAATTCATATAGATTTGGAATATTTGTGATTTTGAGTAGAGTAACATAAATAAACACACACGAAAGTTTGGCATCATGAAATATTAATGCGTTTAAAATGTATTGTTGTTAAGCGTGACTGGTAAATGTTCTTGTGACTGTAAAAGCACCTTTCACTAAAACAGCATAAACCTGTATGGTTTTTGTTCAGTATATATAAATACACGTGAAATGTGTTACAAATAAAATCTAGATTCTAGGTGAACTGCGTTTCTTTGATGGCTGCATCCACCCACCTCGCCCTCGGTCTGTTTGTTACGTATTTTCAAACGAAAGAAAAACAAATAACAGTAATCCGAAATATTTATAATGGCATTTTTTAACCTTATAATTCTTGTTTTTATTTAGCTTTTCTTCCAGATGTAGAAACATTGTATTCGATTTCTCATTAAAACAATTCTTCTTCGCGTTTCTGTAAGCGAATCACGTATTTGTAAAAGAACGCGACCGGTTTTCCAAATATCGTATTAACACTAGGCTGCTCTAGGCGGGTTTCCATTGGCTGATATTTGCAGGAATAAGTATTTAAAAAAAAATTAAATGTCATTATTTTTCTACAGGCGACTACTATTTTTTAATTAATTTATTTATTTATATTAATTTTTATATTTATCATTATTTTTTTTTTCAAGATACAGTAATGATAAATATTGATTCCAAATTAAATACGGCCTTTTCATATTAGAAATAAACACAAAACTGTCAATGAAATTAATGGCTAAAAAAATATTGTTTTCATTCATCACTTTAAAAATAAGGTTTGAGACAAGAAACTGATTAGCAGCTCACGTAGAAATACTCAGTTACTCAGTCTAGCATAGATTTTATATTCTTTTCTGTACGAAATGATGTCATACAAATGGCAGTATGTTCATCAACGTAGGTTTAGCAGTTAAATGTTTTGGGTATCTACTTTTAAAAACGAATCAGTTAAAAAAAACTTACAACCCTTTACAAAGATATAGGCCATATTAAAAGGTTTATCTCTTGATTAACCTTTAGTTTTCATAGTTAAATTTACTCTAGTGGAGTTAATCCATATTAGGGTTATGCACAGACTAAATGTGTAGAGATAAACATCGATATAAGCCCAGTTCGATTTAAGCCTCTTCGATTTAAATGCACTCGCATAATTCAATAGTTTATAGCAGCTCATTTCAGTATCTATTTTTGTGTGTATAAAGTAAAAAGACACCTACGTAAATTAAACAAAATATATTAGCGAAAAGCCGCTATATTTGGCAAATTGCACTTTCTGAAGACCGAAAGGTTGTTAATTGTTTTTGAAACATACGAAGGAAGACAATGCCAAAGTGAACATTTTTCCTCGACGAAGCCTGACATTTAAGTACCGGATCCGCCATTATGCATGAAAGCATACTTATTTGTATGGCATGACCGTGTTTCACGAAGTGCGAAGTTTTCTCACATCATGGTACCACATCTTTTCTTTCAGCTTCACGTCGTTTATTCTGTTGATTATAATGTAGAATTTGCTAGAATAATGACCGTTTCTAAAGAAGTCAGCGGTCACCGAGTGGTCAGTGTTCATTAGACCTCAGGGTCCAGTTTTCTGTAAGGGCCTTTCTGCAGTTTAAAATTTGTTCGTATCAAGACATAACGTTAATTTCTTGTACATGTCTGTGAATTAGTGGTTATACTGTATTTGTATAATTTATATACTTATGGATAACGTAACTAATCTTGATGACTAGGCAAGCATTACAAACTTTCCACACTTCTGACAAAAGTCAGTAATGTTCATATTAGAATATGTTTGTCATTTATTTTCTCATATCGTGAAAAATTACTTCAAGATAATATTAATTTGATCATAATGAATTTCTCTTTGTGTGGCGTAACATCTGATATAATGTTTCTGAATTTGTAACATGACATGCATGCCATTAACCGCAGACAATTACTGCAGCCATACACCTTGTCTGAACTTTTTATTTATTTCTTTTTTTTTTACATCCAGCCACAACTAAAAAGTGTGCATGATGTGAAACAAGATTAGCTTAAGCTGCCATTCTGAAAGAATTTCTTTGTGAAAAATCAATATATAACGTCCCTAAAGTAATAAACTAGATACGTCTGATGGTGTAAAACCCGTACAAATAGCTGTCTCAGGTTTGTAAAAACAAGGAAATTTAGAGATGTGGTGAATCTAATGTTATAGTTTCAAATTCAGAACTATAAAGGCTTGAGATGCAAACCAAAGAACTGTGACGAACATTCAAACGGAAAAAACCCAACCTGTGCTGTTTCGTATTTTTGCTTCTCTGTAAAAATAGTTACGAAGGAAACGTTTCTGAAAGTTAGTATTATCTCGCAATTATTTTTAGTGTCGGTTCATTGATGCTGCTTGCGTATAAAATTGCCATTGTTTTCACTTTGCCTTAATAAACAAAATGGAAGTCTGCCCCCAGCGATTGGTTCTTTGAACTTTGAACATGTCATGATTTTATCGGTTTATTGTTTAAAACTGTGTTACACAGAAAGATTAGATCACCCAAGATGCTTTTGTCTATCGCTCATTTGACAAACAGAATTAGTTCTTGGATAAACTGGCGCCGCAAAGATGACATTACTTTCTTTAATTTCTTTTTTGTCACGTTCTTTGTAATATTTTCAATAACGGATCTTTTTTGACAGTTTTATTGTTATCTATTGGAAATAATAATTTAAAAATTTAAAAGCATACTGCGTTTGGTTATAACGGTTTCTAGCCACCGTCAGTAATTTTGGCGCATCGTTACAACGTCGATATTCTGAATGATAATTTTTAAAAAAATTTCTTCTTTTTTTTCAGCTATACTACTACCCATATTAATATTAATTACTATTAACTATATTACTGTTGCCATTTTAAAATCTACTTGTAATGATTAGCACCAAAGGATATACATATTAGTATACCACGGTCATTTATAAACCAGTTTTAGGGCGCAGAAGGGAACCATAAATAACTGATTTTGTTTCTAGCTGCGCTGTAAACTCTACATTAGACTTCATTTCTGTTAATCTCTACACTGGTAGATTAAAAGTCTGAATGTATTTGTGTGAAAAAATATTGTTTGTTATTTCTATGAACTATGTAAAGCTATTATTTTCGGGTTCTGTGGAGAAAGTAAAGGCATATTTTATTCTTTTAAGGTCATCAGTGATATCTTGACTTTCTCTAGCGTACGTCAACTTTTTACAGTTGATCGAAACATAGGAAACTGACACACGAATTTTATTTGTTGTGGAAATTGACAATTAACACGAATAGAAAATAGGAATTTTCTTTGATAACCGAATTTCTGGTTTCAATCGAACTTGAAAATCTTGTTAAACCCGACCATTTATCTCTCTCTCTCTCTCTCTCTCTCTCTCTCTCTCTCTCTCTCTCTCTCTCTCTCTCTCTCTCTCTCTCTCTCTCTCTCTCTCTTTCTCTCTGCTTGTATTACTTTCTCGTTTTCTTTTTTCTCTGTTAATCTCTTCCTCTAAACTTGTTTATTTCTGCCTTACTTCTCTCTTTAAAATATTTTTAAATAAAGATTTTCTTGTACAATTTCAAAATGTGGATAAATGATATTTAATGAAAAACTATATTTCACCAAAACCAAAATGAATAAATGGTAGAAAATGAGGATATTAAGCAAAGGAGTGACTCTTACAGAAATATATTCAAACAAATAGATGGCGCTGTGGTGTGTATGATGTGTAATTTATCTGTAAATATGAAATAACGAGCGGATGCCACCGCTTCACAAGGCTGTTATGCTGTAACAGTTATTTTCCACTTCGGCGGCAATTGCGGATTATCAGAGATTCAAGCCTCGTTGATTCCTTTTCCTAACACTTTAGAGAATTCTACTTATTACTGAAACAAGTCTAAGTCTGCGTCTACATCATAATATAGTTTTATACAGTCTCTTTATACAGACAGTGGTGCATTCATTACCCTTTTTTCATTACATATAAAACAGACGTATGTATACCAATACTAGGAAACTATATACCATCTAAACACGTTCTCTGTGCTGTATGCCATATAAATATATATAAATAAAATTTTATATGAATTTCCTCATTTTTTAAATCAGAAACTGCTAATTTTTTCTAGGTTTTTTTTATACATTCATAGATATATGCCTTTCCAGTGATTTTCTATATCTGCAGAAGTGTTCTTTGCTACGTTAACTAATATCTAAAAAGTTTACTTACGCAGTTCACTGGCAGTTATTTTTATTTTATTTTATTTATTTATACGTTATTTTTATGTGGTACATTTTAAACATTAGTGTCTCTTTGTGCATGGATATTGAAGCTTCCCACCTATACTCGACACAAGTCATATCCGCCGGTAATGAAATTCTGTTCGAGTATTGCAAGTAAATTCCCAAAGGTCCTGTTTAACTTTACAGTTCGATTCCGCGTCCCACGTGACCAATGCGCCTTTTAATTCACTGCGATGTTTCCAACTTCTGCTCTCGAAGGGATGGAAATTCACTGGTGATCACTTTTGTCTAAGTGGTCTTAATTTTACATTCCCAGATCAGTTTAGTAGCTGTGTCTAGAAATCTCCCTCATTCTATGAGTTTCTTTGGTTATAAAGTCGCATGGTATGGTTTTAAATCAGTTTTCTATTTAAAGTGTTACTTTGGTTGTATTGGCGTAAAATTTATCATTAGCAAGAATTTGAGCCTAACGATACAACAATAAAAAAAAGTATATGATGAAACGTAGTTTCACTGCATGTGCCACACAGACATCTTTCAAACGAATGCTTTAATCATTGTTTATGAAATCAGAATTAGCCGTTTCGCCTGGGACCTTTGTTAGTTGCATCATTACTTCTACACAGTACCTACATTACATATTTCATAATTATCATACAAAAACTTCCCGTTTTGTAAGCCAGTCAAAACAGGAAGAAACCGTGAATTTGTTTGTCAGAATGGCGTACTTAGTAATTAACTATATTTTTGACAAATCGATTCTAATTTGTCTTTGTAAAGTCATTGTTTTAAATATATTTATGTCATCATCATATTATTTTTATTATTATTAAAATTATGAAATATATTCTGTATGTAGCAAATGTTTATCACAAATAAATAATGTTCTAAATCAACTGACTTTGTTTATAAATGTAGAAAAATATGCTTTCTAAAAAAAAAACAATTCTTGAATTAAGTTTTTGAAAAATATATTTAGTAACGCATATTACAATTTGGTATGAAATAAGCAGCAGTTAAAAACTATATTTTTTTCTCTTACTAATTCAAAATAAATAAACACACACACACACACACACACACACACACACATTCAAATATATATATCATGTTATTTATTTATTTTTTTATTTACTTTTTCAGACGAGAGCGAAAACGAGTATGATGAAGATGAAGGTTCAAACATTTTTGAAACTGTTAAAAGGTATCTTGCTGGTTCATTACCTGTTTGTAAAGTGTGGTAATCTTGTACATTTATTTATGTTTTATTTCTCTGTTGTCTTTATTATTTTGTAGGCTATTAGGTATTGCATATTTAGTTTATACATGTTTAATATTTTTATTATTATTGTTATTAATAAATAATAAAAATAATGAAATAAAAAATAATTTTAAATATAAATATTAGAAAGCGACGATTTTAGCAATGTGCAATCAAAATGAATCACACCAATCTAGTTTTATTACAGAATTGTTCTTAGATCACCTGAAATTCGAACATGGACTGTATTATTCACTTTTAGGAAAAACTCATTTTATTTATATTACGATGGTATAAAACGAATCTGTGTAGGACTTTTCAAAATAATGTCTGTCAAATCTATCATCCGAGTACTTGTTTTATCGCCGCAGTTTCATTTCTCCCACGTTTCTGTCATTCCAACACCGCACACTCAGTTATTTGATTAATTGATTTCCTCTTCATAGTCAAATACAAACAGAAAATGTCGCCTACGTATGATGTTTTTAATAAAAGAGAAATATTAATATTTAATAAAAGAATATTTCTTCGTGGCTGTTCAACAGTAAATCAAATAATTCTTATCTTATTGGAAAACAACAACAAAAAAAAAAAAAAAAAAATCTATAAAACTGAAAACATAACCAAAAACAATTTTCAGTAGAATCATTATAAACTGTATACCAGTTTTTATATTTGAATAACCAGAGAAGAAATCCGCTTGTTCCAGTGTGTTAGCATCTTTCGATGGACAGATAATTAATGGCATCTAATAAACCAGGAGCTGCTATAGATTTAAGTGCGTCCATAGAGAAGGACTGATCCAGTGACCCACTGGTTTTTTTTTTTCATAACCATTAATATCCGCTTTATTATATACGAAAGATGATAACGCAAGTACACCTTAGCTCATTCCACACAATATTCTGCGTGGAACTTAGATATGGCGACGAGAAAACAACTACTTATAAAACCCAAACGAAAAACATTTGTACGGTTACCAGTGATCCTGGTAGTATTCAACTGAAGAATATGTATATACATTTTTAAAAACAATTCACTTGCAAGATGACTAAATAATTCGTGAATGATATTTTTCTTTTTCTTTCTTTTTATTCATTAATAAAACTCGAAGGGACCAGTTAATTTTCATTATACTGAATTCCAGTTGTGACTTTCATTTACAGTAGTTTGCATTTTTTTCCCTTGTATATTGATTTTCTAATAATTCGTTTTATTTAAATTTATTACACTGCAAGTGAAGAACCGTTTTCTCTTTCCTTGTACCAATCTTTTTTTTTTTTTTTTTTTTTTTTTTTTCTTTCAAAATTCTGTAATACTATTAAAAAGCTACAGCAATAACAGAAATGGCGGTCATCCTTCAGTTTAATAACCAATATCGTTAGTTCTTATTGAGCAAAAAGATCTTTCAAGTTACGTTTTCGAATCATTGTAATTGAAAAATATACAGAGAATTTTTGTGTAAACATAACAGTAGCCAGTACATAATTTCAGAAAACAGATGTAGCACATTTGTGGACTTAGTTTTGAAGGTAAAGAAAAACTAGCAATTCTCTACAAAAAGTAGGTAGAGGTCCGCCGCATGCAGATTATATTTTTGCGAAATGACAGTCTTGAAAAAAGTTGCTTAGTGTTGATTTATTCCTCAGTTATGCGATTAAAAGAAAACGTCGATCATTTCCTAAATTAGAAAACTGTCGCCATTTTGTGCTGCAGCTGGCGCCAATTTTCATTTCGCATGTTTAATCTGTATGCATGGTATTGGCGTATCACGTGACTGATTAGTACGTCATAAATTGGTACTGATGTAGAACTAATTAGTCATTGTAAGGGAATTATCTATGCGTTGCTTTTCTATCCATTTATTTAATATTATTTATTATGTATATTTAATCTTCCACATCCAATATTGAAAACCATCCTTCTTATTTTTATGATTTAGAAAACGTATTACTGTTGTTGCTGCTGCTGCTATTACTACAATTACTACTCCTATTAAAACTAGTATTACCATTGCTACTGTTACACTACTACTCTTCCTTCTACTATTACTACTACTGTTACCACTCCTATTACTGCTACAACTACCACTACTGCCAGTATTACTGCTATATCATCATCATCATTATTATCAGAGTGTGAGGTAAAACATTTTAAAGTAATCAATTCGCCAAATACACATCAGTTCACAAACGAATATTTTATTTTCAATCAAGACAAGAACACCAACATTTAGACGTGTTAAAATCGCAGAGCTTTTCTTTTTCTAATTTCTTTCTTGTCTTCTTTTTTTTAAATAAACATTCACTGTCAAAGGTTCGCAGAATCCTGGCTCGACGCATGGAAGTTCCACGTTGCTCGTGTGTGTCTTTCTGACCAGTCCTGTCAAAGAAAAAGAAATATTTATCATGATCACGTCTAATTGCCTTTCTTAGTTCGTTTAAAAGAAAATTACTTGCCGGTGTCACGCCGCGGTGTTTGAGAAAAAGAAAGACCAGGTCATCTTGAAAATTACTTCTTTTATCAAATTACGGTAGTTGTGTATTTTATAGCGTGGCTTTCTGGAAGCGTTTTCTATTACATTTTTTCTCTTTTCTTTTCTAATCTATTAATTTCTTTGTTTTTTTTTTTTTTCTTTTTAGTGTGGGAACGTGACATTTTTCTTTTTTTCAAACTTTTTTAACCTTTATTGTTTTCTCTCTCTCTCTTCCTTTCCTTTCCCCTTTTCTGTTTTCTTTATTTTTTCCTCATCAGTCAAAAAGTTAAAAAAGTTCTTCTTTTCAATTTCTAAAATATAGTAATAAAATAAAATAAAAATAAAACCCCAACAGAGCAATGTCATCTATTTAGAATCATTTCTCAACATGAATGTATAGGATTTAAAAAAAAAAAAAAAAAAAGAAGAAGAAGAAGAAAAATATATAAAAAAGGAAAGCTTTAGTTTTGAGTTAAATATAAGAAACATTTGTTAGAATTATAGAGCAGAATAATGAAAATAGAATTTATGGACATAAATAATAATAATACTTTTGAAAATAATAACAGTAATGTATGTAAACTGCTCTTTATAACTGAAAATAGCAGTGTTAAGTTTAACTTGACAAAAGTGTCACTGAGAACGTTTGTAAGTATGTAAGTATGTATGTATGTATGTTTATATGTATGTGTATGTGTATGTGTGTGTGTGTGTTTAAGCATGTATGTATTGTATGCATGTATTGTGTATGAATGTATGTATATTCATAAAAAAAAGGATTTATTTCATTTTCTGTTTTCTTCTAGCTTATGAATTATTTCATTATATAAATATATAAACTGTAGATTTAGAATAGAGATATTAAAAGATAGATTGATGGATAGACAGATAGATAGACAGATAGACAGATATATAGACAGACAGGTGCATAACGATAGGTATGTGTATAATGATAGACATCAGCATATAGAAAATACATATATAAAAACAAATATAATAATAAATAAATAAATATTCACTGCAATGATAATAATAACCTACAACTTTGTTTAGGTAAATAAAATAAATACTACATCTGACTAGAAGCTGGTTTCTACATGGATTTAATTAATTAAACAAATTAAACAAATCGTTTCCCATTTCATTTAGCAGTGGATAAAGATTCTTCACCCAATATTATTTTGTTGTCAGTAAATCTATTTGCTATCAAAAGTATAATTACTTCAGTTAGTGTTTAAACGATGTATTTACGTTTTGCAGTGACAGTACTTGTAAACAAAACAAACAACAACGTATTTATCTGTTCGTTAACTGTCCGGCGTAGTACAAATTTCGGAACCAAAATAATTTAATTTACGTTGTTTAGATAAAACTTATGCCTCTAGCAGCTTTTGTTAATATGAATGTGTATTTAATTTTACTAATCAAAATAAGCGAAACACAACATTTGTCCAGTCAGTTAACTATTATTTACTGCAAGGTTGGTTGTCGGATGTTTAAATTTAGAGTTGTCGCTCGTTCACAGTCTCTCACTTCTCACTGTGTCCATTAGCGATTATCGCGTGAAGAGTTGATTCAAACTCTGAAACTGTAAACAAAACGCGGAGATCACTACACTATTCAGACGATTTTCATTATTTCTGAATGTAGCCAGGCAAGCATAATGCGAAACAACACAAAAGCTGTGATATCTGCTTCACTGCAGTTGTTTTAGTTACATTGTTTGTAGCGTTTTATTACCGTTTCCTTTTTGAAGTGTTTAGGGACTTCCGGCAGTATTGTGCTAAAATAATATTTAATTTCTGTCAGTTTATGAGTTTCATTGTTCAGTGCTTTCATTTGTTTTGTGAGTTTCAGTTATATTAAGCTTTAATAGTTTGTAAAATATAGTTATTTCATTCTCAAAGAGATAGTTTGGAATAAAGACAATATAAAGTGTTGATAAGCGTAAAAGGTTATGAAGAAATCTTTATCATTTGTTTGATGCGAACATTTCTGCTGAAAAAACTATTTGAAATCAGATCAAGTGTATTCTATTGCCTTGGTTTTATTCATTTATTTGTCATTTTTATAAACTCTCACGAACTTTGATTCAGACGAATAACCGAGTTACATAAATAACTGCATCGACAGTCGCCGACAGAACTGAATGACGTCCTCAACTCGTGCCTGTTTTTCATATATTTGTAACTTGTACGGTCTAATATAATTGGATGAGGTGAACATTTATGGTAAAAGAAAAACAAATATCGAAAGAAAAAAAAACAACTAAAAAAACTAAAAATAAATCGGAATTAGACATTCAGAATTAATTAATACGAAACAAATACACACGCACCATCGCTCACGCACATATACACACTGACAGATTTATGGGTATTTTTGTTTTGTTTTACACAATCTAAATTTATTTTTAAAAAGATGATGATAATTATGATTGTTATCATAAAGACTGTCGTGATCATCATTATAATAATAATAAATTAATAAATAAATAGATACACAGTAAACATGTTTGGATGTTTTAATAGATACATACACACAAACAGACAAATGCAAACAATCTATGATAACTATCGATAACTGTGGGTCTTCTCAAAGCTGCACAGGAAACCTAACAAATTCAAAACGGAGGTAACTGAATAAAATGAAAATATTAAATAATATTAAATATTGTCTGATTAGAAATATCAGCGATGAAAACAAGAACAGAAGCATTGGAAGACAGTCTTAGAAAACGGTTTAATGAGACGTGTGTAACAGAATCGTCAAGACAGAAAACAAATATTGGCACTGACAGGATGAGAAATATACTTCAGAAAATATCAGGAGAAGAGTCAAATAATGATGATGTCTGTCAGACAAATAAATATTTATTGTGGACGAAATATTGGTGAATAAAAATAGATTCAAAAATCAAGGCGATAGAATTCTACTGAAAAATTATTTGAATAGAAATGTTAAAAACAAACAAGTGATAAATCACTTTTTCCTGAAAGCATTTTATTATATCTTTCATTCTCAGAGAAGAATTACCTAACAAACGAAAATTACAGAAAATAACACAGTGAAGTTGCCTAATACAGGATAGGAATAACTGAAAGCGAAATATGAATACTTGTAAGATAAGGAAAGTGTAGAAGAGACTAATAAAGAATATAAATAATTGAAACACTAGTACCCATTGGAATTCTACAATGAAAAAAAGCATTATTTACAACTGAACTGTTTAATGAAGATTAGAAATATTTACAATAGTATTCCACAGTGAAATCGTGTAATGAAGAACAGGAATATTTACAGTAGAAATACGAGTTGATTTGTCTAATGAAGAAAACAAATAGAAAACTTCATGAATGAAATAAAACAAAAAGAAATAGTTTAAGAAAAACTGGAATTCGCAGGTACTGATATAGAAATTTATAAATACATATATAAACAAATTTTATTTATAAATATGAAAAAAGAAGAAGAAGATAACTATATAAATAATACATGGAAAACTCACCTGGGATTTGACCACAATAAAAAGTCATGAAGAGATTTACGTAAAAAAGAGCAACTGAGTTTTCACAGCGAGAAGCAGAAAGTTGAAACACATTCACACAAAATGTTCAAGTCAGTCTTCAAGCAAATTAAGACGAAGTTTATCTATAAATAAATGAATATTAAATTATTAAACAAACAATTTTGGTTGTATCTAATTTCGACGATTAAAATGTATATAGATCAAATAATATTTAAAAATAAATAATACGAAATTAACTGTAGTATTATTAATAGTTTATACCTGTGCGCGTAAGGATATTTATGGATCTTAAAGATATATGATTTACAGAAATCTTTCAATAGTTTTATTTATTTATTTATTTATTTATTTATTTATCTATGAACATTCTATTTAAGATATTGACTAATCACAAAAATCCAAATGTCTATACATTATAGTCACGATACCCATTAGTAATATTCCTGTTATATTCTGACTCTTTCTCATTCTGTCTCCCTATCTGTCTTTCTCTTTTTCTTCTTCTCTGGGACAAGGATCTGTGTCTATGTCTGACTGATAACAGAGACGTATGCACATACACATACAGGCAACCACATGTCATAAAATGACAGCAGAAATATATCTTTTTATTTGTTTATTCTGATTTTTTACGCAACAGTTATATCGCATATGATAAAATAAAACTATAGAAATTGACTCTGTTCAGTTCAGCCACCCTTGTTCTTTGCTTCTGAAACGAAATCTCTTACAGTTAAACATCTTGACTTATAAAAGGAAAAAAAAAAAAAAAAATGTTCCCTAAAAATTCTATAATGAACTGTCGGATTTGTCATGTCAGCAACAGACTGCTTCTCTAACACGTTCTGACACAGGATGTCGTCTGCTCAGAAGGAGTCCAAAGGAATAGGTTTTTCCAAGAATGATAACTCCAGTATTCCAAGAGGGAGATTTCGAGAAAGCGGTGATACTTTTGTCTCGCATTTAAAGAATAACGTAGGGCAAAATTATCACCGATTACTCGAGACTTCCAGCTACAACAAAAAACAGAAATCCTGTTAAAACTACTGAAACTACAAACTGATAGTGTTACTCCTTTATTACTTTTCTTTTCTTGTTCTTCTTTTCTCTTTTGTTGACGTAATTATAAGTTTGTCTTGAACCTTAACGGTAAACTGATGATCTTATTATTTTTTTTTTTTAATTTTTATTTAGTTATTTGCTTTGTTTGTTTGGTTGTGCTTCTTTTCGAAATGCAGTACTACAGTTTTTAAAATGCTGGTGTAACTGATGTCTATGGACAGTGTTTTGCTATAACAAAACGTATTCGCAGTATTCAGAAAAAGTAAATTATTTGTAATGTGTATTTGAAAAACACACATTCATACACACATATGTAGATAGACAGAAGGATATATAGACAGAAAGACAGATACATACAGACAGACAGACAGACAAAAAAAAAAAAAAAATATGCAGCCCAGACAGACTAGTACACATATTTATTAATGTTAATATTTCTTTTTAAAAAGAAAAGCTGAAATAAGGCAAAGTAAGAAAACGAAATGAAAACGTTAGATTTGTTGTACTATAAGTCGGAGTGTCGTGACTATAATTACAAAGTGTCCAAACTGAGAAGGTCTTAATTCGTAAAGACAGTCGCAGTCACTCTTAATCACACTGCTCGTGTTTGTTTCTCACGCAATTTGGTGATTTGTAACAGAAGATTTTTACAAATCTTATTCAGGGCATTACAACTCACGTGAGAATAGTATTCTTTGATTTCCAATTATTTCTCACGATGTTCGACTTTTGTAGAGTTAGACCAGCAATCTTCACTTAACATTTAAGAGAATGATGTAGACGGTATTTTGTTGTATTGTATTGTTTTGTGGGGTTTTTTTGTTGTTTTTTTGGGGTTGGTTTTTTTGTGTATGTTTGTTTTGAAGATGTTTATTTTTGTTTCTTGTTTTGGTCTTGTGAGGAGTGTAGTGATGGAATAATAATGTTTTTGTTTTTTGCGTTTTTAATTAATTAATTAACTATTTTTTATTTTTTATTTTTTTTAAAGTTATTTGAGTGTGAGTGTATCAGAAGAATATTTCATTTTTTATGTTATTTTGTTCACGCAAGTTTATTTACGCTTTCTGTTGATGAATATTCGGTGGATACATGACTTCAGACAAACTGAGTCGGTATGATAACGGTTATTCAACAGTTAATGTCATATGTGAAATTAATTTGAGAAATGAAGAAAATAAATAACAGGAGAAAATAAAAATGTTTATTTATAAACAACAGACAGAATATGTCAACATAAAGCTGTATTCGCAAGAAACTGGGGAAACAAATGAAAACTATTTCTTTTTCATATTTGATTTATTATATATAACTACTACTAACTCTACTTACTACTTCTGTTTCTACTACTACTTCGTCTTTAACTACTTCAGCAACTTCTACTGCTATTATTAATACTACTATGCTACTTTAACTGCTGCAACTTTTATTATTATTATTATTATTATTATTATTATTATTATTATTATTTTTATTTTTATTATTATTATTATTGTTGTTGTTGTTGTTGCTACTTTTGATGTGATATTTTTCTTATTATTGTATTTAGTTATTAACTCATTTCGTCCCTTCATACATTTGTCATTTTATATTAAATTCCTATAAAATAGTTTAACACATGACCATAAAGTCTTCTCCTTTTTTTCTTTTTTCTTTTTTAAATTATAAAAATTAGGATTTTCCATTACAGATAAATAAAAAATAAAAATAAAATAAAACCAATGAAAGGTTGTCTATTTTTGATAGCCTCTGGGACATAAAAATAATGTGTTTTTGCTGGGGGCAATTTGTACGAGAGAATCTCACTCCTACGTACAACGAATGTTTATCCCGAAGTAACACTGTAAATAGCAACATCATCAGTGACATGTTTACTGAGCATCGAGATGTTTGGTTGTCTTTTTGTGTATGTGTGTATGTTTGATGGTGGTTTTTGTTTTATTACTTTCTTTCTTCATCATCATCATCATCTTCTTCTTCTTCTACTTATTATTATTATTATTACTAATATAATTCTGTCTCTGCGAGTGTTTGTGTGAGTGTTGTTCAAATGTCTTCCTACATAATATCACAGCTATCGTCATCTGATCAATATCGTCATTGATACTTGATTCTTTCGTTTTGTTTTTCTTCGTTAAGTTATTTTTATCAGACGACGACTGTATTAAAAATGCACGGAAAAACAAACGTATTTTATTTAATGAATGGCATGAAGATGGACAACAAATTGTTTATGTTGCAAATCCTAGAATAGGCCACTCAAAGTCAGTTTTTGTTTATGTATTTTGAGAAGTGTAGAACTGAAATATGTCGAATATATATTTCAGAATAATGTGGTTCGTGTGTCTAAAATGTAATATAATATTTCTAAACGTTATAATAATTATGATCTGTAACGATTTTTTTCTTTCTTACTGTTACCAATCACTGACATTGCTTTTTTCTTTTCTTCAGCACTGTCTTCATATTATTAGTTTTATTCATTTTCAAAGAATATTTATCGTTAATTTATATATTAATATGATAATTATTTCATACTGAACTGAATTAGTCTTTTGACTGAGTGTATAATTTCTGTACGTCTAGCCATAATAACTGATCAAAAAAATGTATCTATTTTCGGGGGGGGGGTTGTTTTGGATTCTTTTTTGTGTTGTTGTTGTTGTTGTTGTTGTTGTTGTTTTTTGTAGTTTTTTTTTTTCTCTCTCTCTCTCTCTCTCTCTCTCTCTCTCTCTCTCTCTCTCTCTCTCTCTCTTTAATTTTATTTTTTATTTTTATTATTATTATTTTTTGTTGTTGTTGTTTTTGTTGTTGTTTGTTTTGGTTTGATGTATTTTTCAATAATTTTTCAAATATTCCACTACAACAACATTCTTCTTGTTTTCTTCTTGTTATTTTGCAGACGAGTCAGATTGCGATTGAAAGATATGTGTTTACCTTGGATCGCCCCATGCCCTTTCGAAACGCACCTGCTCCGTAAATATCCTTTCTTGAGATGTTGCAACGGATTGGCTTGTGTATGTACTATCTGGGGAAACAACTGCAAGTGTCAGTCGAAGCTAGGCTAGTAGCGTTCTCGATTAACGCTGCGTACTGGCTGAGAACAATGTCAAAGGCAACGTTCGGTGGAAATGCACTGTGGCAACTGAATGGACAATAAAGTATATGTTTTGGTGTGAAATACTTGTTTGTTGTCATTCATTTGTACAGGATTGTATATTTGTATGTGTCTGAGATGGTTTATGAGTCTATGTATATTTGTATGTGTCTGAGATGGTTTATGTGTGTGTGTATATTTATGTATATTTATGTATGTGTGTGTGTGTGTGTGTGTGTGTGTGTGTGTGTGTGAAGCAAACGTGGATTATAATAAACAGCCGGTTGTCTTTATAAAATATTTTTCGAAACCAATGTTTCTTACATAAATAAAATTAATTATTTATTTATAATACTAAAATCATAAAAAAAAAAAAAAAACTTTTAATGATTTTTTACTATTCAAACTGTATTACAGAACTGACATAAAACAGAAATATTCTGAAATAAAAGTGAAAGTACAGATACTTCGACAATTACTGGAACTACGGATTTATTTATTTGTTTATCAGAAAAGACATTTTTGACATGGATCGCATTATATGAAAACTTTTAAAATGTAAGAATTAGTGGACTTTCAAAAAACTACTTTAAGCGATATTCTCAGTTATTTATATGCACACTATGCTTACACTTATTACCACAATAATATTCTAGTAGATCGGATCGAAAGTTCAGATTTAAAAAAAGAAGAAGAAATATATAAAAAAAAAATAATAATAATAAAAGAAAAAAAATAGGTTCAATTAAAATTGGACCAGTCTTAATTAAAAATCGAGTAAATTTAATCATTAACAGTATGAGGTAAGAAGAGATCGGAATGCTGGGTAAGACGTTGTTTTTAAACATTCCTTTCAGTCGTGGAATAATTTTATTAACAACATTCAAGAAGCTCGTTTCGTTTATTTTTCACACTGAGGTTTCCAGCAGCAGTTGTAAGATTTCACACAGGAAGATCACCTTCCATTAGCAGCGACACAACATTAAAGAGCGTCCAGTGCAGTTTTACAACAAAAAAAAATTAAATAAAATAAAATAAAATAAATAAATAATGTCATATGACATTGATAATCGCGATAATTATAACATGGTTTGTGCGTGTAAGCTGCGGGAATTCTGTCACCGTGTAATATTAAATATGAAATGAGTTTTATTATAAACTGCAAAAACAAACAAAATCTAAATCAGATGGACAGAATAAACATCAGCCATCGATCCTTCTATGGTTGGAATTGAAAAACCCCCACAAAAACAAAGTCAGCGTATATAACAGATTGCAGCAATTTACTTCGCTATAACCATAGTCATTTATTTTGTCTACAGTTCAAACTATTTACATGAAATACGGAATTTAACCTTTTATCCAAAATGGATACGAAATCGTGAGTGTATACTTCAGTTCACTGTAACCTGTCATTTAAACAGACAGCGTGGACTCTGTGACCGACAGACAGAGGACTGCTCAGACTAGAATGCTAATACTCAGTCTGTGTGAAGCTCTATGTAAAATAACTCTTGCTAGTCGTCGAAAAAACCTGCTCGTGAACACTCGTCTTTGGGTTTCGTTACTTCACTGTATTTAACAACAATTTAACATGTAACCATCACTCGTTTGTCTCTGCCAGGTACTTCACTGTATTTAACAACAATTTAACATGTAACCATCACTCGTTTGTCTCTGCCAGGTATTTCACTGTATTTAACAACAATTTAACATGCAACCATCACTCGTTTGTCTCTGCCAGGTACTTCACTGTATTTAACAACAATTTAACATGTAACCATCACTCGTTTGTCTCTGCCAGGTATTTCACTGGATTTAACAACAATTTAACATGTAACCATCACTCGTTTGTCTCTGCCAGGTCTTCACTCGAGTATGGATCACTTTATAATCGGATCAGATTCTTACTATGTAATACGCATTTGACTTGTATGAATTAGATGCCTGTATTACAAAACTAGTAAACAGAATTAAAAGAATGAAAAAAATCACATAATTTCATGGGTATAATAATTATTAATCTAAATCCTCAAACTGATAATGTATTACCAATCACGAAATAACCAAACCTTTTGTTAAAAACACTATTCATCAGTCTTAAAGAATTAACGTAAATCGGATTAAAACTGAATTTATATATTTCTCTTTTTTTCTTGTTACTTTTTCATTTTTAAGAAAAAGAAAGTTTACAGCAGTAATAACTGACCAAAGTGGATAATGCGAAACTAAACTGTGGTGGAAATTACGAACGCCTACAAGCTAGAACAGTTAGAAACGGATTAATAGATCATTAAACATTTTCACTTCCTAGTAATGGGTTTCTATTACCTCTTGCGTGAAAGGAAAAATAAGTCATTAAACGTATTTACGTGTGTTGTTATTACGATGAACCCGAACGTCGTAAATGGGTGTGATTCGCTGTTGAAGCTTTGACAGGATGCTGATACAAACACTGCAGATAATGAGAGTTTGGGCGAGAATATTTAAATATATAAAATAAAGAGAATGCAGATAAACAGCTCTAAAAAAAAGAGCAGACGGTTGTAGTGAAAACATGGATTCTAACCAGCTTAAACAGGTTGATACCAAACAGCCAAATAGCCAACCTTGGCTCTCTCTCTCTCTCTCTCTCTCTCTCTCTCTCTCTCTCTCTCTCTCTCTCTCTCTCTCTCTCTCTCTCTCTCTCTCTCTCTCTCTCTCTCTCTCTCTCTCTCTCTCTCTTCATGTATGTATGTATCTATCTATATATATGTCAGTATTTCTGTTATATGCATTTCCCATAGTCAAGAAACAGGAATAGAGCAGTTGCTGAAACAAAAGAACAGAAACAGAAATTTAAAAAAAAAAAAAATTGTTATGACGGCATTTCGGCCTAATTTATATGTTATTGTTATTATTACTACTACTACTACTTTTATTATTATTATTATTATTATTATTATTATTATTATTCCTTCCGTTCATTACAATTAGTCTTTATAAAGACAGGCATAACATTTTGCAGTGATAATAATATTACTAATTTAAATAAATAAAAACAAATTATAATTTTACTACTAATTACATAATATAAAATAAGAGACTTAATGAAAACATTTTCTACTTCTTTATTTTATTTTATTTTATTTTTTTTTTTTTTTTTTTTTTTTTTTGTATAGGTTTAAAAATTTGGCGAGGTTTTTGCAACAGGTACCAACATACCATTTATCTTAGAATTAGATTCTTTAGGAACTTCAACAAGAAAGTGAAAGAGATCATCGTAGGCAATGCAGTTATATTCAGTGACTAATTAACATCAAAACTAAGTCCTGTGTGTATTATCGCTAATGATAGTTCTAGCAAACAGTTTCCTCTGGCTAGGCTTTGTGGATCGTAAACCAGTGACATTTCATAGACAGCTCAGACCATGATTATAATCTAAGGAATCTGAAATCTTTAATAAAAATAATAAAAAAGATTTTGAGTTGTGATTTATATTTTCTACTGGTCATCATTAAAGAACAGTATTATGAGTAAGAGTTTAAAAAAATGTGATTAGCGAAATATTCAGGATTAAAAATAACTTGTTTTTCCACGCAAACGAGAGGAATTTTTTTCTTCTTCGTTTATTGAATCAGTTTTCTTATTCAGTAACCACCTAATACTAGTTGTGAGCTTTTTTCTTCTTTTTTTTCAGACACATAAAATTCTTTAAATTAATTTTGTTTTCATTGTTTTATTTTATTTTTTTTATTTTAACACAAAATCAAAGGTACAAAAATGTTGTAAAAAAAAAAAAAAAAAAAAAAAAGATAAATGGAAGAAAAAAAAAAAAAGAGCATGTTGTGTTCAAATGATAAAAACAACCGTAACAACAAAAAAAAAGAAAATATAAAGATTTCCAAATATTTTATAGATTTCATTAAATTATTGTTTAATACAGTTTGTTTTACGTGACTAAATTTTTGAATAATGAATAAGGTTTTTATGAAATAAGCAACTCAACTCTAAAAGCTGGTTAATAATATTATTTTTTTATGGTTGGTTATTGACTAAATGGAATTTTTGCTAACTATATTGATCATCTGAGAGAGAGAGAGAGAGAGAGAGAGAGAGAGAGAGAGAGAGAGAGAGAGAGAGAGAGAGAGAGAGAGAGAGAGAGAGAGAGAGTTTAACAGATAACCAGTTCAGTGCCAAACAATTCGTATTCACTGCTCCTTAATGAAGGGTGGCAAACTCTAAATGACCTAATACACCAACAAGAGAGTACAGCGCTGTGCGATATTTCATCTGACAGCTATAATAAGGAAAAACAACACTTTCCAATGGAGTTAATAATTCCACTTATTTCTCATGTCATTGGCCATTCCCACATGCTATGCGGCCATGCTTACTACGTCATTAGCTTCGTGCTAGCAATGTTAATTACCAAATCTTAAAGGGTCGTCCTGTCGGGGGAAATACATCTGACATGACAGACTCGCCATATACAACATCTTAATGACACTTTAATGCAAATATTTTTTGCAGAGGCAGTTTTTACTCTAACTACTTAATAACATATTTGTGAAACAACGAGCTTCAGGGCTCAATACTTAAACAAAAAGAAGACATGCAGCAAATAACTTGTTGCAAATAATTTCAAATAATAACAATAAAAAACTGATTCATAATTCGCACATTATATTTCTGGGAAGATATCAATTCTCATTTGTATGATATAATCCTTTACGTCGCTTATTTTATGTATAATCGTATCGGACCTTTATGTCGCATTATATATAATGCAAAATAACGTACCATAGTACACAACGCAAAATAATGTATATTAACGAGGCATGATGTTGTATTACAGAACATTGTATCTCAAATGTCATACTTTAATACTGCATACTACTGTATCTTAACGTCGCACAATTTATTATAAAACAAAGTATGTTAAAAGTCGTGTAACTTGGGCTGCATATAGTAGAATACTGTATCATGACGGTATTTGATATAATGAAAAAACCATAACATAATCTAATATTATTTCATATTGCAAAATATCATATGCTAAGTATGTACCGTTACATGGCCATGTAAGACGTGTGACATACAACAGTTCAAAATTGTTCTGATGTGAAATATTATTTTAAAAACAAATAAAATATTAGTTAAATAATTAAATAAAAATACCTAGGACTGTAGGAAGAAGCATTATACATACAAATGTATGCGTTTTTTGTGTACGAAATGATACTATGAAAAGGAGAAGTTGATCCTTAAATTGTCAGGCCTGCTCTTTCCGAGTAGCAGTTTCATAAGAAATTAGTGGTTTCTTATTTTATAAATCTGAATAGCTGGTTTCTTAACAGTAGTTATTATACTTATTTCAGTTTTGAGAAAATCCTGCAAAATATCAAAATGATTACAGAATAAAAACACTAGAAATTATCTTCTGAAAAGTTCAGTGTAAAGTGTGATTCGTGCTGCATTCGTTCAAGTGTCATTTCAGTGTAGCACTAAATTAGTATTACTGTCTTCCTTTTAACACGGAACATAAATTAAATCTAATTTTATTTAACAAAGATCAAACAAATGTAAAGAATTACAGACTATATTTCATTATTATAACTAAGAACAAAAGACTCTATTAAAGGGATTTTTTATTTTATTTTTTAATTCACGAGTTCTAAGATTCAAGATGTAAGATGTAGGCGGCCATGTAATTTTACTGAGTGATACAATTATATGTTCATCTACGTAGATCTGTTTTATTAGTCTTGTTTATAAAATACAATTTCAGTCAAAAAATGTATTTAATTCTGTCTGCTATACTATTTCCAATTTTGTTCTTTTTACGGTAATTGGTAAAATGATAGGCTTGTTTATAATCCAAAGTGAGATAACTGATAAATTCATTCTGTTCTTCTACTTCTTGTTATAAAGTTTTCAGTGGTAAATCTATATTCGTGTCACGAAACTGTTTCTCTTTTATTTTATTTTTGTTTTCGGTTTTGCTTTTTTTTAAATTTATTTTTATATATTTTTTTAAATATGTCGTTTAGAAATCAAAGGTTTAATGCTAAGGCGATTCAGTGTGGTTAATGTCAAAGAAAGAAATATGTCAACATTTAAAATAATTAGTCTGGGTGTCAACTAGAAATATGTTTCACAAATCTAATTGTTAGCAAACAAGCGATTGGGAAAAAAGTTTAGTAATTAAATCTAGGAATGATATTTAAACAAATATCATTAGTTACTCTTTAAATGTCTGGAATAACATGAACGACTGTGTGCTTTGTTTTGTTTTGCGTTATCATCGTCATTATAGCCATTATCATCATCATATAAAAGCTGCAAAGAAAATTCAGTTTAATTCATACTTGGTTACTTTAGCGGAACACTTAGTAATTCATTACTGAAACTGGTTATTCAACTCAGCACGTAGCTATGCTTTGTTCGTGGTTTAGAGTAATAAAACTAAGTAGAAATAGTGAGCTGTGACCTAATAATGTCGAATAAATATTTACCAAATCTACATATATTTCTTTGTTTTCAAATTATCGTTTCTCTTTCTAATTTAATGTTGTAACAGGCTTTCCATTTAATATGACTTCTGGTAATGCGTTGCTAATGGATATCAGTATACTAGTTGCATCGTGGTGTCGAATCGATCTACAAGAACCAAGACTGAATGAATCAGATAGTTCACTAACAAATACGATTTAAAAAAACAAAACAAATTAGGAGCGGTTATTGAGACTGAAAGGGTGATATTTTAACAAGGGCTGTACTCGGTGTCACCTGTCCTATTCTGGGAACCAGCTACAGTTCTAAGTTTTGTTTTTCAAAGGCTACTGTGTGCGATTTCTCCTTTTTTTATAAATATACATAAAAATCCTTTGATGCAAAGAATAACTCGTATAATGACAGCTATGTTCCTGAGAAGAATGTATTTGACACCATAAAGCCTAGCGGGTTTCCTCTCTCATATTATCAGTATCTCAAAAAAAATGCTTAAATTTAATATGCTATCCGTAAAAATGATGCTGAAGTTATATTGAACAGACATTCATGCTTCGTAAGATGAACATTTAATCCAATTAACAAAATTTCGTCCCAGGAACAAGTTGTCCGCGCAAACTGGCAGACGTGAGATACAGCAAGTACGTGAGCACTTGACTTGCGCGAATACCTAACCTGATCTTTAAGTCATTTCACATCATGTCTTTGAAATGTGTTCTGTTAAACACAGTTTTTCGCAGATAACAAGGTGTGACAACTTTGTACTTTTCATCTAAAACAGATTTCACTGAAATCGATATATACTTAGTCACAAAAGAAACCGAATATTAACATTGTTTATTAGCAAACGTAATCTATAACATCATTCATTATATATTTACTAACAAATGTTGCTGTTAATTATACTACAGTAGCCGATTAGTAGTAGTAGTAGTAGTAGTAGTAGTAGTAGTAGTAGTAGTAGCAGTAGTATTAGTAACAGTAGTAGTAGGTACGTTTGTAATTATACTTTCATAAATAAATTCCGTTTCAACAGAAAATGTCAAAATCAAAGTATTGCTATTTATATAAATAGCGTGAATTTGTTGTTGGGTTCTGTTTTATCATTATTATTATTATTTTTAATTTTTTAAATATATTTTATGTTGTTGGATTATTTATTTATTTTTATTATTATTATTTTAGTTTTTTGGTAATGTACATTTCCAAAAGAAATTATTTATTTATTTATTTGTTATTTTGTTGCACCAGAAGAAAGTTATAGTTACCAGTGACGTCACGACTCCAGCTGTTTATTAATAATAATTATTATTTGACTATTAAAATCACAGATATATTTTAAGAATGAAAATTTAACGGAAATGACATCAGATGTTGTTAAGCTAGCTAAATAGCAATAAAGAGGTCCAGGAAACGTAATATGAACGCCATAGACGTAATTAGTGATACAGAGATATCTGAAAAAAGTTTTTGTTCACTGTACTCTTTTTTGCATACCAAAGAATACTTAAAAATGCAGTGCTCATTAGCACTGACCATGTAAGGACTGTTACAAAGACATCCTAGAACATTTCACTTCATTTTTAGTTTAAGATTTATTTTCGAACGGGATCCGAGTCAGAATTAAAAAATCAATGAGTTAATTGTTTATCATAATGAAAGTTGATGTTGAAGCTTATAATATGACATTGGTGGTAATGTTTGTGTGTGTGCGTGTATGTGTGTGTGTGCGCGTGTATGTGTGTGTGTGTGTGTGTTATCGTCTCTTCTTTCTGTATCTAATTTAAGCTTTTTTACGTTACTTGGTTGTTACAAGTTAATAAAGAAAAGAAAATTAAAATTGCTTCCAATCGACTTGTGCCTTTCAGATTAATATTATCGAATATGGGTGTTTGTCAAGCACAGGGACTGAAACCATGATGAATCTATTTCAGAAAATTTCATAACCAGCCGAAGAATAATGATACCACTGAGTTTATTTCCCAATGTTCTAACGTGTTTTGAATATGGATGATTTACAGAGAGCACTTCTAAACATTATCTGCAAGTGGATGTTGTCAGTAAGGCAATGAGTGTTAGAAAAGTTCGCACATACATTATACTGAATAATAGTAGTAGTAATTGTTGTAGGAGAAGTAGTAGTAGTAGTTCTCGTTGTAGCGGTAATAGTAGCAATTGTAATAATAATAAATGCTACAACAGCAGAATAGTCTGTAGTACGTAGTTGTAGTAGTAGTAGTGTATGGTAGTATGCCTCTTTATATACATATGTAATTGTTTGCCTATGAGCTATAAATCATACAGAAAAGAAAAACATATAACTATACTAGTGGTAGAAACAGGAGTGATCACAAACTGGCAGCCTATACAATAAATGATTTCTAAAAGTTATATTCCATCGAGTTTGTTTGAAAAATATCTCAGTTAACACTCTTTCAGTCGTACTGATTAAACACTTTGTTTGTCTTGGAAATGTTACATTTCAGTAAGACTTAAAGCCAGGTAGATAACATAAAAGAAGAATGAATAAATCCTAACATTTTTATTATTATTATTTTGCCCTTCACATTCACATTCATCTGTAAAAATTTACAATACTTAAAAATATACGGTAAAGAAATACAGACTTCACAAATTGGGCCTTTCAAGTTGTATGTACTCTCTCGCAGACTAAAAACCAACGATTATATTTAAGTTCGAAAATGTATTTCTGGCTAGAACAGGAAAAAAACACGATGGGAACACAAAAGTAAACAGATCATAGCTAGAAAGATACTTCCCTGTTTGCAACGTCTTCCACCCACTTACTGTTTAGATTTCTCATTACTGTTCTCTTTTATTTATTTTTTTACTACTTTATCTGAACTTCAAAGGAACATCTAATAATACACGTCGGTACGATGTGGGATGCTTGAGATCTGAAAACATCGGCGGCAAGACTAAAATAAACAGACAAAATGTACGAAGTAAAACATATTGTCATTCTGCTAAACTAACTGCATAGCACGTTGCAGGTGCACCTACTGTAAAAACTGCTTTAATAAAATCATAAATAAATATTTCTAGTTTATACTTTTGGGTTGATGTTCCAAAAGAAACGCACAATTATTTAAGCATTTGTTTAGTAGCATGTCAATGTTTTAACAATCGGAATCGTCACTACAGAACTAGCCACAGCATTAAAAACTATAGCCTAAATTCAAAGAACTACAAAATGTGCCTTATATTTTATAAACTACATAAAACGCATAAAATTGTAAGCAGAACTAACCAAAAACTCTATAAAGAGAATAAACCTCAAAACAAAGACATCTTCACAAACATTCATCAATTGCTTTGACTTGTCGTGCAATTTCCTGCTCGTGGCAAGCTACCGGTATCTCCAACCATGTTTTCCGTTTTGATCAAAGACCCTACGTTTGGTAAATTATTTCTTAATCTAATTGTTAAACTGATCCAAATTCTGTTCAAGGTTTTCTCAGACATTATCAATCAGCACGGTGTTATTTGCCGCTCCCATTTCAATTTATTTTGAGGCGAGCTTTGAAAACATAAACAGGCATGTACTTAGTTCGGTAACCTTCCATTTCTTACACGTCCCACACCTTAAAACAACAAAAATCATGCAGAGTCAACTACTAATCATATGCCTTCTACCTAGAATTCAGTAATGAACTAGTCTCCACAGTTGTTACATTCAAGTTAGGGAATAATTAAAAGATCCCATATCGTCTGTTAACACAAGTACAAAAATATATTTTTAGGTTTATTATAAATTCAACCACATAACATATGAATACTATTATGTCACATTTAGCACATATGAGCGATACATACATACATTACAGCACATATTAATTTGTAAATATATTCAGCCAATTTTAAATAAATGTCCAGTGGCATCTAAGAACTGTATAGGTTTCTTGGTCCCTGGCTGCAGCTTCTTTTTCAGTCTCTGGATGTCGTTTTTGTTATCATAACAGTGGCGCTTCTGGCTAGTTGGTGACACTCCAAATTCGATCTGGCCCAGTTTACTTTGTCTGCCTTTTACTTAGCTTCTATAACATCCAGTCATGCATGCTGAACTTGATCCAGTGTTGTTGTTTGTCTTTGTAGAGTTCGCTAAGCCAAGTGATTTGCATCTTCCTCCATGTAACTTGATTGTAATGAAAGAAACAGCTCCTGGCTGTAGAATACTTGAATAGCCAGCAGTTTCGAAGTCTATTTGCAGTCCAGCTGGTACAGTTTCTTGATGAAAAAGGAAAACTTGACAGTCCTGTCCATGTGAAAACTCTGTGCTTGAAGGGCTCGTTACTGCTGATCTGTGGACAAGACTAGTGAACGGGAGAAAACACTCTCAAACAGTGTCAACATTTACGTCGACTCTGGTCTGTGGAAATGAAGGGATGGTGTTCATGCGGAGGAAGGTTTAAAAGATGTGGATGATCTTCTGTTGCTACTCACTTGTCGAACATCTCGTGCATCTATTGTTTCATCCTTTGTTCTCTTCCTGTCAGTTCTTATAAACTTGATACGGTCGACATCTTCTAGTGTATGGGTGTGGACTGGTAAAGTCACTGTTGTTGCAGACTTTCCCTTGCCAACTCTGGTCACATATCTCCACTGTCTGGCGAAGTAACATATTCTACATATTAACATGAGAAATCAAGGTACATCTACAGTGTACTTGAATGTGTATGTTTTCACCGAGTAAGTTAAACTGAATTATAAAATATAGTTTTTACAACATTTACTTTGCATCGTCTAGAGTTATAGCAATATCTGTGTTTTCTATAATTGCTTTAAAGAAAGAAAATTAGTTTTTCAGATCCCTATCCAATTTACAAGAAGGCAAAACAGAAAACAAAAAGTTTAAATGAAGCAATTGAAACTGGTTTAATTATTGGTGATACCAGAATGTTAATTAATTTCCCAGTCACTAATAACAACTGAAACTTTGATCTATGACAGTACCACAATCACATGGTCTGTACAACAATTCAAACCAATTATTCTGTTGATCCTGTTTCTTGTTTCTGAAGTGAAAGCATCTAAAGAAAACTTGTTACTCCACCTGATACTATCACACCATAATCTTGTAAAAACCAACACTAAGAGGTCAGAGTATATAAAATACATAAACACATAAATTAATACAAGCACTTATGTATAAAGAACATAACTATGCACAACTGATGGAACAAACTAAATCCTGAGTTTGTTAATTAGAAGAAATTTTTTTAAAATTATTCAGTGAACTAAATAAGATAAACAAATACATGTAAAAGTAATTTCTAAAAACATTAATGAAAACAAGAAGAAAAGCAACAATTAAACTGAACATTTGTTAATTTTGTATTTTGTCTTTTACTGTTTTCTTTATTTTCATTTACATTCTTTCTTTTTCTCATTATGTATTTGTCATTATAATCAACTTTAAAAAAAAAAACATAGTAATAGTTTTTTTGTTATTAACTTATCTTTCTAATTTAAATAACGACAACCACAACAACAATTTAAGAAAAATAAGTGAATGCATATGAGGTGTAATACTTGTCATTGTCAACAAATGAAATGAAAGCTAGAAACTAATGACAAAGATGCATGATCCATTAAGATACAGAAAAAGATTTACCCCTGGAGTGAATGAAATTAATTCTTGTATTTGACATTTTTTTACTTTCAACAGCAATTTCAAAATGCATCCTATACCAGCTCATTCAAAACCAGTCCGTAGGGAATTGACACATAAATGTCACTTACCATATAAAAATGTCCAACTTAAACTCTAGTTATAGATAGGGATGAGTTCAGTTTGTTTTTGACAGAAATATGTTATAAAAAAATCAGATTGTAAGAGAAAATATGACCCAAAAAAACTAAACAAAAATCAGGTTTATGTAGGAGGGATTCAGTTATTTATTAGATTATGAAAAGATCACAAACAGAAGATGAGAACGGGTATTTTTATTTAATTGGACTGAGAACGTGAAATCAAAGGTTGTGACCATAGCAAACAAGACGACATAAATGAATGTGACAAAAGAAGGAAGATATGTTTTTATTTAATCAAGTCGATGTTTTAGACATGTGGTTACATACAACAGTCTGGCATCTATCACATGCATCTTCCTGTAGATATGAAAGATGTGCATTTAATAAATGAGTCACAGAATATGGGATGAATGCACTAAGGAGGACTGATCCTGCAACCAATCACAACTGAGGCCTTCTGTACAACCCACCCAAATGTAACAACATTGGAAATAACATCTGTACAGATATTATTATGATTATTATTGATATTATAAAACAGGCATAATATATATGGACACAAGAAGTGTCAAAAGATATGCTCCTTCCAGGACAGTCATGCCCAATGGTACAGATAAAAAAAAGAAGAAAGGAAAGAAAAAATGAGTATTATTAAACAAGAGATCCTATATTGAAAATATCCGGCAGTTTTGACCTTTAAAAACAGAACTATTATCCAGAGTTAGTTTTCTTTTTTCCCCTCAAAGGTTTCTGATATTAAATTAGAAATGAGGAACATGATAATAAAATTACCTTGTCTTCTGATCAGTTCCAACATTGATTTTTAAGTTAATAACATATTTTTTATAACTCAAGATAATACTTGTTAAATGCAGCATTAACTGATTCACGAAAACATATAAATATGGCTTATATTTTGGTTAAATACATTTTATTTTTCTAACAACTGTAGAAAACACATACAACTTTTTATTTACAAAGACACAAAATAAAACAATACCATAATCCTACCAATGGTAATTTGTCATTTATTTATGCTTTAGTGAAAACTGCATTTTAAATCTTTAGACCATTATATAAAAATAAATGAGTAAATGTCATTGTGATGCTTAAATTTCTTAAAATCAATCCACATTTGTTTCATTTTATTAGTATCTATTCTTATTTTTTATACTTTTTGAAATGTTCGGAGAAAGTAATCTCAGTGCATTTCCTCACACAAATGAAAGCACATAAATGGAGTTTGATAAACCAGTCATGGAGAAGTGGCTGAAATATGATTTAAATAAAAAATTGTTATTTTATTATTTTGGAGACTTGTTTTTTTCTTCTTCTTCTTGTAATTAAATTCTGTCCTGGTAAGTACAGTGCAGGTTGATTTGTTACAAACATAAAGGAGTGAACTGAATGACAAAAGCTTTTCAAGCTGTAACCGAACTGAGACCAATTAGAACACTGTTCCACAGACACTGAAACACAACCCAGAAATACTACACTGAGCAGGTGTATGTCAGCATTTACAGCCTTTTTCACTACTAATTGGACATGGTTGTAGACAGGTTTGGTTTTTCAGAGGTCAAAATTTTATTAAATAAACACAACTAGTCCAGGCAGCATGTTCAGCTATGAGAGCAGAGGGGCTTTCAGGCCTTATTTTCAGTAGTTAAAACTGAGTAAATCACAGGACCAGAATGAATTTGGTTTTGAGGGTATTTCAGTTTACAGAGAGTTCAGTTTAGAGGAGTTTCACTGTATCATCAAGAAAGCTAGGTAATTAAGTGAATTCGGATATAACCCAACAACAAAACATTTTGTTATTAATAATTTAATATGTTGCAGCTATATATTTATTATATTCAAATAAATTACACTTTCAACAGAAACACTAGTATCAAACATTTGATGTTCATATGAAAACAATTAAAAAATGAATGTCACTGCTGTATGGAATGACCAGCGAAACAATAAAACTATATACTGTAAATAAACAAACAAATAACAGTTTCAAAATTACAATAAACATGATCAACTTTGTAACATATTGCACTCAATGATAAACAACAAAATAAAAATAAAACAAATAAAGCTTTTTTAACATTCCCAGCTTAACATATTCTGTGTAAATGCTGGTATCTGGTAAGCTATGAACAGAAAGAAATACGAAGAAAAAAAATCAATATAATTAAAATGTGCTAATATAGCTGAAATTCAGTGTAATTACAAATTTAAATAGCTTTTATCTAAATAAAAATCAATTTTTGTTTCCTTTAATGGAATGTAAACTGTTAAAGATTTTTAAGAATAATAATATTAAAAAGAAGAAAAAAAAATGGAAAATAGATCAATTTGAATCACAGTTCAGCTGAAAACAAAAGAAAAAAGTTGATGAAAGAAAACTATTTGTTTCTATTCAGTCAATTTTTCCTTTTGTTTATTACAAGAGTTAGAGAGAGAGAGAGAGAGAGAGAGAGAGAGAGAGAGAGAGAGAGAGAGAGAGAGAGAGAGAGAAGAAAATCATTTATACTGATTAATTATTAACAAATTAACAAAAAATGTAAGAACACAGTGATGAAACAATTTTCAATATTTCCAGTTGTTCAGGTTTTCTTTTTCTTAAACTTCTTAACAACTGAAATCAAGATCATCAGTTGTATTAATAAATATAAAATAAACATTACATCAGATTTGAAATAAAACACTTGTACATATTAGTTTCAAGTAATATAAATCTGTGATATAAAATCATTATAGTAAGGAAATAGATAATCTACTAACAGCTGATGTTTCAATATTACACTACTAATATCTAACATATCTTTTGATATGATATTACAGTACTAATAGTATACACAGATTATGATATTACAATTTTACAGTTCTAATATATTACAATGCTAACATATTATATGTCTTTTGGTATGATGATATTACAATACAATAATATATATATATATATATATATATATATGTATATATTACTATCTAAGTGTATATTTAACACAGTGACATTACATCACTAACAGCTTGTGTTTTAATGTGATAATATTACAGTAATAACAGTTTACATTTTAACATATTACTAACACCATCCATGTTTAATATATTACATTACTAACAGTTTGTTTTAATACAATGACATTATAACACTGTTTTAATATTAATACAGTATTAACATCTTTTATTTTGATATATTACCATACCATGTTTTAATGTTACACTGCTAATAACTTCAATGTTTAAAATATGTTTTAATGATATCATATTTTTAACATGTTTAGATATGATTATTTTACAGTAACATTTATATATTCTCATGTTTTAATATATTAAATGACTAAAGTTCAATTTAATATGATGAAATTACAACAGTAACCATTTTAATATGACAAAATTACAATATTAACAGTTTTAATACTAACAGATTATGTTTTAATATATTTAAAAAACTACAAAGACACTATTTTTATCAATAACATAGTCAAAATAGCACACACAATTAATATCAAAGTTAGCCTGATTTTCAGGCAGAAATCTCTTGTCTTTATAGACATAATATACTGGTATTTGTACATCCCAAATGTGACAAAGAAATAAAAACAATTAAATAAAAATAGAAAAGGGCACATTTGAGAGAAATGTTTGAAAAAAACACACAAGCAATCTGTAAATTAATGAAATATAAATTACCTGATGTTAGCAAATTTAAAATATAAAAAAAAAAAAAAAAAAAAAGGCAGTTATCTTTGGAGCTTTTCAGTTAACTTTTATTTATTATTTTATTTTATTTTGATTACTACAAAATAATTAAAAAATACAAAAATTAATACAAAAACACAATAATAATAATAAAGATAAATAAATTAATAAATATATCAATAAAAATAATAATAATAATAATAATAATAATAACAACAACAATAACAACAACAATAAATTAATTCATTAATTAACAAATTAAATAAATAACAAAATTATGTTAGAAACCTTTGCATCGCTTACAGATGGTCTAAAAGCCTACGTTAAAACAACAAAAACACAGAAGTCAAAGATTTACTGCATTATGTTTAAAAAGAAATAAAAACAAATGTAGTAAAATAAATTCAGTCAGTTTGATCATTGTAATGAGTATTTCACTATACTGGATTGTCTTTCAATAAAGCACTAGTTATATACCACAAATGAGATTAACAATAAAATTTCATAATATTTCATTAAAATAATTTTAAAACTGTATGTTCCTGCTATTGTATAGCTAAATATGCACATAGTATGTATATATGAAAATTAATGATTTTAAAAAATGATTTTTAATATATTTAGATAATTATTAAAATGAAACTATTTAAAATTAAATACCTAGCCAAATATATTTTTTTTTACATTTATCAGTTTAATGAGTATGATGATGGTAAACATTTTAATAAAAGTGGCAAGCACTGGGGTCAGGAAGAACGTTTTAACATTATGTTGTTTCAGGGTTTTATACAAGGAACTAAAGTGAATTCCAAATACAAAAATTTAAATCCACAGGATAATGTAAAAATTCTGTAAGGAAAAACTTTAAAGACAGTGGATGAAAATAAACCAAAGAGAATATTTAAAAAAATCTAAAGACATGTTACTGGTTAACAGAAGGGACCAACAAGGTATTTGCACTGTCAATTTAGTAATGCAGTAAAATAGATGACTTGAAATATTAAGTCAGTCTATTACTGGTCTTATGTACAGTGTACTTGTAGCATGGAATGACTAACAGCTAGTCACATGTTATGATACTTAGCGTTTTGTGCATTTTCACTGAAACTGTGCATATTACTCCCAGATATAACAAGAATCAAAGTTGCCAGCCTTTACTGATAAACACAGCTGCCATGCTACAAGATTTATATTATAAAAAATAAAAAAACCCTGAATATAGAGATATATATATATATATATATCTATCTTGTTAATATAATTGTGCCAAAACCCTCACTTCATCACAGTGAACAGTGTTTTGTCAGCACTAACTAAAAAATATGTTTCAAAATGTAAAATTGTAAGTAACACCAAAATATAATTCACCAATTCAAATTGTATATTTCATAAATGTTTCACTAACTATATTTTACACATTAAATAAATTATATATAAAACTATGTAAAAGTAATACTTTTAATGGATAAAAAATAATTTTAAAATGACACTTCAAAAAAGCACTAACAACAAAAATTTCACAAGTAATAGCAACAATAAATTCTGAATTTCTGTTAATACATTCAGTTAAAGAATACAATAAATAAAATCAATGTACAAACAGCCAACTGCATTTGCAACAATATTTTCAAGTTTAACAGAATACCATCTTTCCTCTAGCAAATACTCAGCAAGTTCTTTCTTTCAGAAGATTTTGGTGTTTCTATGGTTTCTGGCTGGATATTCTTTTTTTTTTTTTTCCCACAAAAATGTTTCATTGCAAAATAGATAAATAAATTTCAAAATATAATAATCATAATAATAACAACAATTATGGATTGCATGTACTCATTATCATACTTTTACCTGGCATTTATTAGAGGAAACAAGAAATATAATAGACTTTCACATTATATATACAGTATTACATATATACAGAACAATCATCATCAATTAATTCCTGTTCAAACAATATTCTTTCATGGATACTTTTATTAATGTGAACTACATTTCACTTATTTTCATTTTATATTACCATAAATATTAATTAACTAATGCGTTTGTTTGTGGGGTTTTTGAGTTAATTTATTTATTATCAATATTTCACTTTTAATTACCTTGCACAATACAAATAAAACAAAAATCTAATCAAAGGAATGAGAATATTTCTTAAAAAACAACAACAAACACACAGTAACTCTACAGGACTGATATATATAGTTTATGGTTACAAAATAAATTTTAAACAAGTTTATATTAATTCCTAATAAATTATGGTTGCTGTTTTTTTGTGTGCCAGATTCAGATGATGTGAGACTGATATGAAATTGTTTATTTTATTCCCTGAAATTTGTTTTATTTTCTTCAGTCTGAAACAATAACTGGAATGTACCTCTTAAAATATAATACAAAATCTTCCCAGTAAAAATATTTTGTAATGTATTTCTTGATTCTTCCTCTTTATTTCAATCAAAAATACATATGTGCCCCATAATAAATGCAGAAAATTCTGATAAAGTCAGTGAATAAATGAATTTTCATTTATTTTATTCCCTGACTTTTGATGGGTTTTTTGAACCTGAGTATTTTAAACACACAACAATTTTAAATTCAAATACTGTTAAAGATACTTGTAGAAATGATAATTTAAAACATCAACAATATGTCTTTCTTAATCAGGGATGTTTACATTATATTCTTAAAGCATTTGATAAGTTTCTCTATAATAATGAATATTGTCATGGGCAATTTATTTTTTATGGTTCTAATTATTTTTATTCTTACAGCCAAAAGTGTAAATATTAAATAATTTTAATTTTAATAATGGAATTCAAAAATATGAAAATGTTTCTAAATTCATAACCTACTAATAAAATTGCATCTTTAAAGTTTTTCTTTCAGAATCAGAGAAAGACTAAACCAGAATGCCAAAAGCCTGGAGGCACTTCCATGAACACTCAAATACTTTAAGTGTACCATTTTCATATCCCTAAAACACAGACTAACATGGATACAACTTAAAACAAACAGAATATAATTCTGAATTAATCAAATATGCATCAAAAGAATTTTAAGTTCATCTGTATCAGACAATTTCAGATTCTGAAGTTGGAAAGTCAAAGATTTTTTCTCCAGCAGAGTTTGGTTTGCATCTCTCTTGGAGATCTTGTTTAATGTCAAAAGACATTTCCTCTTTGATTGGAGTACCTTCAAACACCATTGCATTATCCTCAATGTAGGCTATATCAGTCATTTCTGGAGACCTTCTGATGTGAGCCACAGCTGGCTGTAACAGTGTGCCTGCTGATGTACAATGTCTCATGGGTAGATGATGTCTGGCTTTAACTTCAGCTGAGTTAACCATCTTAGGTTGAGCAGGAGATGTGATGGAATTAAGCAGAGGTTCATATGCTCCATGTGGGTAGCCCATACCTGCTGGAGAGTAGTGCAGATTGGGATGTCCATACTCAAACTGATTGCATTCATCAGGAGAATGTCGAGAAAATTTATCATCTTGTTTCATCATTTCAAGTGGGCTTCTTGACATTTCAGCATCCACTGTGGAATTGTTTTTGAAAGATTCATCTTTTGGAAAAACAAATTTCTGATGATTCAGCCCCTCACAAACAGTGACCACTGCATCAACACTGAATTTCTCAGAGACTTCATTTTCACATCGATCTTTTTCATTTGTGGAGTTCAGATTGCTGTCTGTATTACTGACACACAAATTACCATCTTCACTTTCTGTAACTGAGTGTTCATCATGAAGAATATCAACATGAACAGTATGTACATTACTTACTTCTTTTCTTCTGTCATGTTCTGGAGACTGGGCAATGGTTTCTAGCTCTGAATAACTTGGCTGCATTCTGTAAACCTTCCCATCACCTGCTAGGCTGATCATGGCCACACTTGAAGAGGCTGACAAAGTCTCTGGACTTGCCAGAGGAGCAGTTTCAAACTTGTACTCCTGCAGATTTAAAGCCATTGGCTGATACAGTCTAGACATTGGTGAAGAAGTCATTTCGTTAGCCTGTTCTGATATTATGTCAGCATCTTGTACAGTATTTCCTCCACTAGAAGAATGTAGAGGAATGTCATCCCACTGCTGGTCTACAGCAGAGTACTCATTTGTTGCTGAGCTGTGGGTATTGCTAGCTGAACACCAGTTGGTGGTGAAATTCAGCTCACAGACATTTTTGAGAGGAGATGAATGATTTGAGGACAGTGAATCACGGGACAACAAAACTTTTCTTTCTGCCTCTGTGAGTGTCCGTTCAGGCTTAGGTGGACCAACCTTGACAAGAACCTACAATACAATACATGTAGCAACATAAATACCAGTCTTTTTCACATACTTTCAGTAAGTTTCAGATACCTATTATTCACATTATTTCATTGTGTTTCTTCATAAATTTATGACTATTATAACATTATGTCTTATATTATGTAAAATAAATCAAAATGATACTGAATACATCCACATAATGAACAAGGGAGTATTAAAATTTGTAAAAGAGGCTTTAAAAACTTGAAAAAAACCCAACAATTAACTGATTAAGTGTGACCAAGCTGTTTAATTATATTTACTACACTGAAAATAAAAACAATTTAAAAAATCAGTTTTATTATTCTTAAAATGTTTATGCAGAAGTGCCTAAACCAAAGACATATTTGATTATAAATTCAACAAACATTATTCATTAAAATCATAAATATTTATCATCTTGTGTTTTTTTATTTTCATTTCTCTTTCATTATCTGTTATCTTTCAGATTAATATTTTATAACAAGTGAAATATTACCAAACTAAATCTTATTTTCCATTTTAGAAAAATTCTTTTACTGCAAGTTTCATGTCAAACAGCAATCAGCATCTTGGTCCCAGTGTGAGCATAAATCAATATTACCTAAGTGAGAAAGGAACAAGTAATTACCCGTTCAAGTGCATCCAGTACGCTGTCTGGCATATGGTCATTTATCATTGTAGGAGAGATGAGAACTTCGTCAAAATCTGCATTGTTGGCCCACACTGCCTGGTACACTGGCTGAGTGTTGTTACAACACAACGATCTGAAATTACACACATCTCTGTTTTCACACCAAGGTGACAAAAATAAATTATTATTAATACCTGTAACATAATACCTGGCTATGTATTATCAAAATTCTCTCATGATTATTACAAAAACACAACAACAGAATCAAAACAAATAGCAATATTGTACTAACTGATTACAAACAAATATTATGACTATAAGCTCTATAAATTACACACATTAATTTTAATGTCAGATAAAATGTGGTTATTACAAAAACTGAAAAGCAAAGACAACGTTTTACATGTTCAGTATGAAAGTAGATGTAATACAATTATTTGAATAAAATTTAGATATGTCATAAATTAAAGATATTAGAAAGGGGGAAATCATTTTTTATTTTGGTTATTTAATTACAAATGTTTGATGAAACAGATGTATTAACAGTTTGAAGCAATAACTAATTTTCACAAGGTTACATTTTGTATAGATGAGCAAATGGTTTATGATGGTGATCATTTTTCAGTTTTCTTTCCTTAATATGCCTCGCACTGTGTTCACTTGTAATAGCATTTAGACTACATATCCGATTTGTATTAGCAGAATATTAATGTTTGCAATTATTTCATAACTTTCTTACTTTCCAAATTCACTGGGTTACAATCATTTAGTTTCATGAGTGGATACTTTTAATTTAAAAAAAATAAATAAAAAAAATTAAAAATTACTTTTATTTTCACTTAGCTTTCTCCTTAAAATTTCGTAAAAAAATTAAAAATGTGTTTCTGTATTGAGACTGAGCTAATAAATTAGTGTGAACAGAAGGCTTAATAAATAAGTAAAAGATAATTTAAAAATACATGTAGGTAACAAGATATTGTTATTATTATTGTTGTTATTTAATTTATTATACCAGAAATAGTAGCAATAATAATTATTTTTTAAAGAGATTAATTAATCAATTAAATTATCATTAACAAGAACTAATTTTTTCACAAATATACAACACATTTCAGTGCCTGTTAGTCTTTCATATTCATTTTCCATCAGTTCTTCAAAGTACAGGATGATACATGACCACATGTATTTTAGTTAATTTATTTAAGACTAAGAAAACAGAATCTAACATTCTCCTTTTTTCAAAGTTGATGGTAAATTGACACCTTATAGTTTTATACTGACTGATCTTATTATATACAAAAACTCATCAGTAGTAAGAAATATTCTGTAAGGATTTGGTTACTTGGCCAATTAATGCGCATAAAGATTAATTAATGTAGTATAACAAAAGTCTCCAGATAAAATAACATAAAAAAATCCATAGTGCCAACAACAAAAGGTGTTAGCTTGTGGTTCCATTCACATTATTTCAGGTATGTTTAATGAAAAATGCCAACTGTTGAATATGATTTTTAACACATCTTGACAAATATTTTTACATGATTTTTACAAGATGAGCATCAGTTATGAGTTCTGAGGGTTGTTTTTTAATTTGATTTTATAATAATTATTTTATTATGTACAGACAATTTTGTAATTGTGATGAACTTTTTTGGACAGATATTTTTCAAAAGTGACAAATGTCTGACTCAATGAAAGAAAAGCTATATATTTTTTTCTTAATTTTAAAATTAATGATTTTTAATTGTTTAATTTTGGCCTTAGCATTCCATTAAATTTTTGCAGTTATGAAAATATGTTATTTTATACACTAATGAGAAGTAACTTCAAAAGAATATCTAAAATGGGATATTATCAATGTAATTTATAATTTCAATAAAAAAAAAGAAAAATCTTGACTCTTCAAAATTGGAATTACAAGATGAATGTATTAACTAAACAAACTATTAGATGTAAATAATTCAGTTTTTATAACAAATATAAAGGTGAGTTACAGTTTTATTTATAAATTTAATTTACCTTTCCACACTATGATGATGTGTTTGTATACCTGATGTTGCTCAGATAATCAATATTTGGTTTCATTTCTGTAACTTGATTGTGAAGTATTTATTTAGGGGAAGACACCCACTTACTTATAAATATATATAAACAAGGTTAATAAATGTTATGGGATGCAATTACATAAACACATGCACATGCTTATTTCAAACATATTTTGTAAAACTTTGCTTACATGTTCACAATAATTAATTTAAAAAGTGTCTGCTTCCTCTCTATTAAATAGTTCTAACATTATCTAACTAATTTCTCTTTCCAGGTAAAAAATAAAATAAAATAACACATTTGTTGTTAATTAATGACTCAAACTGCTGTAATTTAAACATACCCTCTTTCCTGGCGTGGGTGTGTCCTCACCACATGTATTATAGTTCCTGGGGGATATAAGGGGGTTGTGGCTGACAAACCAATGTGTGCATCACTGGGATGTGCAGTCACATCTCTGGTAAGTACGTGGTCAGCCGAGGGCTTCTCGTCACTGTTCTTTCCAAGACAACATGACATGGCCGAAGATATTATTTTCCACTGTAAGACAAAAATCAGTGTGCAGATCTTACTAATCTTTATTCAGTGAATATTATTTTGGTTTATTTTGTTCATATTCCAACACATTTTACTTATATTCACTTTTTTTTAAATTATTGATTGCTTTTTCATATATATAATATATATATATATATATATATATATATAAAATTTCTTAAGTTCAATTGTAAATGATTAAATATTATTAAATAATAATCAGTGTCAATTACACATTTTAATATGGATGTTATCTATTAAGTTTAAAGTAATTACTGATATCAAAGTCACTTTAATGCTAGTCTAGATACAAAAGAAATTTAATAATAATAATAATTAAATTTTAAAAAATAAAGAAATAAATAGTAGTAGAAAGTAAAATAAAATAAGTGCAAAGACAACTGGAAATTTGAATCTGTGGCTGTAACATTATTACGTATTCTAAAATAATACTATAAAACACATTACCACAGATTTGGATACCTAAGTCTATTTAGCTCTTTTAACTGGTATGTAGTTTTAAAACAAAAAGAAACAAAAACAAAAATAATGTTATTTCTAAAAACATTTGAAATACATTGTACTCTTGGAAATAAACTGCACTTTTACAGTGATGAACTGTTACCTTAGGTTCAGTACTTTCTTTGATCATGTTAATAATATCAGTTCGGAGAAGTTCCATTTGAGGCAAGCCGATTCTGAAATGCATAAATCAGCGATAATTATTATTTTTGTTTTTTTTTAAACTTAGATGTCTAAAATATTTTCTCTAATATTAATACCAGTCATTTATAAAACTCCATTTCTCTCTGTAAGACAAGTTATACTGAAAACCATTGACAGGAGATACAAATTTAAAAGGTCTGAAAATAGACTGTTAATTAATACTTTTTCATCTTTTTAAATTTATGTAAATGACTGATACATTAAAAAATAAGTTACCTGAAAATTCAGTAAAATTCAAATTATATGTCAGAGATTTTCCAATATAGAATAATTATGCTTTGATCATCTGATTACCAGCAGTAATGGGTCTGGTATGTAAATGTACAACACAATTCTCAACAGCAGATTTACATCATCATTTAGATTAGTTAGATAAAAAATAAAAGATAATTTTTCCTAAAATATTTTCAAGCCACAAAAAAACATTTAAAAAAAATAATAATAATAACAATAAGTTTGATCAGTTATTTTTCCTAAAATACTTTTTAAATTAACAAGAAAAGAGAAAATTATTGCATATTTTGTAAACTAAATAAACAACAAAATCAAATCAATAAAAGACAAGAATCAAACTCAGTCTATGGAACATACTAGAAACACCTTCCATGGGCAACAAACTCTGTTAAAGATGGCTGAACAGTAAATGGCAGTCACCCACACACTGTTTGCATCATGTGAGTAAGACTAAACTAATTACAGTTTAGGTGTCATCACAGTATGATTCAGTGTGAGCAGTGGCTTCAGCTCATTGCATAGTGTAGACACTAATTAAGATAATTATTTGTAAAAACAATAATTAACAGAATGGTCAAATATCAGTTATTGTTGTTTTCACATAAGCTAGTTACTTGTTTATTGATTTGTATGCTAGCTACTAACATAATCTCTAAACATTGTGAACCTACCTGGGTACACAATCTTTGCCAACAACAACAGACGTAATGTAACATTTGGTTTCTTCAACACATGTCAAACTGCGAATTAAAAAGAAGAAATAAAATTACATACTGCCTGTATATATGTTGAGAAAATGAGAGAGATAGAAAAAACCAGACATATTCTACAAATGTAAATATTTAAAGATTATAATATCTGTGTTTATGTTTATTCATATGTATGCTTATGCATGCATTCATCTTCGTCTGTGAATAAACCTTTTTTATGCATTTTAATGTGTGAATCTATAAATTATGTGACCCATCACACTGAAGCAGGTCTTGAATGACGGGAGTTGTGAACATTTTCATATTCCTACCTCCAACAGCTTAATTCTTCTCAGAAAATAAGGCATCCAGCAAACAAGAGTGTTCATAAAAGTGCTCTAGGATTAATATGTACTAAATTTAACACTGGATCAAAGCTCAATAGTGGCCATGCACATTTAAGTCTTAGTTCGATGTGATGGTCACATATAAATATATTCAATTATTTATTTAGAAAATTATATTAATAACTGTAGCATAAACAGGAACAAGTGTCACTGACCCAAAGAATATGTAAAAGAAATGTGTAATAACAAAAGTAAATTAACTAGATGATGGCTTTGTTTGTGGCAGGATGTCTTCATTATCATTCATTAACATGTCTGAGGTGAACAGTATACAGTTAAATTAATGAAAGAAAACAACACTCAGGTTATTTAACTCTGCACACAGATTTTTGGAATGATGTTCAGGTGGCCTTATAAAAAAAAATAAAAAAATAAAGAATCATTTCTTCAATAATTTGTTTTGGATCTAGCATTAAAATCAGCTACTTTGATTATGCCATTATTGAGCCTAAAACAACTTCTATTTTAGTATTGAAAAATCATTTCATTATATTGATTTCATAGCACTGTTAATGTCTTCACTTTTGGTATTTATTATAGTGACATTGTATGTCCTTCACTTAACACAAGATGTGGTCAAAACTCACCTATGCAGTTGGTATTGTTCTCTTCATACATTAATTCATAAAAAGCTACTCAAAAATCTTTTATTCTTCCAAAATTTACCTCAGTAAACCCCCTGGAGGTGAATAGGCGTAACAGTGTAGGGTTGGGTATTCTTGACGTAGAAGAATAGCAAGTATAGCAGCAGTACCTGCTCCCAAAGAGTGACCCACCATGACCAGGTCATATTTTTCTGATGTCTTCTCCTAAAAATAAAACATAGATTAGTGATATTTAATATTTTATTTTATACAATCTGATATTATAATGATGATAATAACAATGAGCTCTTCTTCACAAATAATTATGTCTTGTTCTAGCCAATTTTCCTGAATGAATGTCAAAAACAGTGTCATGTACATTATTGTATGTAGCAAAAAAAAGAAGAAAGAAATAAATATCAAATTTTAAAATTAATAATAGCTGAATCAAAAAAAAAAATAAAAAAGAATAAAAAAAAAAAAAAAATAAAAAAAGTAAAAAAAAGATCAAAAAAAAAAATAAAAAAAAAAGCCATGGAAATTATTAATTGAAAAACTTTATACCTCAGCTTCATTCAGTGCTTTGTGAATAATATCTTTTGTATACAGTTCTTTCTTGATGTACAGTGCTGCCTGAACCATGCCCTGTAAAGATAATTTCTAAGATTATTAATATTAATAAATTACCAGTATGGTACAGACCAAAGCCAGACCAGTTACACTAGCAACAGCTTACAAAAATATATATAAATATATATAATTTTTTTAAATTTAAACAAGGAAGAGTCAGATCAGTTATCTCACCATTATATAAAAAATGTTCTGCAAATATATGTAAGGGAGATAACTACATTTAGATAAAAGCTTCACATGCACTAAGAAATGAAAATGAAAAATATTTTACCTCATCTAAAAAATATTAATAATCACAAAAATAATAATTATTATAATAAAATAAACTTTCTTTTCATATTTATTAACTGACTAAAAAGTTAAAGAAGAGAAAATAATCAAGTCTTCTACGTGGATTAGGTTTAAAAATACATTAACAAGTTTACATTTAAATGTATATTAGGGTTGTTATTATTATTATAATTTTATTTTTCTATTTTTTATTTTTTTATTTTATTTTTTTATTGTTTTGAGAGTTTATTTGCATTTTACCTTGTGGCCCAGCCATTCTTCCTGAGGAGGATTCAATGGCAAAACCTCTGGTTCAGCTTTCAGATCAGTCAACACATCCTACATTTTTTTTTTTTTTTTTTTTTTTTTAATTTTTAAATAAATTAAAAGTAAAATAATTAATTAAATACAAATATTTCAATAAAAACGTTTCACTTAATTATCTGCAAGCCTAAAGTAATACAAAAATCAAATTATTTTTGTTACCAAGTTGTATATATGATTTCATATTTTTAAAAGAATTTTTACAGTTTTAATAGAATAAAAAAAAAAACTGCCAGTACAAACAGTTTATGAAAAACCCATCATGAATTTCAGAAAAAAGTTACCTGCAGAGACATTGTTCCACGAACACAGACAACAACTTTTTTATAACGATGATCAAGAGCAACAAAGAATGGTGTCTCACCAATCTAAAAACAAACCAGAGAAAAATTCAAATTTATGCGAATAATAAAAATAATAATAAAAAAGAATATGAAAATACTAAAGAAATAAAAAATTGATTTATATTAATGCTTTAATCCAGTAATTAAATAAAAGGTTTTAAAATGCAGACAACTAGCCCCAGTAACATTCAGGTCAAATAATCAGCTTTGAAACAGGTAGATAATGAGATCACATTTTCCTATCTGTTCCAGTTCAGAGATAAGCAATACAGCCTTTATTCTCTACATCTTATCCTCTAAACTTTTCTCAGTCCTGACTGTATGCTCTTGCTGGAATCTTTAAGGGACATAAACATATTTGAATAATTTACGACTATATAAACCTCCCTAAATACTAGAGTAATGAATTTCATTTATTATATTACATTAATAATGGCAAATAATCAAATACATTCACCAAAAATAATTAGTTTTGCCAATCATAAAAAGCAAACAGAAACAAATTAGTATTACAGGACATAACAAAATATACAATACATTTTATATTTAAAAAAAAGAAGAAGAAAAAAAAAAAGAAAAGTTAAATCAGTAATACCAATTACCATGAAAGAACAAAACCAATATATACACAAACATATGAAGAAAACTACAAATAAATACATAAAAAGCACATACGTGTATCTTTGTTTGTAGCAGGACCACTCAAACTTACTGAAGAGGGCAAGCAGGGCTCTATAAATCTAACACACCAAAGAAAATAAAATGATTTAACTGAAAGATTAAAAAATGATAAAAAAACAAGTACCACACAACAGAAATGGCAAACAGTACACCCATCAGACCATTCTTTAAAATATACATGTTACAAAATCTATTTAATCTGCTGAAAAAAAGGTGAAAGTTGTTTTTCATTTTATTAACATTTTCTTTCATGGGTGGGACAGAGTACAGACATTTACATACTGTTAAGTGTTATAACACAAAAAGTATTTCTTTATATCAAAGAATAATAAAAAAAATGAAAATTGAAGAGAAAACAGAAGTTAGCACTAAGTGAAATAACAAACCAACTGTAAGATCAAGTAAAGTGACATTTTAAAGAAGGCCTTATGGTTTTCAGTAAATCTGAACAATTACACACTTTAAGCAAAAAAAATAAAAAAATAATGATAATAATAAAATAAGATAAAGCTGTGCACAATAATGGTAATAATTACTATGTTGCCTCATGAAACACCTACTTTTTCAATAAACACTCAAAACTTTATTTTACATTTCTACATGTAACAAGACTATGATGCTAATTATTCATAAAAAAACATAAAATATATAATTTAATAAAAACAACAAACCTCTATACTAATATTCTGAATAAGAAAACAAAAAATTAATTTAAAAGTTCACATATCTTTCTTGAAATATATTTTTTAATTTCAGTGCTAAATGTGTAAGTTAGACAAATGATTTAATGTTTAGTGCAGAATGTATTATAAAAATGCACATAGAAAAAAGGACATGGAAGATCCAATGAGGAGATATAAATGTATTTTTATTGTTGATCTTTATTAAGAAAGCCTTTTTAAAACAAATAAATGAAATGCAAAGTCAAAGAACTATCTACAAAACCAATAAATATCATTCTAAATAAACAGTAGTTGTGGGTTTTTTCAAAAAACACTATCACCAAATGGCCTGAATTTTTAAAACTGAAATTTGTATAGTAACAGCATTTCAAGAAAAAGAGGATAATTTTATTATTCATTTATATAGTAAGTTAGCTCAGTAAAGCTGTGATTTATGAGGCAATGTCCATATCACAATAAAATATTCTAAAAAAAACACATGCATAAATCATAAAATAATAAAAATATATACTTGCAGACCATAAGCTCTAAAGCTTTAAACATGCTCTAAGGCCACATGCCAACAGCACAAATATTACATATTGTAGAATTTTGTTTTCTACATGCTTGGAGGTTAAAAAACCCACTGATGTGCTGTTAAGCCATACATTTCTCTGTAAAATGTAGGATTTTAAATGAATACAAGATCATGAATGAATTCTTATGTCCAGGACAAAACAAATAATCTGGAATAAATAAATTCTTACAATACATAAGATCCTGATAACACAAACACATGTCTGCATGTGTGCATGCACATACTTACACACCTTTATGGTATATATTCTGAATAATCATGTATACAAGATACAAGATACTGAATAAATTCATACTTGGTCACACAAAATCTAAATCTAAGCATGCTCTGAAGAAACACAATAATAAACAATGTCTTTCAACATATTTGTCATCCTAAAATCTACATATGTAAATAACAACTTAAAGAAACATCTTACATCAACGTGGTAAGTGGCATACACTACATCAAAAACCTGCAGTTTACTTATGCGTCTTAAAGCTGCAAAATTGCACAAGCAACAGTTGTCCCCCGATACTGCAGGGTTGTGTTGTTTCATGCAGCAACAACAGCTGTCAAATATAAATATAAAAATTATTATATAACTGGCAACAATTTTGTTCTAAAAGTTAGCATCAACTTTGTTTTTAAATTCAACATTTCAAATTTAGAGTCATCAGTTAAATACAGATATTAACAGTTTAGGTTATTATAAAGTTGTAAACTGTTCATTAATGACCTGATTTTTGATACATAATTCTGAAAAAGAGAAACTGAATCTTTAAATACTGGAAAATCTGAAAACACTGGTAGACATTAGCAGATTTGTTAAGTTCAAACAAAATGTTATATTTAACATTTCTGATCAACAATAAAATCAACTGCTGAAATTATTCAGGCTTTTATCTCTTCAAACACTATCTCTGTTTATCATTCAAAATTTGTTGCATTTTTAGCAGAACTGTTTGCATGCTAGATAAGTGAATACTTAGTGTCTCTACCAAAATTAACTTGGTGATGTGAAAATGTGTTAAAGCATTTTAGGCTGTATTTTCAACTAGAAATAATGCACTATTTATTCAAAATAATATTAAATTAATTTCGGTTTTCATTGAATGACACAACCAAAATGTCTAAGTCACTAGCATATCACTGATGCTGATTTCATTAAAATTTACTTTACTAATATCTTATGTTCAAATTTCTACATATATTGACCCATTACATATATAAATCTTTTAAACTTCCTAAAATGAAATCAAGAAAAGTCTGTTTTAACATCAATCAACCAAACGTTTATCAGACTAGATATGCAAATACAAGTTATGTTCAAAATTTGTATTAATACTGAAACAAATTTAATGCACTATGTTTACTGTGTATTTTTAAAACCTGTTAGATTAAAATAAATGAATATCAAATACAATTCATATACAGACCTTAGGAATGGTGTCAGTCTACATAGCCATGTTCCTGGGTTGGCTTTGAAATAACCAGGCCAACCATATGCAGCAAGAGCAAAGCGCATGTAGTGGATAATTTTCTGGTAGTCGCTCAACACTTCAGGATCACTCAGCTGAAGAAACTGGGTTTGTGGGGTGATTGGCACACCAGATAAATACTGGTACACATCATTACTACCCTGAAACAATAAGAAAGTTAAAAATTTAAATTAAAGATGTAAAGCAAAAAGAATGTTTAATTTTTAAACTTTTCTCCTAGGAAAGAATAAATAAAAAATATCATCAGAATAAACTGTCCTGACCAAACATATATTTATTCCAACATGTTTTAACTGAAAAAGCAATGAAAATATCTGAAAAGAAGTAATGCCTCTGCTAAATGTTTTAGTGCTCTTATATGAAGAAAGAAAAAAGAAACACAAAATGGAATTACAATAAAGTAAATTTTTCAGGACTGAACGTGTTTATGCTGCTGTAGGTATTTTTATAACTAATTTGTGATCTGTTACAGGCTTTACAGTTAATACAATTTGTTTCAAACTGATGACAAACACATATAACTTTGACTTGCCTGTTCAACTGTCAGTCTCATGCGTTTTTTCTGAGACTGGCGAAGAAGAACAAGACCAGCTATGACATCAGAAGGCACCACATCCAAATCACGGAAGAACTCTGTCAGAAGTTGAGCAATTTCTGCCAAGGAATTCTAAAATATAATTGATTAAATATTAAAAAATCTATTTTCAGTATTTTTTAATATTTTGTACCATTAATCTGTTATTTACTACTAAGAAACTATTTCACTCAACTAACTTTTTAACTTAATTTTAGCAAAAATATTTCATTGTTAAAATATGAAAAGAAAGCATAGGTTTTTTTTTTTTTGGGGGGGTTATGCAGTTATTATATTCAGTTTATATAGGTGTGCCAATAAATATAATTAAAACGTTACTTTACTGATGTAAAAGAAATTGTCTTCTAGCCTAAAAAAATTATATCAAGAAACATTTAAACATGTATTTTAAAATGAAAATGTTAGATATAAAAATATTTATCTTACCCGATTCCTGCCTTTTCGCTTCACACAACAGCATAAAAGTTGTAGTCTCCTGTCCCAGCTCTCCTCGTAAGCTCTGAATGCTTTTCTGTTGAACAAAGTATTGAAAATTTGCCACTGTTAGCAACCAATGATCATATTTTTTATTATTATTTTATTTTATTTTATTTTACTATTAATAGATAACCACTAAGATATTCTGGCAACAATATTATTAGGAAAGTTGGACAAGAGAAATACAATTCTACTTCTATACAAAACAAAACCTGAAAAAAGGACATAAACACAAAACATTTACACACAGTTACAGGAATTCACTGGGAATTCAAAACATGCAATATTATTAATAAGATTAGTGCTGATATTAGGAGAAAACACAACTATCATTTTAGCATATTTCATTCAGTATTTTTACATATTTCTAACTTCTAGAAATTATTATTTTATTTCATTTCAATAAAGAGGTGATTTTATTTATTTCCAAACATATATATAGATAGATAGATAGATAGATAGATAGATATTTAGAGACTTCATGCATGGACTGTGCTGATTGCATTAGCATAAGGAAAAGGTATATCTTTTGGTGGCTGTAAATATTTAAGACATCCATTACTATACTATTGATGTGAGCTTAATATAAAACTTTGTGAAAACACTGATTTTACCATAAATTTGTCACACTTATTCAGATTGTTTTTCGTGTAACTGACATCAATTAACATCCATTTATTAACAACAGAATAAAATTTAAGAACAGAAAGTAGCAAATATTAAGAAAATGTTCAACTAATAAGACACAATTTGTCACCAACCTCAAACTATAATAATATAGCAATTTGGATGATAAATTTGATAAATTTACACAACATAGTAACATTTGCAAATATCATTTAACAGGTTGGATTAGTGCTGGATAACAAAAGGAAATTAATTTCAAAACCCTACTATTTAATATTCAGACCAATAGTAACATTAATATTACTTTAATAAAATCATGGATATTTGCTCTACTACATGTAAAATGTTAAACTGGTAAAGCAGTAGTACAAAATGTAAATGTATTAGTGCTGTGCAGAACCACAAGTTTCAAGGTACCTGCGTAGCTTCTGCAGAAAAAAGCCCTTTACAATTCTAGACCTGAAAGTAAAAAGTATTCTAAAGGAACAAAGCAAAACCTGATGACAGCCCAAAAAATAAAACAGAGGAATTACCAGAAGGAAGGAAAACTGTTAAAAAATTATAAATAAACAATAAAAAAACTGCACAAAAATACTAAGAAATCAAAAACAATTTGCTACAAAATAATAGTAATAATGATAATATGAATTTAGACAAAACAAAACAAAGAAAGCAAAAATATAAGAAAATCAGCAATGATAATTAGTTCACATTTTTAAGATATCTGTACATTTTCTTCAAGGACAAAATATTCCAGTGTATTAACATGTTTACTTTTTATCCAGACAAATAAAACACTTTTAAAGTCAATAATAAAGACTATTTCTAACAAGTGAAAAATAAATATATACAATATTACACAACTAATATGAACTATATAACAAAAACCCCAAAATAAAATAAAATATGCATTCACATAAAAAAAGTCATAATGTAATACAACTGTAATCAGCAGAACTGATACTGTATACAGAAATGTTTCATGAATATATTTTGTCTTTATCAGTACTTAAATTAAAAAAAAATGTAAAGGCTTTTCTAGATGAAGATATTAATGTTTTAAGACACACATGAAGGAGAGTATATTAATTATTATGATATATTATACTTCAATGTCTGCCAAATACATACTAAAATAACTAAATCTTATTTATTAATAATTATGAAAATATATACATTTACAGTGGACTGTGTAAACTGGCACCATTTCAAAGTCCTGTCCAGTTATCATTAATCTATTATGAACAAAATCCTAATTTATCCAGATGCTATCTACCTTAGGAGCAAAAGAACAATTTATATAGTAATAAGGTTTGTCAACACTGTCACACAATTTGCATATAATCAGACTACAACATAAGATAAAATGATCATGCTTCTTTGAAGGCTTAATAAGCAGTAATTACTATATGCATATGAACCAGTTTATTATTAGTGTTTTGATACTTAAGTAAATTCACTTTTAGATTTAGTGTTAAAAGTAGAATTCTGCATAAATACGTATGGTGCATTGTTTTACTGAATTAGTTGTAATGGCTGATCGACCTAAAATCAAACTTTCATGTCAGTATAAAGTGAAATAAACAGAAGAATTTTCATAAAATCCACTGAGTAAACAGAAAGATTATTTAAGCAATTTATGATAGGAAGATGGACAGTATCAGATATTTTAAAACACAGTGACCATTTTAAAACACAGTGACAACTGTATGAAACCAACATTTCAGTTGAGAGAAAATGAGTAATGACAAGTAAATTCAAAAATCTGAAAGGATTGTTGCATCAGTTGTTTCAGCAGGCTAGAGTCAAAACACAGTCCATTTCTGGCCTGATTTTAAAACAAAAAGCCTTCAGCTCCCTGAACAGCTAGGAGTAGAAGAACCTGACTTCAAAGCATCAGAAGAATTGCTAACTTTGTTTAACATCAACCAGTTCAAAGTTAGTGAGGAGAGTGCAGATGTCAGTCATGATATCATAGATATCTTTAGGACATGCCTACCAACAATTAATAGAAATTTCAAAGCATTCCTGCATACAACACTTGCTGAAAAATCACATTGACCCAGTGACTAAACTTTAGTACACTGGCATTCTTAAAATGATAAATTAAATATTTTGCTGCTGCTACCAAAAACATGTTTTATGTAACAATCATAATAAAACATATTCCAATTTCATGTCATTTTAAGCTTTATAAATCAGCACTGTCTAAACTGGCATATTTCATTGGACCCAAGTGAAACCTGTTTCGACAGTCCACTGTACTCCTCAAAGATTTCTCCAAAAAAATATATATGTATTATTATGCTGCAACAATAATGAAAAACCAATTTAAAAATGTTTTTTGATTAAATTATTAAATAGAATAACTGACAATAATTGATACATGTGGTCAAGCAAACGAGATTTGCAAAAATGAAATACCTATTTTATTTTTAATCTGTGCTGTTAGTTTATAAGACAAACTACTGATTATAATAAGAATGTGCATTAAAAACTATTATTTTAACACGTACATAAAATGATTAACAATATGTATTTGTAACAAACATGAAAAATCTAATAAAGACTAACAATCACAAATATGTATGTATGTATGTTAAGCTTAGGTATTATGATTTTCAGTATTTGCAAAAAGATTTAATAATCTTTAATTTTCTGTTTGGAAAAGGCCATGTTCTATAAATATTTATATTTTTATTAATACAGCTTCCTCCATTTATTTGTTTCACAAGTTATTAGAAAAATCACCATGCAGCATGCCATAAATGATAAATATTCTTTGAAAGGGTATATAAGAAATATTAAAAAAAACATCAAAAAATGAATGAGTAATAAATGATTTAAATATAATTATACCATAATGAACAGAAACTTAATACATGCATAATAAACTGTACTGAGTTTTAATTTCCCTAAAACAGAATATACCAAATTTTATTTACCTTTGTCTCCAGTTACGCCGTGTGCTTCCAGACACTCTGTGATTAGCTTTTCTGATTTCTTTCAAACTTTCTTGATATTTCTTCATCTTAACCCATTTACGACCAGCCGAGTCAAATGTACACCAAAGTGAAATCAGCACTGACAACATCACTGTCCAGTTACACACCACCACACCTAAAATACAACACAGTTTTAATACATTCTTTTAAAGCATAAGATAAATACCAATGCCTTCCAGACAACTATAATAAATAAAAGGTTTTTTGTTTTTGTTTTGGTAAAAGTTTACAAACACATCTAAAATATAACTATCAACATGTTTGAGGACAACATAATTTAAAACAAAAACCTAAGACAATATCTAAAATACAATTATCAACAGCTTTGCTGACATCACCACATTATGTAAAAATGAAAATATCAAGCAGTTCAGCTCTGAAGACTGCAGCAATATCTCAACAGTATTTTCATGCAGTTTGCAAATTATACTTTTATAAAAGCAGATATTAACCAAACATTTTTTCTAATCTATTGTTAACAGAAACAAAGAAAAATACCTGTACCACCTGTTTTTCTAAATGAACACTGTCTGTTGTTGTCTTGTTTAATAATTTTAATCTTACCTAATACAGCTTTCTTTGCAGCAACTGGATGACAAGTTGAATAATGTTTAACAAACCAGACCACTCCAACAACCAACCATGAAACTTCACCAAGCAGAACAACTGCAAAGAGTTTATTATATTATTAATAATCATTTTACTAATGAAAATTTCAAGTTAAAAATGATAATAATGAATTAGTTAGATTAATATACATATATATGCACCTAGGAATACAAATGAACTATTATTCAGTATTACGGATAATACAATTTAGCCGTATTACCTTCAGCTTAATTTAAATTGTTTATTAGAGTAGTGAGGATATATAAACTATCCTAAGTACAGATTCCTTTATTTACTTCTTATTAAAACTATTACTTTTCCAAACTGAACCTTTCTTTTTCACATATATAAAACAGAAATATATGTTATGCAAATTACCAAGTCTTCCATACAATAAATACTGCATGCTGTCCCGAGGTCCACTGTCAAGAATTCCACCTTGTAGGCTCACCCATGCAATGACAGCCTCGAGAATAAGGCATAGTGATAAGATGACAAGGTAGCCAAGTATGTGATCATGAAGATCTCTTGAACAGGCTACTTCTCGGTCAAACTCAATCACACCAAATATAATAGCCAGTGCAATAATCCTGAGATGAGAAAAGTTTAGAATAGGTGGTAAGTGTGTGTGTGTGAGAGTGTGTGTGTGTGTGTATGTGTGTGTGTGTGTGTGTGTGTGTGTGTGTGTGTGTTTGTGTGTGTGTGTGTGTGTGTGTGTGTGTGTGTCTGTTTTCTGATGATTTTATTATTTTCTTGAATTTTATTTTATTATTTTAATTTTTGGGGGGGGTAATGAGTGTTGTCTGCATTCATCAAAAACAGCATTTTTAATAAATAATACTCTAGTCACTTCAAGGCAGAGTTATAATGCAAACTGGGAAGTTGACACAAACAAGCAATCAAAATACATTTTCTTAATCAAAAAGATGCCTTTGATAATATGGTAACTGATCTATTATCTGTATGTTGTATGAATATAAAGAAAAATCAACCTTCTGAATTTCGAAATTAAGTAAATAATTAAAAATGTACACAGGCAAAACTAATCGAATGGCAGTGGCAGGTCTGGGACTGGGATTTCCTAAATGATTAATTCTTAACGTTAACTTTGATGATTGAAAAATAAATAAATAAATAAATAAATTACTGTTTAAATATATTATTTTTTGTGAAAGATAAATTTCTTACAACTAATCTTTAACTAAATATATAAAAGTGTGATTTGTGGACTTCAGTATTCTAATATTACTTACCATGATATATGTAGTATCAACAAAAATAATGCGGGCAAGATAAAATCGTCTGACCCGACCGACCATCGACGGCCAAAAACTACGATACCAGGCATTCTGCAACATTTACGATTGTCGACATTTTATATTATAATTATTTTGTTGCCCCTGCAAGGTAGACATTGAATGCATCTATCTCAATTATGCATCTAATTCTTTTTTTTTTTTTTTTTTTTTTTTTTTTTCCACCTCTAAATATTTGACATTCGGTATATTTGTTACATTCGGGATACTTCCGACCAACAGAATAATCTCATTGGACAAAATTATTTTTACCTCGGGACTTGTATAGCGGATGTTCAGAAGAATCCTTGAAACGAAAGGAATAGAAATTGTGAAAGAATGTAGCTTTGGACATACTAAATTTGAAGCTTTGCAATAACGAAAAAAAACATGACTGCCGTCAGTTAATGCATTAGCGAATAAAATTATAAACTCCTGCAGCACATTTATTTCAGTAAAAAATTAGATTTAAATAATTGTTTAAATGTCTTTACATTTAATAAGCAATGTACTTTTCACTTTCACTTCCACGTTATATTCAGCAGTGTTACTGTCGTTTTAAAAATATAATATAAATGAAACTATTTATTCTGTGAATATAATAAATAAAACAGTATCTAAGAATATATATCTTAACATCAATTACTCACAGATACGTTACTTTCGAAACAATTATGAATTAATAAAATTCAGTTCAGCTTTTAATGTCTGATTTTGTTTTATCCGAGTAACATATACACATGTTCTTCAAAAGGCTTGGGACCAGAGAACAACGAAATTATAAGCTCGAACAAAAAGTTTTCATATTATTATTTTATATTTCGATAGTAAAATAATAAAACAAGACCAGGAAGGTCCAAGTCTGTCCACGTGTTAAAATGTATAAAGGCGATTTGTAAAGAAAGTATTTCTGTATATTATCATTGTTATTGTAGCTCCTGGCGATGATATTGTTAAGCAGAAAGGCGGGTGACTGAATTGGAGACAGCAAGAAAGACTGAAAGAAACATACCAACATTAATCTAATACCCTTTAAAAACTCAGTGTTAATTTCCTTTTGTATGCAGTTATATTTCATAATTAATCGCAATTTAATATTTACTCTGGAAAAGTAATTTTGTATACATTTATTTTTATGCACCCAACAAGGATTCATTATCACATGAATTATTAAAAATAATAATAATTTAAAAAAAGAAAATAGAAAATAATAATAAAGCATGTTATTACGAATTCATTTTCTGAGGCAATAAAACATCTTTAGAAAAATAATAACATTAATATTTGTCGGGACAGCATGCAGTATTTATGGTTATTAGATTACTCAGTCGCTTCTGTCGATTCATGGCTACAGTTGTATAACAAAATATTTATTAAAATTTCAATATTAATTTTCAAAACACAAATAAAAAAAATAAAATCAGTTCAGTGCGAAAAACGGCAAAATAAGGCAGTAAAAGTAGTGGCAGTAGCAGGAACAGCTTGTCGTTTTAGATGTGTATAACACGTATCAGTTTAAAAAAGAAATGTTTTAGACTGAATTGATTTGACGTAAATATTTCATTTTATAACAAATATAATTTCAGTTTAAATACTCATACAGCTCTAATAATTTGATGAAGACGTGTGTTTATGGGCGTCAGCATTAATAGATAAAAAAAAAAAAATAAAAATCACATAATAATACTGTGTAATAAAGACTTTCAGTATTATTTTATAAAAACAAAGCACATAATAATTATTAAAAAAAATTAAAAGTTCACCATTCGTTGTTTTCTGTATTTGGTCTGTTTATTCGTCTCCGTGTAACTGATGTTTTCTGACATATCTTTAAAACAATGCAAACACACACATTACCTTACAAAAAGTTATTTATTAATGTTTTTAATTTTTCAGTTTTATTTATTTTTTTAGTAACAAATTCATGCAGTTGCTGTCGTTGATATCAATTCCAGATATTGATGAAGTTTTAAACTTTAAGAGAGATAATTACAGTTTAATTATTGTATAACAATAGAAATAAATCTTATTTTTATTTTATTCGTTTTTAATGCGATTTGAAGTGAATTACTCGTAAATATCTGTCAGTAACAGAAATATAGATTTTTATAGTTGTTATTTATTTAGTTAATCAGTTAAATATCATAGCTTTGTTACATAAATATTTTATGTATCGTCTGAAATATATTCGTGCACAATAGCTGAGTGAGTAAAACAAATACTGTTGACTCTCAATTTCACGGACCTCGTTTTTCAAATCTTTTTTTACTTTTCTTTTACTTTTCTTTCTTTCTTTTGTTATATATGTCAAATATTTTTCATAGTTACATACAAAAAAAGAAAAAAGAAAAAAACAGAAAGACATTTATTTTATTTCATACATATTTAAACCCCTAAGCACACAATCAAATATATTATTTACTTTCATCATGCAAATTAAGTGCATTATGTGCATTTTATGCACTTATTATCTATATAATCATAAACATTCCATTAAAATTTAATGTTACAGAACTACAGTGACTGTATCTAAAGATGATTGGCTGTTGTTGTCTGTTTTTTTTTTTTTTAAATCTTATGCATGGTTAAACCTCAAAGTTGGTCTTTACTAGACACTTTTGTTCTATGTTGCGCCGTGGGGGTATATTTAATAATATACACGTATGTTTCAAACAGCAGCCTTTGTCCTGTGTTAATCTCTTTAGTTATATGAAACACTGCTAGCCTATACTGTGAAAAGAAAATATTATCGATGAACTTGATGGTCCCGAGAACTATGTTCCGCTCTGCTACATTACAAAATCTTCTTCACTGTTGAAGTATTTGACTGCAGGTAAATTGATACACAAATCAAATTAAGCTCTGCTTGCAGTTATTTCCCTTCGTATGCAGATATGTAATTGTATTTCGCGTTAAATTATATTTTTCGTTTGTTCAGCGGGTTGTCTTTGCTTGATCGGTAATTGACATGTTTATTTATAATTTTTGGCAATCATGCGAAGAGATCGGCCACCTTTTGCCCGTGATGTTCTCAGAAAATACTTTGGTCAATATCAGTATATATGTCTACCCTAAACGAGATTCGGGGGGTCAAGGTGCGAGTTAGAACGGGTACACTCCAACCCAGGAACTACCATGATGAATGTAAGCCTGTTGTTTTAGGAGTTTCGAAGTCTGGATTTCATTTTCCTCAGTGTGGTAGGTTGTTAACTTTAAAATAATACTGACAGACCGATAAATATGGAATACGACGTTATTGTTGTTGTCGGTATCCTTGTCATTTGTGGTCACTCCTCGTCACTGACGTCAGTGTCAACAAAGTTATGAAAAAATAATTAATATTATTAACAGTAAAGATCTATTAATATTGAAGGAAATGAAAATCTCCATTTTTATAAACTTTCTTTTTCTTTTTGTCACAGATCTTTGTGAGATTTAACTTAGGCAAATAATTTCTAAAATTCTACATAATTTTTAATATGTAATATATACCAATGTTCTAAAGTACTGTCCAAACATAATTATTACCATAAAATTAAAGATAATTTTTCATAATGGCCTCTTTATTTATTTTTATCACAGGACCGCGACAAATAAGCGAAGTACATGAACTGTTGAGAGAGAACTCTGTTGTTTATGCCAAGAAGGGACAACATTTACCAAAAGTAAGTCAGAAAACGCCCAGACTGCGAGCTGCGTTACTGAAAGGTTACACATTTCATTGTCCAGGAACATCTACATCTTTACCTCTGATATCGACTATCCCAGCTCCTGACAAACAAACTGCCTCGATTACCAGAAAACAAAACAAGAACTTCCCTGAAACAAGAGCGACGTTCCAGCAGCAGTTTAAAAGATCTAAAACATTCCATCCTCTACCTTCCGACCAAATCCTTTTAAGGCGACCAACGTTTGTCTCTTCTTTGCCGGTCGCCAGTAGGGATATCGAAATACTATCGAAGTCCATGATTTTGAAGCCTTTCAATATTGACGATTCTTTTATCAAAACTTGGAGTTTCTATCAGTCTCACTACCCACTTCTGTTGGAAAGGAAGTTCGAGGGTGAAAAGGAAAAAATAATAAAACGACGATGTTCTACCCCTCTCGACAATGCGGCCTTACTTCAGAAACGAGCGAATGAATTAAATCGTAAGACTACGAGTTTTGACAGGTTGTTAGACGAACTGGAAAAAGAAATGGAAAATGAAGTGTTTGTTACTGAACTCAGGGCAGAAACCTTCGACCCCAGACAGTGGCCTTGGAACGAATCACGTTACTGTTAGATGAATTATTTCTCAGATTCCCTCTCACCGTATAAAAACAATACAGTACAAAAGCTATACAAAACAGTGGCGTACTGAAATCACACAGTGTGTTGTCATTGTACCTTATAATACTTAGCGAGAATGAATCACCGGTTTATTTTGTAAATTATTATAAACATTTGATAATTAAATATGTAATATCTTTGGGTTTCGTCAGATATGTTGTATCTACTGCCACTGCTGAAAGCTCTCTTTCATTCTTTTTTTTTTTTTTTTTTTCATTTTCCTCTTGTTTATATTAGATACACATGTATAAAATAATAATGCAATAAAAATTATCATCGTAATTACTGTCATTGTTATCATCATTATGATCACTATTATTGTTATTTTTATTATTATTATTATTATTATTATTATTATTATTATTATTATTATTACTATTATTATTTAAAATCTATAGGCTACTTGGAAGTTATTATCTTTCTGTTTTAAACAACTAACTTATTTTTTTGTAAAATGTATTCTTTCGTACTGGCATTTTGTTATTAAGACTGGAAGTGGGGAAATAAAATAAATAAATAAAGTGACAACAACAATAATAAATTAATTAATTAATTAACTGAATAAAAATATTAACAAAATAAACAAAAATTTAGATCATTTTTTGTTTTGTTTCACCGAAGGTACACTTTAAGATCATATTAACTTGCACAGGACCTTATGCATATCCAAAACTAGATACTCCTGCTTAAACCTTTAGGAAACGCGCACACACACACACACACACACACACACACACACACATTCTCTCTCTCTCTCTCTCTCTCTCTCTCTCTCTCTCTCTCTCTCTCTCTCTCTCTCTCTCTCTCTCTCTCTCTCTCTCTCTCTCTCTCTCTCTCTCTCTCTCTCTCTCTATGTATATATATACACACACACACACACACACACACAGAGGAGTACAGCTAAGGATTATATTTTCAGGTTCAACAAACGTAGTGCTGAATTTTCTCTTTGGAGAAATGTATATGTTAAGGCAGTAAAAACAAAGAGATGAGATTTTAAATCGCTGTGATGAATTATTATTATTATTATTATTATTGTTGTTGTTGTTGTTGTTGTTGTTGTTGTTGTTGTTGTTGTTGTTGTTGTTGTTGTTTTTTTTTTTTTTTTATTACTGCTGTTATTGTTGTTTTTGTCTCCTGTTACTTTATTATATCATAATTATGATGACGTTTAGTTTAATAATCAAATTAACTTTTCCTGAAACAGTATTTTTGTTGGTTTAAATAAACAAATGGGGAGGAACGGGAGGGTGTAATTGGCGTCATCGAGAAAAAAACTTAAAACATCCTGCGCTGTTTAACCAAGTCACACTGAACTAAAGTGTTCTGAAGGAAAAACAAAAAATAAAATACTGAATCTTCTATGTCAGAAATAATCATCTATAATAATTATTTCGTTAAAAGAAATTATTTTTATTACGTCATTTTACAACGTCATGCAAAAGCTTAAAAGAAATAGGTTTTTGGGGCTATGACAAAATGAACCTCTTTCAAAACTGGCCGTTGTCGAGATTATATATCTGGAGAGGTCTGTATGAAAGTCATCTGTTCGGTCTTGGTCAAACTTCAAGTAAGTAATCTATGTATTTTTTATTGTAATTTTTTACTTTATTAATTTTGCAGTGTGAGGTAATCTACCTTTAAGTTCAATAAAGATGATGATAAATTCGTTTAAAAAAGAAAACAGAAATAATAATAAATTAAGATTAGGTTTTAACAAACTTTATTTTATTTGTATTTTTATTTATTTTATTTGTATTTTTATTTATTTTATTTTATTTTATTTTATTTATTATTATTCTTTTTCTTTTTTTTTTTTTCATCATCATTTTGACATCATTTAGGAAAACAACAAAAGTATGATTTGGATAAGGAACTAAAATGTGAATCCATAGTAACCTTAAAAAGAGGTAGCCATGTACCCACGACGTGTCAAAAGAAATCCAGTATGCGGGCTGTATATCTCATGTGTTACAGGTATCCAGAACAGAAACCGTCTCATTTTGAGCCGTCAGAAAAGCTTTCGGTGGCAAAAATACCTTTTACCAAACCCTCAGTCACAGAACCTGAAACCGAGCCGACTTTGGCAAGGGAAAAATCTTCGAAAATGCTTTCATATGCAGAATTTATAAAACTGCTAAGAAGCAGGATATTTCTTGTACGAAAACCAATTGGGAAAGCTCCACCATTGTATTTAGAGAGCAAGTTGGCTCAGTTACTGTATGAGTTGATGGCACTGAAGGAGATTTACCCCAAAGACTGGAACGAATTTTTGACATTTTACCAAAATCATTACCCTCTGCTTTTATCGAAAGCAATGGATCACGAAACGCTAAAGTTACAAACACTTCATTCTGAAATGGAAATAAATGCGGTTAGACTTCGAAATCGATGCAGGGACTTAAATGTGAGAATTAATAAACTCGACAAGCTGCTGGATGAACTGGAGAAAGAGACGACCGAACACTTTTATACTTTACTTAAAACGGAAACCTTCGATCCGAGACGTTGGCCATGGAACTGCAATAATTACTGTATGGTGGAGTTGTGTAGTGTTGATGCAAATATCTAACATATTAGTTAATTTGGAATGAATTATATAATATCAATAAAGTAAAACAAGAAATAAATTGCTTTGTTTACTTTCATGTTATAAATAAGGGTACTCATTTTATCGATTTAAAACAGCAGTCACTGGAATACGATATTTTGCAAAGAATCCCATGCTGAAAACTGCGGCATTAAGTTCAATGGTTTAAAGAATACACTACAGAACAATATTTGGATTGCTTCTAATTTAAAGGTTTTAATCGAATAAAAGCAGTAACGTTTTAAAAATTATTGTGACATCCAAACTAAGAACAGAGACAGCAAACCAAAAAGAAAATTAAACAAAAAGAAAAAAAAAAAAAAAAAATAACAAAATATGTTAATGTATGAAACAAGATTAATATAATCATTGAATACTTTAATACTATACAACTGTTAATGAATACGTTAATTCATCCACAGCTACTGTTCCACCTCGTTTACCAAACCATCACAAATAAAGAACGAAAACAAATTAATAATTACTACTTTGAAAATAAATTAATACGTTGACTGCCATATGAAAAGACTAATATGATAGGAAAAAATAAAATAAAATAAAATAAATAATATAAAATAAATAATTTTTATAAATATATGGCCAACACGTTGTTTAAAATGAGATAGATTAATAATGTTTATTGTACATTTTTATTTAATTCCTGTTCGAGATTTGTAATACGTTGTGACTGCAGTGTTGAAACAATTATAACGTTTATTTTATTTTATAGTAACCCACGCGCCGCCACACCTGATTTCTTTAAATATCATAAACGTCATAGCGTTCTATGTCTACTAAATAATGTTTAACAAGTTTAACCATACGATAACAATGATTACTTCTAATATATATCTTACAAAAGAAACAAACAAACAAAAAAAACAAAAAAAAAAACACAACACCCCCCACAACAACAACAACAACCCAAATAAACAATAAATATATTTTTTTTCTTTTCTTTTTTTAAAAGAAAAAAGGAAGCAAAGACTAACTAATTTAAACTACATACATGAATTTCGTGCAATAACGTATAATGGTATAATATTCCTGACCTTTAAAAGTTATTAGTGGTATGTCAACTGTTATGCAGTTCAGACAGCGAAAAATGTTAAAACAGTCACTAAATGTTCAATAACCGATAATATAATGCTAACGTGATTCAAGGCAGTTCATTCATGCATTCAGCAGTTTCGGTTGTTGCGGCTGTTGTTTCGAAGAAGCTTTATTTCAGGTTGTCAGTTAAAAGAAAAACAGAAGCAGAAAAAACAGCAACAACATAATTATTTAACATGAAGTTATCTTGGGTGGCCAGTTAGTAATAAATATTTTATTTCAAGTTATTTTTTTTTTTCTTCTTGTGAAATTCTCTATTGCATATTATCAATGAAAGGCCAACATCCCTTAAAAACATATATACATACATTCATACATACATACGTGCATAAATAATACGTTCGTACATTTATCACCTGTTTAGTTGCGAGATAAATTAAACATTTTAGTTATAGAAAAGATGGAAGTTATAAAGAAACACTTGTTTTTACACTTGTTTTAAACATCCTGTTTAATAAATAAGTACTACTTCTGATTATAATCGTAATCATTAAAATCATAATTATCACAATTATTACTCTTATTCATCATCTTCTTCTTCTTCTTCTTTTTCTTCTTGTTGTTGTTGTTGTTGTTGTTGTAGAAATAAATCGAAAATAGATCCTTTTTCAGTAAACCTATTTAGATAGCTACCTGTCACGCGATTTATTATAGTAAATTTCTATGCTGCTTTAACGTTTTATATATACAGTACTTTTAGCTTTTTTTCTTTCAGTATAATATGATTTATTACAACATGCATATTTAATTGATATCGATCAACTACTTCATGCAGATACAAACACCTCTCGTCAGCTAGTTGTGGATAACATGGTCACTAATGATGTGTGTGATGAATACACTAGTACTAGCCGTTGTGTTGACGTGGAATCAAGTCTACAGTACAACTTTGGAAAACACACGTCTGAAAGGACATGTTTTTGTGACAATAGAAAATTCAGCTTTATATACCTGTGAAGCAGCTTGCTTCAGAGTGCCAAGTTGTTTGTCCATAAACTTCGTAAAACCTACCTTGGAATGTCAGTTCAATTCTGTAAACAGTTCAGTGAATTTCACCAATTTCGAACTCGTACAGAAAACGATATTTGTGGATAGAAATGATTTAGCGGAGGTATGATCTTTTATTTCAACCTTTTCTTTAAAAAAAAAAAAAAAAAATATATATATATATATATATATATATCTTAAGCAGTTTGCGTTTGCTTAAATAAAATGTGAAATTGAAATAAAAAATATATATATACATATAAGGGTTCAAAATTACTGATGTGCAAATATCATATATACAAGTAGCTGAATATATCTATTTTTTTAGTTGGTAATCTTGTTTGATTAACATTTTTCTTTTACTTTTTATTATTATTATTATTATTATTATTATTACTATTTTGAAGCACTTTTCTAATGGTTCATGTTCGGATCCACACTTATATCGTGGCTGTGAAGTTGATGTTTCTGAAGAAACATTCAGTTATGGTATGTAAATATTATATCAAAAAATAATCTCCTGATCCTCAAGATGTAGTAGTCGTAGTAGTTTAAGACACAGTATTAGTTAGCAATGTAGTAATATTACTAGCAGCAGTAGTAGCAGATGAAGCTTTTTTTTTTCTCTGTTGTTGTTGTGGTTGGATTTTATAAAGTCCTCGTTAGTTAAGGAAACGAACTCAAATTTTTTTTAATATATAAAATAATAATAATAATAATAATAAAATAAATGAAAACACTAAACAACCTGAACTAACAGTGCAGCAGGAGAAATGCTGATGAATCGGTTTTTGGCATAAAATTTTATTTTTATTTCTCTTTCTTTTTTATTTTTATTATTGCTTGATATTCATCTCTGGTACGTATAAAATAACATTCGCATAGGTATGCAGTGTTTACCATTATTCTGAAAAACGTTTTCACATATACGTTCTGAATCTGAAACGATAAAAACATAAATGAGGTGTGAATTTTGAGAATCATTAAATAACTAAACTATTGTCAATGTTCCATATTCAGGGTGTAGTTTGCCTCGAATTCAGCTGGGTCAAGTAATTATTCGTGGGAATACGCTATGGTGGCCTGGAGGATCGAAACTACCACTACAGTGTCATGACTGTGCTGTTCCTGTGAATGGCAGTGAAATCTCCTGCCTCGGAGAAAATCAGTGGAGTACAGAGGGCTGTAAACGTACAGTGATAATTTACTAAAATCATTTTTGTTTTATATGTACTCCTCACTTAACGACCTACACATTTAATGACTTACGACTTGCACTCCGCCCAGTCGGTAGAGTACGCGCGGGTAAGAAAACTTTCGTCCACCAGTCGGCTGTGCGGTGTGTCAAAGTTGTACATTTGATCTCGCATTACCCTTTCTCAGTCTCGTTCTCACATTACACTTTCTCAGTCTCGTTCTCACATTACCCTTTCTCAGTCTCGTTCTCACATTACCCTTTCTCAGTCTCGTTCTCACATTACCCCCTTTCTCAGTCTCGTTTCTCACATTACCCTTTCTCAGTCTCGTTCTCACATTACCCTTTCTCAGTCTCGTTCTCACATTACCCTTTCTCAGTCTCGTTCTCGCATTACCCTTTCTCAGTCTCGTTCTCACATTACACTTTCTCAGTCTCGTTCTCACATTACCCTTTCTCAGTCTCGTTCTCACATTACACTTTCTCAGTCTCGTTCTCGCATTACCCTTTCTCAGTCTCGTTCTCACATTACCCTTTCTCAGTCTCGTTCTCACATTACCCTTTCTCAGTCTCGTTCTCACATTACCCTTTCTCAGTCTCGTTCTCGCATTACACTTTCTCAGTCTCGTTCCCTCATTACCCTTTCTCAGTCTCGTTCTCACATTACCCTTTCTCAGTCTCGTTCTCACATTACCCTTTCTCAGTCTCGTTCTCACATTACCCTTTCTCAGTCTCGTTCTCTCATTACCCTTTCTCAGTCTCGTTCTCACATTACCCTTTCTCAGTCTCGTTCTCACATTACCCTTTCTCAGTCTCGTTCTCACATTACCCTTTCTCAGTCTCGTTCTCACATTACCCTTTCTCAGTCTCGTTCTCACATTACCCTTTCTCAGTCTCGTTCTCACATTACCCTTTCTCAGTCTCGTTCTCGCATTACCCTTTCTCAGTCTCGTTCTCGCATTACACTTTTTCTCAGTCTCGTTCCCTCATTACCCTTTCTCAGTCTCGTTCTCACATTACCCTTTCTCAGTCTCGTTCTCGCATTACACTTTCTCAGTCTCGTTCCCTCATTACCCTTTCTCAGTCTCGTTCTCACATTACCCTTTCTCAGTCTCGTTCTCGCATTACACTTTCTCAGTCTCGTTCCCTCATTACCCTTTCTCAGTCTCGTTCTCGCATTACCCTTTCTCAGTCTCGTTCCCTCATTACCCTTTCTCAGTCTCGTTCCCTCATTACCCTTTCTCAGTCTCGTTCCCTCATTACCCTTTCTCAGTCTCGTTCTCGCATTACCCTTTCTCAGTCTCGTTCCCTCATTACCCTTTCTCAGTCTCGTTCTCGCATTACCCTTTCTCAGTCTCGTTCCCGCATTACCCTTTCTCAGTCTCGTTCTCGCATTACTCTTTCTCAGTCTCGTTCTCGCATTACCCTTTCTCAGTCTCGTTCTCGAATTACCCTTTCTCAGTCTCGTTCCTGTATTACCCTTTCTCAGTCTCATTCCTGTATTACCCTTTTTCAGTCTCGTTCTCGCATTACCCTTTCTCAGTCTCGTTCTCGCATTACCCTTTCTCAGTCTCGTTCTCGCATTACCCTTTCTCAGTCTCGTTCCTGCAATCGTCAGTATTGACTAGCGACTGCAGACTCCAGCACTACATATTTCTTCTATATATTTGTACATTACTGTGCACCCGACAGTACAAGATGTTATAATTTTTGCTGATAATATTTTTCTGTAAAAGATACGCAAACTGAAACAAAATTAACAAGTTCGACTTTCCTTTAGACATTTTCATTATTCAGAATAAATACCTGGATTTAGAATAACCGAAACTAAGTAATGTATATTAGAGCTTATTTCATCTATTCTATTTATTACAGTACACTACAGTATTAACGTTTACAAATATACTAAAAATATACTTGAACTATCATTAAGGGGCGGCTTCTTGTTTATCGACCAATTCGCTTAACGACCTATAGAACTCGGTCATTAAATGAAATGAATAAAATAATTTCTTGGTTCAATTTTTTCTAATTAACAGTCATTAGATACCAGTCTCACACGTTTGATTTTGTTTGTGGGTGTATGTGTATATGTTAGTACGTGTTACCTCTGTATCTATATTTTTTCTTGTATGATATATATATTTACAAACATACATACGTACATACATATATACATATACATACACATATACATACATATATACTATACATACATACATTTTTATTATTATTATTATTATTATTATTATTATTATTGTTGTTATTATTATTATTATTATTATTATTATTATTATTATTATTATTATTATTGTTATTATTATTATTATTATTGTTATTATTATTATTTCTATTTCTTTTTTTTTTTTTTTTGAACGGAATTTTATTTCTGCAGCCCCGGGGACTTGCGCTGAACTGCAGACGTGTAGCAGGAATTACGTCGATGGTGACTACTGGCTGTATCCTAGTAGTTTACACGGTAAAAAGGTTAAGATATATTGCAGCCTCTTAAACACCACTAAACCGAGAGAGTACATTAGTCTGCCCATGACAAACATCGGCATCTTCCCCAACAAAAGCAACCAACATTGTGACGTTGAACTAAACAGGACCTGCAGTGATTCAGCGATTCCTGGCACTACCATCTTCCAAAAAATCAGAGTTAATATTTCAGTAAGTTAATATCATTATGTGTGTCTACAGGAATCTTTATATATAATTATTATTTGATATATGCATGTATGTATGTATGTATGTATGTATTCATTCATACGTGCATTTAGATGCATACACACATTGTTTTATTATCTATCCATTCATCCATCCATAACTATTTTTTTTTCTTCTCGTTTTTATCTTTTTTTAATTTATTTAGATTAAACTATTTTATCGTTATTCAAATGCTAGACTGAAGTAAGGTATTTTTTAGACTTTCGTGGTCGACAGAGAAGACTACTCATTTACTGTTGTGAAGGGTAAGGAAATTCCTTACGCTGACGCAAGAGACTGTTACACCATACATTATAACTACAAACCGTTCTGCGGTGGGCCTAGAGGAACATTCACTATTGATCTCCTTGGAACTGGATTTGTTGTTAGCGGAAATGTAAGTAGCAAGTAACTTTGGACAAATCAAAACTATTACTGGGGTACAACTAAGAATTGCAGTTTATTCAAGGCCCATGAATTTATGCTAGTAATTTAGAATTTGAAGAATAGTTTTTGAAAGCATAATATAGAATGCGTACAAGAAATGATTTATAACAATAATGATACTTTAGCACAGCAGACCTTAAGCATCTGTTATTAAATACTCATGGTGCAGATTGTTCCTTCAATACTATCCAAATTGCATTTCATTAAATATTTAACAAGATAATTGCACATTAGTACGAAACTTTTAGCTATATTTACACATATATATCTCTATCTAAAATACATCAAAACATTCCAAACATATAACAGAGTGTGTTCTAAACTTCAGAAACGATAAAGATCTCTTCAAGCAATTATAAAATAAGTTATAAAAGTATAATTGTATAATTTTCAGACAATTTGGAAAACATACGGCTGGAACACGTACATGATTGTGAAGCTGTCTCCTGATCGATCACGGGTTGATTTAAGGTGTGGAGGGTGGTCTGGAGGTTGCCAACCGGAGGCCGATTTTATCCTGGATTTCAGAGGCAATCAAGGTAATGAAAGAAATAAATACATTTTAAAATGAAAATATTTATATATATATGCATGTATGCATGTATGTATGTATGTATGTATGTATGTATGTATGTATGTATGTATGTATTTTACTTTTTATTATTATTTTTTTTTTAAACTGATTGTCAGGCTTTTGTGGGGTTTTATGGTTTTTGTTTTATTTTTTATTATTAATAACTTTAACTGAAACATTACTTAGGCTTTATTCATTACACCGATGACCCAGATACTGCAATACTTATTTGTGTATCTTCTTTCTGTTTTCATTTCAGACGTACCTGTCGACAGTGCCACAGAACCTAGTCCTATGTACATCTGAAACATCCTGTATTCAGTAGTCAGCAAAAGTTAATTCCATTTTTCTACAAGCAAGCGATAAATCGCATTGAAAATTTTAAAACAAATCATGAGTATGATTATTTTAAAATATATAAACACATTTATTAGGGAAAATGTGTTTAAGGTATTAAATTAAAAACATTAAAGAAATGAAAAATTGAATAAATGAATGAATGAATGAATAAATAAATAAATAAATAACAACAACAATAATAAAAAAGAAAACAAAAGATATTCTGTATTTCATTATGATATTTTTCTTATTTCATATAGTTTCAGATAGTTTGATATCTAAAAATATTAGAATCTATTAAAAGAATATATCTAGAAGAACGAATTCACTGAAACTGAATTTATAAGAAAGCATAAAACGTTTAGGATTGTAAAATGTTTACCATACT
>CM022665.1:831451-966451 GCA_012295275.1 Chrysomallon squamiferum | reverse complement strand
TTTTTTTCCATTGTTTTCTTGATGATAAGCAAATGCTAAATATATTATAAATAATTAATCCTTTTATTAAAAAGATCATATTTTATTAGAAAATTTCACACAGTTCGGTGTTTAAAAATGCAAATGTTTTATATAAACCCTATTAAATGCTCATTTGGGGAAGAGAAATATAATCTGTAGTTTAAATTATGCCCAAAGTGACAGGGTTTGAAACAATAACAACTTTTTGTTAAATAAAATATTCGTTCTTTAAATTATTTTTTTCCTCTTGTTTTTCTTTGTTTCTTTTTTCATATCTACTTTTCTGTTTAACTGTGATTTTCTATCTTATGGAGAAATGTTATTTGTATATGTCGCAGTTTTCATTAAGACTTCTTGTTTTAATATTTATGTTAGGTAACATTTGTATTTATCCTGTATGAAGATGATATTAGAAACTAAATCACTAAATGGGCTGTTCTTGAAGCAAAACACATTGAAGCTTTCACCTTCCAATAATGATAACTGTACATATCATATTATTTCTTAACTATGCATGAGGAAGAGATGAGTCAGGAAACAGCCCAAAGACAACACTATGAATACATAAATCTGCGAATCAAAATATCGTAGTCCACGTTATAACAAAAAACGACTAAAATGAAAAGAGTAATATATTTTATCCCATTGTTCATTATTTATTTGAAACCAAATGTTTATTTACATTTTTCTGCACCAAAGTATGAGAGAGAGAAAAAAAAAAGGTATCAAAAGTGACTGAAAAAACAAAATAGCAATGACGTCAGTATTTGGTCCAAGAACAAATTGATTTGACCCCTAGAAAACACTATTTTTTAAATTATTTCGAAGCAAGCTAGCAAATCGTCTTCTTGAGTTGTAAACCTGGTCCTGATACCTAATCCTAAACAGACAAAAATATCCATTTGATAACAGCCACTATTTCTAAGTCTAATAGTCCCGACTGACGTCAGAGAGACATCGGCGGAATCGTGTTATCGTGGAAGGCGCGCTGTCGGAGATACCCAGCCAATTATAACCGGATTACCGTTTCAAATGGTTAATTACCGACTGGGGTTAATGTGTATGTAGGAGGATTTTCTCTAATATTTTCATATGATGGGTAACTCAGCTGTTTAATTATATCCACTGATACTTGATCAGGTCTGAAGATAGGTTCAATTTAAAGACAGAAATTCCAAATATATATATATATCTTTTCTACATTTAGTTTTCTTACTTTTATTTTATATCGGTTTAGTTTAGAAAAATAATTTGAAACATGTTCTGATTTTGTTTGTTTTGTGTATTTATTTGTTTGAATGTTTAGTTTCAACATTTTAAGATTTTTAAAGGATTTAATTATTTATTTGTTTGTTGCTTTTTCTTTTTTTTCTTTTTTAGGGGTACGGGGCGATTAGTGTTGCTTTTTATTGTTTTGTTGTTGTTTTCATCTCTCTCTCTCTCTCTCTCTCTCTCTCTCTCTCTCTCTCTCTCTCTCTCTCTCTCTCTCTCTCTCTCTCGCTGTTATTTTGGTTAAAAATAAATTACTTAATATTATGTTATCTCTCTTACTTTCTCTCACTTCATTTTTAAATTAAAAATTAAAAAATATTTAACAAGAAATCACCAGACAGACATGATCAATAAATAATCCAGTGTCTTCATTATTTATACACAAAATGAGAGATATATACACAAACATATAAATGGACACGCAGACAAATACATTTTGACGCACGTGTACAAAAACGCACAAAGAAAAATACTAAATACAAAGAAGAAAATAACAAGCAAGAAGAGGACGGCAGGTGTGCACATCCTGTGTTGATAAACAGTTTACCTGAGATTCTAATTTACACCTCGCTTACATAACACACTTGTGAAAACACGCGTGTGATTCGTGTCAATGAACGTGATCTACCTGACAACAGCTATTGTGATACTGCAAATAGACACATTATAAACACGTCAAATTACTTTGTGTAACACATTTTTCAAACTATTACATCTGTATTTATTTATTTATTTATTTATTGTTCAAATGTTTATTTGTTTCTTTCCTTTTGTTAACTGTGTTAGTTAATTATTCTTTATTTGTATTGTTTTTATATAAATTTTTGTTTTACCTGAAATTATTTTTATTGTTCTCTTTATGATGTTATTATTATTCAGAATCTTTTTTATTTACACATTATTATGATTATTATTATTATTATTATTATTATTATTATTATTATTTATAATTGTCCATCCTCCCACATTCACCACTTGTCATTGTTAAAGTATGAAACGTGTTCCTATGAGTCGAAAGCCAATAAACTATTCTGTTATATGAGTTGTAATTAAATTTCTCGGTTCAGTCAGAACATTGTCGGGGTGTATGTTGATAACAATGTGTAACATGACGAAATACTTCGATAATTAACTGGTAATTATTAATAAACACCTTTGATTAGTGACATCCTGTTAATATACTGTTAGACAATTCATCTGTCTTGATTAAAAAACGAGTGTTAAAAGAGACACGGCGTTGATCGTTAACTATTCTGTAAATGACTTCATTTACTGTGGGGCTTTTTTGTTGTTGTTTTTTTTTTCTCCATAAAATTAATTATTAAATATTAAAAATGACAGTAAGATCCACACAAATTAAATGTAAGTAAGTATGAAATTGTGAATTACAATTTATAAAATGAAAATAAAAATGAATAAATTATTCTTTTTGTTTTTTCTATGTGTGTAAATAAATAAATAAAAAATCATACTGTATTTGTTTATTTTGGGTTTATATTCTTATGGAGGTTTTTTTTAATAACATAGAGAATGAAAGAGAGAGAGAGAGAGAGAGAGAGAGAGAGAGAGAGAGAGAGAGAGAGAGAGAGAGAGAGAGAGAGAGAGAGAGAGAAAAGCAAATGTCAAATTCAAATGATGTGTAAATTTGCTTGCGATATTTCCAGTTTAAATTTGCGGATATGAATTATGCATTAATCCCCAGATTTAAATACACCACGCGATTCATTTCGTTTTCTGTTTTTCATAGCCAAATATGAATGAACATTGTCTTTGCTAATACTTCTGATATCGGTGGTGGTGGTGGTGGTGGGGGGTACATGATACGTGCGTCTTGTCATCTGAGTCTGCCATCTCTTCTAACGCCATAGACTATGTCACGTGATCTATTCTGGTTGAATGAACCGCTCAAATGGTATTGGTCGGCGTGCAAGAAACCCCTACTTTGAGATCATTTGTAATCGAAACAAAGTAATGACTTTCCGTTAAAATGCAATTCAAAGTAACAGCTCTTTCTGTTTGGCTACTCGAGGTTATCTGTGAATAATTTGTCAGATCCCGTGACTCCCTCGCATTTCTCTGTTTGGCGTTAATTACCTGCCTGTAGGCGCGTTCCTCTATATATTCAGACTTCGTTCACAGTTTTTGCCAGTTCACATTTACACCTCTGGCATCGCACAATCCGATGAGCTCGTATTTTTCGGTTCAAATTCGAATGTACTGAAAGGAAAAAACAAATTGTGTTTCTTCCACTTTCAAAAACAAAAACAATTTTTTTTTGTATTTTTTTAAAGTTATTGCAAATCATATTATCTGTGTGACATTCACTTAAAACGCCATCACGGGGAACTGCGTGGAGGTTTTCAAATATACCGTCAAAGGTACAACGTCCGTGCTGTCGTCTGTCCCCATGGAGAAACACAAGCCTCCACCCATAAACTGTTACGAAGAGAAAACAGATCTGAATAAAGTGGGAAATGGACTTTTTCACAAGAAGCGATATTGTGAAAATATATCCCCACCTACTCCGAGTCAGATCCGAGCACTTGAGGTAAGAGTAGATGTATTATGTAGACAAAATGTTTATAATTAAATATTAACACAATAGAAAACAAAAATTATATTGTCTCCTATTTGTCTATACAATTTTCTGTCGATAATTTAAATATATGATTGTCTTTATTTCTTTCATCTGTAGTTGTAACACCCGTTTTCATTGTATGTCTGTCTTATCTATCTATCCATCTATTTATCTATCTGTATATCTATCTATCTGTCTCTCTCTCTATATATATATATTCTGCATGTCTGTCTTGGTTTGTCTGTCTGTCTGTCTGTCTGTCTATCTATCCATCCATCCATCCAGACGTCAGAAATAGTTACATTTAGAAATCTAAATAGTTACATTTTTTAATATCAGATAGATGTCATTACTTACACTAAATTTTCAATTAGACTTAGGAATTCCATACAAAATAAATAAAATCATTTAGAATAAAATATAGATAACAGTCAATTACTAGAAATAATAATAAACTGAGATAAATATTATTTCATACCTTGACATACATTATTAAAGAAACCGAAGTTAAATTGTGCTATTAAATAAATGGAGTTTAAGTTAAAAATTCTTGGGCGAAAAGTTAACGAAGCTGTCCTACAAATAATTTTTAAAATAAGTAAAGCGAAAAACTTACACAATTTATATTTCGTGTCTGATTTTTGATGTCTACACTCTAAAACATTAGGCAGAAAACAAAATTAATAATTATATAATAAAATACAAATTAAGTTATAAGTAAACTGGGTTGGTGTTTTGTTTAATTATTTTATTTTATATTTTCTCTCTCCTGTTGTCCTCAGAAGAGTTAAGAAACTGTTAATTTATGAGCTCATTAATCAGTGTGATTTTTTATAATTAAAATGAAAATAATGAAAAATAATTTGAAGGAAAAATCATAAAACAAGTACTAAGTGCTGTAAAAAGATTTTTATTTAATTTACAGTATTAATAACTAGCATAACTGTAGAGTTGTAAAGAATAATTTCATATATATGTATAATAAATATATATATATATATATATATATATATATATAATAAATATATATATATATATATATATTAAATATATATATATATATATATATATTAATAATATAATTATAATAATGAATTTATTATTATTAATTTTTTGTTGTTACTGTTTTCCCGTTTCAGTGTTAAAATTTACAAAGTTTAGAAATTGAAAATATTTAAAATATTAAATAATAACGGTAGTGTAATACGCTGTAATATAATGATGATGATGATAGCAATATATTAAATTCGAATCATGTAATTTTTATTAAAAAAGAAAGAAGTAGGTAATTTCTCTGATATGGCATTTCACTACTGTACAAGAAACAGTAATAGGTTTGGTTTCTAATAATCGTTTTAACAGTGTTTAGAGATGTTTAACTATCTATTGAGATTTATTAGTGTAATAACTGTATGGAGATTTAAAAAAAATATTATTGTAATAATTTTATTGAGTTTTGTCCTTATAATTTTTTAGCTATTTTATCTGTAATATAATTTTATAGAATTTTACTGAATAACCAGTACAATAATTTATTGAGGGTTTTTTTCAGTATAGTCATTTTACTGAGTTATATCTGTATAATAATTTACTGAGTTATATCTGTATAATAATTTACTGAATTTTATCTGTATAATAATTTACTGAGTTATATCTGTATAATAATTTACTGAGTTATATCTGTATACTCATTTTACTGAGTTATATCTGTATAATAATTTTACTGAGTTTTATTTATATACTAATTTTACTGAGTTTTATCTGTATAATAATTTACTGAGTTATATCTGTATAATAATTTACTGAGTTATATCTGTATACTCATTTTACTGAGTTATATCTGTATAATAATTTTACTGAGTTTTATTTATATACTAATTTTACTGAGTTTTATCTGTATAATAATTTACTGAGTTATATCTGTATAATAATTTACTGAGTTTATCTGTATAATAATTTTACCGAGTTCTCTTTATTTAAATATTAGTTTTAACTGACCTGTTGGAGACAATTCAGTATCAGAATTTTATTTAGTTTCGATTATCTGAAATTTATTCTTTCCCCTAAATACTGAATATATAGCAAACATAGCAAGTTAGGATTTTCCACTGAAGTAAGAAATTATATCAGGGTTCATGGTATTTAAACTTCTGGTCAATTCTGTTGAAACTAATTTCTAATAACATTGGAATTCTTCGACCAATGCTTATTAGCTGACGAAGCAAAACAGCCGGACAACATGGATTTAATTTTCGTTGCTGGGGTTGAGCATTTATTCTTAATTTGTACGTCAAGGAATGATGAAATAATTGTATATTAACGATTATTCTCCGAAAATCGTTAATTCCGTCTTATTTCTTTGAGAAGCGTAAGAAAATTCATAACACTTTTTTTTGTTATTGTAGTTCAGTTACATAACATGGATTATGTCACGAATAATTAGAATTTTTCGTGAGTGACAAATTCTGATTATTAACATACATATTAAATATTATACAGACAGAGCTGGAAAGAATATTAAAATATGTTAATTTTATCTTTAGCATCTTGGCGTGTGAATTTTTTCTTAATTTTAAAGGCTGGATTATACTAAAGGTTAGCGATCCCATTTTCAACAGTTATGATCTCTCTCTTGTTGTTAAAAAAAAAAAAAAAAAAAAAAAAAAAAAAAAAAATGTTCTAATGTTCGAAAGGAAAACGTTCTCGGCTGAGATTTTATGTAAGATTAATGCGGACAACAGCAAGTTGAATCAGTAAACACGTATGTAACCTTCGCAGACTCGAAATCATCCACTGCCTAGAATTTTAGTTCAAACCATGTTACAAAAGTTAAACATATTAAATATATTAATTAAATAAATAAAAGTCATAAAATTCTCTAGTATTATGTTAACATATTTATCTATTTATTGATGTACCAGAAGTAAGTTTATCTATAAATCACGTGTCTCTAAAGTTATGCTTTTTGCGTTTTCATTGTTTTAACATCATATGTTATAGTGTCTTTTATTATTATTATTATTGTTATTGTTATTAATTTTATTTTAAGGATACCTTGCGCAATCTTGATGGTATTAACAGTCCTTCAGGTTTGGGCAAAACAACGACAGTGGTGTTTTCTCTGAAGAATCAGGTCGGTTATCTCATGAGTGCTCTGAAAATATTTCAGGTAAATATTTATTCTGGAAATACAAGTTTCGTTTATGTGTTCGTGTGTAGGGATATATACTAAATTGCTCGTTCTCTCTCTCTCTCTCTCTCTCGTTTTTAAGAGAGAGAGAGAGAGAGAGAGAGAGAGAGAGAGAGAGAGACTGATTTATTATACATCCCTACACACGAACGCCATAAACGAAACAACCATCCATCCTCAAACCCATGCATGCATACACCCCTCCCTCTCTCTCTCTATCAGTCTATCTATGTATGTATCTTTGACACGTTGATTTTGACAAACAGGAGCACAAATGCAATGTTGTTCACATCGAGTCGCGGAGATCACAGCGGCGGGACTCGGAGTTTGAAATCTACGTGGACCTGGAGACAGACAACATACGACTGGAGGAACTGGTACGTCGACTCAAAAGAGACGTCGCCACCATCACCTTCAGCGACCTCAACATCCCCATGTCACCTCCACCCAGTGCCAAGGGCGACACGTGTGAGTTGTAAACAGACGTGATGAGTTTTCATTAGAAAACAGTTCATATTTTTAAAACATTAACAGTTAACACAGAAATAAATCTTTTTTCTTTTCTTTCTTCCTTTCATTAATACGAAATTCATAAACTGTAACAGAGAAGTACTCAATCTTGTCTTTCGGCTGTTTTCTATTCATTTAAAAGATATAATATATTAACAGAATTTCGAAAATCTTTGTATGTGGGTGTCTGTGTGTGTAATTTCATGTTGGTTTTAATCTTTCTACTAATTTTATTTAATTAATTTTGGGTTTCTTTTGTTGTTGTAGTCGACATGGAGATTGTTCCTTGGTTTCCTAAAAAGATTTCTGATTTGGACAAATCAGCTCGCAATGTTCTCATGTACGGCATTGAACTGGACGCAGACCATCCGGTAACAACAACAATAATAATAATAATAATAATAATAATAACAATAATAATAATAATAATAGTAATAATAATAATGCCGGCATTATAGTTCTTTTTTTCCATTTCTGTTTCTTTTATTCTTCAACTTTTATTTGATCGCTCCTGATTCTTGCATATAAAAGAAAACAAGATACATAGCTAGAATAGTAATAGAGCTTGGGTAGCGAAGTAATAGTAATCGTCTTCGCAACAGCAGCAGCAGCAGCAGCAGTAATGGCATAGTACTAGTAATGATAATAGTTAAGCAGAAAATAACAGTAAGAATAGTAACATAACCATATATGCTCGCTCTCTCTCTCTCTCTCTCTCTCTCTCTCTCTCTCTCTCTCTCTCTCTCTCTCTCTCTCTCTCTCTCTCTCTCTCTCTCTCTCTCTCAGTGTTCCGTGAACATTTTCATAGCTTTTTTATGCATACATATTATTATTATTATTTCTATCTGATACTCGTTATTTTATTAAGAGTTTCGAGTGTATGTTTAAAAACTGGTCAGATAGTAAGATTTCTTGATATTTATGAAAATAATGACGTAGAGGACAATATGTCACCTTCTCAGTCTGAGGAATATGAAAGTCAAATATTAGAATAAAAATTGACAAATAATCCAGTAATGAACTGATCAATGATTTTAAATCTTTATTCGTCATCGAATTTTATATTTTTCTCTGCACTGGGAAGATAAATGTCTAACCCGTGCAGCGAGCTTCTGTTATAAGTACACAAAAACCAGGTCACGCACCTAATATTAAATAAGTAATATGTCATCTTACGTCATACATTCATTTATTAATTTCATTGTTGTATAAATAAACGAAATAACAATAACAATTTATTTGTTTCCAGGGTTTCAAAGACAAAGTATATCGTGAGAGGCGTATACTGTTTGCTGATTTAGCTGCTGAATACAAGCAGTAAGTTCTTTTGTTTTAGTGTAAAGGCCAAATTTCTTGTCTTCATGTATTGATTGTCTTTAATTCTTAACTGTAACTGTCATATCGAATATATCCAGTCAGATATAACAATCAGAATATAAGATATTACAGGCGGCTCTCTCTCTCTCTCTCTCTCTCTCTCTCTCTCTCTCTCTCTCTCTCTCTCTCTCTCTCTCTCTCTCTCTCTCTCTCTCTCTCTCTCTCTCTCTCATGTTCTTAGATCTCACTAAACCTGTAATTCCGAAAGAACGTTAGATCACATAGATGTAGAGACATATATATGGATATATGTGTGTGTATGTCGGTCTGTGTGTATGTGTAGAAAAAGTCAGAGGGTGAAACAGGAGAGAGAGAGAGACAGACAGAAAGAAAGACAGGATGAAAAACAAATACAGCGGCAGAGACAGAATGACAGAGTTACTTGACGCTCGAAAGATATTTCTGAATCGCTGTCTGAAGAAAATACGATATTTCTCATTTGTTCGATTCTCTGATTTACTTTAATAAATATGTATGACACCGTATAATACCGCTGGATTAAGGGGACGTAATTGAACGCGCGTTAGATCAAAATCAGTTTCTTTATGTAAGACTTTCATTGTGGCTGTCGCGGCTAAACTGTCACGTTTGCATTACTCTGCCATGTGTACTTTTGTAGCGCTGTTGGAAATCGACAGAATTGCCATTCGTCATCACCAGACATTCTTTAGTCTAGCATTTAGAATCGAACTGATAGTTCCACCGATATTGTAAATGCACAAACATACATTTATAAGCTCAGAACAGAATTCACACGTTGCTAGAATTGCAATTTTTGTTTTTAATGTTTAAATTTATCTCGAAACATTTATATTAACTTCGATAAAATGGAACGTTCGAGATAGGACTGTATCTATACTGTAGAATGTCTTTGAAATTGTAAATAGTAATTTCCCATTGCTTGTGAAGTTATGCGGAAATGATTTTAATACGATGAGATGCTTTTTATGTATATAGATTATAAATTAATGGTCATAAATATTTAAACATATACAATAATAATTCTGAGAGTTTAGTTTGATTTATATGTATAGAATATAAGATATTTTGGTCATTTTGTTAAATCAGATTATAAATTGCTTTTTTTTTAATTGTTCTAATTAAAAGAGTTTCTCTGATGTGATGTGTTATTGATGATGATTATGATGATATTGATTATAATGATTATGGTGATGATGATGGAAAGTTAGTTATACTGATGTTTAAGTTTTATAAATCGATAGTGTCTAGCCATTTCGCATTATAGAACTCAAGCAGCTGTCAAATTGAGATAGTCTCAGTTTAAACGTTATGTCCTTTAAATCTGGTTGTCTGAGATTTAATGTTTCCAATGATCGACAAATAGTCAAATCAAATGCATCGTGAATTAACATGCAATTCCAAAACTCCAGTGATTACAGCTTTGATTCACTCATTTTAAACTTGCTTTGGCTGTGTATAAAACTGATCAATGTGTCACAATTAATCATGTCTTTCGAACAAGTCAAGACGTTAGTTTCGGTTTACTGTTCATGTGTGTGCGTGTTACGGTAAGTTGTGCGTGTGGAATGCTAGAGTAAAATATGCTGGCTGTGTATGTATTTAATATGCTTACTCAGTTTAATATAAAAAATAATTAGTACTTTGTTTGTTTGTTATATGGTAAAAGGGATTTGAATTGTTGTTCTCTTTGTAAAATATTTTACAAATCATAAATTTGTTTATATTCTAAAGACACTCTTTATTAATTCGTTATCTCAAATAATGTATTATTAACGTGTTTGTTATCTTTTGGCAGTGGTGATCCAATTCCTAGGGTTGATTATACTAAAGAAGAAATAGCGACATGGTAAGCACTTCTTTTTTTTTTTTTTTTTTTTTTTTTTTTTTTTTTTTTTACCGTAAATCCTAGCACAGAAACCTTGTTTTCTATATTCTCTGAACACCTCTGAAATATGAGCGTATGAGGACGCTTTGATTAATTGTACACAAGTAAAGACATAAATACCAACTTTCCCCACTGTTGTTCGTAGCAGTCATCCGTAGTTCTAACACTGTTATAGAGAAATTATAAAATCATATTACTATAAAAACAAAGTCCAATCCTTATTCAAGCCAGATACGTTTTGTTTTTCGACTGAAATGCAACCTTTAATGAAATCCATTTTGTATTGAAGGCATGCATGTCATCATAATTTACTGTGTATTTTATTTATCCATTTATTTATTTACAAATTTAATATATATATATTGTTTTGGTTTTTTTTCCGAAAGTGGTCCAAAAAAAAAAAAAAAAAATGTATTAGTAATAAATGCTGATCTATTAAATGTAGACAGTTTTTTTTATTCCCAGGGGTACGGTGTTTACAGAACTGATGAAACTGTATCCTACGCATGCGTGCAGAGAATACCTGGCAAACTTACCGCTGCTGGTAGAACATTGTGGTTACAGGTATTTATTATTATTATTATTATTATTATTGTTGTTGTTGTTGTTGTTGTTGTTGTTGTTGTTGTTGTTGTTGTTGTTGTTATTGTTGGTGGTGGTGGTAGTGGTGGTGTTGTTGTTGTTGTTGCTTCGTTTACCAAAAAACATCTAAATTAGAAACTAATAATACCATGATGCCAATTCTGTTCTCAGCCAAATCTTCTAACATCTTCGTGGGATGCAGTTTAGCTCCTGTATGTATTTCTGTGGGTGTGTTCATACGTAGACATTTTTGTATCTATGTATAAAGGTAGGAGGTAGGTACGTATGTGTGCATATGTATGTATGTATGTATGCATATGTTTTCCTATATATGTATGTATGAATGTGTGTTTGTGTGCGTGTATGTGTGTGTATATAGGTGTGTGTGTTCGCATTAGATCTAATTTTATGGGAAGCTATTTGGGGAGTTAGTAATCTTTTATATTCTTATTCCACATCTTGTCTTAGTCTAAAAACAGTTTATTCAAGATTTCTTTAAGACAGCAGTAAATATGTCTTCTTCAGACTGATAAGAAGTCTTCGTGATGTTCACTAACCCGTGATTAATTACTTGCGAGATGCTTTGAACTTCCTGTAGTCTAGTAATTACAGAAACATGTATTTCAACAATCGTATTCATTGGCAATAAAAGAACATTATCGAAAGTCTTGCATCAGTAAGTTTCTTGAAAACACATGCCTAATTAGGGTGATCTTCCTCGTAGCATTTGGCACTGTTTATGGTAATGACATCATTACATATGACACTGTTATGGTAATGATTCTACTTGTGATTGCCAGAGGTGAAGAATTTAAGACGAAATTGAACTGCGGGCACTTTTCTTTATTTTAATACATGGACGTTACGACATTTCGTGATCGAACGTCAACGCGTTCAAGACGGTGGTGTGTTAATGATGGTTACAGCTTGTGTACGTAATTAAATTCGCATGAGTATGAGTGCATATTCTCAGCTGAAATTAATATACAGTGCTGTCATTTTTAGAAAAACGGATTTGTATATATTCATGAATCTATTTTCAAGATTAGATCAAAACTATGAAACAATATTTTCTCTTTATGTGTGTGTGTGTGTGAATTTGTATTACTTCTTAGCTATTTAGTCTGATTTATTTAATAATAAAAATTCAAAAAGAAAAAAGAAATTATCAGGAAATAATGAAATAAATAGCAGTAATACCAGTTTTGATAAAGAAAATAATTTTTTATATTTTTATTAGCTATCGCTGACTCATACAGGTTTCAGAGATTGAACTATAATTTAGGTATAACATGGTTTGTCTTGCCTGTTGTTTAATATTTGTCACGCATGTCATACTGGTGAATACATACGTGTACTGAGACCCGAAACTCCTCCATCAAATCTGGTATTTGTTGGAAAACACGAAAAATTAGTTAAACGTTTGTAAAATATATAATAATTTGGTCTGGAAAATGAGGTTCAGGAAAAATTTGAAATTAGTAAATATAAGTAATATAAGATATATATTGTCTATAAACTGTGAGAGATCACAAACACAAAACAAAAACAATATGCCAGAAATACAAAAGAAGGGAAGAAAATGAATTTATGGATTTTAATCATTGTATTATTACTGCATCCTTGTCTAAACATTCTTACAGACTCACTAATATGTGCTTTCAATCAGTCTCTGTTTTATGTTTCAGAGCTGATAATATTCCTCAGTTAGAAGATGTAAACAGATTCTTACAAGGTAACTTGTTTTCGTTTTATGTACTCCGTGATAGCATGACAGACAGACACACACGTAACTTTATTTGTTATTTGTTACTATATGCTATAATTGTAAAGAATATACCAATTAAAACTCTGTTATTGTCACTGGCATATGTTGCCGAGATATCCAAATTATCATTAATATAAATTAATGTACTCTTGTCACACGTTAACCCCAGTGAATTCACTGAGATTAAGTAAAAGACTGAATAACATGTACCAGATGCCAACACATAAATTTATTATTACAGTTTGAGAAAGGAAACCCATTCAGCTCCGCTCAACAATCAACAGAAAGGATTGTTTTTACGTATACATTCCCACAAACTGGAAAACGAACACGACACGTTTGTTAACACGTTTATTTTCATTTTTATTTTCAGCACGAACAGGATTTCAAGTTCGACCTGTAGCGGGTTACTTGTCGTCACGTGACTTCCTGGCAGGTCTTGCTTTCAGAATGTTTCATTGCACTCAGTATATTCGTCATAGTTCGGACCCTTTCTACACCCCGGAACCGTTAGTATATTTGCTGATAACAAAATAACAAAACAGAGCTCATATAATAAATATTTTCATTCTATATATTCAGATCAATGTATTACAATTCTTTCATTGATACACACACACATATATAAATATAATTCTATAAACATGCACATGATACATACTTACATACATACATACATACATACATACATACATACATACATACATACATACATACATACATACATACATACATAAATACATACATACATACACATATATATATATATATATGCCTACGTACATATACACATTTATATACATACCACCATACATACACATATACTGAATTAACGTGCATAATTTGAGGTTAAACAAAACATAGCTAAATGAACAGAATAATGTTTTCTATTTTAGTGACGCCTGCCATGAATTGCTCGGACACATGCCCTTGTTAGCAGACGTCAGTTTTGCTCAGTTCTCACAGGAAATTGGATTGGCGTCGTTAGGAGCCTCTGATGAAGAGGTTTCAAAACTAGCCACGGTAATTTAACTAACTAACTAACTAACAAACTAAATTAATAAACAAAATTTAGAAAAAAAAAAAAAAAAAAATTACATAAATGTTTCTATCCATTAAACGTACTATAGAGTTTCTGTGTATTCTTTATTCAATTACAGTGTTATTTCTTCACTGTTGAGTTTGGACTGTGTAAACAAGATGGACAGCTCAGGGCTTACGGCGCCGGTCTATTGTCTTCAATAGGTGAACTAAAGGTATGTGATTATGTTGAAGAAGTTCTTTATATTATGTATCTGTTGTCTGTGTACTGTTTATATACAGCTATTATCTGTGACTGATATGTACTGATGTGTACTGATGTTCTTTATAATTGCTATATACACGTGTTAGAAGAATTAATGTTCTCTATCAGTGCTATGTACAAATGTTAGAAGAAACGTTCTCCAACTTTATATACATCTGCTTTGTATACTTATTCTCTTTTTTAATACTAATAGTGTTCTCTAAAACTGTTAAATAATCGTATTGTTGTTTGTCATTGATTCATGACAAAATTGACATTTTAAAGGCAAAAGATAAAAACATTTTTCCGTTCGCAAAATAAATAAATAAATAAATTTTAAAAATCCGACAAAAAGTTTTAAACGGCGGTGAATAAGAAATTGGTTGTTACTATGACGTCAGCCATGGTAACTGTTATTTGTAACATCCATGTCAGTGGTACCCACCACGGCCGTCTAACGTCTTTGGTTAATCAGCTGCCATGAATTTAATTCATTACGTCATTTAAAACAAATTATGCTTATGCAGTACGCGTCTTAATCTATTTTCGATTATTCCTTGACTAAGAATTAATTGGAAACAAAATATAAATATTTAATTTATGGCTTTGGAAATAATGGAAATCTATATAAATGCTTCATTCACAGTCAGCTCAATATTAGATGCTCAAGAATGGACAAAAAAATTCATCCTTAGTCCCAATGGAAAAACCAAGAATGATTTATACCCTGCGGCCTTACAGTCATCTCAAATTGACTGTGATAGAATTATTGTATTGTTTATTCCAGTAAACAGTTTACTCATTAAAATTCATTTTATTTGTTTTCTTCTTCTTCGTTGTTTTAAATGCTTAGTGATATCGGCCGCAGAAGGAAGCTTCAAAGTCCACGTGGAGCGCGGCGTTTAAGCTTGTTGTTACACAAAGCGACTTCTTTTTATCATTAGCGACAAGCTGTTTTCTCTTATTGTTAGGTATGGCACTCTGTCAGTTGTGTCCAGCTATTCTTTATTAGTAATACCTATGGGTATCTTCTGTCAGTGTATGCAGCTGGTGATGGCTGCACACTGTCAGTTTTATTATATACAGTTATCTGTTGTTACACATAGTATTATGTATTATCGTTATTCCTTTTCTTGGAATTATTAAAAGGAAATGTACTCTTTGTTTTCAGCATGCGCTGACAGACAATGCTGAGAAAATTGCATTCGAGCCAATCAGAGCTAGCAAACAGGAATGTCTGATTACCACGTTTCAAGATGTATACTTCTACACAGATAGTTTCGAAGATGCAAAGGAAAAAATGAGGTAAATAATACGATGTATCTGTGGAAATAGGATAATTGGATTATCTTTTATTTTAGTCGGAAAACAAATAATTAAAATTTCTGCTAGTCATACTGAATGAAACATTTTATTTCATGATTTTTTTTTTTTTTTTAATCGTAAATTTATTCCTGTAATTTAGAAATTAATGTTGTTTTTGATAAGGATGATAATTATAAAAATAACAGTAAACTGTGGAAACTGCGAGTTCCCGATATGAATGGTTTTCTTAAAATTATTTAATCCAGATTTCATTAAATTTGTTGCAAGTTAGTTTAGGAAGTGAACAAGTTGTTGTCATACTCATTCTTTCTTTCTTTTAGTAGGTCTTGTATTTTACTGTTTTATTTCTGTTGTTTTAGGCAGTTCGCAAGCACCATTAAGAGACCATTTGCCGTAAGGTACAATCCTTACACGCAGAGTGTTGAATGTCTGAACAACACTCGCTGCATCACAACTGCTGTCAGCGAACTCATTGGCGAGCTCTGCATCGTCAGCGACGCACTGAGGAGATTGCAGATCAGTGAAGGCCTCATTCCTGGTGACGAAGAAGAGAAAAAAGAAACAGAAATTTAATTGGATCCCGCCGGAAAAAAATGAAAGCCCTATTTTGGTTGGCTAAACTAAACGGCGGCATTATGAAATGCTTTTTGAACTATTGTTGGATACATAATTAGAGTTTTTGTTACTGGTTGAAAACCAGTTTTAATGGACAAAAAATAAATTTCATTAAATTATTAAGAAATATAAGTTATATCATAGGTGCTACAAGAAAATTACTTTCAATGAGAATCTTTTAACCAAAGAAATTAATACTTGTAATGCATAGCAGACTGTTTTGTTAAAAAAAACAATTTTGTAAAAGTATCAGACGACATTTTCAGTAAAGAAACTACTGAAAATCTGGATCACTAACGCCATATTGGTTATTTTTAGTGCAAACAAAATCGTAATATCAATAAGTACATGTTCATCTACTGAATAAATTAGTTAATTGTATGTACACCAGTAACATTTAAATACAATTAATTAAAGCTAAGTTTAGATATTGCTTTATGGTTAACAAATAAAACGGTTATAATTTGGCTCTTGGGTTTAACTGAGGATTTTCTGTCATGAGTGTGTCAAGCATTTTGAAATTTGTTTAAGACCACAGAATGTTCAGGTACGTTTGTCACGGACCCAAAGGTTCTCTGCCTAAGACACCATTTTAGGTTAGAGAGAAAAGTGTGATCTTAACATCACCCAAACTAATTCCAGGTAAAGAAGATCCAAGTACCTATCAGCCAATACCATTCCATTACATGTTAATAAGACTAATCCACTGATTACGATTAGCAGTATTGCACCACCAGTAAATAATGTACATGACTACACTATCGATTATTACTATTACACCACTGATTAATAATACTAAACTATCAACTAACACCACAATACTGAGTAATAAAATTAAACTATAATACTTATCACTGATTAACAATACCAGTTAATAATACAAACTGTTAATTAATAATATTACCCAATTAATTTCAAAAGAAGCATTGTAGGTTTGTTATTAATTGGTGTTGTATAAAGAATTAATATCATTGCAAAATTCTCTGTTAATCAACTTTTTTTCTCACATCTTCTGGGGTTTTTTAAACTGCAGAAACATTCTGAAGCCATTGTATTTTTGTCACCTGTTTCATTTTGGTGCCATCATGGAGATGCATAAGACTTTTAAGCATACAATTTTGTTTGAAATAATATATTTGTGTATTTACATTATGTTACAAATGTTTTCCCCTAGAAATTTAAGGGTATCTATTAAGCGCTAAATTAACCCGTTTCCAACATCAGTGAATTATAATTATTGATTACAAATGAAATTATTATTATTATTATTATTTGGTTTTGTTTTGAGTTCAGTAAAATAATAATAATAAAGCTAAAACCAATTATAATTGCATTTTAAAAAAAAATAATTTTATATTACTAAATTTGACGAATAATTATCAGTCGTGGTTATTGCCGCAGTTATTTTTTTTTTTATTTTTTTTAATTTAAATCGATATTCTGATGTATTTTAATGCTACATTTTATCTTGATAGTGAGATATATAAATGGATATTTTGTCTTTAAAACTTTAACAGTTTGGATAATGATATTCAGTTATTTGTTGAAAATGATAAGTGATGTTTTACCTGTTTCTAGGCTACTGTAGTTAAATTATTTATGTTTTATGTAAATAATAGATTCTAAATAAAGTTTATTCTGTGTGATATATAGTTTTGTTCTCTCTTTTGTTTATTATTTATTTATTTAATAATGATTGTTTTATTTCTTTATTGTTCGAATCAACCTTTTTGTGCTGAATGTACAATTCAGAAAGAAAATTAATCAAACGGAAGAGTGTGACAAAACAAAGAGCTATATAAATAAATAAATAAAAACACACACACACATCTGTTACAGGGAATAGGTATAACCAGGGTTTATGTTTATAAACTAATATTTTCAGGTAATACATACAATATAGGTTTGCTTGTTTTTTTGTTCTCTATCTTTGGTGAACAGTTTCCGAGAATACGTTTTTTATGAATGAATTCCAGATTATCCACTTGTTAATTGTCGCCATAATCCGTATTACTGAAATAAAAAAATTCTATGAATTTTTTTTTTTTTTTTTTTTTTTTTTCAATAGTTAGCAAAATCAAATCATTATATTATTTGACTTAAAACTGCGCCAATATTTGCACGAGTGGTTCCAGTCTATTCCTGTACTATAAATAAGTACGAGCGAAAATAATAATAATAATAATTAAAAAAAAATGAATACATAAATAAACATAATAAAAATATATAAAATGAATGAATGAATATAATAATAATAATAATAATAATAATAATTTAATTTTAGAAAGTCAAATCAGCAAATGATCTAAAAGTACGTTAATATTTGCAGATTACGGTTTTCTGACCTCATATGTATTTCTGTTAGCATAAAAAAAAAAATAATAGTAAAATAATAATTAAAAAAAAACCCATTACACTCGATGAGCAAAAGCAATATACTTTTAATGTTTGCATTTTAATATACAGATAAGAAAACGATAATTATTCACTATAATGATCAACTCAGCTATTCTGAAACTCCTACAACTAATAATAATAATGGTACTAATAATAATTTATGTGGCTAAGAGCTAATTAGTTATTCATGCAAGATTAATCATAAACTAATGCACAGTTTCTTTTCTTCCATTTTTATTATTTATTTATTTATAGCACTAAAATTACACTAGCATTTTACATTATTATGTTATAGTAAGTACGCCTACAAATAGTGAAAAAGACGAGGAACAAAAAGCCTTAAAATTAAAAAATTAAATAAACATTCATACAAATATATATATAAATATTTTAATAACAATATGTCAATAGTCAGGGCATCCATCGCTATTTATTTGCATTTACAGTATACATTAGAATGTGATTATGAGTACATTTTTAACGAAGCCTTCGACAATACACTGGATAAAGTTACGGGTATTTTATGAAAATTCTAATGATAATTGCGATGCATTGGAACGTACAATACTTCATACAAATATAATTAAACAGGTACATTGGTGGTTAAATTTTCATTAGTATTCAGCGGTGCAAGGTTACCACAAAGAGTTGTCTTTCGTTATAGACTGGTAACATTCATTTTCTACACTTACGGAAACTTTTGAAATTGTAAAAAGATTAGAAACCAGTCCACTATTATTTTTATTGAAACGAAACTGCTGAATGTCGTCATGTATTTCATTCAGAATCTAACACCAAAGAAATGGACCGAGACCGTGTCACATTTACTTTTGATATAATACAATGAAGGTGTGTATATGGTTACATTCAAAACGTCTGTAAAATTTAATAATATATCTATCTAACCATTGCCATGTCATTTTAAATATTACTTTTATTAAAATTATGTCGTCTTTCACCGATACATGAATACTTCATCCAACCACCCGTTCACTGTATTTTGTATCATATACATGGTATAGGTAACATCTTGGGCATGATAGTAATTAATATGTTGTACAACTCTGTCAAATTCATTTGGACATATTTAAACTTTTACATTTAATTGAAGATGGCCTATTTGTTAGTGAAATGAACTGCAGTGGATATATTTATCGTTAGTGAGACAGAAAATGAGAGAGTAGGCCTAAACCGAGTTACTTCCTGTCACTCATGTATTTTGGGGAAATCCCTGTAAAGAGTTTACACTTTCTTCGTTGTCGTCTTTGTTTCTTATGTCGTTGTTATGGTTGTTATAGAATACAGCAAGAGCAATTCTAAGTATTCTTTTAGAATTTACAATGTTTTTTGTAAACAAGGTTAATATAATAATCATTGTTAATTTCATCTGAACAACAGATTTGATTAATGTCAATAATGTTGACCCATGATGATGCCCAGAAATGAAAAAGTAACATTCTTAATTTTTCAGATGTAGAGCCTAGGGGATCCATTTTTATAATATCCAAATAGTAGTCATACTCACATATTACTCTTTTTGGTGATTTTGGGTTGTGACATAATGAAAGTGCCTGATTCAGTCCCATTAACTAACTAATGCATGTTTTTCATGCTATATCTTAAAAACCATTATTTCTACTTAAGTTTTAAAAAAGTAAACTGATTTGTGAAAAAATAAAATAAATTTAACACATTTATATAGTAAATTTATTTATTACATGGAAAGTGGAAATCAAATCACAAACTTCAAAATAATTATAAAAAAACACAAAAAACTGTTGAGTTTCTTGTTTTGTTTACAAGCCTAATAATGGGTGACAGCTGAGCGTTACAGTTGAGCTCCTCACTACACAAAATGTGCAAAAGTGATGTATTTAACTTCTTTTAACTCAGCTTAAAACAACCTGTGACATGAACTATATGGAAATAAAGATGAAGATTTGCTCTTGAATTGTGTGTTGTTTGTTTGATCATGAGTTATTCAGTAAATGTGTAATCCATATTTGAAAAACATTTCAAAGACATTTTAAACATTGAGCATGCAAATGATTCATACTGTAAACTGTAACCTAACATGCATGGTGGCAGGCTGTGAATGTTGACATACTCTATGGCTGTTTTTAGTACTGCTGAAAAGCTAATAAAATGATCTTTCTAATGATTTGTTGCAAGATGGGAATAAGAGAAAAAAATAAAATTTAAAAAAAAAAAAATGTGTTCAAACTGAAATTATGTTATATAACAGTGAGCTTATGGCCTCCACTTTTAGTATCATTTGAATGCTTGTTCAATTTCCATTTGAATGGTATTTCAAATTAAACATGTATATTCTGATCTGAAAAAGACCCTAATTACTGAACTTGGCAAATATATGAGGAATCTAATTCACTTAAAAAGAAAGATATTTCTTTCACTTTTTAGTGCTGAAACAGATTGTGACATTAGCTTGTCTTTTATTTTGTTTTGAAATTTAAGAAAAAACAAAAATCTTTATATTTTAAAATAATTTTTGCAGTTTACCTTTTGAACTTCAGAGGGGTTTCCAGTGACATGCTGCCAAAGTTAGCTTCGATTGACACTTGAAAATCAACCTGTAGCTTCTACGACTTGCTTCACTTTCAGTGTTAACAACTGAAACACCTTATTTTGTTTTAATTCAAATAATTCAAGCTATAGAGAGAAAGTTAAGAAATATTCTTCGACATATCACATCCAGCAAACAAAACGTAGATATGTCTCGAATGCTAGTCTGAAAGTAACTGACAATGGCAAGAAGTTGAAGACTGTCACATAGTTAATGGAGGAGGAACAATTTGTACCAGAAATAATAATAATAAAATATAACAATCAGTAAAAAGTACAGCTGAATATTCATATTTTACTTACTTTCTGCTAGTGCAAGTAATAAATTCTAGGATACAAACCTCAAAGGTACAAGATCAAAATACAGCTGGCAAATCACAAGTGCATATTATATGTTGGTGATTTACTGTTTGATAATCACATAAGTTTGGATTTGAAATTGTTACAGTGTTAGTTCAATATATGCAGGCTTTCAGTTTAGAACAGTTGCATGCTAGTTTATAGCTACCATGTTAATGCCAAATACAAATTTAGCTCAGTATTCCTCTGATTATATTTGAAATTAAAGTTAATTATAGAACACTTTATTGTCTTTATTAACTCAAAATGTGAAGCAAATCCATTTGATAGGTTTTAAATTAAGGCCAGTATTGAACTTTACTATGTGGTGAGAGTTTTTTATGTCCATATCATACTCAAAAGGTGAACAAGATGTAAGAAAATATTATTTTTTTTTTTTTTTTTTTTTTTTTTTTGTGTTCATAAGTTCTGTTTAACTAACAAAAACACGTTGGTACCTATGAAAAATTATTTATTTTAGATTCAGATCTATACAAACAACATTCGGTCAATTTGAGGTGATTGTTTTATTGTAAGAAGATGTTGGAAGGTCTTGCAGCATGGGTCTTGAATACATATGTTGGTGAATATGTTGAAAATCTCAACACTGACCAGCTGTCTATAGCTTTATTACAAGGTAATCAGTTTTACAGATAATAATAGTTTTGTTTAGGCAGAACATTTCACTACTAGTGTTTCGTATATTTTAAAGAAATTATTTCTTTTGTAAATCATTTTGTTTTTCATATCTGTTTATGTAAGTAATGCAAGATGATTTCCCTCATTAACAGATATTTAGAAAAAGAAGAATGAAAAAATAAACTTTGGTTTTCTTAATTACAATTAATGTAACATTAATGTTTTATGCTGTTATTAAAGCAAACTGAATTGATCATAAATATTTATTTCTAATTGTGTTTTTGGTAGGAGCTGTTGAACTTGAGAACTTACCTCTGAAGAAAAATGCCTTGACAAGTCTTGACATTCCACTTGAAGTGAAATCGGGTAATTTGGCTCATTTTGATTTATAATTGTTATATCCTTCTATATTTTATATTTAGTTTTGATTTTTGCCTGTTTAGATTATATGTTGTTTCTACACTGAAGTAAAACCTTTTAGATGCTACAGATTTATTACTATGATTGTTGATGAAATGATTTCATTTATGAAAACTCATATGAATTGCAGGTTGGAGAAAGTATATAAAAAAATTAATTTATTAAATCCATAGATTTAATTTAACATATTTAGTATATATTTTATTCACTGTAACTTTTTTTTTTGAAAGCTGTGTTTTGTAACTAATAAGAAAACTAATATTATTAACAAATTTGTTAAACATCATTTACATTTATTTAGGGGTGATTGGAAAGATAACCTTACAGATTCCAATTAGTCGCTTGAGAAGTGAACCATGGGTAATTTCAATAGAAAAGATATATTTGGTTGCTGGGCCACTCACTGAATTCAAGGTATATATATTATCTAATTAATAATTTAAAATTTTTTGTTTGTTTTTTAATTAAATTGACAAAGTGTGCTTTTTCAATTACACATCTACATCTATAAGCATCGACAAATGAATTAATTTGGCTTTTGTAGTCCCAGCATATGCCTTAAGATTACTTATATAAGCATTTAAACATTTCACTGAGTTTTATGAAGTCATAAAAATACATATTTTCAGTAGACATGTCATTTTATATAAACTAAATTAACTGTTTAATTAAATGTTTCTGTAAAACAGATGCAAATGAGTAATCCTTTTTAGAGATATGTTTTTTTATGTACAAATAATGTTATCCAAATTTAACTCTTTCTAATGCATAATCTGTCTTTGATATAGTATGATGAACAGGAAGAGCAAGAACGAAAAAAGAAACACAAACAAGAGATGTTGGATGCACTTGAAGCAAAGTGGAAGGTTAGAAATAAATTGCTTGTTTGAATTAGTTCCTTTAGCAAGTATTATATGATTTGTATTTATTTATTTATTTATTTTTTATTAATTTTTTTATTTTTATTATAAAGATGTTATGGCTCTTATGAACAGTCTGTTACTAGAACAGAAATATTGACTACCTTGTAATTTATTAGCTGATTATGTTACAAGAGTGTGAAAATGTCATATCCATTATTAAATATAAATATGTTCTTTCATCTTAATTATTTTATAAATACATTTTGCAGACTTTCATCTCATGTCAAGTTGCTGTGATTGCAGTTTTAGGAAATGTAGATAAAAGAGTTAAGGATCACATTTGAATAAAGCTTAATATTTCACGCACAATTTGGAACCTGTTTTTCTGCCTATTCATTTGTAGATAGGCATGTCTTTTATTGTAACATAACTTCAGTTCTAATCAAGTTAGCTAGAGAAAACATTTAATTAGTTCTGAAAAGCTGAATAACAAATCTGTTAAATCATAAAAAAAACAAAAAATAAAAAGTGGATTTTTAGTGACTTCATGTGACATTTTTTCCATGATCACATCACATTGATTTATTTGATCATCTCTTCACTTACTAATATGGAGTTGATAAACAATTTTTTGTTCTGTTTTCTTTTTGAAGTGGCTTGTATGTAAATTTTATGTAGACTTAATTATCTTCAATACATTTTTCATGAATATTAGCATAAATTGTAAATAGAAATAGAGGTGTATAATAATCTTATTACCTAATTAACCTTTATATGTAATAGAATTCTGCACAGATCTAAACAAAAAATTTTCAATCTATGTTTTATAGTTAAAATGCTGTACTTTGACAGTATGACAAAGTATCACACTGTTTCATGAATATTGTGTTTGACAACATCTGGTTGATAATCAATACTTTTACCTAGAACATAGCTATCAGAGAACTCCTGGTTCTTAATAAATCAATTGTTAATGGACTGTTTTGTCCATTTAAGTATATCGTGGGATGCTTTTGTTTACAAAAATTAATGTTAAGAAATGTATTTCCTCCAGTTACACATAACTGAATGCTGTTGATTTTTTAATTTTTTTTTCTGTATATAGGAGGTTTTAAGTAAAAATGGAAACAAATGATGGAAATCAAGTCAATTATTATAATTATGTGAAAAACTGTTTGATGATCATTTGAAAGTTGACTGAATATATTTTAGTCAGTCTCAAGAAATTTTAGATTTTTACAATGCTTGTTAATTATATACATGTGTGCCAAACATATCCAGGTGTTACTTGTTTAATGCTATTCAGTAACAGACCTTTCAAATAAATTAATACTGTTTTAATATTCATTATGAACATTGTTACATAGTTTTACAGGTTTTGTATATTCTAGTAACTTGAATAAGTAATAATATAGTTATACAATACGTTTAATTCAAAACTATTTTTATTTTATGTGGAACTATGTTTGATATTAAATTTATAATATTTCATATGACTGACATTTGAAGAAAAATAAAAACAAGAATTTTAACTGCTGTTAATAATTAGAATGTTGATGTATTTGTCATGAACAATGAAACAGATACATATTTAATGTTACCACTGAATATTAATAAAGATGATGACTTTTATCTTTTAAATAAATAAAATGTGTTAAAATTTATACATACATACATATATATATATATATGACTTTTTTACCCACTAAATTGCAGTTTAATTTAATTTTATTTTGTTTATATAAAGCATACGTATTTTATTTGATGTTATTATGAATTAATCAGTGAGTTTTCTTTTCTTGTGTTTCAGGTTTTGAAGCAGGGCAAACAAGCAGAGCTGACATCTTCATCATGGTTTTCATATGGGGCTTCAATGGCTGCAAATATTCTTGAAAACATACAGGTACTGAAAGCATAATTCTTGCCTTAGTGAAATGCATTTACAACAGTAGTTAGAGACTAATGGGGACCCTTGTGTCTCAATATGATAATCAAGACTTTATGGTTGTTGATTTTTTCCTTATATTGTATTTCATTAAATGGTGTTTTTATGTTATTAAATCATTTGATTATTTTAATTCTAAATAAAATTTTTGTGAAATTATTTATATATATAAAAATGCTATTTTTAATTATTTATAAAGCTGATTGTCAGTGATATTCACCTCCGATATGAGGATGAACACTTGAACTCGTCCTGTCCATTTGCTTGTGGAGTGATGATCAAGAAGCTTAGTGCTCAGAGTACAGATGGAAATTGGGTGAGTGTTTTTCAAATAACATATTAAAAATACAACTGTAGGTTCCTTGTCAACTGATGCATTTAGAATTTAAAGCCCCCCCCCAAAAAAAATAAAATAAAATAAAATAAATAAATAAACAAATTTAAAATATATTGTTTATTTTCATTTTGTAAAATTTTCAAAATAAAAGTGCAGTTAATTTCTTGTTTCAGAATTGGCTGGTATTTTGTGACATGACTCTTTTTCAGATATTTACTTTCTAAAGTTCTGTGTTTTATCTGTGTTACTATTTTTTCAAAATTTAAATATATATATCTATATATTATTTAGTATTTTGAACATTATTAATTTAAACCCAGATTCCAAGCTTTGTACACAGTACATCTTCAGACATGATGTTCAAACTAGCAGACCTTCAGAACTTTTCTTTATACTGTGATGCTAACACAACAATGTTGGGAGACTTGCCTCTCACAGAACTGATGGTATGTTTATTTCAAAAATATATAAATTCATAGAAAATACTGTATATTTGGCTCAAAATTAATTGTATATGTTAAAAGTGAAAAAAAAAGAAGAAAGAAACAGAAATGAAAATTTTGTGTAGGTTTATTTAAAAATCATTAATTCATGTAAATAAAGGATTTTTGGACAAAATGTTATTGTTAATATTAACTGTTGAAAAAACATTTTATTCATACACATGCACTGGTTGATTACTGATTTTATTTTCTTGTTGGTTTTATTTATAGTTTATTTCAAAGATTATTTCTTGTCTCAAGAGATATATGAAACAAAAACTATGGTCAGCAGTCCTAAAACCAAGCCCAATTTTCATCAATCAATAATCCAGTTTTCAGATTAATATTCAAGCTTAATGAAACTCTTCAAATAGTTTTAAGTAATACTATTTAACATTTTTGTTTTGTTTTAAAAAAGTTAAACATCCAGTTTTGTTTTAGGATGCAATGCAGAGAGATATGTTTATATCAACACTTGACAAGAATTTCAAAGAACACTGCAATATTCTTAGTCCCATTAGTGCTCAAGCCAAAGTCACACGCAGTACATCTGTTCTTCCACTGCGATCCCCAACCTCACCAAGACTAAACATTGATATCAGCCTGGATAAAATCAGGTTTGCCCTGACATCATTGCAGTATCAGTGTCTTATGTTGTGGCAGTCTGAGTTTGAGCGGCATGGGCTAAGAAGAAAACATCGAAAAGACAGGCCAGAAACCTCCATCAGAGAAAGGTAAATAACATATATAAGAATAAGGAATCTAATTTTTAGATTTAATATTTGTTAACGTTACTGACTAAAGACAGCAACTTTAGTTGTTTTTTCAGTTACCCTTTCTACATTTTGTTTTAAAATTTAGAAAACTATTATTCATTTAGTTGTGCTTTATATTACTGTTGGTTTTTTTTATTTTTTTTTTTATATTTTGTAATTTATGATTGATACTATATGTACAGAATTGCCATGGAGAAAAAGGTACTTAGATATAATGTATTTATTATAATTTTATTCTAGCCCAAGGTTATGGTGGCAGTTTGCCATTAACTGCCATTTAAAGCACATACAGGACAAGAACCAGCGACATACCAAAGACTTCATCTTGAAAAGAGTGCACGACTTGGTGACCTATACCAGGCATTATTTGATCTCTGTAACAGAAGATGCACTGTCCTTGTCAGCAGAGGTATTTTATATAACTATTGTGTAATCTTTCAGACATTATTATTGTACACTGTATATAAATGATTCAGTTGTTCTTTCTGGTTTGAGGAAAACCAGCTTTCAACAGTTTTTATTTATATATTTATTTGTATTTTCAGGCAGAAAAAGCCCATATTGAAGAGGTATTGGATTTTGAAGAACTAAAAATCCTAAGAGAAGCTGTTTTGTCGAAACTTCGTAGAGAGAACAAACTGGTAACTTTGCTTTATAATTAAAATCAGTTTTTAGGTTCATCCATTTAGTAATCAGACCTTTTCCCTTTTTTTTTCCTTTTCTTTTTCACCACTCAATATCATGCCTTTATTATTCTTAGTTCATTCACGAAGTTAAATATCAGACAACAAAATATTTGATTCATGTACCATTTATGTTTTTTACCCTTGAATCTGTCAATTTTCTTGTAGTTTGGTGATAAAACTTTACAAATATTTTTATATAAATGTTGCTATTTAAGCCAATTCCTGAAAAAGCTGCACCTACCCAGGAAGAAGCAACATCTCCTGCAAAAGAAAAACAGGGATTGTTCCGCCTCTGGTTTCCAGGGTGGTCAGGTTGGTCACAAGCTCCTGTTTCACAACCTAACAGTAATGTTGAACAAGAAAAGATTTCAGAGGCTGGCAGTAGTACAGGCACTGTACAAATAGGTATTGAGTTCTATCTTCATGCATTATTAACTTCTTATTTATTTATTTATTTATTTATTTAAAAAAAACAAAAAAAACCCTTGTTAATCAGAATTACCAAAATTTTTCTTTTTTAATTTAATTTTTTACTTTATTGAAATATTATAATAAAGCATTTTCAAAAATATATTTTTATGTTATTAATTAATTAATGTATTATTATTAAATATTAAAAATACTTAGGAATGGTTTATTAAATTTTGTACTTAATAATTTATTAATTCAGCCATCTTTCATTGTATCTTCAAAAACTGTGTTCACAAAATCTTTTTATATCTGCCATGGTTTCACTTAAGAAGATTTTTTTGAATATTATGCTGTAAGGATATATATTTCCTTTTTAACAGAGCAAGAAATTATGGATGTCATCATGGACTCAACAGAAAATATCTCATTTCTCCGCAAGGATACTGTTTTTGCTCATTTGACCTTTACTTTGGCAAAGGGTTCATTTGAATTGTTGGAAATAAAAGACCATGGTTAACTACATATTTTCTTTTAATTGTTTATTGATAAAAGATTCTTTTTTGTCATACTTAATTTGAGGACATTTTTGGTATCTGTTACATTTTATAAATATGCATAATCTAAAAAAAAAAATTGTTTATTAATGAAAGTAAAATAGTTTCTTTATACTTTTTGTATTTCAAAGTGCATATTTAGCTGTTTTAACTCTGTCCATGTTATGGTTGTACCTGAATTTGTTTTTAATAATAATTGTACATTTATTTATTTATCTATCTATCTATCTATCTGTGTTTATCTATTTATCTATTTTTCTATTTATTTATTTATTTATTTATTTATTTATTTATGTATTTATTTATTTTCCCAGTACCAGTGCCACTGGTTGAACTTCAGTGTTCAACCATTTCTATGGAGTTTGAGTCCAGGCCAAGAACTAGTGCAATGAAATTCAAACTAGCTGTAGGCTGCCTTTACCTCCAAGACAAAGCAACTAAAGGTTGTGCTTTCCCATACGTAGTAGCACCACAAACACAGGTATACAGAACTGTCATGTGTTTATCTGTGAAAATCACTTCAAGTAGTGAAATGCATTTGTAGATATTTCATAATGATACCATCATTATCAGAAATGTTTTTAGATATTTAATTAATTAAAAAAAACTCTTTATACTGTATTTTCCTTTTACTACTAATATGAAATAAAAAATAATCAAATCATATAAAGTTAATGAAAAATTATAAATTGTTGACAAAAGAAATGTCATACTTTAGTTAGGTTCATTTAATTTATTATCATCTTCTTCATTTTCTTTTAATTTTTTTTCTGCGTAAACATTTCCTGATTTACTTCCATCTGATAGTGTTAATTATTAAAAATCACCTAGAGAATAAAATGCATCTTTATGTACCACATCTTTTTGCAGGAGGATTTTATATATGTATATGTATTTTTATTTTTTATTTATTTTTTATTTTTCTATACAGGATTTTAGTAGACAGCCATTTCCAATCGGTGCTCGAAACCAACATTCAACAGAAACAAGTCCACCCAGGACTCCTGATGAGCCTGCGCATGACTGGAAATTTTTTGAATTTCTCTATGAAAAGAATCCTCCAACAAGCTTCTTTAGATATGGGTAAATCTGCTCTAATTTTTATTGGAATTTGGTAATGTTTTAGATCATTAATTATTAGAAATGATCTAATTTCTGTTTTAATATCATAGTAATGACCTAATTCCTTCTGATTCCGAATATATATTGACAAAATTGACCTGTTATTTTTCTTATGTTGTAAGACTAATATAACACGTGTTTATTTTTTGGAAGAAAAGTTGTTTTTTGAAATTTTTATTGTGTATTTGCTGGATTCATTCTACTATAGAAAATAAAATTTATTGTTGTTATTATATTTTAGTACATCCATCAAAACAAGACCTCTGGACATTGTGTATTCACCTACATTCTTCAAAAGCCTTCATGGATTTTTTGCTTCTGTGAGCCGAATCAGAAAAGCCCACAAATCTAGAGGTATTATCAGTACATTAGTTTTAACTGTAACTCTGACAAAAGGGAGAATGCTATAGCTTAGAGCCTGGGCATCTTCCCTGAGACATGATGAATCACAAGTTCTGTCCTCCCTGGTGTCATTGAGCTGTTTCCCTTTTTGGCAAAGTTCTCAGTCTGTTTTGCTTTCCTGCATGTGTTGAGGTGACTATGCAAAAATCAGCATAGAGTAGTAGACCTAAGGTTTCTTTCAGCCCATCATTATGTGGAAAAACCTATTAACAACACTTAGTAAAATTAATGTTAAAATGAGGGGTTGTTAAGCGAATATATTACATTCATTGAAGTCTCCTCAGTATTTTTAAACTGATTTATTTTTATAACATTTTTAAAACATTTTGCAGCATCAGCTTGGAAATTTGAGAATTTAAAAAAGCAGTCTCCAGATGAATTGATGGCCACACTTGACCAGTTATTGGAAGCTGAGGTAAATTTTCTTCTTTTTAAACAGAAACCAAAAATAATAATAGACATATTTTGAGTATTGTTTAAACTTGCATTTTCTGTTGTAGTTTTAAAATAATTATTACTTTAAAAGATTTTGAAATATTACTAAAACTTTAATGAATCAGGAGTGTATAAATTCATCTTAATTTGTATACGTATATTATTATTTTTGAGCACACATTTTGTTTTTTATTTTTATTTTTTAATCAGCTATATCACTGCTACGTTACATATTCTCATTGGAAAATTAATTTCAGCCATTTTTTTCTCTGATATTTTTGTAAGACAAACAGATTGTTTTTTGGGGGGTTTGTGTTTTTTTTTTTTTTTTATCCTTCCATTAAACATTCCTCTATAAAATACCTTAACAGTTACATATTCTCCACTCAAGAATAATGTAAACTTATAATGTAGGCCTTTTAAATTTATTTGAATACAGGGCACAACAATAAGATGGGATGTCAACCTTGATATATCAGCACCAAAACTGATAATTCCAGAAAACTACTGTGATACATCAAGTAATATGGTTGTCATAGACTTGGGCAAGTTCTGTTTCCAGACAATATCATCAAAAACACAAGAGAAGTGTTTGCCAAATACTGACACTAAAGAAGATGAAGGTAAAAGTTAAATGTTACAAAAACTGAGTCAGGTTAATTTTGGATGAATCACTAGTGTATTGTGTAATAATAAAATATCATTAATTTCTGTGTGTAATTTACTTTTTCTTTCTTTATATAATTTATTTATATATATACAAAAAGAGCTGGAATAAAATATTTCTTTAAAAACAGAAATAATAATGTGTATGTGTATGATTGCAGATGATTTCCACACTCCACTGTCAACCCCTCCAAATGAAATGGATAAAAACTTTGATGTAAACATACCAGAGCATAACATGTCACGAGAAACTTCCAACACATCCTTGTCTGCTCTGTCGTCAACAGCAGTCCATGACCACCTGTATGAGAGGTATGCATACGGAAATTATAAAACACATGCATGCACACACCTAACTCATTGAAACAGAAGTTATAATTATTTTGATTGTAAAAGATGTTTTTATTTCATGGAAATATTTTATTAGTATTAAAAAAATTAAAAAGAAATTATTTTCTGCATATTTTTTGTTAATTACATAATTATGCATAAAAGACATAATTCTATAGAAAATAATCTTTTAATCTTTTTTGTTATGTAAAAATACATTTAGAATACTGACTTTCACATTTCAGGTACAACATTGAGTTAACTGACATGCAAGTTCTTCTTGGTCGGCCTCAGGATAACTGGAAACATGCATACAGTCGAGTTTCCAGTCGCCTTCATGTTATTGACAGATTCACAATATCACTGCAGTTAGAGAGGTGAGCTCTTCATAATATTACTGGCTTAAAATGTCACCATGAAAAATATCATTGTTAAAAATAACAAACATTGTGTTTTCCTGAAATTAAAAGAAGAAGAAAAGTGACTTGTGATTTGTAATTACAGAAGGCTTGTTGTGACTTCAGACCCACAGTGGCCAAAGATGACACTTGCAGGAAATCTTCCAGCTTTTATATTTCACTTGAATGAAAGAAAGGTTTATAATGTTTTTTAAATTTTATTTTTTTGTTTTTTATTTTTATTACACATAGAATAATCATATTGTCATTAAAATCTTATGTTTTACTCATATACATTTACACAAACAATACAGATAATATAAGGAACCTTGTCTCAGACACTTTCTTACATACACATGTACACTTACATACATACATACATAAATCAATGCTTTTTTCTGTCATACTAAGAAAATGTTTTAAGTTCTGCCAGCTTGTTAATTAATAAATATTTTGTTCTGTTACTTTTAGCAAATATTAATTTTCACATTTGTTTTAGATCCATGCCCTTAATGTTTGCTTTAATATCCTGTCTTCAACATCAACACCTGAAACAGGCTTCACTGAGAATGTGTCATCAGCAAGTTTGGAATCTGAAGCATCAGAAGATGCAAGACCTATTTTGTTAGAGTAAGTTAACAGAAATGATTGTCAGAGAATGCATGGAATGAATATTTCTTTGAAAACTCCACTACTCTGTTATTACAGTTGTTAGATACCAAACAAATGGTTTACATATCACTTCATAAACTAGCTGTGAGTCCTCTGTTGGAGGGATGAAAAAATGCAGTGGTTATTAGGTTTATTTACTTAATTATCTGAATAATGAGCTGTTAAATGAATTAATTATACAAGTTATAGCCAAATTAATTAAACAAATGAATACTAAATTATAGAAATATGTGACTCATTTAATTAACACAAATAATAATGTTTATAATTGAAATGAGTAAATAGAACAGAAACTGAATCATAACACAGCTGTTTATTAGTGTTTTAATAAAATAAATGATTACTTTTACTGAAATAATCAATTAAAAAATAACAAGAAAAAAACACACAAAGAAACGGGGCACATTTACAGTTAACATATTTCTTTATCATAAAAGAATATAGTTTTGATACAAACACTGCTGTTTAATTTGTATTTTAGGTCAGACAGCAGTTTGAGATTGGCCAAGGATGAAATGGACAATAAGTTGATTGTCTTTCAGTTCCTCATTCAGAGTCTTTCAGTAGAGGTCCACAGTCAAGGTTTGTATCATTTACCTCACAGCGGTTTTAAATCATTTGATTTTGTTTTGTCTAATTAATTAATATTTGATACAGCACAAAAACAAAAAAAAAAAAAAAAAAAAAAAAAAAAGAGTATATTTTCAGATATATAACATGAAATAAATTCAAATTCAGTTTGTATTTGTGTGTCTGCAGATCAAGCCTTGGTTGAGTTGAGGATTTCAGGTGTTCAGGCAGATATGTCAAAGAAGCCTCAGAACACATCACTGAAACTCACAGTTCACAGCCTGCTGGTCGTTGATGCTCTACAGAGCTATGGGACCGACTTTGAGCTGCTTATTGCCTCTCATAAGAATCTTGTGTATGTAATTCTCTTTAATAAGGTATGACAAATAAATAGTAGTAGCTAAATGGAATGAACTCGTCAGTTATTACTTTGATAGCTGCTTCTTTTGATGTCCAGATGAAATCCTTAAAACTTAAATTCCCGTACATTAAGCTGAAATTTAATATTGATAAAATAAACAGTAAAAGTAATGGACATACATGCAGATTTGTCCTAAGTTCAGTGAAGTTAGAGGAGATCATTTCCAGGCCTTTTTTCCCCTTTTTTTTCCAACTGTTAACTGGGTAGATAATAATCTATATACTTGTTTTTGTTTATAATTTTTTAATTTATATTTTCAAGTCTGGACAGTAAAAGTGGAAGTATGCGAGGATCTGGAGCAGCATCTCCTCTGAGCCCAGCTTCACCAAACTCGCCATGTGATTCTCCTGATTTCCCATTCCAAACATTTCAGTCCATGCAGGACAAGCTTTCACATGCATTCCATAAGGTCATATCATCAGGTACGTTGTATTAATCTGGATGATAGTAGTTTACATTGTTATGTTTCTAAGTACTACTGTCAGATAAATTATAAAAGTATTATTATTATTATTATTATTATTATTTTTTTTTTATAATTAGATCTTGCTTCAGACTACAGAATTAAAGTTTTCTATTAGCAGACCATTATTACTGATTAGTCCTTTTTATAATCATTTTAAAATATTTTAATATGAAGCAAAACAACTTTCATTATGTCCATTGCTGACATGGTCTTTATGTGTACGATTTAATCTTCAGTCTATAATAAATAATTGTCCAATAAATTGTTAACCCTGTTTTCTAGTTTTATTGTGCAAATGTAAAATACAAGTTAATTCTTGACAGACAAAATACATAAACTGTTTGCATTTCTAGGTTCTGTTGACAGCAGTGCTGGGGAAGGTGATACTAAAGATAGGTTAACACCACAAGACTTGCCCACAGTGCAGCCTGAAGCTCTTATTATTTTAGAATATGAAATAGTTTACCCTGATCAAGCCAGCCCAGATAAGACATCTGATGGTCTGCACATTTTTAACCTGCAGTTCAACAATTTGGACATCATAGGTAAACAGGCATTTGTAATCGTTTTATATCTGTTTGTTCTTTAAAATGTTATAATTATTTTTATTATTTTTATTATTTTTTTTTGCCCTTACAGGCAAAAAATTATGGATTAAAATTTAACATTACTTTTATAAGAATTTGGAAATAAAGAACAACTTAGAAATTGTGCATATATTCTGGATGTTTTCAGCCAATCAGGAAACTTTGGTTGAAGTACTAAGTTTTTTGAAGAGGACTTTTCCAAGTCTAGATAAAAAACAACAAAGAAAATCTAGAACTCAAGCACAACCTTCAAACCAAGACTTGTCCAAGGTCAGTTATAATCAAATAATTTAATTTTAATTCATTCTTTAGCTTTTTAAACATTACTGTTGCGTTCTTATATATTTTCAATTACAACTTTAAAACAGTTAATTTTTTTCTTCTTTTAAATACTTTATCAAATATCAAATATTTAATAATTTTGCATAAGTATTCACAATTATACAGACTGTTTTAAAAAATAAGTTAGAAAAAACGAAAAATTGTAAATACTATTAATCTTCTATTTTTAATTTTAATTTTGTTTTGCAGAGAGATTGCAAAATTGTTGTTACTTCCATTTTCAAACGACTTAGCATAATGCTGCCTCGATTTATTGAGAAAGATGGTCGGAAGACTGGGAAGAAAATTGCCACAGCTACAATGACTACTGCTAAAATCCATGCATCATTAGGTAATAAACTGATAACATTATGTTGAAAATAAAAAAATAAAAATGTCGCCCATTGTTATTTTGTTCCATTTGTTCTTGTTCTTTTTATTTTATTTTATTTTATTTCATTTCATTTTATTTTTATTTTTTATTATTTTTTTATTATTATTATTATTATTATTATTATTATTATTTTTAATTATGTTTTAAATTCTTATTTCGCAAATATGATTTTTAAAAATATATTTATCCTTGATATTAAATACATTCACAGGACATTTTATAGATCTATGTATATTTTTTTTAACTGTCATGTTAATCATATTGTTGATTGAGTTACTTGAATATAAATATTTTAATGTTCATTCTTATAAAATGTTTCTGTATTTGATTTTAACAGAGGATGGATGGATGTTAGAAGGTAGTTTGGGTGGACTACATCTGAATGACGTATCACCAGAAGCATCACAGTATCAGCAGGTGTTCAGTCTGGGGGAGAGTCAGACCGACCAGCCTGAGTGTCTTGTATCTCCAGTCACCTTTCCTTCAGCTATGTACCAGACAGCAAGAGATGACACCATGTTTTCTGACACCTCTGTTAACACAAAACAGGCCTGCTCCTTCACAGTGTCCAAGAATTACAATGATCCAGAAATGGAAAATCTCTTCCACAAAGCACATGTTGCATCAGATGAAATCTTGGCTAATTTTGACATGGCCTCTTTATATTATACACACTGTCCTGTGTTCCTGAAGGAATTGACAGAAGGACTGTCAGAATTTCAGGAATACATGTCATCATTTGCATCAACTGTTGGGAAAGCTGCAAGTGAAATGGCAAAAGGCATGGTTGGAGCTTTAGATACACATGACATATCATTTGCCATGCGTAGAGATACCTCACTGGGTGATTTTACAGATGGTGTAATGTTTGAAGATGTATATGGGTCCCAGACATCTCTGGATGCTAACATTTCAGGACCAATGATCAGAGTCTGTGCTCGAATGGAAACACCAATTATTGTTCTTCCTCGAACCCCAACCAGCTCACACGTACTCCTTGCTCATCTTGGAGAAATTGCTGTAACCAACTTGGAAAGTTCAGATCATGAACAAGACAGTATTCACGATCATTTTCATACCATCCATATTTCTCTGAGAAACATGAATCTTTACTCTGTCAACCTGAAAGAAATTGGTGGATGCAATAGCAACATTGCTGGAAGTTTGGGAGCCTCATTCCACAGTTTTTCTCAAATACCACGCATTCCCATCCTGTTTGACACTGCTGTAGAACTTGACATCACTACAAAGACTGTAGATTTTCCTTTCATCAATCCTGAAGGATTTGAGAGTCCTCTCTTGTCATCAAGATCACCTGAGAAGTCCCTTCAAAGCTCAGTGTCGAATGCTGTGTTGGATGTTTTAATAAAGATTTCATCACCACTGAAACTTGTTCTTTCAAAGGATGCATATGAACAGATCCTTCAGACTCTAGATAATTTATCTTATGGTGATGATGACTATGCTAGTGTGCCAAAAGACTTTGTAGATAATCTTACTAACAATGCAAATGCAGCAAACATCGATCACTCCCAAATGAACACGGACACAGCCATGCAGGATTCTGCTATTCAAGAAGGGTTTTATGCTAAACACATCAAATTTGAGGTTCCTCTGTTTCAAGTGGAATTAAGATGGGATTTTGGACAAGGAGAGCAAGGACTTGTGGATCTCAAGCTTCATGATTTCTCTGTACTATACACTAAAGATAACAAGTATAGCACAAGAATGCAGATCAGATTGAACTCCATGTTGATGGATGATCTGCTTGAGTTACCAGACTCAATCCATAGACAGATCATCATGTCAGACAGCAGCCAGAACAAGCAGGCCAACTTTAAAACAAAGACTTTTCTGTCTAGTTCTTGTCCTAACAGCACCATTATAACTCCTGATCCCTTGATGCCACATTCCTTACCCTCAAGTTTCCACAAAGAAATACCCAACCAGTCATTCATTCCACAGAATATTGGAGCCTTTGCAAGTTTTACAAGATCTCTGAGAGCCAGAAGATCAGATGGGTAAATACATATTTTTCTTTTTTTCATTTTACAATCTGAATTACATTTTTGTTTGAAGATATATAAATACATATCTGAATTTTGAATCAGAATTTTTTAATATTAGATTTAAAGTTTCTTTTTATTTACCATACATTGCTTACATATCATTTTTCTTTACATTGTTTTTTAATATAATTTTCATTTATTTATTTATTTATAGAAGTGGATATCCCCAAACTCCACCACCAACTCCAATGCTTCAAGAGAGTTTAACTGAAAAAAGACAAGAAACAGAAGATCTGGTTTATATTGATGTTGTTCTCATTGACAAAAAATCTTCTGAGTATGTGAATAAATACAGCAAGGTACAATGTTTATTTTTCACCGAATTTCTCTTATTAATCTTCTACCTGAAATGATGTATACATTTACTGTAATGGTTTATATGATGTAACTGAATTGTCAGAAATTGGGTTTATTTACAAAATGGAGGAAATTGTCATTTTGAAACTAAATTGAATTAATACACATTTTATAAAAACCTATTATTATTCAAGAGATACTTTTCATCTGACAAAAGAAAGAAAATGTGTGTTTTTATTTTTATGTAATTAATTGTTTTCAGACAAATCGTTTCATTGACATCCACTTCAACTGTCTTGAGGCTACCATTAATCTTCAAACCTGGGTGGTTTTACTGGATTTCCTTGGAATGGGTGCCAAGATTCACAATTCTGACACTGAACTCCCTGAGTCACCACCTGTTGAATCCTACAAGAAACCAGAAGGTAGACAATGTATTTATAAACTGTAATTTACAGTTAAGGATATGGTTATTAATTATTTTAAGACAGCTGAATACTGAATTCAATCATCTTCATTAAAAATAATGTCTATTAAGGAAAAGTTTGCAATTTGTATTTTATTATTTGTTAATTGTTTAGATTTGTTATTATTATTTTTATTATTATGTAAACACTTGGCCTTTCTTATTAATCAAAATGTATAAAAAATTTCAGATGAAGATGAAATAATCAATTCAGAAATCAACTTTGCTGTTGAGAGTTTCTCTCTAGTTTTGAACAAACCAGACTATGAGCTTGCTAGGGCAGGAGTTCAGAAGCTGCAGACTCACATTTCACTGCATGACTCAAACATGTCAGTTAAAGGTCAGCTCGGCAGTTTGTCACTTGTGGATCAGTCACCACATGGAGAGCTGTACAGAGAGCGATTTGTTACTGTTGGCAGACAAGCCTTAGAATTTGATTTGTTCAAGTAAGTGAATACCATCTTTTTTCTGTTTTTGAATTAGTCATATCTACATACTATATACTTTAATGAGTTTATGTAGTTTATTTCTTATTCAATCTTTTCCTAATTGGTGTTATATTGTATGTAACATAAATCATCATCAGTATCTGAAAGAATGTCATTCTTAGAGATACAAGTTGTTTTGATGCCATTTTATATCTCCTTCTTTAAGTTTAAGTAAAGATAAAAATTTAAATAAAAATATCAACTGCATTTTTTGCCATTATTTCCATATCAAAAATTATGTTTACTTCATTTACAAACACACATACTTACAGACATGGCTTGCCTGATTATCAGCTTGAAAGACAGTATGACATTTATCTCAAGTTGAGAATGTCATCAGTAAGATATATTCATACAAACCGATTCCAGTCAGAGGTAGTGGCATTTTGTCAGCACTTCCTTCAGTTGCAAGACGTTTTGGGAAGAATGCGTGCAGCATCAGCAGGAAAAAAGGTAAATTCTTCTTGAGTAACCTTATTTGTTCATGTTAAACACTTTGTTAAAGAAATATTTTTGATTCAGAATCAGAGAATTTAAGGTGTAAAATGAATTGTAATGTATTTTAACTGGATAATCAAGAGACATAATCATAAATTAGAAATTTCAGTAAATCTTTTGGAAATATAATGAAACTGTATCTTTAAAGTTATCTGTTTAAAAAAAAAATAATAATAAAAAAATAACTCATTGTACTGATTTTAATAAAAATACTCTATTCATAATAATGGGCTATATTTGCACTTGACATTAAGTTTAATAACTGTTGTATGAACTTTTATTTTTAAGGTTAGTAACAAGGCTACACGAGGGTCACGTATGCAACTGGACATTGAGGCAGGCTCTCCCATTGTCCTCATTCCACACAGCTCTAGAACAGATGATGTCCTTGTTGTTGACCTGGGAAGACTGAGAATCACAAACAGTTTCATTTTTGATGGTGATGAAGGAACCAGTACATTTGAGGCTGAAGCCAGACTCAAAAAAGATAAAAAAAATTCTTGTTTCTCACACACAGAAAGAAAAACTGACACTCACAAGGCAATGACAGAGAGTATGTTCAACCAGTATTTTCCTCCTCAGGCTCATGATGACCTGATGAGTCAGAGCATTTATGGCAGTTTAGATCATGACTACAGAGAATCCAATTATGATGATTCCTATTCATATGTGAGAAATGTTGCAGACATTCAGTCTCCAGAGAGAGAAGGGTCCAGTGTGGATCCCAATGATGCACTTAAAAGATTAGCCAGTGATGCTGAAGACACAATGAGATCAAAGCGGGCGTCTGTCTGTTCGACAGTGAGTGACATGAAGTATGAAGAAGATTATCGTTGTTTGTTGGATGTGTGGTCACTGACACTGACAGACATAGATCTGTATGCAGCTCGTCGTGTGGATAAGAAGTTGTATTGTGGAGGAGATCTAACACGAGACATGGAGTTTTCATCCTGCATGATAGAGCGAGAGGTAGGCGTATAAACAGCATCATTTGTGTCTGTATTTAATTTAACTAAATACGCTGTTTCTGTTAGGTAACAATAGTTTCTTTTGAAAAAAAAAAAAATGGATAAACAAAAATGAAAACAAGTGTTATAATTCTACTGAAGCAGCAAGATTTAATAAGTGATTCATTGTTTTTATTATCACAGCCTGTTCCTCTGCTGAGAGAGAAGTGTCAGCTGGACTTGCACATTGAACACAATCTTGATGGAGACTTGAGTCACAATGCTCCAGACTGGCGTCTGGCAGGTCGCCTGTCCTCACTGTACGCACACTTAGATCTCGCACAGTACAAACTTGTTAGAGGAATACTGGGTCACAACCTTGGTGAGCAGATTGAAGAATTCACACGTCCTCTAATGACAGATTTACAGGATCCCCGAAACCATGTAAGAATTGTTTTATAGTTTAAGAATCTATACAGAATTCAGTGGGTTTTTAAAAAATGCATTTAAAATTTTTATTATTTTACATATTTTAAGTTACTGTTTGAAGACATTTATCCAAACTTTATATGAGTAATGGTGGGAATTGTGGATTTATTTACAGGGTTGAATACCAGTTAACAGTTGTTTTGAATAGCAGCTAGCACTAGCCTAGAGAAACAGTCAACAGTACTTTAATTACATATAAAATGCCTGTTTTTCACATGATTATTGTTGAAAGCATAACTTTAACATCTGTATAATATGCTCAAATACATTTTAATTAAACACAACTCTAAATCAAATAATTTGTTAAAGGATATTTAAAACTTTATATTTTTCATTTGTAATATTGTTTTCTGCAGACTGTGTTGAGTGGTGCTGTATGGAAGTGTATCAGTATTGTTGTAGATCTTCACAATGTTACAGTGGAGCTGCTTATGACACATGACCAGGGACCAGACATTCCTGAAGTTTCTCTAGCTCGACTTGACTTCATTTCCTCACAGCTTTCTTATGACAGCTTTTCTGACCAGAAAAAAGATATAGATTTGGTGTCTCAGGAAATTGTGGTGATTGATACAAGGTTCAAAAGTAAATAAAATTAAGTTATTATAGTAAATGTATAAACGTCTGAGTTTTAAAGTTAATGAGTTCAGTGGTAGTGAAACAAGTAAGAGAAATTAATTCATCATAACTGAGAACTGAAGAACACAATAACTAGACAAACCACTGAGTATATTTTTCCATTCAGGCTTTATATTTATTTATTTTTTTTTTATAAAGTTTGCTTGTATAATATACCTTTCAAGTGAACTATTATCATTTAAAATGTTTATATTCTTAAGCTGGAAATGGATTAATTACATGTATTTTACTGGGTTTTTTAAACAAATGTATTGTAACACACACAACATGTTAAATGAATTCAAATTAAAGTTTAATGAATTACCTTTAAATATGTTAGAAAATGTCATTAATCAAGTTTCATTCTTTTCTGTAATTATTAGGATATAAAAGTTCACATAACTATTTATTTTCCAGCACAGCCAATGAATGCTCGGCCAAATGTGTTTGTGAACATCTTGCAACCACTGACAGAACACTCACACAAGATTGACCTGCAGTTAGAAATGCATTACCGTTCCAGCAAGGACTCAACACAGTTTACCATCTTACTGAACAACATGAAACTTATGTGCATCTTTGACTGGCTTTTCAGTGTTCAGGAGTTTCTACTCACTGATGCAGAGAATCCATTTGAAACTGATAAACAAAGTATACAAATGTCATCTTAAATTCCTTTTATCACAGAGGTTTTCTTATAGAAGCTACAAGAAGTTTCACATAATTTAAATGTAAATGGATGGGATAACTGATAATTAATTTTAAAATGACATTTGTTTTTCTTGTATATTGCTGTGTATTCCTGGTACAAGTCATATGAAAAATGTTAATGTTATAAATAATATATTTTTTTATGTTTGTTTGTGTTGGACATACCATTTTCTGTGTTAAAATCTTACTGTTTGTTTCTGTTTAGCTGAGAAAACTCAAGTGCAGGAGTCAAGAGCTAGACAGACTAGTTCTCCTTCTTTAGGCAGATCACAGAATGCTCTAAATGTCACCAGAGGCATTGTTACCAAGCGAGGACCATTTGTAGAACAGGTTTTATGTCTTATTTTTCTTTTTAATAAACATTTTTAGTTACTGAATATACTTTTGTGTGATGTTTTATTTTTTATTTTTTTTTAAATTATATGTTTATGTAGGTATGTGTTTTTATGATTATTATTAAGATTATTAAAAATAGTTCTTCTCTCCAGGTGAACGTTCCATTTGAACTGCGTGTAAACATTAATGATACCCAGTTTGTGGTGGTTGAAGATGCAGCTTCACTGGACACTAGTGCTGTTATTCTAAAGGTTTATTTTTAATAATATAATATGGTTTTTTACTCAGGAAACTGTAATACTGTTCTTGGCAGATGTAATATATTTTATGAAATATATGCTAAATGTTTGCTCATATAAACATTTACAAATAATTTTGACATATTTAGTTTAAATCTCACAATTACAGTAACTTTTATTGATCATAAATTGTAAAATAGTTTTTAATCAAAAGTAAATTTAATTTTAATGTTTTGTCAAAAGTACGTATTTGACATTCAAAAGATAGTCTGCCTATATTAAACAAAATACTTTTAATATATAAATTAAATTTAAATATTTTCTGAGTATTTTTTTTAACACATAGCCAAACGTGTTTCAGATTCAGTTTAAATTTTATTTATATTTGAACATTTGAGGCTGTAACATAATAAACAAATAATAAAATAAATTTAATGTTCATTTTAGACAACTGCTGTGCTGATGTACCAGCCCCAGGCTACAGACAAGGTGATGCGATGCAGTCTGCAGCGCATTGAAGTGTTCTCGTGTTGTCTGATGTCGGAAGATGACACTGCTCTGTCTATCATTGACCCACTGTCTATCAGCATAGAGCTCAATGCAAACCCAGCACCTGGCTTGAGACCAACACGAAGTAGTGGTCTTCTAGAAGCTGCAGAGGCTGCCGAGAAAAAATTACTGCTTGAGGTACATTTGTTAATAATTTATTGTTAATAATTTCATGTCATTTGTCTTTTGCTTTAGATATATTTATTATTTAGTGTTGTGCATGATAGCAGAATGAACTGTTCATATAATTATGATTTTCATAGTAGCTGTAACTGTGTTTTCAGTTTTAAAACTTTACTTTAATGACTTATTGTAGTAAATAAAAGAAAACATATCTGAGTCAATCCATGAATATATATATATATATATATGTATATATGTATATTAATTCTTTAAATAACATACCAAAAACTCCCATAGATAACATTTGCACAAAACGTAATTAATAAATTCCTGAGGTACTGACATATAACCTTTATATATACTAATGTATTTTAAATTTTGAATGAGTTTTAATTCCTATTCTATGCTTGAAAAAAGAAAAGAAAAAAAAGGTATAAATGTAATGTTTTATATACAAATTAATTATATTATATTATTTTATTGTCTGAATATGAATCAACTTTTCTTTCACTGTCAGTGTAGTGTCAGAGGCCATGATAAAGAGGTTCACTTTGTGTAATGTAGATATGACTGACATGTATACAAATATATCATAGTGTAGCTGTAGCCAGTGTCTTTCAGCTGATAACTTACAACAGTTAATGTGAAATTGTTAAACATTATTTCATTAATTCATAATAATGTCTGTCTTAAGACTAATTAAATCAGATTCACTTTAAATATATGACTTTTATGTCACAAAAATAACTGATCAGTATGACTATGAGCTTATGTTAAAGACAAACCAAATTGAAAATATTTTTTTTGTAAAGCCTGTGGTGTTTGGGGCTTTCACAGGTGCTTCTGGCTTTATCAGTTTACATAACTTTAAATACTTGAAAATAATGTACAAATTTAATATTCTGCATATTTAAAAGCAGTTCAAGGATAAGAAGAAATCTTTGTGTAGTGAAAACAATACTTTCCATAAGAATATTAGTTTTCTTACATGCTAGTAATTTAAAAAGTTTCTTGGTATTCACAGTGAAACAGATTGTAAGTTGTTAACAACAACAACAATACCAACACCAACAACAATGATGCTATTTTTAAATGATGGAATTTTATATTTTACAAATAGATTTATGAAGTACATAGTAATGATATTTTCATGGATACTGTTTTTTTTGTCATGTAACGATAGCAAGATTTGTTTTCCCTTGTTCAGGATAATTCGAAAAAGAATACAGATGAAATTATTAACAACGTACTGCCATGTTATTGTAAGGTAAACAGTAAAAAAAAAAATCATCCATTATATATTTTTTTTTTACTTTTGATATGGTATAACCTCTCATGTATTGTACTTTCTCTCATTCTTACCTGTTTGTGTTATCCTGCTTAATTACATCAGCGTTTTTTGTTGTTGATGTTTTGGGGTTGTTTTGAATGCTTTTTGTTTTTTGTAAAGTGAAAGTTGGCATGCATTGTTTTTCACACTGAATTGCACCTGTTTTCATATCTTTATTCGTTCAAAAGCTCACTTATGATATGCTTCTGTTTATTCAATAGGTAAATGTTTCAGAATCTGCAGATAATTTAGATAAATTTGTAGATACTGTTGGTTTTGGAGGTATTTTGGGGGGATGTGCATGTTATTTATTTATTTATTTGTATTCATAGATTCATTTCAGATGTTGGTTTAATAAAGTTTTAACAGACATATTTGAAAAATAATACTAAATCTACTTTACATTTTTGGTTCCTATTGTCTGGATCTTGAAGGATAGTTGTTCCCTTTCAATATATTAATCCTTTGACTTTATATACATATAAATATTCAGTTTGCTGTCAGAAAATTGTCTTTTAAAATGACAATCACTGCTTAATATTATATATATATATTGCCAAAGAATTATCTTTATTAATCAGTACTCATTATTATTATTATCATTATTATTATTATTAATATTATTATCATTATTATTATTATTATTTAATTAATTTTTTTTTTTTTTTTGTTGTTGTTTTTGAGTGGATATAAACTTTGCTTCTATACATTCAGTTAAATTATAAATAATAGAAATTGAGAACTATTTCTAGACAGGATATACCTTTTAAATTCAGCTTTAACATGATTAACATTGTTTTAGTGAAAAAGTTTCAAGATAACAGAATAAAACACTAAAACTGGCTGTACTGAACCTAGTTTTAACAGTGTTATGTCTTACAGCTAATTAATTACATTAATAATGATACAAAAACAAAATTTGTTATTATGCTTATTATTATTATTATCATTGGTATAGTGTGTTTATCTTTCTTCCATGCTTTGCTAAGTAAGATAAAACCTGCCAAAATCCAGTTTTTTTTTTAATTCATCTATATTTACACATAAATAAGGACTCTAGAATGTTTAATAGTAGCTTATATAAATTATTTATTTATTTATTTATTTATTTATTTATTATTAATTAATTTTAGTAACTACAAATTTAATCTACTTTGTTATGTGTTTTGAATTTTTACTAACACAATAATATAAGCTTTGATTTCAGAAACTGAGAAATTATTTTGAGATAAAACATTTTATATTTTGTGTAATTAATTTTCTAAAGTTTCATACTATTCAGAAAGAATACAAATGAATAATTCCAGCTTAATTTATTAAACCACTAGCTTAAATAAAAAAAATAAAGAAAATACTATCAGTTTGAATACTTTAAAAATATTCAGCAGTCTTCTTGTGGTTTATGTGTATTATTTTTTTATTTTATATATTTCAGGTCAGTTTTGGAACTCTGACTTTGCGACTCTCGTACCATGACATGATGTTATTTCTCGCCATTCTAAACTCACTACCCAAGCAGGCTTTGAAAGCTCAACAGAGACATAGCCAGTTTCCTGGTATGGACACATCAGTACATCAAGGTATTTAAATTTATATCCATGCAAAACGTAAACCATAGCTACCTAATAGCTATATGATGCCATTAAATTACATTTTGAGTAACAGATTATTAAAACCAAATATTATTAACTCAGAATTGCAACTTTAAAAGACCTCAGATTAAATCATCAAAAACAAAACCTACTATACCCCAAAACAGAGCAAAAAAACCCAGCAAATAATACATTTTTAAAAGATTGAAAAGAAACAGCTTGGAATCATTGCATTATTATTATTACTATTATTACTATTAGTATCATTATAATTGCTATTAGTATTAACATTATTATTGTTGAACAGAAGTGAGTATCAAGGCTCTGATGGAGATTGGGTTTGGTAGAGAAGACTGTGCCAAGGCTTTATCTGTGTGTAGTGAAGATGTGGATGCTGCAGCTGTGTGGCTGACTGCTAACTGTACTGTTCATCCAGTCAGTGTGGTCAAACAGAGTTTCCAGATCACACATGCTGAGGTAAGTCAGAGAAAAACTTAACAGTTTTGTCCCTGGGTTACATTTGTACACCTCAGAATACTTTTTCTCAGGTTAACATATTTATGCATTAATATTGATTATTTGAAGATTTGTTTTTTAAGGTACTTAAATTTATTCTGATTTTAGTTATTTTGGGGTATATTTAAATTCTCAAGGGGTATTATTTAATTATGTATCTCATTTTACTTTTATTTATTTTTTGTAAATCCTGTAATCAAATAATAATTAAAATGAAAATATGAAAATCTTATTTTAAAATTTTTTAAATATCTTTTTATTTATTTTTATTTCAGCTAAAAGCTCATTGTATCTGTATATGTTTGATTGATGACTGTGGTGACTCTGATATTCCTTTAGCAGAGATTTCATTTACAGGTAGATGACATTTAATGCTTATTTCATTGATGTTATTAATGCATATTTTATATTAAATAAAGCTATATGTGAAATTAACCTGTACTGAAATATTATTTTTTTCTTCTTGCATAACAGCTTTAATTAACAGCAATTTCAAATACATGTTTAATGTACAATAGAGAACAGAATGAATAGAAACACATATAATATAAGAAATCCGAAAAGAAGTAGTATTCAGTTCAGTTAGATATTGCTGTTGTAATTCTGATGTTGACATTTAAGAAAACATAATCAGCATTACTTGAAGATTAGATAACAACAGTATCAATATTACTTGAATTTCCTAAACAACAAACAGCCAAACTTGATGCTGTAATTTAAAAATTCTAATGTTTGACTATTAACACAAACATTCCAAAAAGTTGTTTATAATATTGTCAGTAGAAGATCAACTGTATGTATTTAACTTGTTTTATATTATTAGGAGTACAGTTCCATCAGCAGTTTGTACCAAGAATGTCAGGCAAATTACAGAGTTACGTGACAGCAGAGTACTACAACCGCAACCTGTCTGGTTGGGAACCCTTCATCGAGACTTGGAGGTGAGTTTCATTTCTACAGTATCTTAGAAATTGGTTTTGATAATAGCATCTTAAAAAATGTTTTTTATTTTCTGTACATGCAATTTTAAAGCATTTTAACTGGTTCTGATTAATATTTAAATTTAATTTATAGTAAGATATTGATTGACTTATTTATTTGGAACTCCTTGATAAATTCAGGATTTGAAAACATTACACACTGTTACTGTGAACACTGAAGAAAACATTGTTTTATTTTGAAAAGGTAGACAGTCAGTAAACAAAAGCTAAGTGTACAATGAAATGTGTTTGAATTGTAATTATAGATTCACAAGTATGTGGAAACAGCATGACGAGAAGTCTCTGAATGTTCACGTTGAAACAGATCGTAAGTTGACAATAAACATGATATTAATTATGAGTTTTATAATTACAAGTATTATTTATTTATTTATTTATTGAAACTGATGTATAAAAGAAAAATGTTAATAATATTGCTTATTATACATACATGTAAATAATATTAGTTGTGTGACATAATGTTTTTATATTTTTATTTCCCTTTCCTTTTCTTTAATTAGAACACTTAAAAATTAAATCTTTTAATTTTTCACACAGCTAAAGAGGTGATAAATGTAAACCTAACCACTACATTAATAGAACAGTACAACCAAACAAAAGGTAGCTGGACAGCTGATTACTGGAAACATAAAGAGTCGAAAACCAAGCGAGCTGAGCTGGGCAGTTCTGGGTCAACAGAGTCGATAAGAATGCTGCGTCGCCGTCTCCCGTTCATTCCTTACATGATTGTCAACGAGACGGGCAGCAGTCTGTGGTTCCTCACAGCTACAACTACACCAACCAGGTAGCATCTGAAAACAGCATAACTGTTTTTTATATATTGTTTTACTGGTTTTTGATGACTGCTGTTTGCAAATTATAAAATATCATTATTGAAAGTTTTTTCTTCTGCTTTTCAGTTAGTTATTGAATTTATTACATTTCTGTAAATGGATTGATATCATGATGAATGCAGTGATAAAAACCCTGAATGTTTGTTTTTGTTTTATTGTTTTTATTAGTAGTAACAATGGCCACCTCTTCAGATAAAAAAAATAACACAGAAGCATAAATAATAAATTTAGGTCATTTATGAGCACAGCAAAAGGTTTAGTTTAAATCATATATTTTGGGATAATATGTTACAAGACATAAAGTAAAACAATAAAACTCTTGTATAAACTCTTTGTTTTACAGTGAACCTTCAGATAGCTCGGAATCAAAGACAACCTCACAGCAGTTGGACAGTGCTTACATCAAGGCATCTGACTGGAAGAAAGTGAAACCTGGAGAATGCAAACCTTTCTATTTTCACCAACGAGAGAAATATAGACATCAGGTACATTTTATTTTGTACAAATCTTGCACATTTTGAAGATATGTTACTGATTTCTAGGTTTGATCAGATTTCACCAAGAAACTATTTTTAATCATGTTATATAGATTATTATTTTGTAATTGTTTATGTATTAAAATAGTTTTTATAGTAGAGTTAAATAAATCTTTTGGCATTTGATTGCATTCTACAGAAGAATATTTAATGCAAGAAGATTTAGATGTTGTTGCATTTGAAATAGTTTCATCTAATTAAGTTGGTTTTGTTTCAGAAAACACATGAAATGCACATCAACCAGCTGGTTGTCACAGTTGATGGTTGGCAGAGACTGAGTGCTGTTTCAGTGGACAAAGTTGGAATTTATTTCAGACATGCTGAACCAGCTGTCAAGTCAACTATGACACACAAAGTATTTCTTATTCTAAAACTATTTATATATATATATATATTTTTTTTTAAATAATAAAAATGTATTCATAGTTTTATTTTATTTTACCTAAGCACCAAAGATAGCATTTCTATTTAGAATGAGAAAACAGATGGCTCATTTTAATGATGAGAAAAGATTTGAAACTGATTTTTGAAATACATTATTTTTATATTTAAAAAAAAATGAAAAAAATGATTTTTGGTCTAAATTTTTATTAAAGGTAGTACATTAAAATGTTGTCACAGATACAATTACCACATTAAACTTTAATTTGTATTGCTGCTTGAATCTATATTTATACTGTTTTGTAATAGTTTGTTTACCTTTTTTAAAATTTCTTTTTTTAATTAACCCCATTGTTGTTGCATTTATATACAAAACAGATTAGAAAATTTAATATTTTACTTCCTTTAGGATTTGTTAAACCCTGAAGTTAATCAAATATTATAATTGCATATTTATTTATAAGAGAATTTTAAGATATTTAATAATTAATTTAAAACTTCACAGTTGTTTGTGTGTGTGATAGCAGAGACAATCCTGAAAACTACCTATGTCCTGACTTGTTTCTGTCCGCACAGTAAATAATAGTCATCTGTTCCATCTGATTTAAACTCCTTTCAGATGTGTATATTATTTAATTATATAGTATATATTCATTTAAAAAAATGATTAAATGTAATAATGATCAACACACCAAGTTAATGCAATGACTGTTTTTAGGAGTAATTTCTTGCTTTGTTCTTTTTTTTTTTTTGGGAAGATGTATTTTGTTGTTTTTGTTTTGTGATGGAATAGTATAGTTTTGTTTCACTTTTATATGTATATATTTTATATTTTGATTGGTTTGTGTTGAATTTAGTAATAGTGCTTATGGTATTATATGCAGTTAAAATTTTCTTCTTTAATTCCTAGAACATACTGATATTGCTTGCAATTTTCAGTTGATATAGAAAGATGTAATCTGCATAATGTAATTCTGAAATCTGTTGTCAGATGGAGTAGACATTTGGAATGTGACCTTTTGCCCTGAAATTGTTGTTTTACTTGAATACACAGTGTTACTGCACCATACATTGTTGTGTTTTCTTAACAAAACTTGTTCAGTTGAAAACTGGTGAGGCATGAATAACAAGTTGTGTGAACATTTCTGCACAAATTTGGCATGAAGTTGTTGACTGTGTTTTTATCAAAAACTGTGATTCTTTATCTCACAGGGGTATGTTGAGCCCCTAGACCCTGCAAGGTGGACTTCTCGACAAATACAGTTGTCCAGTGAAAAATCAGATTTCCACTGTTTGCCTATCGAATTCCTTAGGCCATGCATTGGAGACGAAAATGCCATAAACAGACTTGAGGTACAAACATCTTATAAAAAGAGTGTTTGATATAAACAAGGAAATATTCTTAATAAAAAGCAAGGCACTGGAAACATTCCTCTGTAAACTGATTCCAGAGTGTGTTGTAATGACAGTACAACACTTAAAACATGTATATCTGAAGAAAAAATAGTTTTTTTTCCAAAAGATATTCTCTTTTCTAACAGTGACTCTAGATGTTTGTTTTTGTTAAATTATTTTAAAATTGTTTTATTTTTATTTGTTTTATTTTATTTTATTTTATTTTTTTTTGTTTTTGTTTATTATTGGTTTTTATACAAAATGTACTATCTTTTCACAGCTGCTGTTTATCAAATAGTTTTACATTTAAATATTATTTAAGATAAAATGGTTTATTTATTTATTTTTTTAGGATGTTCTTCATCCAGCTCGTGTTGTGTTTGATGTACAGCAGGAAGGAAATGCTCGCAAGCTCATCACAGTTCGGTCAGCCATGATGATAGTTAATCATCTAGACAGTCCATTGGAGATAAAACTCGAAGCAGCTGATGAATCAGGTATTCACTGTTAAATCTGTTGTCCGTGTAACACTAGTACAGTTTGAAATAATAATAATCAGAAATTTGAGAGAGGCTACTAAGTCACTGGAAAACCATAATTTTGCTCACTTGTTTAAAGATATCGTAAAGATTTTTTATGACTAAATTTACATGCTGCAATTATACTGACTGTTTATGGAATATCTAAATGAAATAAATATTTAGAATAATATTTATTTTACTAACATTCAGGCCAGTATCAGTGCATGACACTTCAGGAAGGCAAGCAGATGCCTGTTCCACTTCAACATGTGTATGACCGACTGTGGGTCCGGCCCAAAGACAGACCTGTCCACTTCTGTGACCAGCCTCTTCGCTGGCAGCATGTTGTAAAATCACGAGAGTATAACAATGGAATTAGAAAGTGTGAGTGTCTGTCTGGCGGTGAAGTGTACAGGTGTGTAAAAATTAACATCTCATTTAAAAATCTTTAAAACAATTGAGGTATAAACACATTAAGGTCTCATTATTTAAAAAAAAAAAAAAAAGATATAGAAGGATAGAAAAAAATTAAGTAACCAAAAATTAATATACTTTATATAATGAATGTTTAACTTAACAAATATGTTAATAATTGAGCAGTTTATAAAATTAACAATAAAAAGAACTGAACATGTCAATGAAACCACTCAATAAAATGCATTTTGAGGGATAGCAGGTTCAGTTTGAAAATTCCTCTGAGAAATCAAAATATTCCATTATTTTATATTGCATTTGAAATCTTATTTTTAAATAGCTTATTTATAGCCATTTCATAATGTAGTAAATAATAAAGCTAATAAAGTTTCTATATATCAGAAATGTATAACAGGCTATAGTTATTGTTGTTAATTATTTATTATTTTATAGAGGTTTTTTTTTTTTTTTTTTTTTTTTTTTTTGTTATCTTTTGGGGGTTTTGTATTCTTTTTCTAAAATGTCAAAACGAATGTAACATTGAATCTGTTTTACATTTACAGGTTTTGTGTATCAGTGTGCAGAGAGCAGTATCCTGAAGACACACCTGCAAGAAAGACTGACTTTCCACCTGGAGTTCAGAACATTTCTCACCCACCTCTGCCTGGCCACACCATCACCCTGCTACCACCTCTCACTATTTCAAACCTGCTGCCTGTGGAGATTCAGTATTACTTCAAGGGAACCAGTCTTGCAGGCAATCTGAAAGCAGGAAACCAAGCAGCGCTTCATGGAGTAAGTATGTGACATCAGTCTAACAAACACACTAAAGCAGTATGAATGCTTTGTAGTCCAGTTATTGTTGATAATTTTTCCAGTTAGATAGATGGTTTATGATTGATCACAGTTATGAGTATTGCTGGTATTTGAAATCTTCACAGTGTTGGACTGTTTAGCAGTCAGTGCCTGTGCCTGAGCTATCAGTGGCTCTCTTTTCTTTTTTAAAAAATGCCAATAAAAGGTTCTTAATTCATTCAGTAATTTAGTAGCTGTTAGTAATGGGCATAGTTTGCACATCATCCTTATTAAAAGCAGAATTGAAATTAATAAAATTACTGAAACCGTAATGTGATATTAAATCTATGCAATATATATTTAATTTGTTTATTATTAATACATTTTTATATTTTAATATTTTTATCAGTTTTGTGATAGTAAATCTTTATTTTTCTATAATTTTTATTTAGGCTGACCTGAATGATGATCTTTTCTTTGGAATCCATATGGAGAATTTTCCAATGTGCCGTGAACTAAGGATACCATCCAATACTTCCAACTACAAAGTAAGACTTCGACTGATGGACTCACACCCCAAGAACAGAGTGCTGGAGCTAATAGTGCGAATCAACATTAACAAAGGAGGATCTCTTCAGGTGCTGACCTTTTTATAGATATCATAATTTGAAGATAAGAAATATCAAACTAAATTTATGCTAAAAAAAACTGATACTGAAGCTACACCTTTATTTCGTATTCTTGTTCACATGTTATCTTATTTATGTTTCAATTTTGTGCCAGAATTATAACACTTAATTAAAAATAAGAGTATGTGATAAATGAGTGTCACATAGATTATGTTTATTGTTTTGTCTAGTTGAGTATCCTCTGTCCGTACTGGCTGGTGAACAAGGCAGGTGTTCCTCTCGTGTTTCGTCAAGATGGAGCCCCCACTGAGGCAGCTGGACAAGGGGAGGAGCACGAGATGGCTAGAAGTGTCACCCCACTGCTGTTCAGCTTCTCAGACAAAGAGTCTCCTTCCCTGTAAGTAATCACTTCTAGAAAACAGGCATTTTCTTGTTAGGTTTTTAACTATTACAATTTCAAACACCTGTTAGAAAAGGTAATAATACAGAGCTGGATACAAATTTCTGAAAAAATTGGATTGTATTAGTATGATTGGCATAACAATAGTTTATTAGTGGAAGCATGTTGTGTGTTACTGTTTTCTGAATAATGTTAATATGATACATAACTTTTATTTTATTATAAATTATAGCAGATTAATAAAAGGAATATTAAAAAAAAAAAAAAAATGTATATATATCATTATTTTTTGAAGTGTTAACTGTTAAATTCTATCTTCTTTTTTTTAAAGTTGTACCATGAGAGTTGGCAAGAAAGTTCATGGGTCAGAGTCTCTTCCTCAGTGGTAAGAAGATAACTGTTTTATTTGAATTTCTCTGTTTAATCATCTTATTTGTTATTTATTTATTATTTTCTATTTTTTTCATTTCTATTCTTTTTTTCTTTTTTTTCTTTTATTTGAAAGAGTAGTAATATTGTTAGTAATTAAGTTACTAATTTTATCAGAATTATTTATTATTAATATCTTCTCTTTTATATATTTTTTTTCAGTAATTTAATGTAGTAGCAGTGGCGCTAATAATCCAATTATTAAGGGACATGTGTGACAAAAAATGTTTATGTTATAGAATTGAAACTTAATGGGAATAATTCTCTTTTACTTTTATTTCTGGATTTTTTAATATTATAACACTGCATTGCAAAAAACTAGAAACATTTATCTCAAAAAACTAATTTTTTATATACGTTTTCTGAACAGTCCTGTCAAAAACTAAAAAAACTATTTTGTCATTTTTCACCTAGCATGTACCCCTTAATCTTAAAAGAGCTTGTTTTACCTATATAAGAGCTTGTTTTTATATAAAACATGTATCCTGATAAACCTGTTATGTTTTTGTCAAACATATCAAATAATAAAACAGTCATGTTTATTTTTCCTGCCACCAAAAATACAATTTAAATAGTTTGTCAGATACAATTTTGCATTGAAAGCTGTTTTAATACTTTTCAGGTGCAGTCGGTTTCCATTGGACCGTGGAATTGGAATGCGTCAGCTGAATGTCACCCCACGGGACAAGAACAGACCTGATTGGTTAGTAAACCTCCAGCATCAAGCACGACAGAAATTCTCATTAGCCATTCCGCACATAATTCAGTAAGTCCGTATGACCGGGCATGTCTGGCGCCAGGCATGCATGATTGGTTTCTTCTGTTTTTACAGGGCTTTTCTGCACTTCATAAAAATAGATAATATATAACTACTATCAAAAACATTGACCTTTTTTGTTAGATATAATCTTTTGAAATAAGTATATATTTTTAAACCATTTTGTAATACTTTTCTTATAAAAAAAACAGTAGATGTTTATTTTACAAGTCATTTGACAGTTTGTTTATATCTTTTATCTTTAAAACTTGTTATTATTATTTCAGTTTTTTTATAATTTTTTATAATAATTTTTTTTAAACATTCTGTAGAATAATTAAAAAAATATTTTTAATAGCCTTTTTATCAAAATTATTTATTTTGACTATCTGTTGTTTCTTTTTCGTCTTAACTGATTAACTATTTGAAGTGTGAATTGTTACATATTATCTGTTGATGGTGCAGATCTGCCTTTGTACAAAACTGAAAGCTAATCTACCAGACTGACTCTAGTCTTCTGGTATACTCAGTAGCTGTCCATCAGAATTTTGATTTCTTCCTTGGGGATTGCGGAACAACCAACAAGCTGCACAAATCAGCACCAGTAACACAGTCTGGTAACAGGTTTTTGCTTCAGTTTTTATTTTTTTGTTAAAATTTAAAGAAGATTAAACACCCATTTATGGAATATATTTTACTCTCATATTAAACATTATATATTTAATAAAGTACTAAAGGAGATGGTTTTTGTTTTAAATTGATGGTATTTAATGGGAAATTATTTATTTATTTTATTACCCTTTTTTTTTTAATTATTATTTATTATTTAAGTATAGGTATTTTCAGCTTGCAGCATGGGTCAGGCTACTTTATTTGTTATTCGTGTACTAAAAAAAGAAAATGCTACTTTAATATTGAGTAGTAAAAATGAGAATGAAATACATTACCTTTTTTAGTAAAAGAAAATTATTTAATTTTCATGTTGTTTTTTTTTGTTTCTTAGTTTCATTTTTCATTTTATTATTTTTGTATTTAATGTATACAGACACTCCTCAACATATGTAGATCCATACATGTATAGCAAGACCTCACTTTGTTTGATAATATTGTTACCTTTTTGTGACACACTAGTAATATATAGGGTATATTCTAACATTTGTATCTGAATTGAGTTTCACAAAATAATTCACCTACATAAGTCAGGAAATGTCTGTATTTTTTTAATTTTTATATTTTTAAATCTAATACCCACCATTATCCTTTGAAAACCCAGTTTGTATTCTCCAGTTTCAGTTTTAGACTCACATTTTCATTAATTATTAATCCTGTTTGTATTATATTTAGTTAGATCATTACTCACACACATACCAAGAAATAAATACATACAAATATGAGAATAGTGCATATGAATAATATTCAGCTGTTTGAATAGAATTACAGGGTTAGCTCATTTTCAGAATACACTTTTACCTATTTGTTCACAGAGTAATGATCCCAAAAATTACTTAACCATTTTCTTCTGAATAAAAATACTCCTTGTCAAATTTAGATGTAGTAAGCACATTAAATTTAAAAGCTGACACTAAGAATATACTTTACTTAAAGAGAGAATCAAATTAGATGTAATACGGTTTTATAAAAAGTTTTTAGCATTTCTACTTGTAGACAGCAAGAAATGAAATAATATTATTTGTTAGAATTCCTTCTTTTTGCTCAACAAATGTAATGTAAGCTGTAACACTTTTTAAATCAAAGGTTTTTAATTTGCTTCTGTGTTTTTTTCTGAATCCAGGGTCTATGTGATTGGCATTGAAGTCAGTCCAGGTCATGGGCGATACCGGGATACAACCATTGTGACCTTTGCCCCTAGATTCATCATAGACAACCAATCACATCACAAATTACTTATTGCTCAGAGACACAATACTTTAGAGCAGGTAAGGTTTATTTTTTTAGTATTATTAAAAATGTCACGTTTAAAAGTACTTTAGACACATTCTATTCCCTAATATTAACCTCACAATTTCCTTTTTAGATCCTATAGTCTGTATATATAATTATATATTAAAAAATAATTAAGCCTTATGAGAAACATATAAAAATGACAGTGAAAATCTGTTGCTTATAAACCCTATTTTGCAATAGTATTTTTATTTATTTATTTATTTATATCCTGATTATTTTCCTTATTACAGAAGTTCAGTAAATAAAATAATTTACTGTAGCATTTGATAGGATGGGGTTTTTAACATTTCTTTTTGTAGTGTATTTTTTTTATTATTCTGATGTTTGCTTGTTTTTAATAGCATTCATTTCATATTTGTTGACAATTTTAAATTTGTTTAAGCTTTGAGCATATATTATTTTATTTATTGTTTATTTTTCATGGATTTTTTTTTTGTTTCTATATTTTTTCCTCACCTAATCATTTTGTTGTTCATGTTTTATACTGTTCTGTTTTTTTTCATTTCAGTTTGATGCATTGTAAATTTTTTCATGCTTTTTTCTTAAAATTTTTCATTTATTTTTATTTATTTTATTTTTTTTAATTTTACGTACATTTTATATTTTATATAAAATAAAGCTTTAGGTTCCATTCATTTAATTAAAGATATAATACTATTACAATACAGGATTTAAAAAAAAAAAATTATTTTGGTGATTTTACAGGTTTTAAAAAACAGTTTTAGAATAAGTAACAGTTAAGTTTCTCCAGTATATATTTCAGACAGTCCCTGGTAGTTCTTTTTCTCTTTCTTCCCCCTTCACCATGTTTTTATTTTCCTTATAAATAAAAGCTTTATAAAAGACCCAGGTTTACCACATTTTGTACTGAATTTTGCAGGACTTTCGAGATATGGCAAAATCCACTAAGCATGCTGCAACTAGTAATATGTGGGTGAGTTGTGTGTGTCCGCTTTTCACTCCCCACATCATACAGTAAAAAACTAAATTATTAGCTTCTTAGCATTTAATTTAGAAATTTCTTGACTAAATGTAGGCGTTTGCAGAAATAGTGTAGTCCTGCAAAAAAAAAAAAAATTTAATTTTTAAAATTATATTAATGATTTTTTTTACTCTTTTGTGGGATGGGATGGGGCTATTGTTTTTAATTTTTAATTTTTTAATTTCTTCTCATTAGTTTTTTTTCCTGTATTTTTTTATAAATTATTTTGCCATTATTATTATTATTGTTATTACTGAGTTTTTAAATTTAATTTATTGTATTGCATTGCACTGTACAAAAGCTATTATTATTATTATTATTATTATTATTATAATTTATTATGCAGCTATAGCTTAATGGCTTCAGCTATCATGTGTATTTGCCTTGTGTTTTCCTGCTATGCTTGTAAAATACCTGTTTGTTTTTCTTTTTTTTTGCTCTTGGGTATGCTGGGTATTTTTTTAATTTTTATTTTTTTTATTTTATTAGTTATTGTTTTAATTTTGAACTATCATTATTGTTGTTTTTTATTTCTTATTAATTATTGTTATTATTATTAAAAAATGTTTTCTTATTTCTTCGTTGATGACAGGTTTCACTGATATTTCTTTGCTTTTCAAAATTATTGAACTTTTCTTAAAACCAGCTGAATGCTTGGTTTTAAAGAATCCGGTCAGAGAATTAATTCTGACTTCTGGATTCAAATTTCCTGTTACTTTTATGCCATGAGTGTTTTTAATATTTATTTTATTAATTAGAAAAGCAATCCATTTTTAGTTCTGAAATTAATGGACTATAATTATTTAATTTTGAAAAAATACAAAAAAAAACCCCAAGAATTTTCACATTTTTCCTTTTTGTTTCCTTAAGTTCCACTCTAACAAAGTGCACTGCACAATTATAAATCTGTACACAAACCATCCAGACAGTTCCTCCAAAAACCCAGCAAATACAAGAAATAAAAAACAATGTTTGTTACTATCATTATGATTTTTAAACATAAAATACATAATTAAATGAGAGAGATTGAACAATTCAAAAAATAATTTTTATTCATTAAATTCTTCTAGATTTCACTCTGATATCACCAGCAGTAACTATTTAACCACATAACAAGTGGAAAATCAACATCTTCATGTAAAATGAATTACTACATCCAAATAAAATAGTTAAAATTGAATTATACAAAACGTGGTAATTAATAAAATCATATTATCTAAAAATCTGTTGCATTGATTTTATTCATGATAATATGTAGTTTTAAACAGTTTATATATAAAATGTTATGAATTATTCTGTCTTTTTCTACAGAAATTTGCTGGAGTAGCAGAACATCTGATAGCTCTTCCTGACTGTAAAATAGCATTTCACTGGCCAAGAACAGACTTTGACCAGCTGCTGTGTGTTCAGATGGACAAACCTGGCTGTCACTGGTCAGGAGGCTTTTGTATCGACAAAGTCAGCTCCTTTCACATCAACATGAGGTATATAGCAGTGTAGTTTCCCTCATGTTTTAAACTGTATATTGCTATATAAAACTTCAAATAGCAAACAGAAATTTTTCTTTTAATCAAGCTTTTATCTCTCTTATTGTTTAAAGTTGTATTTAAATATTTAACCTAGAGCTTCATTATAGTTAGCGAACTGTTCCTAAATTTGAATGTTGCTCATCTTTATCATTTTATGTATAAATTTGTGAATATTATCTCTTGAATATTATATTTGAATAAGAAATCTGTTTTGTAATATTTCAGTCAGAATATGCTATAAATTTAACCCTTTGCCAATTTTTAATATTTTATTATAGTAACATGTCACAATAATCAGGTCATATGTTAAACATTTGTTCAGCTGGTTCTTTTCCATGTTTAACATTTTATATCATTTGTTGCATTTTATGTGTGTATGTGTGTACATATATATATTTAAAAAGAAAAATGTGTATGTTCAATATTTCAGAAACAATGACAGTGACTGCCTGTTGCTGAAAGTGGAAGTTCTTCTTCAGGGTCCAACATTTTTCATAATATTTGCTGATGGTGATGTGATGCCACCTCCGTTTAGACTGGACAATCATTCAGAGGCTAGTTGTTTTTATTTTTTATATTGTTCTCTAAAGTTTATGCAGTTGCAGTCCTTGAATATCATAGACATTTTTTATTTATTAATTTATTAAAAGACAAAACTTCATATAATTAAACATTTTTCTTCTTTTTTCTAGGTGCCAGTGTTGTTTTATCAAAAAGGAACAACCGAGGACTGCCTAAAAAAACAGCTGAAACCACATTCTTCTGGTATGTATATATATAAAAAAATTATTTCATTAAATAAATAGTCTAAGATTATCAAGAAATCTGGGTTATTTAGGAAAGCAACTTGTGGTTTTTCATATTATTATTACTGTTATTGTTGTTCTTAATTATTTTTTACTTTTAAAATGTATTTATTTTGTTATTTAATTTTTACTGAGAAGTGTTAGTTAAAAGACAGTTAAATTCCAGTATATATTTTTGGTATTTCACACAGTTCCTTATGCCTGGGATGAGCCCACCATGAGTCCTTACTTGACACTGAAGATTCTTGGAGGAACATCAGCTGACTACAATCTAAACAAACTGGAGGAAAGATCCCAGCTTTGTTATGAAAACTTCATTTACATTGCAGCTACTCATACTTTCAGCAGGTATTCATTTTTTATTTATTTTTTGTTGAATATATTTGATTGAGTTGGATTCTTGAAAAAAAACTACAGTTTAATGCTATTATGTTGCGAAAGGTGTCAGTTATTAACTGGGGTAAATTTAAGCCGTAATTCAACAGGTAACAGACTATTTATGAATGTTGTATTTAAGTACAGAATATGTAGATTTTTAACTAGTTTCAAAATAAAATACAATAGTGACATTTTTCTTTCTTTCTTTCTCTTGTTTCAGAGGTTATGCTGGTCCAAGCAGAGAATTAGTTTTGGATTGTGTTCATGACAATAACCTGGTTTTCAAAAGAAAAGTGAGTTTTCTAAATCACAAAGTATTGGTTTTAAAGATACATGAGTCCACTGTTAATGTTTTTTTTAAAAATAATAATTAATGCATGAATTAAAGTTACAGTATTTAAGATACTGAATTAAAAGTTACATTTTCAAACAACTTTGAAACTGCTTGTGAATAACAACAAAATACACAACTTGTCCTTTCTATTCCATTTTGTTTTCATATTTTCACATTTTCAGGAAACAGGAAAGAGGTCACAGATGTGGAGAATGACAAGTGATGGGATGCTGGAGCATGAGGGATCAATGCCTCCTCGTGACCCAAGGAACAGCAAATCATCATCAGCCCAAGGACTGGTACTAGACATAGCTGACATAGCACCCCAGCCTGGGCGATGTGTTCCTCTTAAACTGAGGAAGAGAGATGCCAGACGCAAGTCTACACAGACTTGGAAATTCACAGAAGTAGGTTCTAAAGATAAATCAAACAAATCATACTCATGTTGCTTTTAGAATGATTTCTTTAGTAATCACTTTCTCTTTGTCATCATCAGATTTTCAAAAATGTTTTCTTATTTGTCTCTATTGTTATTGCCTTTATTTACATACAAAAAAGTAGACAAACATTTCAAAGTAAAGCATGCATTTACAAAGGGATTGGTGCTTAAATGATGAGAAATATGAACTGTTCAGTTTTCAGAAACTTTCGCATGTGTTATAATAATCAACCTGACAGTAATTCTAGATATATATAGTTATTTACTAATGAATTATGTTTTAGGCTGGTACACTCACATGCAGTGCTGGTATGTTGTGTGTGCAGGCTGTTGGTGGAATAACAGGACTTCAAGAAGGTAAACATTATTTTAAACATGGGCAATTTTAATAATTTAATCTCTATTTCTTAGTTGATTTTGTTATGTTATAAGTACAGAAATACACACTTTACTTTATACACTGACTGTTCTTTTTTTTATCAGGACTTCATTTTTAATATATTTGTTATTTATTTTTTTAATTAAGATATTTCTGTCATGTTGCATTCTTTGGAACATCAAATACTTTTTGTGTCATGTATGTATATGTTAATTTGTTACTCTTGGAATAGTTTTTAAATTTTATGTCCTTATTTTTATTTTATTTTTTTTAATTAATTATTTATGACATGTAAGAACAAATGAAACGTCGCATTGTTATTATTTATATATATATATACAGGTGCCATTGTTGTTCTCGGTCCTCGGCCTGGTCTTCCACGTAACTTTGACGAGCAACCCGCACCTGAACATCGTGGTCACACACCACCGCACATGCAGATTTCACGACAGAAACTTCGGCCAGGTTCTGGCTGTCTGGCTGTCAGAGTGTTGATGGAAGGACCCATCAGAGTGTTGCAGATAACAGATATGCAGCATACTGTTAGTACATCATATATATGTATATGTACATGTATATGTGTGTGTGTGTAGTTATATAAATACTCTTTACAAAATTATCTCATTTGATGTTGTCTCAAGCTCATGATTGGCTAAATGGATGAAATTTAATATATGACTGGTTTAGATAACTTGGATAAAACTTTATACAAAAATAATAATAAAATATATCTTTATAAATATTTCAGATTTGTTTCAAATAGTTTTTATATTATTTCATAATTTTATGGTTCTTACAGTGTTGAGGAATATTTGCCATTAATAAGTATATTTAATTTTATTTTATTTTTTTGTATAAATATGTTTATGTTGTGTTTTTGTGTCTGACAGTCAGTATTATGTGTTAAACTTTTATCTAAATAGTGTCTTCATGCACTAATGACCCAAAGTTGTTTTAACATGTTAATTTAATAATTTCAGACGATAGTGAAAAGACAGGTGGAAGATATTGGAGACTGGGAAGTGTATGAACAAACTGGAACACCTCCAAGAGAACTCAAGTCTTCATCTGACATGTTCTCCAGAAACTTTGAGGTTTATGCAGTTATATCTTCAAGAGTTAAACTAATTCATTGAACTCCAGTTACAACCTAATCTAAAGAAATATTACTTTAATACCTTCAGAGTTATAAAAAATAAGTATTTTCCACTTTATCTAAAAAAATTCAGTATTGATTAAAATATTACTAGATCAAGTGGCAATTATGTAATAGGTGGTTAGACTCTGAGAGTAATTGGGAGAGTTCATTTCGAATAATAAGAGTGTATAGCATCAAGAAGAGCCTTTTTTCAGCTGGAAGTGTTTACACATTTGTGAAATAGATGAACTGGTATACATTTGGATAACTTAAAATAAGGGAATAGAGCTTGTTATGTCACCCTTCAAGGTGATTGTTCAAACAGTTCTGTTGCAGTATTGGCAACAGCTTTCTCAAAGTTAGTCTGTAAAATCAGTGGCTCCAGGTTGAAGTTGTTTCTTTCTGCTTCAGTCTTCGACAGTTGAAAGACTGATGCCTATAGAACTTTAGTCTTGTTTGGAAGGAGCATGTAGGACAGAAGGTACATTATGTCTTGGACTGCTACATGAATCGTAGACCTGTAGAAGTAAATGTAGGAATGAATTGCATAGATATTCCATGTCCTTGTTGATAGCAAAAATAATGGGTTTGTTTATCTCTCTCCACTGGTTGCATGCAGAAACTAATCTCCTGTCTGGATCCACGTACCCCCTAACAAGTTTCTGATCTTGCATATTGGAGCTTAGTGGTAGCTTTCAGCCATTTTCTGTAAGTGGAAGACTGCATTGTATCCAGAATGGGGATGTGGTGAAGGTTGGAAAGTTTGTCGTCAGAGATCTGATTGATAGATGTGATCTCTGTTCTTGCTTGACCCAGTAGACTGGCCTTGAGATGTGGAGATAATGAGTTGTTCTGACTGGCAGTTCTAATCTTCAGCAGTGTCTCATAGTGTTTTATATCACTTGAACTTGTATCCTCCATCGCATGCATGTCTGCCCCTTCATATATTAGCAATGTGTGTAACTCTAACTGGACATTAGCCCTTTTCATTATTGTCCAGGTACAGGCAGAACCTGGAGATAGTCATGTTGTGCTATGTTTGGAGAAGCATCTGAAACTTTAGGAAACAGAAGTAATAACTACATAATTTTACCTCCTAATGTTGTTACACTGGTTACTCTGTAGCCATTGTACTCTAGTCCATGCAGTTCTTTAATTAGATACATTGTAGATGAGAATTTACTCTATTGTCACCCATTGATGTAAGTCACTTTACATTACTGTTGCTCATTAATAATGTATGTCACAAAGTTGAAAATAATTAAATCTAACTTTGAAAACATTATTAGAATTTTGATAAATTTCCCTAATTTATGATCAATTGACAGAAAATAAATGTAATTGATAAATAAAACTGTCACAAATTGCTATAAACACAGAATGCAGAATTGTTTTCAAAGTACTAAACATTATTTTGAGACATCAGTAACAAATGTTTTTAAGCCAATATTAAAATATTTGGGATTTTTTGTCATTTATTCTTTCTTTCGTGTCATCTTATGTTGATGTTTTGTTTTTACTTAAGAAAGAATGTCAGTTCAAATCAAAAAATATATTTCTTCTATTTTTATATACTGAAAATACAGAACAGATTTAAATAGTGTTCTTAGGTATGTATTAATAAAAGTAAATGTAATACCAATAGTCGGGAGTCTTTTTTAACCTTCATTTGACAAATAATCATTTTAAGGCAGCTTGAACTGTATCTATATACTGAAATATCAGTAGTTTTAAGTAAAAACTGTATTTTTGTTTAGGTTGAGATTAGCTTGAAAGGAGGGATAGGGATATCAGTGGTGAACTCAGTACCAGAAGAACTTCTCTACATTACCCTCGGATCCATAGCCATGACTTTCTGTACTGAGGCTGATGTCATTTCTGTTGATGGACATGTTGGACTTCTTCAAGTACACCATTTAAAATAATAATAATAATAATAATAATAATAATAATAATAATAACAACAACAACAAACACAAAATGACTATTTACTGAGGTTCTCTTATTCTTCCTTTTTCTAAATGATATATTTTTGTTAAGTTAGACAGAAATGTTCAGGAACATTACTGTGTTGGCTTTTTGATTTACTTATTTACTTATTTATTTATTTATTTATTTATTGAATTTTTTTGTTTTAGTGTTTTATATATATTAATTTTCAGAAATTTATTTTATAAATTAGTGTAATGAAGCACATAGTTAGTTACATACATAATCTGATGTGTGAGTTTTCTACAGATTGATAATCAGATGTTTGGTGCACAGCGAGGAGTTCTGTTGTTTGTCACACCACAGACACGCAGCGACGTTGCTGACAACACCCCCGCGCTTCACATCACAGCTCAGAAAGTTTGCAGTGCAAAGTGGAATGCAGAAATATTCAAGGTCAGTTACAACTTCTACTATTATTATTTGATTTTATTTTTTTGTATTATTATTTTGTTGTCTTTCTTTCACTTTGCAATGTTATCAAACATTGCTAGCTTATTTACCATTTTAAAACAATGAGAACATATTTTCATTGCATTATTGCACTATATTTGTTCTGTTTCTAACAAAATATTAAAAACAGATTTTTAGAATTAATTTTAAAATAATTAGTGAAAAGTATTCTTGCAATATGTTTATTTATTTTAGATCTATAAGTTATTTATTTTTGTTTCGTTTTGTAATTTCACAACATACTAAGAGTTTAATATCACTAATACTGAATCTCTAGTAAGTAATATGGATCCTTTTCTTATAAATTCAGTAATTCATTTATTGTTTATAAATTAGATTTTGATAGATTCAGTTAGCTGTTAGGTTATTATTATTTATTATTATTTCAGCACTTGGTTGTGACAACAAAGAAGATGACGGTTCACTTGGAGGAGAAACTGCTATGGAAACTAATGCAGTTCACAGGATACAACAAACCTGAGGATGACATGAAGAAAATGGAAGAGAGCTGTGACACCCACAGGTTAGCAAATTATTATCCAGATAACATAATATTAAAATAGACACTTAATAATAATAATAATAAAAATTAAATTAAAAATAGATATTTTTTTTTATATGTGTATATAATGAATGTATGTAAATCTATATATAAAAGTTTTAATTTTTTATACATTTTTTTTTTTTAATCCTCAGAGCTTTATCAGCATCCTCGGTTTTGGCAAAGCGCTACTACTTTGGTACTCTGAAACTAAACACAAACAGGATAACTCTGAGCATGGTAACTGCCAGCAAGCTTCCTCCTGACCTCAAAGCTATCAAGCATGCCCAGTCCATGACCCTGATTGCCTTTGAAGATGCAAAAGTAGATTTAGGTAAGCTTGAAAGTCTTAACAAAATCTGAGTTTTATCAGATTGTTCTTATTTTATGAAATAGATATCTCTCAACAAATTTACATTTATTTAATTTATTGTAACAAAGAAAAGTAAAAGTTAAATAGCTGATCTGAAATGTTTGCAAAGAATTGAAGTAAGAAAATTACAGTTAATATACTAGACTATGTAATATTTTGATATATTTTCAGATCCATTTGTGCGTCTTCACCCTTTTGAATCAAGTGCCTTCCTTCTGAATGAGATTATGATTCATTACACTCAGGTACAAAAGCACTGATTTGTTTTTTCACATTATTTGACTTTGAAAATACAGAAAAGTTTGTTGTTTTCAGAAGTATAATGTGATATATATATATTTATATATTATGTTCTTGTTGTTTAATTAAATCTACCTTATGTTATAAATGTATTTAAGATTTAGTGATAATTAATTTCCTGACTTCAAGTTAAAATTAAAGAGTAAATTCCAGATATGATAATGATTTCCTAATTTTAGTTAGCATCATAAAACAGAAGACACTTTTCTAACTTTATAAATACTTTAATCTTAGGTTTAAATCAGTTTCCTATTTGAGAAACAAATCCACTTGCCCACTGAAAAAAATATTCCCAGGTAATTACTGAATTTGTTAATTATTATTTCTATATTTTAATTTTATTTTATGTAGGAACTCAAAAGTCAGGCAGCTAAAATCCTTGGTTCTGTGGACTTCCTTGGAAACCCTCTTGGTCTTTTCAACGATGTCACAGAAGGAATCTCTGGCCTCATTAAAGATGGAAATGTGGGTGGACTTCTGAAAAATGTTGCCCATGGTGTTTCTAATTCTGCAGCAAAGGTTTGTTGTGACACTGAATTACCTCTCTTTTCAGGGAATGATTTTTTTCATAATACCATTTAACTAGAAATTATTGTTATAATACTTTGTCTTAACTGAACAATTATTTTAATGTGATTTTGTAACAGTATAAATAAAATGATATAAAAGATTAATTGTTAAAATTCATGACTGGAAAATTACACTGTAAAACTATTGCATAGCTGTATTGTGTGTTATAATCTTATTAATGGGTAAATTGACATGAGTTAATGAATTGATCTGGTTTATACTGAATAAAAATTTGGTTAAAATTCTGATAGTAGTTGATAATTAACTGTTTGAAATTAATTACTTAAATTACATGCAGTACATATCAATAGAAGCAAAATAAAACACTTTGTCATATACACTATTATAATTAATTTTATATTTCTTTATTTCTTTTTTTATTTTTTTATGATTTTTTAAAAAATATTTTTAATTTTTTCTGAAATCAGTAAATTTTAAATAGTATTAAGAATGTTTTAATCTTAAATATTGTATTGCAGGTAGCAAGTTCTATATCTGATGGGGCAGGTACAATCTCCATGGATGACCAGTACAATCAGAAACGTGAACTGCTAAGACAACAGGGTGGTAACACATCTGGTCATCTTGTGGCAGGTGTCAAGGGTCTGGGATATGGAATATTTGGTGGACTTACAGGTGTTTTTACACAACCCCTCGAAGGAGCCAGAGAAGAAGGTGTAGAAGTAAGTATACACACTGAGAAAACATTTTATAAACCTTAGTGATAGATTTTTAAAAAAAAGTGTTTACATTAAATGTAATCAATAATTAAAGAAAAAAAATATAAAAAAATAAACTGGGTGTTATTAATATGTTTTTATTATATTATTATTTTAAATTTTTTTTTTTTTTTTTAACCAACATTTTTTTTAGTTTTAATTTTTCTGTTACAATATTTAATAACGCCATTTGATCAAATGATTTTTATTTATTACAGGGATTTTTTAAAGGAGTTGGTAAGGGAGTTATTGGAACTGTGACGAAACCTGTGTCAGGAGTGTTTGATTTGACGTCTGCTCTGGCAAATGCTGTCCGAGATTCCAGTCGCAGCTCATCAAGACAGAACCCACCTCGAATCCGTCCTCAGAGATGTTGCTATGGTCCTGGAGGGTTGCTCCCCCCATACTCAAAATCACAGGCAGAGGCTCAGCAGCTGCTGTTCTCAATCAACAACAATGATTACAGTGAATGGTAATAGTGTTACTCATATTTTATTAATATATTAATGATGTACAGCATAACTGAAAGGAAAGTACTGTTACGTACTGTTATTTTACAAATTAGCACTCACCACAGACTTTGATAGAACAGTTTTATTGAATTTAAATTTTTTTAATGTATTTTTATTTATTAATTTGTTTATTCAAGTAATGTTTTTGTTGGTTATATATATATTATTATATATATATATTTAAACATTTATTATTATTATTCATTTTTTATTTCATTTTATTTATTAAATATTTATTGTTTTTATTATCATAATTATTATTTTATTTATTTAGTTAGTTTGGTGTTTATTATTATTATTATTATTATTATTTTTTTTTTTAAATTAAATGAAATTCATTTCAAATAAAGATTAAAAATGTGATTTCTGTTTTCAGTGTAATTGCCAAGGACCAGCTGCGCTGGGGCAGTGCAGGAGAAAAGAAAAATCTCTGCATGCATGCTCTGATCACATCAAAACAGGTTTACTTCCTAGGCAGTCAAGACAACGACATTGTACTCAACATTCTCTATGAAGATCTTGTGTGCTGTCGTTCATTCAAAGATGTCAGAGGTACTGTTCAACAGTAATTCACATTTTGTAACATGAAAATAAACATTATAAAGAGAGAGAAAAATTTAAAATTAAATTAAAAGCTATGCAGAGATGCTAATGGAATGACTTGTTTTAATCATTAATACATGGTTCACATAGGTTTTGGAAACTTGACAGCAGTGGAATTGCATTTTTTGGTTATTGTCAAATATTGTATTTCATATGAATCAAAAGACATTCAGTCCCAGATAAAAATAAAAAATAAAAACACCAAAAAATCAGAAGGTACCTAAAAAATTAACAAAGAAATTATATTTCAATGTCAAAAATCCATACTTCAAATGTATTTTAAAGTTTTAAAAAATCAACCTTAAGCCACAAAAACCTTATTTCAAGAGATATCTTTATCTATTCAGCATAGAGTTCTCTTCATAAAGACCATGATAGAAGTAGATTTAACAGAATTATATACTAGTTTCCATTGATACTAATATATGAACATGAGATAGATCATTCCTGAGTAAGAGTTATTGTTCCTCAACAGATCATTTAGATAATCTGTTTAGTGTAATTGACCATTTTGTTTTTTCACAATTTCAATATCAGCTTTACGAGTGAAAATAGTTCAGCATACTTCCTGGAGGCTGATCAAAGAACTGAGCTGAGTTTTTGATGGATTGAAATGTAAGAAAAGGTTCCTTTTAATTGTGACACCATCCTGAAGCAGTGAATAAAGTCTGAACTGACTTTGAACATTGTCACAATTATTCACTTCAGGGATACTACATTTGTTTTGACAGTTTTTAATGGTTTCCCCCAACTTTCAAATTATGGCTTTGCACAGCAGCCTTACCCATATGCCCAACATCAAAATTTAGTCTGCTTTGCAAACAGTGAGTTGAATCATGTGAATCACTGAGTGAATAAAAATCACTGATTGCTCAATTTGCTGCTCACCTGTTTTGAATTTAATGATGAACAGTGTTCCTGATTTACATTGCCAGGTTTGGTAAACAGTTTTTGAAATCTTGTTTTTATGGTCTGGACAAGTTATGGATATAGAAGTTTTCATATTTGTTCAAACCATGTTTTAATTTAATACAACATTAACTGACTGTAATACATAGGTTTTCAAGCATGGTGTCTAAAAAAGACATGAAATGTATAAATGTAATAAATTCAGGTAAGGCATTCAAATCATATTTATATACAGACCTATCTCTCCAAATGTCTGTCTGAGCTGTTCTCCACCAAAATGTAAAAAAAATTAATGTGCTAATCAGAGCAAGCTGTTGTGAAGCATGTCTATGACAGGCACGCTTTCTGACAGGTCAGCGGGTGTGTCTGTTGCAGAAAATAGTTTTTGGGTAAGGATAGAGAGTGGGTTCTTGTTATGATTGTAGGTTTCCACCAGAGGAAATTCTGAGTTAATATATATACATTTTATGTTTGTGACAACAACATGAATGTCTTACTCAGTTACTGTCTCATTTCACCCTAATATGTCAAGAGATGTTCCCCCATTTTTATGGCATAGCATAATAATATATAGGGTCCATGCTAGGCTAGAAACATAGGGAGAAGCCATTTCTCAATCTACTCACATTAGAGCTATATGAGACAGTAACATAATCAAGCCATTGTCACAAGCATAAAATCAACATGTGTAACTGATACTCTGTTTCTGATAAAACTGGGCTTTAACAAAATAATTTATGCAGATTCAAGCCCATAACAGTTTTATTGTTATGTTTCTTTACAATTACTTGAGTTTTGCTGTTGAGTATTTATGTTGGTTTGTTAGTAATCTTTACCATACATGTAATTGTGTACATCTCAGTGAATTTAATCTGTCTGCAAGTTTAGGTGAAGTGTGTTTATTGTCACTCTCTAATCAGAACAGTAAAACAATGCATTTTTGCAGCAATTCATACAGGTGGTCACATGATCTTCTATGTGACCAGCTAGTGATACAGCCATCTCTGTAGTGTTAATTAATGTATGGCACAAGAAGGAGATTTGTGTTCACTGTCACTGAAACATTTCAGTGAGTCTCAGAGAGAAACAAAAAAGACCAGTTCATTGCTTTTACTCCAATTTCTTTGTGATTGAAAGAAATGAAACTTGAAAAGCAAAATATGTTTATATGATCACTGGACAAAATGGATGCAAAATTCAGTATGTTCAACTTTGAAGTGGCATATTTAAAAAATAAAAAAGGAAAAATAGTTTAGTACAATAGGGCAAGTACTTTACTTATGTTGCCCCTTCAACATATATATATATATATATATATATATAAATCTTTCTTTTTTTTAATTTAATTAAATTATTTTTATTTTTATATATCTATATTAGTATATATATTTTTATAATTTTTAAAAATATTTTGTTTTATTCCTCCTGATTTAAAAAAAAAAAAAAAAAATTCTTTCACAATTAGTAATATAAATTATTTCTGTTTGTCAGAATCCAGTGTAGGATTAGCCCAGGAGACAATCTACTACATTGAGTTGACAACAAAAGCAGATGGAGCATCTACTCTAGACAGCCTGAAACATCCCAGAGTCAGATGTGAGAAGGCAGCCATTGCCCAGAAGGTAAGCAGAACTTGCTAGACAGTGACTGGAATACACATGTAAACAGCCATGTTAATGTTTTCAGTGATACATTAATATCCTCACCATTATGTTTACAATCATTTTGACTATGCTTATGTCCATATCTTCTCATATTTTAGTTGATTATTTTATACATTTGTTATTTGTTTTTAATACTTCATGCTGTATGAGAAACTACAGAATTGGTAGCCGTAAATAAGCTTGATATTATATACAGTAACATTCAGTTTCTTGTTATTAATATATTATTATTACTATACCATATTTATATAGTATACTAAGAATTTTCAAAGATGCTTTACTGTATATAAAACAAAAATAACACATTTAAAATAATGATACAGAAGTAAAATGGTTTTTTGTTTTTTTTGCAGGTTGTTCAAGAGATAAATTATGCGAAAAACATGTATGATGAGAAAATCCAGACCCTTCAACCATTACTGACAACAGATGAGCTTGATATGTAATACAATGTATACCACATAACACACAGGCATTTTTAGTTGTGTTATTAGACATTTTTTTTTTTTTAAAACAGTGGACAAAGAACATATGCTTGGTTCTGATGCTGAATATTCAAAGATGATTTTATTTGTTAAGAAACTTTATTAATGACATTTTGGATAATGTAGTTTTTATAATGGTGCTGAATTTATACTTCATATTGGAGTACAAAAATGAAGTCAAGTTTTGGTTGAATGTATTTTTGCTCTGTGACAAGATGCTTAACTGAAAATGTTTGAAATATGAAATGGATTGGATTCTAGACGACAGATACAACATATTCAGACATTTTATTTACTAGATATATTTAATTATTTATGATAACAAACACAAGTTTCAGTGTGTCAGTTTATTTACACCATGACCACATGTGACAAACATTTAAAAAAAAAATACATGACATTTATACCAGGTATGGCTTGAAAGCCATAAAAAATACAATTTTTAAAAGAAAAAGTAATGAAAGAAAACTGACTCGCTGTCTTGGTAGTTACAGTTTTAATCTTAGATATTTTTATTTTATTTTTTATAAGCAATGCTATTTTTTATATTGTGTGTTTATTTTGGCCTTCTGTTTCTAATAACAAATTATCAGTATGTGATTAAGAGATAAAACTTTAAATTAAAAATAAATATTTTCTGCTCTATAAAAGAATCAAATCAGATTCATGCCATAAGATGAAAAGAAGCAGCAAACAGGGTTGAGATTGTATATAATATAATATAACTGATTTAAAAGTATAAAACAGTGAAGTTAATTTTTGATTTTTATTTAGAACCTGGTAACATCACAAAAATGCTGATGTTTATATTAAAAATAAATGCTTTAAATATTTTATGTTTAATAAACCTTTTAAAATATTTATATATAACGCAAACAGGGAACTAGCTGTATGTAGTTGTTATATAACATCAAAATAAATATTTGTTTTGTGTTTAGTAACAGATCTCAAAAACACCATACCTTTACATTTAAAAAAAAAAAAAAAACATTTTAGTACTGTATATTGAACTTTTAACTATTATTTTTTTCATATATAATTTTCAGTATCTGTGATAGATTTATTAAAAGAGAAATAATGACTTGAAATTGTAATTTATTTTTTCTATTTTAAGACAAATACAAATTTTCATTTAAGACTTGTTTAAATCATAATATTAATTAAATATTCTGTAAACTATTTTTAACCCTTAGAATCGGACTGACCTCTATAGCAGCCAAACACAGTATAGCAGTATGCTGTATATTTCACTCAAATCAGAACCAAGGTTGAGCTGTTTGCCATTGTGTGTGTCGGGTACTAGGGTTAACATTGTTGAAATAGGAATATGATGTATTGAAATGAAGGTTTAAAGAGACAAGCGGTGAAAATAAAATAACATAATATTTTTTTATGTTACAGAATTCAAACTTGATGGAAATAATCCCTTTTTATTACCATAAAAAAACTAGTTCTTGTTTATTTTTTTGTGAAAAATGCTTTCTTTTATCTGGGACTTTTTTTTTCTTTTCTATTTTTGTGGATATTATAGTACCCCATTTCATCTCCAGCTGAAGCTTGTGTTTCTGTATCTGTATCTGCATCTGCATCAGCATCTCTATCTATATATATATATATCTCAAACTGCTGAAGTTCATCATAGACATGTTTCTACACAATAACAGAAAGAAACTCATCTTTGTTTATGTATTTCAAAAGAAATATAAAGACAAATATAATAAAGTTTTTCATTTGTATTTTGAAACAACAGAAAATTGTATAATGGTTATATAAAAAGAATAGTTAATTTTTCCAAGAATTGGTTTCTGTCATTTTGAAGTATTTGTTTCTAAATAAATATACATTTCAAATTTGGAACCTCTAGCACAATTTTCATGCAGCATCTTGCCCAGAATGTTAGGCTAGTATGAAAAACAATATGTGATTAAAAGAAAGAAACAAATGAAGTTTTATAAACTATATTACTACGTCTATAGGGGTGATGCTACACATTATTATAATAATAGTTGTGTATATGCAATTCCTTTTGCAAAAAAAACTAAAAGATGTGTCAGAAAAAGTAAATTTTTGATATATATATATATATATATGTTTTGTTTATTCAAATTTTGTATTTTTTTTGCCTACTGTGTCCCCTGAGGACTCAAGGGAAATATTCCTTAGTCATGAAACTTTATAAAATGTCAAATAATTTGACCCTTTTTTGTTAAAAAAACAACAAGATTATATCTATTTTACATTAAATGTATACTTATAAAAGTTTTTAGGAATTGATACCCAAAACAATGTATTATTCAAAATAACCAAGTGTACATGTGTGCATGTGTACTTGCTAGTGTTAGATGATTGGTGAGTTTTGGTAAATAAGTTGATTTATATTGCTCTATTATTTGTATGTAATGTTTTGCGTGTATGCTATTCAGGAAGAGCATTTTGGAGCAATTATTATTTTTTTTTTTTTACCCTTTTATATATTCTGTGAACAGCACAACATATCTATATATATATGACTGTAAGAACAGTGATAGCAGTGTTTAAAACAATGCCAAATGAAATGAATTCTCAGGAAATGTGTTGTCTGTAATGTGCTTGTTTACATTGTCTATTAGACTTTTCATTTTAAAATTCTCAGTTTAAGTAGATAACCTTTAAGGAATTTGTGTAAAGCTGTAAATACATGTATTACATCCATGCTGTTTTTTTAACTCTTGTGGAGTATTTGCTTAGGGGTAACCCTAAATATTTAATTTATTGAGATACACTGTTAAGAAAAGGCTTTAAATGTTAGTAAATATCATTAAATGAATTTTGTAAAATGTCTGTTTACTGTTCATTTACACATATTGTATATGCATAAATTATGCATAAAACTGTGGGACTTAAGTGTCTAAATGTTGTTTAAATGTAGGATTGTGCATATAAATTTTGAGATACATGTATGATTGAAAAAGCATGTTTGGGGATAAATATAGAATTGTTATGCTGATTTTGATCTGTGGTTTACTTTTCTGTAAAAATGTTTTCAGTTTAATGACCACAAAGGAAAACATTACTTTATAATCTAATCTGTGATTTTTGTAATTTCATTATATATTGAGATCCCACCTACATTTTGTTCATTGGTGTGTAAAGATAAATGTTTAGTTGGCATTTTATAATGTAGCTTATGGGGAAATTGGCTTCAAATGTATTATACTGTGCTTTGGACATTAAACAGTTTATAAAATGTAAAGAAAAAGTGTATTTACCGTAAATGTCTAGAATCAGTATGTTTGCTATTTCCATATTCAGTCAAAAATAAAATGTGTTTAATTATCTAATGAAATTTATTTATTTTAATATTAATTTCAGTTATTTACTGCTTTTGTTAAATTTGCTACATCCTGATGTAATTTTAATTTGACTTTAATTTATAATAGAAATATTTATAAACGGTGTATTCATTATTACTAGCATGTTAAGAAACCATTTGGTCTTTACAAGAGGGTTTTCTGGTTCTATTTATTTTTATCATTATTATATTATTTTTTAAATATTTGGTTTCTTTTTACCACAAAAACCAAATACAATTTTTGGAACATTGTTATTGATAATATTTCTAAGTCTGAAATTAAAGGAGAAATTATTACTGCAGTGAATAAAATAATTATGACTTTGTTGCTTTATTTCTGTTTCTGAAAGACTGATGTATAAATGATGAATGAAAAAACAACAAAAAACATAGATGAAAACAAAATTCACTTCTGAAGTTCGCAGGAATAATACAGATGTAAGACCTTTGTGGTATTGTCGTCTGATTAATATGTAATTAGCATTTGTCATAAATGATGATTACTGGGTACAATAAAGATTTAAGAAATATTTTGAGTAAGGTTGTCTTTAAATTTTGTGTATGAAGTCTCATTCACAGTACTCATTGTAGAAATGATCTTGCAAATAAATGTTAGAATGTATCAAGGTTTGGCATCCAGTAACTAGGGATGAAAAAGAAGAAAATTAATTTAAGATGTTACATCTTAACTTCAAAAATAATCAGGTAATTAATTGTTTATCTCCTGTTTTGTGTGTGGATGTGTATTTTTCTGTTCTTTCTCTGATCTCATTTTCAATTTTATAATATTTTTATTTATTTAATGCATTCTTTTTAATTATAAATTGCATCTTCATCCATCCTTCTCCAATTAAAACAACAATGAAAGGCAGATGATATGACTGTGCATAACAAAAGTAAGTTAAAAATCAAGAATAGAAAATTTATGTGAACATAATAAAAGACCATTTGTGTTATTTTCAATAATTTAATCACAATATGTATGGTGTTCTAACAGGTTTTACATTCCAAGGTAATGTCTTGATAAAAAGAAAATCATGAAACACAAGATACATTAGTTAATGAAAAATACATGTAATTTTTATATCCAATGTTATAATATTCTGGATTTATACAAGTTACATTAATTTAGGCTTTGTTTTCATAAAACCTCTGTTTAAAAAAAAAAAAAAAAATCTTTAATAACATTCAACTTTAAAAATAAAAATATGGACAATATTCATATTTTAAAGAAATGGAAAGACTTCTTTTTTTAAATCTTGGGTTTTTTTGTTTTTGTTATTTTTTTTAATTTGGGGGTGTGTGGATTTTTTGTTTGTTTTTCTTTTTTGCCATGTAACTTTATCCATTCCAAAATAAATGCAGATAACTTGTCAGTTAATAATTAAATGGAACTGAAACAACTTAAGATTAATGCTGCAATATATGATTTTACATAGAGAAGAAATTAATATATTTTACATACCTCCATTAAATTAGTCTTGCCTAATAATAAAGTAGGACACAATAATACAGCAGATATACAAAGCTGGCTATTTTATTTGATGATGTCTTTTCAGTGTATGAAAATACTTAAATAAGCAAAAAGCACCAGCTTCCAAGCACTGTCAATCTTTTGCTTAAATTATCACAGGTACTTACTTACAAAAGAAGTATTACCATGGAATATAAAAAGTTAAATGCAAAGTAAAACCATAAAAAGGATAGTAAATTTTCTATATCAAAAGCTGGAAAAACATATCTGAATTATCAAACTTTTGTTTTACAGATACTGCTACAATAACACAATTGTTAGTTTTCAAAACAATATGAAATTACCAGTATGTTATAAAAACGACAAAGTTCTGTTCTTAAAACTGCAGCAGAATGCACATTTTTCAAGTATTTTCTGTCTTAATTTCTCCAGTTCAATAATGTTTTACAAAGCACAGTTCAGTACAAACTTTCACTGGAACATTTATTTATTTATTATTTTTTTTGAATAATACTGATGCAATTCAGAAATTTGTATTAAAATGCTTTAACAGATATTAAAGTTAAAAACTTTACTAATGGTTAAGAAGTATTATTGATGTAAAAGTAAAAACAAATTAAACAAAAGTAAAAATGAGTTGCTGTGTACATATTTCAAATGTGATTTGAGTGACAAAACATTAAGGTGCATGTCATGTAGCATTGACACATTGCAAGATAATGTGAGCAGTTTTTGATATCATCAAAAATATATGACCACACTGAAAATGTTATTTACCAGCTCTTTCTTGCATCATGCAGATGAGACAACTGTCACTAGATGTCGCCCTTGTTGATGATAGAAATACATATATATATATTCAGACCATAAATTCACCTTTGAATACCAGCTTGAAAACAAATTTATACAATTTCTTTATGCCAGAATTGCTAGCCACATTTAGTTTTTCACTTTAAAACTTCAACTGTATGTATGAAAACTGACAACATTTTAGTTTAAATATTTTTCAACCAAAATACTTATTTTATTTATTTATTTATTTATTTATTTATTTATTTATATTTTTAATTTAATTTAAATTTTTTTTAAATTTAATTTTTAGTCAATAAGGTAAAAAAAAAATATTTAAAAAAACCCTTGCAATAAATAAGTAAATAAATGTAAGAATTTAGTTCACTGGAGTCTGCAGTTAAATGAATTTTCATATAATACTTTAATAGTGTAATACTTGGGAATGGACAACAAGTTATTCAAATCTTTATTACATTATTTGTTGCAAACTTTTATCCTATTTTTGGTTTTAATAATGTAAGAAAACATTTTAATTTAAATTTTAGAAGATTTTTGGGATTTATTTTTGACAGACATATGCCAATGACTTTCAAATTTATCACAGCAAACTTCATACAGATATAACAAAAAACTTAACAAATGTCAAATATAAAACTGAAATTCCAAATCTTGTATTAAACTGACCAAAGTTTTCACACAGTAAAAAAATCTGTTACAACTATTTAAATCTTATACAGATATACTTTCCTGCATTTACAGTGGTATGAACAAATAGTGCAAATACTATTCTGTATATTTACAAGTGACTGTTTCATATTTTTATTTTCTTACACGTGATTGTCACATTTAATAATAATAACAGACTTTAGGAAGACAAATGGAGGCTAACATTTTCTTCTTTCTTTTAGTTTTTTCAAGAACAGAAATAAAAAATCTCAATGTGTAATCTGTCAGATTTATTTAGCATTTCTGTGCATTATCACCTCTACACATCTTTTCAAGAACTTTAAACTACTGTGTCACTATTTATTATTATGAAAGTTTTGTGTTAGTGATCAAAATAATAAAACAATCACTTAGAAGGATGCAAAATATATTTTATGTTTGTTCACCACCACAGCCATACTCTAAATGTACACAATATTCCTCATCTTTGATGTTTGAAACCTCCACTAACTCTCTCTCTCTCTCTCTCTCTCTCTCTCTCTCTCTCTCTCTCTCTCTCTCTCTCTCTCTCTCTCTCTCTCTCACACACACACACACACACACACACACACACACACACACACACACACACACAGTCATTTGGTAATATTGAGGCTATTATTAATATTTTCTTCATCACAGATACTAAATGTTAAAAGCTGAATCTATTATTTTTGGCACATATTACTCTATATAAAGTTTTTAATTTTTTTTATTTAAAACAATTCTTAATGTGGCTACCTTTGAATCATTTTGTAAAATAATGTTTATTATGTTGATAGTTATAAAACAAAAATGAGTAAAAGTGGATGTTGTACTAATGGAGATTACACAATATACTGTACAATTATTTCAGATTAAGAAAACCAAATAAACAGACCTTTTTCAGTTTTATTTCAAAGATAACAATCATGTAATTGATGTATATTTAGAAAAAAAATATTAAAGCCAATAATATAATAAAAAGTCTGTATGTTGCAGTTCAACACTTTCTTTTATCAAACTTCTTACAATACAGAATTAAATACTGCTATAAATGTTTTTGCTTATTAACATTTTGTTGAAAGAGAATCTTATAATGTATTTATTAAATATATATAATATTAAGTATCTTTAACAATATTTTTGCCAACATTTGCAATATCTGATACCCTCATATACTGGTACACAGACATACACATGGTGTAAATACTGTTATACCATTGGTTTAAAATTCATGCTACATTTTGGGAATCACAACCATTTTAACAACATGACTACTAAAATATGGTTTTACAAAATGAAATAAAACAAACAATTTTTACATTAAAATGAAAGATACACATGTACACAAACATATGTTTATCAAATGCTACAATTTCACAGTTATTTTTGTCAAATGCAATCACAAATAATTAGTTACATTTATTAACAAATATGGTAATTTACAAATGAAATGAGAATTCGGTCACATGAAAATCAGAACAAGGCAGAATAAATATTTGCACTTATATATTGACAATCATCATTCGGTATTATGTAATAAAAAATTATATTTAAAAACTCATGGTAAAAACAAAGAATAGCAATTTGTCTTCACAATCCAACGTTTAAAAAAAAAAAAAAAAAAAAAATCTTTCTTTTTAATTTTTTTTACATCTATATGGTTCTCGTGCAGTGATCTGAATGCTAAAATGAATGCTTTAAATAATACTGAAATATGTTACAAGATTTATGTTTGTGCAAGGTAATAAATGCAACCAGCACAGTATGTGTGCTTTAAAAAAATGTTAAGTTACATAATGTAAATGTATAAACAAAACATCTAAGAAATGAACCACTATGTAAGATTTTAAAACACTTTCCAAAATACCATTACTAAAACATCTCAGACAATAACATGACAATACTGTTAAAGTAAAAACATTTTCAAAAAAGAATCTCTATCAAAACTTTTAAATATATATATATATAATTTTATTATACAGTGATATAAAAGAAACAAAGACATTTTTCAAGACACCTATGAATTGGATAATCATTTTTAAAAATCTTGATATTCACAGATTTACTGATTATTTTAAAAGTGTGCAACTGACAAAGTTAAAACATTGATGAATATAATTATTTAAATTTCAGTGAATCTCAAGTCAGGCACTTCATGTTTATACAGCCTAAAAATAAAAAATAAAAATAAAAAATGTATAAACTGTATTTTATTTAATTTTAAAACCTGTAATTATATACTGTGCTTATTTTGTTTAAATACTCAAAAAATTAGATCTATGAACTGCACTTTATTATTAAAACACATATACACCGTATTGTGTTTAAACAATGAAAAGCACAAAATGTACTTCATATATTTTAACTTAAAAGAGAGATATATCCAAATTATTATTTTATATTATGTTAAAACATTGAAAAAAAAAATGTATGTAGCAATAAAATCTATCAACTTTCAAGTTTTTAGCATTAAAACACAAATAAATGTAAATTACACTGTTTAAACATTGAAAACTCACCAAATGTACTTGATATACTTAATGTTAAAACACACTTAAACTCAAATCACAAGTTTTGTTTGTATGGTTCAGCAAACACAACTGCACTTTATACTGACAATAAAAACACAAATCAAATCTCATGTTTACATAGTTTTAGAAGATGAAAAAAAAAAAAAAAGAACAAACTAAAAAACCCCCCATTGAAACTACACATCCTATGTTTAAAGTTAAAATGATAATTAATGCACATTGCACTTCAAGTTTATATAGTCATATCACTGCACTTATATGTATGTTTGTATGTATTTAAAACAGTGATATAATCTAAATATAATTCCAAAACATTATATAAAACTGTAATTGTTTAACAGAGGTAAAGCATTTTTATTTATTTTTAAAAACAACATTTAAATACTTCACTTATCTGTGGACAACATTTTTTTATAGCTTTTGACAGACATCTCACATTCAAATAAACCAACAGTATGTAAACAAAGCATATATTGATATACATAATTCAGCATAATGATATATAATAAATATTTGGTCTTAATATTTAATAAAACAGTAATGAACAAATCGTTATTACATATCATTAAACTGAACAATAAAAATACTTTATTAAAAAAGATTCAAGTTAAATTTTCAAATGTTTATCCTGGCAAAACGAGGACATGTATAATTTAAAGTAGTTCAAAATAAAAATTACAAAAGTGTTACTTTCTTTTTAATACATAAAGAAACAAAATATAAATACATATGTGAGTAACATTACTGAAATTAACTACCTTAATGCGATTCAATGTGAAGTGATTAAGGTCTATATATGAATAAAAGTTTATTCATAACAATGAAGGTATATCAAATTAAATGAAAGGTGAAATTATTTACACATGAAAACCTTTTTATACTGAAGGTTATTATATATTAATATTGGTTTTCTGGTGGCATTTTCAGATGATGAAAAATGAACAAGCCTTAAAATGTAAAACAGCAGAGTAAAAACATTAAAACACAACACTTTATATTAACAGAGATTTTCTTTAGAATACTGAAAAAAATAACAACAATATCATTATCATTATGACATGATTCGTCTAAAAACAAAAGTATAAACAATACAAGTATAATACAAGTTTATCCTAAATACTGAAATCAGTAAGCCTAAAAACAAGTTCTATCTTATTACATTCCAAAATCTAAAACATTTTGAAATCCAAGACATTTTTTATCCCAAGCATTTATGAAATATTCAACTTGAAGTGAAACCTGATTCTGTAATTTCAATCAGTATAAAAGTGACAGCCATCATTCAGTGAGTTAGTTTTGTAAAAACAAAACCTATAATAATACAAACATAACAGGAAATAAAACTGTAACTCCTTGTACAACCTGATTCAGAATGACAACTCATCAGTCAACACTGAAAATAATTATTATGGTGATTTGTCTAAAATCAAAAACTTAATACAAATAGATAGTTAAGTAAGTTTAACACAGACACTAACTATACAAATTAATTGTTTACAAAATTATAAACTTCACATAATACCAAATAATGGTATGCAGAATCTATTTAGAATGGCAGTTACTTAGAAAACATCATAGACTGCAGCCTGAAGTTAGGTTCCATTCAGACAACAAACAAGGAGATCATCGTAAGTTAAAAAACAAGTTTATATAAAATACTCAGTTGGCCGAGTGGGAAATCTTGGTCATCTCTCACTGGACTGTCGGTGTGCTAGAATTGCCCTCCACAGGCGACAGATAACTCCACCTCTAGAATATAAAAAAATAAAAATAAACCTTACCTGCAGTAAAAAAGTTAACATGCTGTAAATTATTACTATTTATTTTTTATCTTTTTTTCAAGTCATATTATCTAATTTGTATTTTGTATTTTTATTTATTTATTTATTTTGCCATTACCAGTGACCCCAGTTGAACTACAATGTTTTGGTGTGTTTTCTTTTTACTTTTTTTGGTCAATAATCCAAACTTGAATGGTCTACATTATTTGATGTCCATATTTATTTGTAGAAAAAGATGCCATTTATATTTTTTTTTTTTTTTTTTTTTTTTCTTAGTTATTTCTTTTTGTTAATAAACATTTTACAAACATTTATTTGAAACTAAAATTTACCTCAAGTTAAGTTTCTGTAAATCTTCTCTTGTTACCAACTCAAGTAAATCAGCTAAAGTATATTCCTCATTACAAATCTAAATAAAACTATTCCTCATTAAAAATTTAAATAAAATATTCCTCACTACAAATCTAAATAGTAAATATATTTCTCATTACAAATTGACATAATAAAACATTTCCTAATTACAAATCTAAATAATAAAACTATTCCTCATTAAAAATCTAAATAATAATGAATATTTCTCATTCGAAATCTAAGAAATAAACGTAAGTGTTCTTATAAATTGAAGTAATAAAAATGTTCTTCATTGCAAATCTAATTTAAAAATATTCTTTTTAAATAAAAAAAATATTTCTAATTATAAATTTAAATGATAAAAAATATTTGCTACTAGTTTAAACAATAAAAAAATACTGCTTAAGACAAATTTAAATAAAATAAATTAAACTAATTCTCAAGACAAATTTAAATAAAATAAATTAAACTAATTCTCAAGAAAAATTTAAATGTAAATATTCCTTTCAACAAATTTAAATTATAAATAAACTATTTGCTCATGAAATGTAAATAATAATTGTCATGAAAAAAAACAAAAAACAAATTAATATATTCCTATAACAAATGTAAAATAAAAATATTATCAATTATAAATTATTCTTAGTCTAAATTACAAACACAGATACTATTTCTTAGAACACTAAAAATATATATGTATAGTTTGTTTTATTGTTTTTGAGAGAAAAAAACAAGAAAACAAGAAAAAAACAAAACAAAGATATTCAAAATGCTAAGCTTAACCATTAAAACAATAAGTACAGTAACACTAAAATAAAAACTAACCCTGTTGATAGTTTCTGTGTCAAAATTCCTTGCTTGAAGCCAGGACGCTAACTCGGAGTCAGGAGTCACCTGAATTTGTGGAACACCTAAAAACAAAACATTTATATATTCATATTATACAAACAAAATCAAAAGAAAATTATAATTTAATCATTTAATATTAAAAATATTTAATTTTGTTACACTTCTTTGTTTTATTATTTTCATTTAGTTTGTAACAGTTATTTATTTATTTCATTTAATTCAATTTGATTATTTTTTTTAATTATTATTATTTGCAATGTGGCAAAGTTGTCAATTTTGTTTGATTTACAGTAATTTTCTCATTGGTTCAAAGTTACTCCAATATTTCATATAAAACTATTATGACAATCAAAATATATTAGTATACACAAAGATAATTTTAAATTTGCAGTTTGAAATATTCATATATTTGTTTCATTTTTGAAAAAAACCCATTACCTTACCTTTAGAGTCATTCATTGCTTTATTATATAACACATCTTGATTTGCTACAAGTAATCTGGAAAGAAATACATATTTTTAAATAAAAAAACATTAAGAAAGAGAAAATGAAAAAAAAATATCAAGCGAAAAAAGAGCTCAATTTATTAATGTATTAGAAAATACTTATGAAAGAATTTGTGACCAAAATATTACTATTATGTAACTACTGAAATTATTTTCAAAATTTTAATTGTTTTTTAATTAATTTATTTAATTATTTTTATTTATTTATTTATTTATTTATTTTTTTTTTTGGTTTGGTTTGGTTCTTAATAATTATTTTATTTTTATCTTTTTTGTTTCATTCCTTTTTAATTTTGTATTTATTTTAATTAAATTTTTGCCATTGTTTAAATTTAAATTTGTTCTGCATAAATATATGCTAATTTGTTATTTTAAACAGTTTTATATTTTTAATTTCTCATACTCAACTATTCAGCTACCTCTAAATTTATAAGCAGATGCACAAAGTAAAAATAACTGACAAACCTCAAATGACTGATCTGAAGTTTACGTTCCTCTATAGACTGACGTAAAACCTCTTGGTAGGATTTCTGTACCTCCAATAGCTGCCTGAGTAATCTGCAGTAGAAGAAAACATTTCATTTTATAATTAGTGAATGTGTTTATCAAATTAATTTGTCTTCTAATAGCTAATTATGATTTTAAGTAATAAATTTTGTTCTCAATTTTGTTGAAAATATTGTCACATAATAAACAAGATTAGAAAAAGAACCCCCCCCAAAAACCCAACAACAACAACAATTAATAATAATAATAACAATAATAATAATAAATAACAACAATAATAACCATGGAAAACTTATTATGATAAAAAGACAACAAATAAAAATAAAAATAAAATGTTTTAAACAATTTAATCAAATAAGAAATCTTGAAGACAAAAGTAACAAATGGAGCAAAAATGTTCTGTAACATGCTGTAAAAGTAAAATGTAAAACCTTACATTTGAGCTAGTCTGCTGTTTTTTTTTAAAAGAAATATTATAAATATCAAAAGTTATTTTTAACTTGCTGTTAAAATAAAAAGCTGAGAATTTAAACATTTTTATTACGTTTTAAAAATAAATAAATATTAAAAGTGAAAATAGCAAAACTAAGTAACAAGAAACATTATTTTTATCCCGCTGTTAAAATAAAATGTTGAACATTTAAACAGTATAATCTTAAGTCTGTATAGATGACATTTTATATTCATTCTGTGGTGTTTCAGAAGTAAGTAAATCACCTAAGATTGTCTTCCTCTACATGATCTAGCTCTTGCTGCAGTTCTCTGGTAGCTGTCTTTCTGTATGTAGCTGCTGGTTTTACTGAGTTTGCGGAAGACACTCCTGATGTCACAACTTCGTCATCTACTTGGTCACCGGCAATGTTTGCTCCCAACTCTGTTAGAAATTAGAAGAAAAAATACTTACAATATGATAATAATATTTTAGAAAAAAAAAAAAAAAACAAAAAAATAAATAAATAAATAAATAAATAATAATAGTTATATTCAGACTGTAAACTAATTTCAGAAAATGTGAACAAATTGCTTTTCTAATAATTAGGTGATTAGAAATGATTTTTTTATTCTTTAGTAAGTGCATTATTAACAATAGATGTTCAGCGACTGTACTACACACAGTAACATATACCTTCATGTGTTAACATTAAATATTACCTGGAGAGATGATGGTAATGGCAGCCTGTACAGCTCCACGTATTAGATTGTCTAATGCAAACATCCAGTGAGGCTGTATATTGTGTGTTTTCAAACACTTACTAACCTGTCAAACACAAACACAGTAGTTACAGGACATTCAGTTTGCTAGTTGAAGATATACAAAGAATATTAAATCTGTCCTAAACACTATCTTATAATCTGATAATTTGTTTAGAAGCTACATAAACCAAAATTTAGACCACAGTATGTCAGTACAGAAGTGAAAAATAATCATGGAACTAGAATAAAATTTAAAATAAAATCATCAGTTAAAATTAAGTCAAAAGATTAACAGAGATTAGTAAATTTTGTTAAAAGGTATTTCAAAACTAATTTTATTTGTGAAAACTTGAGGTAAATTATTATTTTATTTTGCACACATCTGGATGATAATTTTAATTTCAGTAACTGAATAAGGATAATTATCTATATAATTAACTCACAGCCTCTTGAAAGACATACAAAGCTAACTGTATCTCCATTAAAGCAGTGACATCAAACTGTACACCTTCACGCAATTGATCTGTAAATAATTAATTCAATATAGTCAATGTTTTCATTTACCTCTCAGAAAATAAAACACATCTTATCATTTCAATAAATCCATTACAAAACATAATAAATACCATTCAAAAACATTTTCATGAAAACATAATTAATATAATCAAATTTTATTTAGATTTTTGATAAATTTATTTACATAATTAGACAACTGATATTGTTTATTTATTCAATTTGTAATTTATACTTATTTTATTTTTACTTTTATTATTTTATTTTTATTATTATTTTTTTTTAAAACAAACATGAGGATATAGACACTGAAATTCTGTTAAATCAAATTTACCTAGGGCTTCATGTATAGTGTGGCTGTTGGGATCCAAAATATATCCTCTTAATCCTAAAAGTAGACAGTTAAGATGATCCTGAAAAAACAACAACAAAATCCCAAAACAACCATAAAATATTCTGTAAAACATTTATTCTAAACATTTTTTTTTTTTTTTACTTATTATTTATTTATTTATTTATTATTATTATTTTTTAAATCATTGTTTTAAAGTATACATATGGAACAATGAAAGAATGGTTTAAATACACTTTTATACTTCCATCTTACTGTTACATTTGTGTCTGGCAACCAAACACTGTTAATAAAACTGCATGACAATAAAATATCACAATAAACTAATGGCTGGATGGTTGGAAACTGTAAATACCTGATTAAACAGACAAAATGTTTATATTAAGACAGTATGGAACAGCTTAGAATGCTTATGATTTTATAAAATTTTAAACTGTTGTCTTGAAAAGTTTGATGCTGCAGCCAACAGAAATGACTGTACTTTTTTTTTTCAACTTACAGATGTCAGTTTAGGGTGGGATATTGTAGCATCTCTATGAAGAAGATCCCACCAGCTATCACATATCTAAAAAAACAAATAATAAGATCAAGAAAAACAACACACAAATAAACATTCATATTCACATACAGCATAGAAATGTGACTATTTATTAAATGAATCATTAGAACTGTAAAATATTAGTAATTACAGAATGCACATTAATATTTGGAGAGTGAAGAAGACTTAAAATGAAATCTTCATTATAAATGTTAGTTCTAAACAACTGTTAGTCTCACAATGAAATATAAAATGTAGGAATAATTAGCCATTTCTTCTTTTTAAAACAAAATTCATTTATTTATTTTAATAATTTGAAAAATGTCTTGAATAAACCCTTAAAAAACTTTTCTAAACAAGAGTTCATTATGATTCATTAATTGTTTTCAATCAAATGACAAATTAATATCATATCATAAAGTAAAGCAATTCAGTGAAATAAATTAACTTTGTCTGAATGCTATTAATTCTATTTGTTTCCTTTTTTTTATTTGGGGTTTTCTTAAATGTAAAACCTTTTTGAGAAAATATATGGCTTTGAAAAAAAAATAAAATAAATAAAATCATTGTTAAATGGTGAAAATGGATCCTCACAATCTGTTTGTCTTGAAGTAAAATGTGTACAAGCATGTTACGACGTTCGGAATCTTTTCTGAGCAGATAGAATCCTCCATCTCTAGACAGAGCACTACTCTGATCAGAATCAATGTCCGGAGACAACACAATGTTACCTGAGTTCAACAGTACTGAATCAGTGCTGAAAAGATTAAACAAACTGTTAGTATAATCTTAGTTGTTATTTTGTAATTAATTAACTTCTTAATGACATATAATTTGTAAATTAGTTTACACCAGAAGTTTATTTTCTTTTGATATTAAGCAACTGACAAAGATTATTTCGTCATCCATATTCCTATTACATTATCAGAATAGTCTGGTATGTTCTTATTACAAGGTAATATTAATATTCAGAATTGTAATTTTACACATCATGGAACATTTTAAATTCTAAAGTGAAGAAGATACCATTTACATCACTGTAATAATTGTATCTCAAACAACAAATTAAATAACTGAAGAATTCAAAATGGTACTTGATTTGTTTTTATTATAAAGCTAACATCTGTACTATGTTAATGAAATTATCCAGTGTAACAATCTATTCTAATTCTAATGTCTGAAAGCCTTGAATTAAAAAGCTAACATTTGTAACTTAATAATATTTTTATTATATAAATATGATATAAATGTATATAAATAATGGTAGAGATTTAAGTTGTACATCAATCATTCAATATAAAAGAAATGGTTAAACCTTGTATAATAATTGCAGTAATTTAAAGACAGAAATGAGGCATATTGATGTTGATAATATAAGAAAAGTAAGAGATATAACATGCTCTGTTTAATTGTTTGTAACTGACATACACTGGAAGAATAAGATATTTATTTCACTCTTTTTATTTTTCATTTATTAAATGCATTTAATATTTATTAATCTATTTGAAACTTGATATTATTATTTTAGTAGTTTGTAATTATAATTAATGCTTTATATTTATTAAGTGCAATATCTACGACAAATTATTTTATCATTTTAAAATTAACTGTCTATGAAAATTTAAACGGCTACTAATAATTACACATACATCGTGTACACACACATGCACATACACACACACACACACACACACACACACACATGCACACACACATATCATCTTAGGTACTAAGCTGGTGGATATATAAATTAAAGGTCATTGAAGCTTGCCTATTACATTATTATCTGTTAACTTGTCAATAATGATAAGTAACTATTTATAAAATTATAAAAAAAAACTAGATTAAATACCACAGGGGAAAGAAATTTTTGAAACTACAAATCTACAAGACTACCTAACTGTACCACGCCAGATTAATTTTACACACTAACCACATAAATGTTAATAATGGAAATCTGAGAAATACATGAAATGTATTCAGACTATAAACCTAGAGGAACTTTGGGTTCATGAGAATGATTCACAATAGAAGGGATTACAGAAGCGCCACAATTTCAAATACATAAAACCTTTATACATTTCTCCCCCTAACATTCTACAAAACCTATATTTAATGCAAATTTAAAATTTCAGTTTTGTATCTGGAAAAAGAAAACATGACATAGATTCAGTTTCTAATAACAAATATTGAAAATCATTTTATTGAAAAGAAATAATAATAATTTCCAGTGTTTTCAGTGGTAAATTATATAAAAAATACAAATATTTTATTTCTTATATTGGTTTGTTTTCAAATCATTTTTAGATTATATATATCCACAGCCAAACTTTGATAACTCAAACATAAGCAATGATGTCAACAAAACTGTCATACTGATTACTAACAACAAACTTCTAAGACTTGGAAATATCAGTCTCTCAAACTATCACGAAGTGAACAAAAACAACAACAAAAAACCCACATATTGCACTTCCAAAAATGTGCTAAGGAAAGTATGGATGTCTTGAATGGATTTGACAAATATTGCATCGATCACTAACAGATATTTCAAAATGACAAAAGCTGGATGGTTAAGAACTAAAGCAGTTTTCCCAATTTCAAGTGTTTGCTACATGACTACCAAAATCTGGAACTTCCTGAACATAACTATTTCATCATTCTGTTGAATTTCAAGTTATCAAAGTTGTATTTTATGTACATTTGAAAACAAACCAACAATTTGACTGCACATTAAGTGAAAACAATTTACCAATAAAACCCATCTTAATAATAATAATAATAACAATAACAATACTTAGTACGTCATCATACAAAATGTATATTCTGAAGTGACACTATGATTGCACAGCAGTCTGATCTATACCAAAAGTGAAAAAAAGATGAAAAAAAAAAGATGATTTAATGCAAAAAATAGAAGCCAAAGCAAAAAGAAAGTAGTGAACCATAACCAGTGAAGAGATAACAGAGATACATGGTTCCAGTGCTGCCTTGTTACCTGGGCGACAATCTTCCTGATGGTGAAAGATGGTTAGGAGAAAGGGAATGACGGCTGAAACAAACCAGGCACATGAGAATACTAATATATTTACTTACATGAAATCCTGGAAATTATCAGCATACAGCATTAACATGTCAGTTGTATTAAAGTTGAGATATGATAAAATACAGCCATGAAAACTTTATTTTAGTTTTATAATGTAGTGGAGAAATAAGAAATATGGTCAACACAATCATGAAAACTTTTTTATAATTTTAACTGAGAAAGTGATCAGTATAAAATATTAAAATAAATCTATCATGTCACCTGTATTACAATTGTAATCATAATTATATTAAATCACAATTTAATTGTCAACTCTATTTATTACTAAAAACTGTAATATATTAAAATTAATATCTCTGTAAATGTTGAATAATCACCTGCATGTCTCAATGCAATCAACAGTGAGATTAATATAGGACATCACCACATAATAATAATAATGTAAAGCACGTGATATGCTTTCAACATCAATGTATTACTATACCTGTAAGAAATTAACCATATCTTACAACAAAAATTAATTTAAAAAAAATTTCTTATAATTATTCCTTAGTATTAATGTTAGAAATAATTAACCAATACCACTGGGTTACAGCTGTATTTAAGAAACTATCAAAACCTAATATTTATGTATCATCTAATCTATAATTGTACTATGATAAGTCTCTACCAGTTAATGTTCATGTTATGTTACTTGTTAAATCCTGAAACTAAAAAAAACTAACGCTTTATACAATATATCCTACTGTCATTAATATGTGATATATATAAGATACTATAAACATCCATCACCGTAAAATTATATACATTTCCAGACCTTTAGAATATGACATGCATAATTAAACTTTCAGTATTGTCCCCTTAATAGATATTTATTTTTTACAGACTACATAATGCATAAGTTATAGAAGCTGTTTTTAATAAGTACGTGAAAATCAATGCCAAGACCTAAAACCAGTACACTTCTTTTGACACAGGACTAACAAATCTCATTTCAGAAAGAAAATAACAAAGTTACAGTTTTTAATCAGTTAGAAAACAGTATATATCTAAATAAATAAATAATTTTAAAAATATTCCAAATTCTACAATGCAAAAAACGGTTCATCTTCAAATTTAATTTCAAGTAACTTTTCTAGCTTATATAACTTTCCTTTTCTTTTTCTTTGTTGTTTTCTTCTTTTTTATTTGTTTATTTGTTGTATTTATTTATTTATTCATATTTATTTTTTATCTTTTATTGCAACTAGTAACACAAATCTGAGTTATAATCATCACTCTTCAAATAAAGACAAAATTCAAATGAATTATTCTGTTGATGTAATTTAAATGGGAGATATATTTGTTTTATATTTACTTCTATGATTATTATTATTATTATTATTATTATTATTTTTTTTTTTTTTTTTTGTGATCAAATTTAACAAAACAAACAAAAAAAAAATCTACATAAAAGAAAGAAAAGTAAAGTAATTATATAATTGAATAAAAGACTACTGAAATATCTGAAACAACAAGCTTATAGGCCAACAATACTTTGAAGCAAAATTTGTGTTGGTAAAATACAACAGAAAAGCAGATATAAAAATATTTAATCACAACTCTGAGACAGGCATTTCACTTTGTTTCTGGAGGCCATTGGTTATGTTTTTGTTTTTTTGTTGTTTTTTATTGGATTTTTTGTGTGGATTTTTTTTTTTTTTTTTTTCTGTAGTAAAAAATGGAAAAGGAAAGAAAAGATAAGACGAAAGTGAGGGAAGTATTTTCTAAAATGTCAAAAAAAAAAAAAAAATAAAAAAAAATAATAATAATAAAAATTTAAATTAAAGAAATGTTAAGTTAAATAATGCTTGAATTAAAATACTAATACCTAAATATCTACTTTAATGGTTTCTTTGTTATAACCAAGTTCCATTCTATAATTTTAATTAAAAAGCTTTTTTAGAAATTAAGAAGTATTATAAACCATGAAACATTTTATTTCCAAAAGGATACAAGAGTCTAAACAATATTGTTTTTTTAAATTTCTAAATGGAATTAAATAGTACAAAACTTGCTTGGACTTCATTTACAAAATGAGGTGACTAAAAGGTAAAGTATCAGATAAGTTTTCAAATACACTGTTTTGCAGGCTGCACAAGCTGTAGAAGTAATTGTTTTAAGAAAAACATGATAAAAATCAGTCATGTGAAACAACATACAAACTTATCAGTGCAAACACTGACAGACAAACACACATACACACATACTGAAAAACACTGTGAAAAAAAACAACTGTTTATGTTGTCAGCTTTTATGCATTTTGAGAAATTTCACACCAAGCAATCCAAAAACAGAAAAAAGCAATTGAACAGGTTTACTAAAAAAACAACCACACACTGTAATCTTATTTTTATAAACTTGTACTGTTAATAACATAAGTCAGTATATACAAATAAAAAGTGTGAAATTTAATAATAAAAATGACAATTCTTGAACATTAAAATTATTTATATTACCCCTGAGCATACTTCAATTTAACAAACATCTAAAACAATTCTTATGGTTAATTGTATTAATAAAATGAGTTATATGATCTTATGCGAACATCATCTAATGATTAATCATTCTGATGTCACTGGAAGAAGACAAACTTTCTCTGGTATGGAGGAAATTTTAACAATGAAGTAGACTGATAAACTTACAATGTGAATGTTTTCCTTCAAATAATGACAAGGGGAAACTAGTGGATACAAACCATGGGCTATGTATTACAATATACTTTTTAGTAAGTTATAAACATTCCAAAGAAGATTAAACTGGAATATTTTAACACTGAAAAACTAATCCAATGAGACTAACAAAATCCACAAAACCATTTAGACTCAAAGATAATTAAAAAGCAAATAGTGAAGATAAGTACAAAACTAAAAATAATGACAAGCCAACTAAAAATGAACTGCAAAAATTTGAAATAAATGATTAAATAAAAGAAACTATTGCTTAATGAAAGTTGAGAAGAAAAGAAGAAAAACAACTGTAAAGAAGGAAAAGTAGATCAAAGTTTGGCATAACAAATTATAAATATGTAGCACACACACATGAAAATAACAGGAGAATTTGAGGATTACACCAATGACTTTGAGAGGTGGCTGGTACAACATCTATCAGTGGTGACTGGTGGTCATGCTGGGAATGTTTTATACCTACCTATTTGACCTTCGTAAACCATCTGAATAGCATCGCTTTCGAAAAGAACTTCTGGAATTAAGTTGGAGCATGACTTAAAATCCTTTACATTTAAAGATCTCTTGAAAACACTGGCCATAACCTTAAATATGTATTTTCTTTGAGAAGTTAAGATACAAAACCATGTTTGGTTACTTTTTTTTTTTATCTACTTGTTATTTTATTTATTTGTTTTATGTTTAGACCTTGAAAGACCTTGTAATGTATAGAATTTATTTAAAGGTACATGTATAAGTTTAATATTAAAGACGTCATGTGTAAATATGAGTTCATCATTCAAACACAAATATTAAAAACAAATAATTTAACAAATTTTTAAAATTAATTTCTGGACAGTTTTAATAGACTCTGTCACATGAAAGACCATAAAAAATGAGGAGGTATTTATTTACGTATGCTGGTAAAATATGAAACAAGATATAACTGTTGAAAAAATAATTAAAAAAATATTTTTAAAAAATGTTCTTCTAAAATACATGAAAGAAAGAAAAATAATTTAAAAAAATGAAAGTAAGATAAAAACTCAAAACATGCTTGAAACATAAAAATTAACATATTTATTTATTTGTAAAACTATGAAAATAAATCCATGAAGTGAATATTAGTGTTAATTTAATCATTAGAAAAAAATGGCATCTCAAAAAAGTACATGCAATGCAAAAAACCTCATTCATGTGCAGCTAGATATATTATTTATGTATGTATATATATATATACTTCCACACTAAGTTATTTAATTGTAAAATCTAAACACTGACTCTGATCAATATACAGGCTGAGGATCTTTTATCTGAAATTCCTATATCCAAAACGTTTTCACACAGTTGAAACAGCTGTATCAAAGAGTTTTCAGATTGTTTTGCATATACAAACTTTATCTTAAGCACCATATACATGTAACAAGATGTATATAAAATATAAATGGAATTCATATTCAGACTTAAGATCTTATTTTCCAGCTTTCTTTTTTTTTCAAATAAAGAATTCTCAACCTGTACATGGAAATAATAATAATAAATAATAATAATAATAATAATAACAACACAATAATATAATTATGTATTATTATTATTATTATTTTCTTCTTCTTCTAAAAAGTAATAAAAACTGCTAAAGATTTGATTACATCTTTTGGGGCAACTTAAATTATGTTTTAAATTTTTTTTTACAAAATTACTTGTTCCAAATTTCAAGATCTATTTGCAAGAAACAACCTCATTCCTACTACCAGTTTACCCATAATATATTAAAGCCATTTATGTTTTAATAATACATAAAAAATATAGAAAGTAAAACATCAGTGCTTAGTAATGATTAGTTTATGTTAATAACTACAGTTGATGTACACAAGCATTTTAAACTGTTTTGAGTTTATCCTAGCTCATGCACTATTTACTGCTGTAATAAACAATAATACTCTAATATTTTTATTATTTTCTGTTAAATACTTGTCATTAGATTCTTAATTACAAAATAAATTAAAAAATACAGAAGCAATGACTTATAAAGAGAACAATTTCTGTTACTGCAATAATCAAACCGATTTCATTTGTACCAATGTAAATGCAGACTTCCAACATTACTATTCATCCTCCTCATACATCTTAATGTGATGTTGACTGTTTTTTATTACAGAACCAACTTTATGTTGTTTTATCCATTATTTCACAACATCAGCTAATAATCTCAAGTTGTAACAATCAATGTTAAAAATGTTGATGTGATTGTGGGAACATTGTACCTAATGTATTAGGGCACAATACATTTTCAGAAGATGAAATGAAATCCATACAAGACATAGAAAATTTACTAATGTTATCAAATTATCTTTTCAGAATTACTTTTAATAATTTAACCTTTACAAATAATAATAAAAAGATGTAAATTATATATGTATATTAATATATGCATGTGTGTATATATATATATATATTTTATATATACACATACATATATACATATATACACATATATATATACATATATATATATATATATATATATATACACACAACACACACACACACACATATATGTATATGTATATATAGACACTTACAAGTCACTTTACATATTCATCTGTAAAGATAATTTGATTTGAAACAAAACACAGGCAAAAACTCCATTGTGTGAAACATTAAGAAATATCTAAGTCAACAAAACAGAAATCAGAGATGAAATCCGTCACCAGACAAAGCTCTGTGCTGTAAAAGCAGCTAGCCAGAGTGAGAATGTTTACATGAAGTACCTACCGATGTGGGTCCGGGTCTAGAGTGGTCAGGTCAGTGTAACTAGCTGCATGCGACCTGCTGTAAACATAGCACTTACTACAGACATTTCGAAGCATGGGGTTCATTATATATGAGTTGATGGGATTTTAAATATTTGACAACACACAATATAAATTATACTGTAAACATACAGGCATCTTACTGACAACATCTATATTTATATTTTATACTGACAACACGAATTGGATTACTATGTAAAATATATTTACTTCATATATATATCTATATATATTTCAGTAGTATAACTGTCTAGAGTTTTAAAATACATTAGCTACCAAGAATTAATTTAACTGTGTAACACATTCAGTGTAAATCATATCAAACTACATTTATACTACTACTACAACTTATTCAAAATATTAGCGATATTTTTATTATAGGTTTTTAACTCTAATTAACCTGTTAAGAATTATTAAAATCATTCATTATTTATTATCTATTTATTTTTCACCTAACTAGGAACATCTAATCTGAAATAAAACCAACTTACACTAACATCACTGTACTGAGGAAACAACACTTGTGAAAAGTATGTACAACATACACTATACTATACACTGAACTGAACATGTTAGGAACACAGCATTTGATACTACCAGCCTATGTATCAAACTTCCTAACAGAAATAACTTTAAATTACTTAATTTGTCAATTAAACACAAAACAGATTTAGGATACAACATTTTAACTTACTCTTCTTCATCAACTGTATCCAGATCAAGAAGATTTTCTACACTGCCAGTTCCTTCCCTGCGTAACCTGAATGAACAAGAACAGAAAATAACTTATCTAATAAACTAATCAAACAAAAAATTAAAGTGCAATCCTCTGTATCAGTATATTTTAAGGTAAAGTCATTAAAAAAATGTTTTGTATAATGACATTAGATAAAACCTTCTTCCATTATTATTATTAATTATCTGCAATACATTTTCTGTATAGATACCCTTTAAATAGGTTGAAAGCATATACACTGTTTTTGATAAAACAATCACTGTTTCCAATGAAAAATATATTATAAATCAACATACTGATATATTTACTGTATTCACATCTTTAAAATGACCATGTTTGCTGAGGTATATGTTACAAAACAGTATCTTGAGATTATATAATAAAATAATATCTTGACATTATATAACATACAAGAAAAGGATAACTTTTTAGTATATTAAATTGAATAACCTAGAGATTCTTGGAATTCTCAACTTCAACTCTGCTACTGATTTGTCATAAGGCTCTGAAAAGAATGAAAACCAATATCAAAGATTTAATTTGTGAAACTCAAAATACTTATATAAATTTTTAAGTTACAAAACAAAATTCATTAATTATTCTGGTGGGAAGTCATAACTAATTGTTTTTCCCTTTATTTTATTTATAATTGTAAACGTACCTGATGTACTTCTGTCAATCAATCGATCACTCTCTATTAATTTCTTCTTTTTTCTTTTTGGCCCATATCTGAAAATGTAAACATACAGCAATAAACAAAGAACCAGATCAACAATATAATTATACAGTAGTCTGAAAAAGCCCAATCACAGTTTTGAGCTAGTAATAAATGATGTAACAGTAAAATTTCATACTCTGTAATAAATGGATGTTCCAGAAGTTCTCCGGCTGTAGCTCTGTTTTCAGGAGTTGGCTCAAAACACCTGAAATAAACAGTAAATAATACATTAAAATGTCTTCATAAACATAATTTAATCCTATACTGACCTCCTTAACCAACTGCAAGGGCTGTATTCAATTCTCTTTCAAAATATTTTCATGATATTACTACATGATATTTTTTTCATGTTTTGGTTATTTGTAATTTAAAGGATTTCTAGTCTTTTTACAAAAGTGAAATCCATTGATTTCTTTTTTAAAGTTTCTTTTAATACAATCAAAAAAAGTCAAGATAGCAAAGAAGTACAAGATTTCATCTTCTTTTTTTTTTCTTTTTTTTTATTAAAGATAATTTTCCTTCACTCAACAAAGTAAATTATTCAGAACATTTTTACTAGAGAAAACATATAACATCTATTTACTTTTAAAAATACATATTTATTTACCTAAGAAGAAATTCTTTGGCTTGTGCAGACAGTGTCTCAGGAATGTCAGGATGCATTTTATAAAAGCCAACTTTAAACATAGCAGCCTCAGGACTTCCCAGCTGAAAATATAAAACAGTATCCACCATTATTTTCTCTTTAACACTGAATGCAACAGAAAAAATCATCATAGTTTTCTGGTTGCTAGATAAAAACATATTTTTAAGTACACATACTTCGTTATTTTGAGACTGCAAACTGCACAGCCAATAATACTAGAATATGTTGACTGCATCTTAAAACCGAATATTAACTGTTTACTAAATAATTGTATTACTTTAAAGAATATTTTTGATTAATTTATCTGAAGCTCGTAACTTACCTCGATAAATGGAGGTTTTCCAGTGGCCATTTCTATCACAGTACAACCAAGAGACCAAATGTCTGCCTGTAAAAACAGTTTAAAATTAAATGTGAATTTCTTTTTTAGAAGTGTGCTTTATAAAAACAGATCACAGCTGCAAGAAAATAAATAATAAATGTTACTTACTGGTGGTCCATAGCCTCTGATTCCCTTATCAATGACTTCTGGAGCCATGTACTGGATTGTTCCTATAAAATAAATAATACTTAGAATATTTTCATTTCAAGCTAAATGTAGAAACTAATGTTTAAATAAAACATGTCAGTTTTGATGGACTCTTTTTTTCTTCTTTTTTTTTTTCATTAGGATATCTGAATATTTGTTTCCTTACAACAAATCAAGACTAAAAGTAAAACACATAAATAAAAGGCTTAGCAACAATGAATATAATTAAATAAAACAAAGCCATCTATTCAGATATTCTCTCTGCATTTGCTTACAGATTATTTCAGATAATACAACTGCATTATTATAAATTATGAAAACATACAAATTAAATTACTGTTATTTGTTTCTGTAATTTCAAGCAATCTAAAACATACAGTAATACAGTAAAGTCTTAAATGTTGATAATTCAAAATAAAGATAATTTAATCTTTAGTTTGAATGTTTACATGTAGGAAAATACCTGCAAATGTATTTGCACAAGGATTTATTCCTGACAGTCTCTTTGATGTGCCAAAATCTGAGATCTTTAAAACTCCACTGTATGTGTTCACCAAAACATTGTCTCCTTTAATATCTCGATGAACTATTTTGTTGTCATGCTTTAGAAAATAAATATTAAAAATTAATTATTTTTTTCTTTTTCCTTTTAGAAATAATATCAACAATATTAACAAATACATGATTTTATTTTGATTTTAGAAATAAAAACATTGAGATTACTTATCACTGACATCATCTTTCATTCATTAACTTATTCTGTGAATCACTGAAAAGACATCAAATAAGGTAGTAAATTATCATAAACAGTATGTTTAATTTGCTTATTTGAATGTACATGAACAAAAAGGAAAGGATAAAAAAATGCTGACAAAAACGAATAAGATTTAATTTATTTACCAGATATTTTAACCCTTCTAGTATCTGTTTGGTGTAGTACGTAATTGTCGACTCATTGTCCTTCAGTGGACCCCACTTTGATCTCAGCAACTGAGACAGACTTCCTGTTGGTAAATGAAATCACTTTTCAGATAGATATAAAAATTAGAATGGATGACGGGAACATGCAGCATAAATCAGTTTTGTATGCTTTTGTTAATGATTTGTTTGTTTGACTGAAATCAAATCTGACATGCAGTGTCACTGTTGTGTTATATTACTGTCATTTTTCAAATACTGTTAATTATTTCATATACCCTTTTATGAATAATCTGATTACAACAAATGAGGAAGAAGTGTAATTGATATTTATTTCATTAACAATATCTACTGAGCTTGCTTACTTTTCTCTGACAAACAAGCTGACTCACCTCCTGGTACTTGTTCCATGAATATTTTGAAAATTCCATCTTCACTGACAGAACCTAAGTATTTCACTATATTTCTGTGACTCAGTCGACTGTGCAGCTTGATTTCTTCATGAAGAGGCTGTACTTCTCTAGAAAATCAAAATACAGCTTCATAAACTGAAAAACATCCTAGACTAATAAAGCTATGTTCAAAACTAATTCCTGAATTCTTTACAAAGGAGTAAATAACATGAGGAAAATAAATAGAAGAAAAACAGAAAAAATAAAGAGAAGAAAAATAATATGTCTAGCTTTTCAATTTTAATCCATTTTATTTTCCCTCACAATAATAACATTAATTTACTAAATCAAATTTGTTGGATTCTTCTAAGGTATTTTGATTATTATTGTTATTGTTATTGTTTTTATTTTTTTTTTATTTCAATTATTAGTATTTTTGTATTTTTGTTGTTTGATACGTAAAAATAGGTCTTACTGTTGAACTTTTTCAGGAACCTCTTTAACAGCTATCCTGACTTGAGTTTTCTTATCTCTTGCAGCGTACACAACACCATATGTTCCCTTTCCCAGCAACACAGGGTTTCCTTTGTCATCATATTCATATTCATACTGCAACATTTTAAAGTATTTATTATAAAAATAAAATACTAACTTTATATATAATTATAATTTAAATTATTATAACAATAATGACATTATTAAATTTAAAGAACTTAAAAATACATAATTCTAAAAATGACAAAAACATTAAAAAAAGAAGACAATATGGCTTTCAACTTATATTTTGGCATTATTATGTACAAGTGAATTTCTTTTTTCTTTTTTTCTCTTAAATAATTCATTTAAAAATATAACTGAAACAAATTTTGTTTCCCTTTATTAACATTCAACTATAACAGATTTTACCTCAATAGCCTCTTCATAATCATCTGCACTAGAACAACAATCAGGATTGGAAACCAAAGTATCCATCAAATTATAAAACCTAAAAGGAAAAATTATATAAATATATGCATAAATTAACTTCAGTTATCAGCAGGACACTGTTAGCTAAACTTTTATTTCTTTTAAAAATCAAAATTTAAAATTTAATATTTATATTAATGTTTTTCTATGGATATTATAAATCTAAAAGAAAATAGAGTAAATAAAGGGAAAAAACATTACTTTATTTCTGCAATACTGCATGTAAAAAAACTAAAATTCATTTTTATTAAATATTGTTATATTGTTTTAATTATTGATTTACTGAAGCTTGAACCTAATTTCTGTTTAGATCTGGAAGTACATATTCAAAAAAATAAAAAAAGAAACATAGATCTTACATACTCATTTTAGGCAACTGTTTTTAATGTATTCATATTTCAGACATCTGCTCACACAGCTTTCATACAAACTTTCTCAGTGCTTAAAAATAAAATGATTACATTTTAAATAAATATGCTAACAATGAACCTATAATAGGATGTTTACCTTAGTTTCTGTGCCTCTGAAGAGAAAAATATATGGAAATCATCATCAGAAACATCTTGTACATACAGAAACAGAGCTCGCACATCTCGTTTGTATAAACTGAAAACAAAGCAAAACAAGTGAACAGTGATAAAAAATATCGTGAAAAAAATATGAAAATCCAAATTAGTATTAAAAAGATACTAAAACAATAAATATAAAATAATAAAATTAAAATTATAATAACTGAACTAAACATAAAATAAACATTTGAAGTGAAAAAAGTTAAGGATTATGCATAAAACTACTTATCCGATGAAAATGTATCATTTATATGAAAAAGCCTGAATACTTTGTTTGCTGCAAAATATATTGGCAGTCATGAATTTCACACATTTCTGACATCACAGAGTGATCACACACAGAGACTCCATTAAAACAATGTGACACAAAATTCCAAAACAGCTAAATTCATTTTGTTCAGTATATAATTGTTAATTAACACTGACCTAACACGTTTGATTGTATCAATGGGAAATGTCCATTCACTGATTCCATGATCTCTGAGAGCCTGAGATACATGCCAAAGTTTCACACACTGTAATATAAACATTTTAAACTTTAAATACAAAATACATCTGTTAAAAGAATTTAATTTTGTATTTAGTAAATAAAGGTATCTGTTTATGAAAAGAATTAATATTAAAAACCAAATATTACCTTATCATCTGTTTCTGAATTTACTTGAATGTAGCTGGGTATCAACTCCTTTGATGGCTCGAGAATCAGAACCTGTAATTTAAATTAATTTATACATAATAACACTATATAATTATAAGCTGGAATATTCTGAATGATAAACTACACCTGCATTGGTACCAATATATATATACTAACTGTATTTACACTCAAACATTATCAGTTTGAACAAAGAAAACATTAATTTAAAACAAAAAATATTTATAAAATATACTGAATTGTTTATTAGTTTTCTTTTTTACTTACAGGAAACCTGGAGCTGGTGATTTCTGAATCAGGTTTAGTGGCTTCAACAAAGAAATCCATCCAAAACAAAAATATCTGAAATAATGTGATAAAAAAATGAATGTAGATTATGGCTTAGGATATTAATTTAGGTGTGTACATGCTTTAAGATTACTGAATATTTATTGCTGAGTTTCACGTTTATAAAGCCAATAATAAACCAAAGGAAACTTTTGTTTCTGCTTATTGTTATTGTAATTTATTGCTATTGCACCTGTTTTTCTGTGTGTGAACCAGATGAACAGTCTTCTCTCCTGAACCGGTTAATTAGAGTTATGTTTCCCACTGTTGACTTGAGATACCTTAAAGCCACACAAATATATATGTAAATTATAATAATAGTTATTATGAAATGAGAACAATATAAAGCAGCGAAGGAAAGGAAATGCCCAGCTATCAAAAATGTATAAAGGAAAAATTTATCATGCATGTAGCATATGACTGAAAGTAACACAGATTAAAGATGATTCTTTTATTTTTCATTTTTGTTATTTATTTGGTGAGAGGGTTTAAAAAAAAGAAGTAAGAAAGTAAAAAGAAGAAACTAAATATCCAGAAATAATCATTAAAAAAACTATTCCAAGTCTAGCAATAAAAACTTATGTGGGTATAAATAAAAAAGGTTTGCTTTATTAGCAGTTACACCATTATTTATTTATCTAGTTTAATGCTTTACTTATTCAAATTTTTAACAAATTTAAATATTTTCACATATTATATTTATTAATAAAGATCAAACATGTATTTCCTACTAAGTTGTACAGCATTAAATAAATAGTGAAAATATAATAACTGTTGTTGATAATAAAAACTAACCAGTCTGGAGGCTCCAGTCTGAACATGCATTCAGCAGCCTGGATGGCTTTCCCATAGTCATTGGCTAACAGACTGATTTCAAAGAAAGTGGCCACATCCCAGTAGTCTGTTAGAGACTGCAGACTTCCTTTCTTCCCAATGAGGTTGTTGAGTATTATTCCTTTAAAGAAATATTATCAAACCTCCTAACACAATTTCAGTTAGAACAATAATATGTCACTGTATCTTGAAGACTGTTATTTATGTTTAATTTTTTGGTGACACATTGTGAAAAATGTCCATACTTATTTTGTTAAGAAGAAATTAATAATACTTTTATAATCCATATTGAACAAAAGGTACCATCATGAAAAGGTACCATTATGGAAGAAAATACAAAAAATATACATATAAAGTTGGATAATATTAAGCATATTTTAGTAAATATATAAATAAATAAATAAATAAATAAATAAATAAATAAATAAAAAAATAAAATAATGGCAATTTACAAACCTATTCGTTGAAGTTCTTGACAGGTAGAAAAATCTTTTCCTGATATAACTAGAAGTGTTGCCAAATTTATTCCAGCATACTCATTAGGTTGAACCTCAAATCCTTTGCGATACCTAAATAACACAAAAATCAGTCAAGACTATTTCAACAGATTTTATTATGAATAATTATTAACAGGTAAAATAAACAAATTTCTGCATTTTGATGATACATGAGATGACGAAGATATTTCATATAAACTTTTAGATATCAGTAAATAGGAAAACATGCACTTGGAGCACTGGCTAGACTTAGAAAATAGTACTCACCAGTCAATGGCATTGTTAAGTGCTGACTGGTCTGAGTAATCTGACTCTATGAATTTATCTTTGTATATGCGTCCACACAAACAAATCATGTCTGGAACCTGAGTGTCTGAATTCTCCATTGCCTGCTTTATCACTTCTAAAGCCTTGTCACGATCTCCATTTTTGTTCCTTCTAAAATCAAATTAAAATCAGCTAATATAAATAATACTTGATTTAATAATGAAGATATTTAACACAATTATAATTAAAGCACATAACATACTTTAATTGTTTGTGTTGCTTATGTAAACTGTAAGTGTTAAATATTCTGTGAAGAAATTGTCTGCAGAACTTTTAGACTTAGAGTACCAATTTACTGTTTTGATGCTATATTCTGTAGACTTTTTAAATGTCAGTAACATATAGCAAAAGTAGTCAAATAATTGTAAAAGAAATTTAAAAAACTGAATGAACACATTTTATCTTAAAAAATATTTATTTGCCTGTTTTTAATTAATACTGTTTGTGAAATAAAACACGTTTAATTAATGAATTAACCAGAATGAACCTGTTGAGAGCAAAGGCATACAGGTGTTGTATAGCTACAGCATTGACAACTTTACTGTTCTGAATCCTACTAAGATCCTCAACCAGCTTCACCATAGCATCGTAGTCCTGTTAAAAAACGAAAAGAAAAGTAAAAGCAGAATATAAAACAGAAATAATCAGTTGTAAACAAAGGTGTAAATAAAAGAAAGCTTTACAAAATGAGTAATACGTAAGTATTACAATGAAAAACAAAACAATCTTAAATAGTAAATAAATTAGATATAATTTTATTATTAATGTCATTTGACTGTACTTAGGCTATTTGCAACCCATCTATATAATTTAATATTCACATACATTTAAACTCAGAATTACTATAATTTTTTAAAAACACAAATGGATTCCCTCTTCATTTTGTTGAGATAATTCCCACTTTTTGTTAAGGTATTGGTTAAAATTACATGATCAAAGATATATTTCTTATTATTTACCTATTTCAAAATTCTGTTGTATGTACTATAATTTGAATTAAAGCTAATTTTCTTATCTGATAACATTTGATTCATTTATGATTTTCAAGAAAGAAGAATAAATTAAATAATAACCAGTTAACTATTAACCTGTATATCCCTGTATGACAGCAACATGTTGAATATGACATTTTCTGATATCAGTGATGGATCATCCAGTCTTCTTCTCATAGCTTCCAGAGCCTAAAATAAAATCTGTTCACTGTTAAACTGTGAAGTAATGCACTCATTTTCTTACAATAAAATGTTTATAAAGATATTAAAAAAGTTCAAGAATATTATTTTAAAGAATTAATTATCAACGTGAGAAGTTTTACATTATCAATCTAAACAAACCTGAACAAGTTTTTCTCCCTTATTATTCTCTCTTGCTTTCCGAAGATCATTCAAAAATCTTTCTTTTGAATGGGCCCTGAAAAAGAATTACATATACAGTTATATACATGTTCATGCATACAGAACTGGATGGCTAGCAGCGGTGAATGGATTAGGAGAGATGGATAAACAAATGAGATCGACTTATTTCTACACACATGGGTAAAGTTTACTGTCACGTATTTAAACTGTGTATCATAAAACTCACGTATTTTCTTTGTCCACTTCATTTAGTGCTGTCTTCAGTTTGCGGGAAAGAGTTGGAACATCAGGAGCAGCACAAAAATCACCTGACACTTTGTGAAGAGCTGGATCATTGATTACACAATTTCCAAGACTGTCCACTTGATATGGCAAAAACATTACTCCATTAGAACATGACAACTGAAATAAAAATTTTAAGTAATTATAAAACTAAAATCAAACAAGAATGTAATTAAACTGATACACAGTATTTTACAGTCACACACAAACACTCACACAGAGAGGAAGCAATAACAAAAACAATAACACATTTATTAATAATAGTAAATTTTAAATTTAAATAATTAAAATTATTGCATATTTAATGTCATAAATGTTACTAGTATCAACATATACTGCTTTCAGTGTGTAAACTGAAATACTGACAGTGAAAAAATAAGTTTACTTACTCTAAGAGAAAGAGTCATTTCAGAATCAATATCAAAACAAGTGACAATATTGTGTTTCATGCCTAAGCTCTGTCGCACACCAATGTGATAAAACAATGGTGCCTGCTGCACTGGCACTGTCATATCAACGACTGCTACATCAGCATTGTAGAATGTGTCAAGGGTCTGAGTTTCTCCAAAATCCAGTTTCTGAAAAGAAACTGTTTCCAAGCTGGCCCCAACACTGAAAAACATAAATTAAAATTTACATTTGGCATGTTACAATTTTATTATCTTAAATAAAAGTCAAGTTATTTTCAAAATACATTTTAGTTTTTATACAAAAATATACAAGGTGTTTGTTCAAGACAGAGCTTGAAAAAAATGCATAAATCTGAAAAGAAATCAGGTGGGGGGGTGTTTGTTTTATTTTATTTTGTTTGTTTGTTTGTTTATATATTTAAAATATAGTGGCACAGACTTAATTCTGCATTTCTAATGATATTAAGAAATGTCAGCAAAATAATATGACTGTTGTGAAAACAAGAACAAAAATTCATAAACCAGTTTGATCTGTACCTTTAAAGCAACATTAAATATAACTGATTAAATATATTTTTTATCTTTTTAAACTTTAACCAGTTAGGAAATCTAAAATTTACATATACCATTTTTTTTAAAAATTGGTAGTAAAATAAATAAAAATGTTTTAATTTATATACAGTCAAACTTCAGTAAGTAAACAGGGAAGGGCAAAAACAGCTCAAATTTCTGGATGCTCAAGTATTCACATTTTAAATATTTACAGCAATTTTGACAAAATGAATAATGTATTGTTCATTTCAAAGTTAATAACAAAATAAATAAAAGACATGGCTCAAATTAATTTGATCATAAATATGCAGAGACATACATAAATTATGTACATATAGATGAAAATGAATTTACTGAGATATAAAACAGTAAAATAGCAAAAACAGATGATATATACATGTGCATGTACATTACCAGAAATAAATATTAAGTTATGTATTTTCAGGTTTATAAACTTGGCAGAATGTAATCAGTCAAAACAGAAGTTTTAATAACACTAGACATACAGTACAAATAATTAAAATCACATACGTAACGAAACTATTTTAAATAGCAAACATTCTGCAAAAAATATACTATAAGTAAACTAGTAAGTGATTCATCTACTTATAAATATTATTTATGCCATAAATCTGACAATTAACAAACATTAAAAATCTTGAATTCAAAATATTTTTATCCAAAAAAGTTAATAATAAAAGAATGTTTGCATGGTTTCTTAAAGAAATTGTCTTTCATTACATTGTCAGTAATTCAACATAAACTCCTTAACATGTCATGAGACTATTCACAGATGTGTAAACATTACTATAGTACACTTTAACCAACAGTGTCTTTTTCTTTCTTTCTTCCTGGTTTTTTATTTTTTTATTTTTTTATTTTTTATAAACACAAAAAGAGTAATTATTTGAGCTCATTTAAAAATTATAAATAATATTAATATACAATAAATAATTTCAGAAGTCAGTAGTAATATTAGTCCAGTCCATAAACTGAGCCTAATTTGTCTATAATTTTTTTTTTTCTTAAATAAAATGTAGAAAATGAATAACGACTAACAAACATTGACATTTTAACATTTTTAAAATAAATAATTAATGTTTATAAGACAATTCAATGAAAAAGAATCAGTTTTTCAAAATATACAAATATAATGCAGAAAATTGTAAAAGGTTAAATATTTACTATCGGAAATAAAAATATTTATTCTGAATAACAACAGAGACAAATAATAATAAATTAGTCATAGTTATGGTAGGGTTATTTAAATATAAATTGTTAAGCCATGCATATTTTAAAGTGAGGTACTTCTTAATTGTGTGAATATAGCCAGGAAACCAAGATGTTAAATCATAATATTTAGTTTAATATTATAGCATTTGACATGCCTTTTTCACACCCTACTGAATGAATGAGCCTCTTTTAATTATCTGAAGTCCAGTAAAACAAAATTTAAAATTAAAAGAAATAATAATAAAAAAAAAAAAAAAAAAAAAAAAAAAAAAAAAAAAGAATGTTAAGAGATAAACTTAAATAAAATAAAATTTTTTTCATTATTCAGAATGCAATAATAATAAGTACATGTACATATAAAAAATATGCATTACCAAATAATACTTAATCGCCCCAAAAAATCCAATGCAAAACAAAGCAAAAGACATTATAAATATTATATTAATATTTATATGATATATCTCTGCAATTATTTGCTTTTTTAATAACAATTCATTAACAATGTTTAATATAAAAATAATACAATAACCATCAGTTCAAAAAGTATTTTCTGTAAATAATAATAATAATAAAAAAAAGAATATCTGCATTAAATAGTATATTCAGAAATGCTATTATAAACTAAATGTAACTAGCCAAAAACCATGCAACTACTAAGAAAACCAGTTATATAAAAACAAAAACATTTTGCAGTTATTCAAACAAGTCACATCTATGTAAACATTTTAACTAAGTCAGTATTGAATATTATCCCATAACCACTAATTCTATTATCAACAAATTAAATATCTGCAAACAAACTACATTATATAGGTAGGACCTCCCAAAGCTAATTTTTATAACAACTAAACAAGATAAAAAAATTAATAGTCTGCAGTAATATATTTTTGAAACATACACAAGACTGCTATTGAAATAACATTCACATGAAAAAGATATATCATTTGCAAAATGTATTACTACCCAAATTTATAAAGTGTCATACTTAGAGACATGATATTTGTTGTTTTTATTTTATTCTATGAAGGAATAACTAACAGGGTAAGGTGAGGTAAATTGACCTCCATATGTGGTGGTGAAATCAATAGGTTGTTTTTATTTGTTGTTTTTTTTTTGTTGTTTTTAAAGATAATATATCAACATCATTTTAATCCATTTAACAGCATCCATTTTGCTGGCCTTACCATGGTTGTCAACCAGTATCAGTGCAGTGAACCCAGCATGGAAAGTGTTAATTATGCATTGAGATGAAGCTGAAGGGCCTAAAGAAGACTGCCGAACATTTAATGTGCCCAGGTCCACTTTACAATGAAAATCAAGCAAAATGGTGTGCTAAAGTTACAGAGAACATCAACATGAGTTATTCAAGTGAATTATGAGAAATTCTGGCAATGTACATGTACTCATCCAGCATGTGACTTGTATTATGATTTGGATTAATTATTAGTAGGGGACAAGAACTACACAGGCATAGCAATAATCAGTACAACAAATATGAAGACAAAAAAACAAATGAGTGCCTGATTTACCACCAAATTGTTGGGGCAAACCTGTTACCTGACAATAATTTTTAACCTGGTTCCAATTTCAAAAGTATCAGAAATGTGCCAAGTATTTGTATAAACTGAAGAAAATAGATGGACTATACATTATTAACTCCATTTTTTTTTATTTCCTTTTGTCTGTGAAACTGTTGGTGAGGTGGAACAGAAAAAGAGGACGAATTATCCCACCTTACCCTATTTTTTGCAAAATACATTTTCAATAATTTTTATTGAGTTTTTAAATTTCTTTATACAACTTATTTTAATCATTATTACTTTTTCTTGATATTGATAATTTATAAAACGATATCAATTTATTATTAACTATTAGAAATATTTTCTTTTAAATCCATTAATATATTTCATCAGAATATATTTACTTTTAAAATTCTTTTAGATTCTTTTAATATATCTAAATCCTAAACAGAAGTTGAATATTTTAATTTAATTTCTGGTGACAGAACAGTGATTTTTTTTATTAATGAAAATTAACAATTTCTAAAATCTTCTACCTTGCTTTCAAAACAACTAGAAGCCAAAAAAGATTTCACACCAAATATAACTTGTTTTTAAACAAAGAGAAAATGCTCACTCAAAGAACAATACATTTTTTTTTTTTTGTATATTTCACTTTTATATATGTAGTAATAAAATATTTAATAATTAAAAAAGAAAAGAAAAAAAAGCTTTCTGAAATTTTTGCAAATTCAAATAAATAAATGAAATACTTGTATTTATGATTTCGACTGTGATTCATTTGAATTGCAAATAATAAACAGTTAACAGCACTTTCAAAACATGCACAGTTAAGTGAACAATAAATTATTACATGTATTTCTAAATAATTAAATCAACATATATCTTAATAATACTGCATTACATAACTGTTAAATTACATATGTATGCATGTGATTATTATAGCTTTCTATGGTGAATATACTGATTTGCTTAATAAAATAAATTCCAGCGATGTGATATAAAAAGGTTAGGAATGGCAGCCAAAGGACACCCACTGTAAAGATTCAGTTATATATTTACCTGTTACAAGCTTTTTCTAATTCACAATTTGCTATTCGTCGGGCCTTGAGTGTGGGCAAAAGTGAGAGCTTTGCCCTTTCCCACATGTTCAGTGCTGATTGCCTGTATAGCCAAAACATCTATTATCCATTTCTAGATAGACCTACTGTGTGTCCTGAATTTATGTTTCAAAATGTTGATTTGTATTTTTGTTTAAAATATATATATGTGTGTGTGTGAATGTGTGTTTGTCTGTGTGTACATTTATATTTTTAATATATCTGTGTTTCTGAATACTAAAAGGATTTTACGTTTGTTATATTGATAAATAATTCTGTTAATAAGAAATTAAATAAAAACATGCCAATTTATACTGTTCATTTATCAAATAGCATAAAACAAGAACATCTGTTTAAAATGTTGCTGTTAGTTACTTTTAATATATTATTTATCTAAACATGCCATGAAATGGAAAAACATTAATACAGAAGTTAAATTATAACATTATTTGCACAGGTAGCTATAATTTTAAGTGGACAAACTGCAGAAATTAAAATTTGTAATTTACATAGACACAAGCAAATATTGGACTACATCTAATTGAGCATAAAACTCATATTTAATTTGGATAAATATCTGCCCAAACAGGCATGATTTCAAAGTTCTTTCAAGACACAAAATATATTTCATTTATATTGAATATGATTCACCTAAACTATATTGTTTTGTCCAGGTTTCATAGGCAAATTCAAGAAGAAAAGAATCATTCTGCTTTATTTATTTTCAAAAATAATTGCAATTATTAAATAATGAGGACATCAAAGTAATAATTTGAAGGTTTATTAAACTGTAAACTAAACCATCATTCAGCTACATCACTAGATTTTTACTTGTGTATGCTCATTTAATTTCAAGTAGTTTTCATTTAAAAGTTGAATATAGGTAATAACAGATAATTTTTAACAACAAATCCAAATAAGGAAATTCAATCCATTACTAAAATTAATATTTTTGATGATGTAAGATGTAACAGACTGAAAAAGGTAAATCAGTTAACTGACAAAGACAAATAAAAACAGTTAACAACTGTCCTACCAAACTTGAACCAGAGATTAAGTTGCATTAAGGAAGTACTTATTTGTGCTTCATTTTGATACAGCTTCTAACGGTATGTTCCCAAAACTGGCAGTCTCCAGATTAGGTAATCAGTGAGGTGTTATAATCCGCTTCCAGAAATGGGAAAACTGGCGTGAGCAATTAAGACCAATTTAGAGTCATGAAGAACAGAGGGGCGATTAATGAGATTAACTTTAATGAGCAGTGAAGAGCAGAGGTGAGTTGGAATAGAGATTGCAAGAAAATTAATGTTTGGAGACATGAAATTAATGTTGTATCTCAGTAAAATACTACCAATTTAGACCTGGGGTTAACAAGATCAATTAAGAGATGTATAAAATTTGGAGACAGGAAATACTACCTATATAAATACTATACAGTCATGATGTTTGTTATGTTTGATCATGGCTGCGAAGGGAGAAATTTTGGACGGCAGAAAACCAGGTGCGGACCTCATACTTGATGGATATAGGTATGCACAGTGGATTAGTAACAAGAATGGTACGGTACCATGGAAATATTTGTATTCGAGGTGCCTTTCCACCGTGACTACTACACCGGATGGGACTGTGGTCAGGAGAAGTAAAGACCACATCCATTCCTCGGATGAGAGTGAAGTTGCTGTCCACCTACTGACCAACACCATGCAGAAGTGAGCATGGGAGGATCTGACCAGTATCCCAAAGATATACGAAGAGGAGAGGAAGAAGTTGTTGTAGAGTGTGACTGACTGTCCTACAAATTGTGCACAAAATACAGTTTAACAAAAGTACATCAATTAAGGTGATGGAACACCAATTAGTAAGGGTCAGAAATAAAATGCCAGAAATGGAACAACTGGTGTGTCTAATTAAGATGTGTTATAATCTCACTGCCAGATTCGGGAATAAACCCTTCTAATAGCTTGACTGGTTGCAAAGAAATGCTGAGTTGATATTCATAATCACAAAACATTTTATTCTGAGCAACCCTGATTAACTTTTTTTAACCAATCAATCAGAATGTTTTGTAGCTTAATAAATAAATAATAATAATAAATAAATAAAATATAGTTATTTCTATATATTCTAAAACAATTATTTTTGTAATTTTTATTTAACCCAAAACTACTTAAATGTTTTTTAAATAAACTTTGTGAATTTTATTATTTATAAAGAAAACGTATTTACATTTTGAAGTAAACAGATTTCAAGATTTGAAAAACACAGTGAAATATAAATATCATGTTTTTATTTATTTCTATTTTGGAATCTAGACAAATTACAATACCTTCATTTGTTGATACTGTGACTAATGAAATTCTTAATTTTATAATAAGAGTGCCAGAAAAATATACAATGTTTGAAATAACTTGTATGTTTATATCATAGTATCTAATGATATATATATATATATATACACAACACACACACACACACACACACACACACACACACACACACACACACACACACACACACACACAAAACAGATTAATAGGCCAGAATAGTATTTATATATGTATGGTGTGTGTGTGTGTGTTTGTATATTCTTGCTCACCTTTCAACAGCCTGTTGTATGGATGTATGAGCAATTTTCCTAGCTCGAACACCATCTGATGTCAGTAATGTCTTGGATGCATTTTCGTTGGCAGGCTTTGCCAGACCAACTGACCCAGTATCATTGCCATTGATGATGCAAACAACTTTCATGGTCATTAATTCAATAGTCTGTACTCATAATGCCAGAGGTGTGATCTAAGAAAAATAACAGAATTACTTCAAATTTTGAATAAATTGATTATAGTGCTGTATTGGTCTTGCTATGGGATAGGAAATCTACTGATATCAATCCATGGGCTACTCTAATTAATGCTGCATTATGAAGAAAAAAGTTGTGATACAGAAACATCTTATAATATTTTGTTTACAAACTCGTTAAACTGTAGTCAAGATTTGATAGTGAATAGACTTATCTGATCTTTTACTGTCACTTTCAATCTGACAACATATTTTCAATATTAATAAGTTAATTAACTTAATAAAAAGCTGAATGGTGTCAGACTATAAATTGTATAAGGTTTAGATTTAGTAGCTATATTATAAAAGTCAGATAATCAATGTAATCATAATGATAATGTATGTTTCAAATAAATAAAATGCAGTTATCTTTTTTCTTCTTTTGTTTTATTTTTATTTTTTTTTTAATATTTTTTTTAATGTGGTGTAATGCACTGTAACGCACTGAGTAGTGTTTTCATCAAACTGATATGTTTAAATAAAAGCTGAATATATGAATTCTCGTTTTCAAGCTTAATTAATGTTCACAAAGCTAACGTAATTTTAATGGAACTTGCGGATATATCATATTGCATTTCGTTAATACAATTACCGATACATGTCTCTCCAGTAGGAACAGGTTCAATCAAGGTTAGATAGGTTTGACATGATTTAAGGTGCATATTGCTCAGACGCCATTTATCTGACCTTTCACAGGTCAATGTCTGTCGCATTCCAAAGCAGGTGAATGTATTCTGTAGTATTTTCCTTCTTTTTTTTTTTTTTTTTTTTTTTTTTTTTTAGCATTCTGATTTTGACCTGCACATTTTATACCAATTTTCTGTAATATAACGGATTAATAAACCAAATTATTGTCTTGAATGTGCCATTATTTCACATGCTAATGTTTAATGACGATTTATTATTCTTTTCCTTTTTCTTTTCCTTTTTTGTTTTTAGCTTCCAAATTCCAGGCAATTTTTATAGTTATGATCAGACACAGAGAAAATTCGATAAAATCTATTTATTTTTTTTTTTTACTTAGTTTCACATTTTTAAATATGGTAGTTCTCCTTTTGCATGGATGCCATTATTATTATTATTATTATTATTATTATTATTATTATTATTATTATTATTATTATTTTTTTTTTTTCAAATGACCTTTTGGTATTCTAATGATAGTTGGATGCGAAGGAAACTCCAACAGAAGAAAAACGAGAATGGAGAAAGAGTTGAAGGTATTATTTGTGTTGGAAAATTTGTCTTTTCCCTTTTATTTGTTTTTTGTCATATCATTTTAATCATTATAGTGATTTTATTAATGTGTTTTCTACCACAAATGCTGCATTTTGGTGCATGTAAATTAGTGATTAGCCCATTAAAAGCAATGATGTGGACACAATACAACAAATTGAACAATCGATCCACTCATCGTTATCACCTACCAGCAATAAACGTGATAAAGACGGATATAAATTTAATGTCCTGTTAAAAGTAGTTTTTATTATTTTTGTATATTGCATTTTGTGAGTATATTAGAAATGTCATGCTTTCATTGTTGCGTGAATTGCTATATTATTTGGAAGAGTGCTTGGGAGGTGTGATCCAGTTCTCTTTCCTGATTGGCTGAATTACACATGACATTTCTTTATTTTTTATTTTGACCTTGAAATTGTATGTCATCTGAGGTAACATGTTTTCCCGCATGCGTCCTTACTCAGAATAATCAATTTAATGATGTTAAATATAGACCATAAATGACTGTCACATTTTACTGAGAAAATTTTACTGCTATACATATATATTTAAATACCAGATTAATAAAAATTGTCTTAAAATTTTAGTATCAACCAGTAATTAAATCATTAATAACAAAGTCTAGGTGTGTATTAAAAACAAACAAAACCATACTGCAAAATGTTTTTGATAATTATTAAAGTTTTCTGTCACAGTATATGTCTGGCTTTGGCAATGAATTTGCCTCAGAAGATCCTCGTTGTCCTGGAGCATTGCCAAAGGGACAGGTAAAAATCAGAATTTATACAAACATTCAAAATATGTTTAAAATACAGATGATTTTATTATCTTTGAGAGCAGATAATGACATAATTTATCAGCAAGAGATTATTATTATTTTTTTTATTTTCTAGTGATTAGAAAAATAGAAAACATGGATGGAATTGCCATCAAGTTTATAACAGATATAAAGTTCTTTCCAACTAATTGAGAAATCAGTACATAATTATAATCAAATGTATAGCATATGAAATACAATTATAGTTAATTTTACATGTTTAATTTAGTTTAATTTAGCATAACACAGCAGAGCATAAAGGAGAGGATAGAAAATTCATAGTATAACAGAAAATGAGTGAAATTTTAAACTCTGTCTGCTTTGTTAATATGTAATAGTATTAGAATGTTTGTAAGCTGATATTGTTTGTTGTATTGATTTCAGAACAGTCCACAGATGTGTCCATATGGTTTGTATGCTGAACAACTTTCTGGTACAGCATTCACAGCACCACGACTGGAAAACCAGAGGAGGTCAGTTTACCTTCGTAATAAATGTATTTGCAGTATACTTGTGACATTTGTTTAATTATTAAGAAACATTATCAGTAATAAAACTTTGTAACAGTTTCTGTTATTTCTTCTTACTTTATCTCCTTTTTTTATTTTTATTTTTTATTATATCTGATTTTAAAAAGTGTATTTCTCTTGGCTAAAATTCATGTTTATTTAAAAAATAAAATGTTTAATATTCTGAAATTTAATATTTTTCTGAGATCAGCCAGTAATCAGTAATGTTTTAAAATACAATTTTAATTTTTTATTTCTTTCAGTTGGTTGTATCGAATTCGACCATCTGCTCTGCATGAGCCTTTTACAAAAATAGACCGAGGTCTTCTGACACATGACTGGAATGAGGTGGATCCAAATCCAAATCAAGTAAAACAATTTGTTTTATTTGACTTTATATACTAATGTAAAATAAGATTGCATACAGTTGTTGGGCATTAATGGAATTAATATACAGTAGATACTTTATTCTTTTTACTGATTTTTTTTATTTTTTATCATTGATATATGAAATATAAAGATAATTAATGTTTTGAAGACACATTCTGCATTTCTTCATTGTTAATTAATTTATTTTATGTTGTTATACTAAATATATATTTTTGTTTTAAAGTTCAGATGGCAACCTTTGGACATTCCTTCCCAAAAAGTGGACTTTGTGGAGGTAAAAGAAGTATTTATGTATTATTTTATTTCACTAAAATATCTGGAATTAAATGGCATAAAATTTCTTAAAATTTATTTGAATAAAATATGTCTTTTAAAATAAAGTAGTTGATATGTATATACATAATACACATGCAACACATTTTTTTTAAATTAGCAAAACAACTGATTTACCAGTTAGAAAATTACATGTAATTAAAAGGCTGTATAAATATTAAAATGAAAATCTGTTTTAGGGTCTGACAACTATTTGTGGAGCAGGAGATCCCAAGTCAAGAAGTGGAATAGCTGTATATATATACACCTGCAACACTTCCATGGAGAACAAGCAAGTTTTCTCATTTAAAATTATTCATCATAACTTTCATCAAGTATTAACATATAAATGTTCTTTATGCATTTTCATGCATCATTCTTTTCTTGGAAGTTATCATATAAAAGAACAAAGCATTGAAAGTGAAAGTAATTATTATGTACTTAAGTAAATGAGATAAATTATATGTACTGAGTAGATATATCTTATTTTTAGCTGAAACAATAAATATATTGTTTTATAACGGATAAATTGAATCTTGAGACTAAAAAAAAAAAAAAAAATATATATATTTATTTTTTAAGTATTAAATTGAAAATTATGATTTTATATATGAAATAGTAATGTTGTTTTTTGGTTTTTAACATAATATTTAATGTGAATAATAAAATTAAGAAATTAATAATTTTTTTGTTTCTGTTAATTGTTTTTACTTAGATGTTTCTACACTTCTGATGGTGATTTTCTCATTGGTAAGGGCCTAGTATTTGGGTTCATTTTGAAAATGTGAAGCAGCACTAATTAGATTTCATTGATAGTTATCAGTGAATGGACATGGAAATGAGATTCAGTTTAAATCTTTCTTTTTTTTATCATTAATTCTAAATGTCTTAACACATACTTCTAATTAATCCTTTACGTTATCTTTAAGTCACTGCTATTTTTTTTTTTTTTTTTTTTTAACTTAATCTGTATGTTGTTAAATATAGTGAAAGGAACAAATCCTACACCTTATGTTTTAATATTCTGATTCCAGTTATATTTTTTATTTTTATTTTTTTTATGAAGTAATAGGATATGTATTGTGTTTATTATCTTAAACTGAGACTAAACTGTGAGATTAGATAATAAAACTTTTCATGTTTCAGTGCCTCAGAAAGGTGGTCTGTTTATAACTACAGAATTTGGAAAGATGCAAGTGGATCCCAATGAGATTTGTGTTATCCAGGTAATAATATTTAACACTGATGATTCTGTTACATTTTCAAAATTTTACTTTATAATACATTGCTGTTACCTTTCAGGTGGCTGTCTAAAGATATTTTATAAACAAAATTCAACTTACTTAATTGTCACCTATTCCATTGCATATGTGAATTTAACATATTTTCTCATATTATTTCACAATTCATTTTTTTAAAAACGTTTTCCTAACTAATTTTTGTACTAATTTTTTCGTTGTACATTTTAATCTAATACTGTATTAAATAATTTGACCATTAAATGGATATATTTCAGTGTTGAAAATGTTATTAATAACTGAATATTGAAATAATTATTTTTAATAAGAAAATTAGTCAAAAAATTAGAATAAGTCTTTTTAATTTCCAATCTTTGAAGCACATGTATGATGGTGGAAATGTATTTTAAAATGTCTGTAAATTAAAATATTAGTAACACAGTGAAAATGTATTTTAAAATGTCTGTACATTAAAATATTAGTAACACAGTGAAAATGTATTTTAAAATGTCTGTACATTGAAATATTAGTAACACAGTGAAAATGTATTTTAAAATGTCTGTACATTGAAATATTAATAACACAGTGAAAATGTATTTTAAAATGTCTGTACATTGAAATATTAATAACACAGTGAAAATGTATTTTAAAATGTCTGTACATTGAAATATTAGTAATAAACTTAAAACATTTTAAAATATCTATACATTCAACATACTGGGAACGTATTTTTCAGAGAGGCATTCGATTCTCTGTTGCTGTGTCAGGGGAAACAAGAGGTTACATCTGTGAGGTGTTCAATGACCATTTCCAGCTTCCAACTCTCGGCCCAATTGGTATAATTTTCATAAAATATTGTAACTAATAATTTAATACATGTGCATAAAATGAGACCTTTAAGAAATATTAATAGATTTAGTCCTAAGATATTTATAATCTGTAACATTTTACAATTAGAATCATAACTTTATTACAGAACAAATTAGAAGGTTTTGATATCACTAATCATAATGACAAAGTTTTTTCAAATTTAAATTTCAGATTTCTCTTTGTATTTTAAATACTTCAATAATAATATTTAAAACCAACTGATGAAGTGTTAATTAAGCTAACTGGGGTAATTAGAATGCTCAGTTTATAAATAAATTGTCTTATTATGAATTTTTTCAGGAGCCAATGGCCTAGCTAATCCAAGAGACTTCCAAACTCCTGTTGCCTGGTATGAGGATCGTGATGTACAAGGATTTACTGTGGTCAGCAAGTACCACGGTCACCTCTTTGCTGCTAAACAGGTAAACAAACAAGTTTCATATCTTCAGAATACCTTCATTATTATTACTGTTTTTTATTTTTAAACTTTTTCTATTTTTTCTATTTGTTTATTAACTGGATTTTTTTTTTTTACCCTATTCTTTTGTATTTTTTTCTAATTATTATTTTTTTTTCAGTTTGATTTTTATTTTGTTATTATAATTTTGGGTTTTGTGAGGGGGTTTTGTTGCTATTTATTAGAAATTACATTTATTTTTAATACTATATTGGAAGGTAATACAAATAAGCCAAAAGTGTGTGCCATAAATATAATGAAAACTAATTGCAGTATAACTTTGGTTTTTGTATTTTATTTTTTTTTTTCAGTATATAATTAAATACTACTAACATATTTTGTTTTGCAAACAGTATTTAAACTACTGAAATAAATTTTATAATCAAACCATACATAAACTAACATTTGTTAGATAAAAAAGATAATTAAAAAAAATGTATATATATTGAATTTCTTTTTAGCAGAATGTGTGCAGTTTATCAGATATTAGCACTGCAGTTCAGTTTTACTTGCTTCTTTTTCCTTTAGAATCATTCTCCATTTGATGTTGTGGCTTGGCATGGAAACTATGCCCCATACAAATACGATTTGTCCAAGTTCATGGTCATCAATTGTGTTGCTTTTGATCACGCAGTAAGTTTATAGACTATACATTAATAATAACTGTTGTCAACTGTTTAGATGTTGTTTAACTAAATGTTAAATAATGAAATAATACAATCTGACTATGAGGTTTTTTAAATGCACAACAGTTATAATAAAACTAAGAAACAAACTGGAAGGAATAAGAGCATTTTATTATTATTTTATTGTTATTGTTATTATTATTAATTTAGAGTTGTTATAGACAGATGTTTGTCAATTTCTTTAAAAAAACACTTACAACATAATTGTTTAAATTAATATTATTAGCTTCACAAAAATATATATAAAAGTGTAATTCATATAAAAATAAATTATTAATTATTATTAATGTACCTTGTTACATTTTAAATAACAATAATAAGTTTGATATTTTAATTTTCATTCAGGATCCATCAATATTTACTGTGCTGACATGTCCATCAGCTAAACCAGGGACTGCCATTGCAGACTTTGTCATCTTCCCTCCTCGTTGGTCTGTGCAGGAACACACTTTCAGACCTCCTTATTATCACAGTCAGTAAATAGAAAAGAAATCACAAGATGTATGAAAAGCACATAAAATAAATACACAATATATATACATGTAATGAAGTTTTATATTTAAAATGAAAAAAAATACCATGGGTATACATTTACTTCAGTATATATGTATAAATAAAATAATACCTACTACTAATATTATTATTTCATTTCTTATGTAAAACTTTAAAAAAAAATATATGCTTGTTTATAGGATGTATGTAACTGGTCTTGTTTTATTTACATTTTAGGAAACTGCATGAGTGAGTACATGGGATTGATCTATGGTGCATATGAGGCCAAGGCAAGTTCTTTTTATTCACATCTGCTAATACATCAAGATTAGTTTCAGTATTAATATATAAAAAGTAATTGTTTATAAAGCAGGGAATATCGCATTCTCTAAACTACAAATAAATGTTCTTTTGTTGTTGTTGTTTTTTTTTTCATTTATTTATTTATGAAAAGAAAAGTAAAATATTTGTTAAAATATAATAAAAATATTATTTTTAAAAATAATTAAGAATATTTACTAAATAAATAAAAGAAAGCCTGATCAAAGGTTATTCTGAAAAAAACACAAATAAGTGTCACTGAGAAGAAAAGTAAATAAAAAGAAATTTTCAGGAAGGAGGTTTTGTGCCAGGAGGTGGCAGTCTGCACAGCATGATGACTCCTCATGGACCTGACTCTCTGTGTTTTGAGAAAAATTCAAAAATGGAGCTGAAACCAGAAAAAATAGCTGAGGGAACTATGGTAATGAACATTTTTAATTCCTTTTGGTTATTTCCTATTTCCTAAACTTGTTTTTATTTTTTATCTTTATGGGGTATCATTTTGACTTTTTAATTTGTTATTTATTTATATGTGTCTGTTTGGAAATAGATATTATTTTCTGGTTGTTTTTCAGGCTTTTTATTATATTATTGTTTTTAAGAAGAAATATTTATCCTGATTTTATTTTTTCTCTTTTATTTCTGAATTTCATAATTGAAATACATTTTTATCTGGTTGGCTTGACGTTTAATTTTTGATTTGTTTATCTTAGTAGTTTAGTTACAGATTACTTGAGCTAGGTTTCAATAATTATAAATATTAAAAATGAAAATTTCTTTTCCTTTTCCCCACACACTTTTTTCGTCTAGGCTTTCATGTTCGAATCCTCCTTCAGTATGGCAGTGACAAAATGGGCTAATGAAAACAAACTGGACAGCCAGTATTACGAATGTTGGCAGCGACTGCAGAAACACTTCAACCCAAACTGGAAACCATCAGGTATGATTTTCATGGTACAGAAATAATCACAAATATTTATATTACTATGGTTTTTCTATGTTTTACACTGTTGTGTTATACTCTTCTTTATCAAGGTGTTTAATAGATTGCTGGAGTGGATGATATTTATGTACAACTTACCTAGAAAGTTGAAGAGTGCAGTGATTGTTTTAGTTGTTTGGCACTGGATGTATTACACAGTATGCAAACTGTTTGGTGCTGAATACAGTGTACAAAGATACACCAGCACATATGCACACATGCACTAAATAATGAAATAAAATCATAAATATTTTAAAGGTGTAAATTTACCAAACAAAAGTAGATTATCAAGTCTCTTTTCAGTTTAGTTTGAATCTTATTATTTTTTCTGAGGACAGCATGTTTTAATTTTATTGGCTTGAATTACATTAATTTTATTTTACAGATGATGTTAAGGAGCCAAAGAGCTTTACATTTTGATGGCATTCCTAACACATTCCTTGGAAAGTGGTGATTCCTAACCAAGAATTTCATCTGGCAGCTAAACTAATGGATTTCTTGATTGTATTGGAGAAGAATGAAATATGTTTTCATGTTTAAATTGTTAAACTTGATTTAATAATATCCAAGATTTTAAATTTGTTGGTGGAAGTGTTATTTTATCTGCTCTATACAGATTATGCATTTTAATCATATCAATTATACTCATTCTTCTGCTATTCAGGTTTTTAACACTGTTACAGTATTAATATCAACTGTTTTTAAATTTTATTTTTAAGATAATAATGAATAAAGACTTTTTGCAAAAATGTGACAATTGTGAATTTCTCCTATATATTATTTAAAAGTTTTTTAAAATTTAATTTGATTCACAAGTTACATTTGCACTCAGTATTTTAAAAGAATATATTCTTTTTACACAAAGTTTTATGAATATTATAATTATGCAGCCTCTCATGAAAACCTGTGGATACTCACATCTTCTGTTACAAACTGCCAATTATTATTCATAAAATTTAAACAAAATTGAATTGTTTAAAATCAGTATACATTTTGTGGAATTTGCAAACTAAGAAATTGTATCCCATTAATTAACAAATGTTCACAATGTTTTTATTGATAATCAGAACATAATCAGATAACAGGTATGAACATTTTAGAAAAGTTCAGTTTTGATTTTATTGAATAAATTAGTTTGTATTAAGCAGAACAGTATATTACTGTTTTTGTTTTCCTCTTTTGAAATATTTTTGTTTTTAATCAGATTAAAATATTTGATATAAATTTACATCATATGTTTTGAAAAGTAATGTTGAAAATAGAGGCTGTTATTTTGTTGCTGTGCAATATGATCTTTTATCAACAGTTGAACAAATTGACAATCATTACAATGTTATTCATTTTTTCTTTTGTTCATGTATTTCAGTCTATAGTTATAAGACTTAACAACACATTATGATAATATGCAGATCAGTGACAAATGCATAATAGTTTATATTTGCATATTTTACAGTCAGATGTACTTTCTGTGTTTTCTTTGCCTGTATAAATAGTGTTACGTGTAGAAAGAATGCAGTTTACAAAATATCATGATACTATGTAGTCTTTTACCATTCTGTTTAATATCTGCTGTGTGTCAAATTAGTATGTGGAAGAATCAAAACATACACATACTGATTTGAAAAAGAAGAATTGAAATAACAACTGTTTAATGTTAGAATTTTATTATATTAATTTGTTTCCATCATTCTGTTTTGCTTTGTGGTATTTTAAAGTTGTGAAAGGCCAGAAATTTTAACTTTTTTTTAAAAATATATTTCCACTGGATAAACAATCCAGAATAATGATAACTATAAATTATTTTTGCTACATCACCTTTCAGTAATTTTATTGATATTTTATCAATATTGAATGTTGAACAGTTTGCTAGTTAAACATAAAAGTTTATTTTATAATTTTAACAAACAAAATATTGTTATAAGGTATATATTTTCATATTCAGAATGAATACATTTATAATAAATTTAAATTGTTTTTCTATTTAAACAGATATTTTTTATTGTATTTTATAAAAAGCTGCAGAGTTGATTGTAAAACTATTAAAGAAATGGGTGATTTGGTATATATATATATATATATGTATGTATCTTGGATTTGCAATTTAGAATAAAGAGTAATTTCACTAAATTCATGCAGTGTTCTTTGTAATGTTTGCAGAGATATGCACAATACTTCACATCACTGATTTTGTTCTATGGTCAGTTATGAACTGAGGGATAGGTAGGTGATGGGTGGCTGTTCTCTATTGATAGGATATCTCAAACTGGAAAAGAATGTAACAGTAGTGTATGCTCTGTATACTGGTATAACCTCATAACTAACATTGTAAGACAATCTGTTTACTTTCTTCCAAATTACCTAACACTAAGCTTGTGATTACTTGAAATAAACTACAGTCAGTAACATGGCTGCACATAATAGCTGAAACAGGTGATCACTAAGAAATACTATCCTGTGACCTGTAAACCCTGTTTGGTTTTATTTTTATACACACACACGTTTGTGTCCATGTCTGTGTGTTTATGTGTGTACATACATATATACACATAAAAAATGACAACCAAAAATAGTTTTTGCCACTTTTCACTGTTTTATCTAGTGACCTGCATGACATTCACCTTGAACATCAGCTACAAATAAAATTAAGTAGGTTAGTAAATACATTATCTTTGTATCGACTTGATTGACATGTATCTGGTGACGGCTGATACGTACTGGTGTTGAACACTTTATATAGTGTATGCTTAGTTGTATGTTAAAGGTGTAATACATGTATTTTGTTTTACCAAGCATTGTAACATTGGATTGTGTAAACATTTTAACAGTGAAACAGCAACCAGTATGTCTACTGAGAGACAAACCATAACTTTCCCTCGTGTTAAAGCCATTCGGGCTTATACAACTGTTGCCTCGATTTCCGGCAACCAGGGTGCAGACTGCCATGATGTCAGTAAAAACCACTGGATCGACGGCAGTATGGCGCCTATAGCTAATCCAATGTCTGTTTACCCAGAATACGCTGTTTCCAGGACGTCTTGGGGAATTAACATTCTTGGGACGGTAGTCGCTGAAGTTGAGGCAGAAGACGGTTCTTACGGCGTTGGTGTCACAGTCGGGGACGAGCCTGCAGCTTTCATTATAGAAAAACATCTGAGCCGTTTTGTTGAAGGTCAAGATCCAAGGAACGTCGAACTTATTTGGGACCAGATGTTCAAATCAACTCTTAATTATGGGAGAAAGGGATTAACTATCCAGGCTATCAGTGCCATTGATTTGGCTCTTTGGGATCTTCTAGGAAAGATCAGAAAAGAACCAGTTTATGCTCTACTTGGAGGGAAGACTAAAAACCGTCTTCCAGTGTATTCGACAACAGCTCGTCCTGACTTAGCCAAGAATCTTGGGTTTGTCGGAGCTAAAATACCGTGTCCATATGGGCCAGAAGCGGGCAATGAGGGGTTTGAAGAGAATATTAAAATATTTCGTCAGTGGAGAGAAAAGGTTGGTCCTGATTTTCCGCTAATGCTGGATTGCTATATGGCACTGAATGTTTCTTATTCTATAAAATTAGCCAAAGAATAGGAAATTCTTGGATTCAAATGGATGGAAGAGTTTCTTCCTCCGGATAACTATAACGGTTACAAAGAAGTCAGGAAATCACTTCGTGGTAATTCGGTTATGCTTACAACCGGTGAACATGAGTATACAAGATATGGTTTCCAACAACTTCTGAGCGCTAAATGTGTGGACATTATCCAACCAGATATTACATGGGTTGGTGGAATTACAGAAGCCCGGAGAATAATTGCCATGGCATCTGCATATGATATTATTGTTATACCTCACGGTTCTAGTGTATATTCATATCATCTCCAGTATGCATTCAGAAATTGTCCTTTAGCTGAATTTATCATTCTTAGTCCAGAAGCTGATAAAATCACACCGTATTTTGGGGGCTTGTTTCCAGATGAACCTCTCCCTGTTGACGGATTTATTGATTTACCAGAAAAGCCTGGGTTTGGTGTTACGCTCTGCAAAGACAAACTTACAAGACCTTATCCTAGATCAGAAGAAGAATCGGAGAAACAGGCCAAAGTGAACATTCAAAGAAAACCAACAGAAACTGCAAGGATTCCGTTCTGATAGAATTTGTTACACTACTGCTGCAGTTTTGTGTCTGGTTTACATATTACAACTAACTTACGTGATATAAAAAGGATGACTCTTCTTTGAACTATCTGAGATAAAGAAATTTAATTTTTCATATTTCTAGCTGTAGATTTACATATTTTAGTCCAAATAATTTTTCTGTAATGTAATGAATGGAAACAATATAAGAGAATACAAGAGCTTCAGTGGTTTAGCTAAAGCTGTTTCTGTTTCTTGAAAAACGTAGATAAAATAACTTCTTGCTAATTATTACATGTAACTTCTCCATTATAGAGAAAACAATTGTATTAGAGTCAGATTCAAAGTTAACCGCTTTCCAAGCAAAGGAAATTAAATCTTTAATATCTCTCAGGTTATTTGTTACCATGTCAGTTCCGTTATTTAAATCAAAAAAGACGCGACAGGTTTGTCCAGTATGCGTTATAAATAAAAGGATACACTGTGACACACATTTTATTACTTATAGTAACATAATTCTATGATAAAAATGAAAACACACGCATGGAATACAGAAAATGTTCGATATAAATATTAATGAAATATATTTAAAATACAGATATGTTGGGAAAGTTTTTATAAATAATAATGAAGAAGTATAATACTGAAATTCTTGATGAGTGTGCTGTAATAACAACGAAACTAATACTGAACGGTATTGTGAGTGATCTTTTAAATATTAATAACAGTAACATGCTATAGAAAACATAACAGTAAAATGTTATATGAATTAATATGATATAATAATTGTAAAATATACAGAGATTAGGGACTGATAACTATAAATACGAAATGGAGTACTGTATCATACCCTTTTTTTGCTGTGGCTGTTTCCATCATTATACATAAAAGAATATTTCGATCGAAATTGTTATCAGTCTATAAACCTCACATATAAACAAGTAGGAATGTCCAAAATAAATTATCACCTATATCACAGAGTATTTCGTTATTTTTGTTCTCATATTTTGCTGTGTATACACAATTATGTGTGTGTGTGTGTGTGTGTGTGTGTGTGCGCGTGCGCGCGATGTTTAGCATTATTATTGTTTGTTTTAAATTTTGATGAATATCAGGATACTTAATTCCCAAACTCAGTAGACTCAAACTAAAAGAAACATTTTTTTTAAAATATTTCGAACACAATTTAGCTATTTAACAAATTGCATAAAGATGTATGCAGTAATACTCCAGACTATTATCTGCTGCTGTATATATAATATACAGATGTGCATTAAAACATTAGTTGCTTCGAAAATATATATATATATATATATATATATATATATATATATATATATATATATACTTACAACAAATTACTTTTCATTTTAAAAGCCCTATGAATTAAAATAACTATTCTTTGTTAATACTATTGCTTGAGGTGTCAGATGGTTTTCACGGTAATGAAACTGTCAATGTTCATGTTGTTTCCATGGCAATAGGACCTTCAACGTTTTCCACATCCTCTTGCACGTTATTTCCCGCCCAAACGCATGTACCCTCTTCCTCCACAGCAACTTCGGTATTACTGGCCAGACTTTTACTACTCAAACCTCGACCTTGTCTTTTGCTGTACGACGATGGCGGCTTGCTCACTGTAGAGGGAGACCTTACCATGAGATACTCCTCCAAGTCCTGCTGCATACCAATGTCAGAATACTTATCCATCGTCTGAGACTTCTGAAGCTTTGGCCGATTCATTTCCACCATCATTTTCAGCATAACGGTGTCTGTGCAGTGAGCAGGAAATCCAGACATCTGGGGTACGGCGTTAATCTTACTGTTGGAGGATCTAGGTGGGTATATCTTGTTAAAATGAACATAGCTATTGACGGAACTGAAGTTATATTTATTAGGGATAGAGACGCGTACAAGAGGTTTTCGTTCCCTGGATTTTGCCTGTCGGTACGGATTTATGTAGTTAATCTTGCCGTCATTGCGAACGAATTGAGTAAAATGTTTTAGTTTGATGGCATCTTGCTCCAAGTCATTGTGAAGTTGTCTATTGCTCTGTTGAACGTGCAGACATTGGTTTAAAGACTGGGCGCTTACAGCAATGGGAGTAGATGAACCTTCCTTAAATAATGTTCTTGTCCATTTTCTTGACGGCCTGGGTGTCATCGGTTCTGGATCAGGAAATACTGTCATACTGGGCTCGTCATTTGCGCCTGCGCTTCTGACCTTGTGTCCCATTATTTCAAATGACTCCCTAAAAGCCGACCTGTTAGATTTGTTAGACATGTAGTTATTTAAATAAATAGGAGTAGATGGGGGAGCTAGAGATATACACGTGGCAGGAAAAGAAGGAAGAATTACACTATTTGAGTCTTCATGTTTTTTGTCTTTGCCGTTAATATCTCCAGGTGGTTCACTTTTTGCTTTTCTGACCTTCATGTTCGGGACGACAAATACTCCACTGTCTGACTTATGTGATATATTGTCATTTCCAGTCAATCCTGTGCTCATCATTAGCTTGGGATTAGAGGTAGAATCTGGTTTCATGTTTTTTCCTTGAAGAACGAACTGAACACTCGGAGGTCCAACGGCGGAATCCATGGTGGAAAGGCCGTTGTAAGCAGCCCGCACTCTTTGCATGTGTTCCATTCGCCTAGTAGCAGACGAAAATCCCAGTCCACTTAAATCGTGTCTGCTGTTGTCGCCGGTTTTCCAGATGTGACGACACTTCCTGTCTATGTCCGTTTTCGATCTCGAAGGCGGGATGTTTTCGCAGATGTGCAAGCTTTTGTGATCAAACGGTTGTAAATTGGTATTTCCTGTAGCAGAAACACCTCTTACTCTTAGACGATCTATGACGTGGGCCATTTCAAAATTCTACACCATTAACTATTCTAACCGTTTGCTCGATATGTAATTTACTTTCCATATCTTTAGATACCATGGAATAAAGCTGGTCAGCAGAGCGGCGAGGAGTGCTGTTTACACTTCCGATCATCAATCTGCAAATATAAACAATTCAGTATCTTTTAACCTCTTTATTTTTTAACAGCAATAGAAACTAAAAAAAAAAAAAAAAAAAAAAAATTCTTTTGTGTATAAGATATCAACGTTTCGAATATATTTCATTGTTATTCTAATATGTAAAACAATATGTAAAAAAGATTTACAGAAATGTTCTATTATGACTAGATACTATTAATGAATTAACGAACGTTCACAGTAATGAGACATTTCGTTAAACATTAATACTGTACTTTGTTCGTTGAACTAGTGAAGATAACACAGAATATATTGGCTGAATGTGCTAATAATAAATTCAGTTAACGTCGTTGATTGGCAAAATAACTGACAACCCAGATTTCAGTGACTGTTATTAAATTCTCCATCAAATTAAGTCATGGCAAACCTGTACACAAACATGTAACAGTTTGTCAGTAGTCAAAACAGTCACTTAGCAAATAAATCACAGAGTTCTGACAACTAGCCAAATATCTATTATGATCTGCACTGGCAAAATGCCTGATCTCGTCATTAAATGTTTCACTGAATTCTTTAATCAGTTTAGTTAAAATCCACAGATCTGGAAATGACGTTTCATTTGAGTGTTTATTTTTTCAATATAAAAATACATTTAATAGAGCTGCTCTAAGTTCCGTCATGAATTACTCGTAACTTTAACACAAACATCTAGTGGTGACTATCAACAATCAATAAGCTACACGAGTAGTTGGCTTATTATAAGTATATCTTTTCGTGCAGAAATATGGTGTGCGAATAACTAAATGTATTATAATGTTTCAAAAATAAGCCATCTCGGTCTGTAATTCTTATTTTACGCAGAATGGAACAAGGTGTACAATTGCGTCGCTAATACTCACGGCTTTGTTCCGACTTCTTCACACTGATCTTATATTTCCAATCACGAAACGAGATAATTTATTAACTTAGATTTAGATACAAAATATGTTTTTAAATCGTATTTGGTGTTTACTGGTATGTAACGATAAATTAATTACAATTACGCCTTGGTACACACTGCATTTGCATGCAAAACCCTTTAATAAGATAGACATGAGATAGATTTACACTAAATATATTTGTATATTTCTTTCAGTTTGCAAGCAGAGCTGGTTTCTGCCTGAAATCTGAAACACAAATTGTAGTATGTCACAGATTCGAGTGAACTTATGGCATGGCCATGTGCAGCTAGCTCACTTGCATATACATTAACCATGATTATAAACTGACATTTGCGATTGTTCTCTTTACATCTAGGAAGTGGAAATATATAACATCAAGGTGTGTCTCTTTCTCAATCCACCCTCATTTTGTTATATAATGTTACATGAGTATTAAATTATGTTAATTACTTTAAACGAGAGAGAGAGAGAGAGAGAGAGAGAGAGAGAGAGAGAGAGAGAGAGAGAGAGAGAGAGAGAGAGAGAGAGAGAGAGAGAGAGAAAGAGAGAGCTGATGTTGAAACTCGATGTATTACTCGTTAGCAAGGGATCAAATAAAAAAAAAATCCATATTAGACTAAGAAAAAACCTCAACCACTGTTCAACCACCGAACATTGGTTACAATTTTTATAATAACATATACAATTAAAAAAAAAATAACAATAATTGAACTTTTTTTAAAGCTGATGATTATTTTCTAAATTTATTATTATTTCTTTTGTTTGTTTGTTTGTTGCGTTTGTTTTTGGAATTTTTTTTTATTATTATTATTTTTTTTTTTTGGTATGTTTGTTTATTTGTGGGTTTTTTTTGCTGTTGTTTCTTTTTCTTGATAGCGTCATCAGCCCAACAGAAACACACTCTTACGAATCACCTACAAAAACAAAATACTCACAGATGCAGTACTGATCACGTGTTAACTGTTGAACAAACCAGCATTATAAATACAAATCTCTGTGATGAATGAATAAATTACTGAATAGAGAGACAAAATGTAGAGAAGAAAAAAATAAAAATAAAAATAACAAGGTTTTTTTAAAACAAATTACGTGACATGTCGTTACTGATAGGTTACATGCAACCACCTGCTTTAATACAAAAACCTTCCTACTTTAAGCTCAACTCATAAATCCCTTAAAACAATGAGCAGATTTGAAGGAAATATAAGAACATGTTATCTGATAATCTCCAGAATCAGTGGGGTAACAAGTACGTAACTCATCCACTTGTTATATATTTTTCTTTTCTTAAATAAGTCTTGTTAGAGAAACAAATATATTACAGATTATATAACGAAATTTTATCTGTCCATATCCAAATAAGGTGAAAAAGACTTTGATATCCACTAGAAATTATACTTCACAGAAAAAAACCTGAAAATATCTTTTTGATCTAATTTATATAAGGTTACAATTTATATAAGAAAGCCAAAGAAGAAACAAATAACAAACATGCACGGGTTACCGAAGCATAATTCATCATATAATATGTACTGATGATTTTTTAAATAAATATACCAAAAAATATATATATTGTGTTTTAATGTAATAAAAATTTATATTTAAAAAATGAAATAATAATAAAAATGCGAGCTACGAAAAGCACTTCATACGTTAAGTAAAGAAATTAATTTAGCCATAGTGCTTTTTGAATCAATGTTTGGTTCAGCCTAAAACATGGTATCGCTTGCCGTATGAAATGTTGTTCAGTTGTTTTTCTAGTGTATACGCTTAGAGTGGTCTTCTTTTGTGAAAATTCAGGCGTTAAATTGCTTCGTTTGTCGAGCGACCATCTCGGCACGTGTGACTGCTAGTTATTGTTTGCTAAATTCGTGACCTACTTTAACAGTGTTCAGCAGATACTTCTGTCTGACGGTTCTCATAATTATGCTGTAACTGTAATGATTCAGAGTTTAGTTTGACTTTTATTCTTTTTAGCAGCAGCTACTACTGGTGGAAGTGGTCGATGTTGCATAATTATTATTATAACTGGAGTAGTAGTAAATACAGTAGTATTAATAACAGTAGTAGCAGCAACAGTAGTCGTCATCATCGTTGTAATAGTAGTGGTCGTAGTAAAATATTTAATATATAATAAAAGTATTTAAAGCGCTTATATATATATATATATATATATAAATGGTAGGGGATGAGGACAGAAAAATATTTAAAACATGAAAAGTGAAAAAAACAAACAAATCACCTCTTACATAGATATAATAATAATAATAATCATAATAGTATAGTAATAGTAAATAAGATTGTAATAGTTATAAATCTTCTTAAGCCATTTAATTTTTTTTTTATTCTATTTTTTCTTTGTTTTTATTTATTTATTCATTTTTTTTTTTTCTAACAATTATCTTTTTTCCAGATACTAACACACACACACAAACACACAATAGTAAATATACGTCTTCCATGAAAACATAATTAACTGTAACGCTAGGTGCGCTACTTACAAAGTACAACAGAAAAGTTATCTCATCTGTCTTCTTGTTTTATCTATAGTAATATATATCTCGTCACGCAGGTACATGAAATCACGATGAAAATGTCAAGGTACAATAACCAGAGGACTAAGTGAGTCATGTAGTATTGCTAGAGGTAGGGCTTACAAATTACGTTATTAATAGTACGCGTCAGTGTGCGTATGTGTCTGTTTTAGGAATGCATGTATGTATGAGTAAATGTGTTTGTGTATGGATGGACCAGTGCTTGTTTGTCTTTTATAGACGTATATCTTTGTATGAAAGTATGTGTATATATGTATATATGTATGTATGAATGTATCTATGCATGTTTGAATATGTATGTGTATATGTATCATGTAAGTATGTGTAAGTGTGTATGTCATACATTATGAAATTTGTATCGCATGGTAGTCACAGAGAATAATAATATATGACTTTTTTCTTTTTTTTTTAAATTTGGATTACAATAAATAAAGAAAACCATTAGTATAAAATAAATAAATTCACTCGAGTTTATAAACTGCCCCATAATTATTAAAAAATTGTTTACGCTGTTTCAGTTATAGGGAAAAAGTGTTATTTTATAATATATGATTCATTACCACCTCTAACAGTCATCCAAGCATGACAGATAAAACTAAGAATGCAGATTACTGAAACACTGGCTCTTTTCACTGCACCTGTTTTTGATTATTTGTTTGATTATTACTTTAACTCCTACCATTAATTTTTATATAAGTTAAAAATAAATAAGTAGTTACAATTTACATTCACGACAAACAAAGTACAATAAATATGATTCAGATATGAATAAAAAGGTAATACGATTTCGTTTTCTATTTTTTTTTTTTTTTTTTTTTTTTAAAGAAAAAGAAAATGAGGAAAATTGGGAAAAACGTTTAAGATTCACACTCTGTGATCGCGCTATTTTCTGTCTTTTTTCGTATTTATTTTCAGTTTGTAAATTGATGCATAACCACGAAAGCGCAGACATAAGATACATTCCAGTTATATGATTCAGGTTGATTGACGTAATTTTCTATTTTACGTACGTACCTGTCAGTTTCTTGTCCATATTCAAAAAATGTCAATGATTCAACAAACTGCAAAAAAAAAGTTTATCTATATAAGTCCGCCGGTGTCTATCGCATGTTGTCGTTCAGCCAAACACTCTGGAAGTCCTCGGCTCGAAAAGTAGGGAAAATATTAAGACACCATCTTTACGAAACGGTGTCCAATAAACAAGATCGAGTAAGCTATGGCAAGGTCGCCTTCTATTAAGACTTCCAAAGTTTCTGTTAATCTGTAATCGGATATTGCCAGTCTGCTCGTGGTAATCCACCAGTATTTAGGGAGGCCATCGGGGAAGCTTTCTGTCGAGTCGATGCGCTTTAAGATATTAACATCATCTTTTGTGTTAAACCGATCACTGAATCGAACTCCGTGATAGGTTCACAACACGACCTTTTGTTCCAGCAAAACGGATTTGGTTTTTCTATTCAACTGTTACTTATTTTTGGTAACGTCTGAGTGCATAACACATACATTTTTTATTTTTCTTATTTTTAACTTACAGGTACTAATATTCTAACAATTAAAATTAATTGAGGTTTATACAATTTAATCCGTCAGGCATTTTTGTTTCTTTAGTTGTTTTGTTTTTTCTTTCAAGAAACCAGTCACTGTGAAGTAAAATTAAAGTATCGGGATTTTTATATTTATTTATTTTTTGTTATTATTGTTTATATTTCTACATTGTTCTTGTTTTACTTATTTAGTGTACTGTAGTTTTGTCTAGTATTTATTGTGTAACGTATATAAGGGATATTTAATTTTTATTTAGTTTTGTTTTTATTATATAATGTCTCTTTAATACAATACAATGAACTGGTCAGGCTAGGTTCATTTTATTTTATTTATATATGTTATGAGTCTGTGATTTATGCGACTGTATTATAAATAAACAAGTAAATAAAACAGAAGAAATAATGTATTTCAAAATGATACAAAAGTTTAAAATAAAGATTATATAATATTAAAAAAAACCCCAAAACCCCAAATAGGTGGGTATATATATATATATAATTCTTTAAACTAATCAGGAAATGGTTAGAAGCCTGGTTGATGCATAACTGGTAACATGTTTGGTTATCCTCAGAACGTCCAATAAGCTATTTCCCGTTCCAGCCACCAGCTCTATGTCTGATTTACCAACAGAACTGCATGTTTACTGTATAATTTATGATGAAATTTGTATTTTATTTTTATAAAAATATGTATCTGTATGTATGGCTGTATGTATATATGTATGTATGTATGTATATGTATGTGTGTGTGTGTGTGTGTGTGTGTGTGTGTGTGTGTGTGTGTGTGTGTGTGTGTTTCATTTCTGCATTAACTTTTGATTACGTTTATTAATCAAACACTCTTTTATCTATAATACTTGCACTTACCGTGGCAACGGTAATCATGCTTAATTAAGTATGTGTCGTTTCAAGTCTAATCTTCATAGTCTTAATACCAGCAGTAAGTATGTAGGTAATATTATATTACACAAGCTGATTGGCAGTCTTATGGATATTGTTTGAAAACAAAAGGTGATATATGAATATTATAAACGTCTTAGTTAAACTGTAACAACGGACGTTAGTGTTGAAGTATAATCAGTTCATGTGCTAACTACAAGTGTGTGACGTAATGTCTTTTCTTGCTCAAACCCT
>CM022665.1:778951-826451 GCA_012295275.1 Chrysomallon squamiferum | reverse complement strand
TGTGTGTATGTGTGTGTTTCCGCGACAGTCTAGATGATTGTAATAGGTTTAATTTTTAAAGTATTTCACAACACTTATAGCAATACAGAAAAAGTATTTCATGACATTTACTAGCATTTTGGCAAACACATATATATATACACACAATTATTATTATTATTATTATTAAGGCATAAATACTGATGGTTTTCGTTTTCAGTGGTGCTTTTAATTTTAATTATTATTATTATTATTATTTTTTTGTAAATTGCACGCCGCTTAAAACAATAGTAAAATTATAAATCAAAGAAAATAATGTTAATATTCCAATTAAAAGTCCTGAGTCATTATTCTTCAGCTTGTTATTGTAAAGTATTACCCGGCACTTACAGCAACATAAACATTTAAAACCAAAGCAAACAAGTAAACGACATTAACAACAGGTTCTTAATTTTAAATCTCTTCAGCCAGAGTCAACATTAATCTTATGATTGACACTAAAATACCGCTGGCAAGAAAAAAAAATTGTTTGTTTTTTCATTTAAAGTAGACGCTCCTTAAACAGATATAAACAGAAAACGTCAAAGACCGCAAATAAATAATAAAAATTAGGGTCGGAACCAAATTTTCAGAAAAATGGTGGCACCATCAATCTATTGAATTTAATTTTAAAGATAAAATAAGTTTTATTTAAACGAAAAAAAAAAAAAAAAAAAATTCTAGACTCGTTAAAAACTGGGTTGTTTATGATGTGTGGACTGTAACCCACACCTAACCCTGAATCCATGGCTCAAACTGATGCGATTATAATTTGTTTTATATTTTCATCAAGAAAAATACCTTTCTTTAATCTAAACCTTTACGAGTGTGATTTAATGTTCCGTACACGGTGGTAACACAAATACTGTTAAGAATTTTTTTGTTACGGCAGGTTTATTAAATACAAGTTAACAAAGAAACATTCCAAGTGGTGGTTTTAGCGATGGAAAGTTTTTTGGTGAACTGGTCAGCCGGGTAATGTTTATATCGCGGCCTAGCATATGTCGATGTTGTAAAGATATAACATATTTCAGTGTTGTTATCGAACAGCAGCATATCAGGTCAAAGGGAATAATGGCTACGAAATATTTTATCTTAAAATTAAAAAAAAAAATTATATTATTTATATAATAAGATGTTTGTGTTCTCTCTCTCTCTCTCTCTCTCTCTCTCTCTCTCTCTCTCTCTCTCTCTCTCTCTGTTTCTCTGTCTCTTTCTAGGCATGTGTATTTGCCTGACGAGACAAGGATACGAAAGTAGCAATATATATATATATATATATATATATATAAATAATGCTACTTTCTATACATATCTAGAGAGAGAGAGGTTCTTAGGCAATAAAAATATTCTCAAATGTTTTAAACGGCAATCAATAAATCTTGGAAAGTATGTGGTGAGATAAATGGTTTGTACTGAACTAACCTGAGTGCATTTGAGACGACGCTAAACAAAGATAGATGTAAACTCAGAACATTATGGATTTTTCGTGGATCTCACAGCAGTTTTTCTGTATTATGTAATCTATATGGGTTGCATGTCGATTCCTTCCCACAAAGTAATTTTTATACTTCGATTACATGGACACACTAACAACAGTAACAACACAACAACAACAGCAACAACAACAACAATAATAACAGTAGTTAGTAGTAGTTGTAGAGATAGTAGTATTAGCAGAAGTAGTAGAATAAATGGTATGTGTTGTTCATATTTTTGAGTTGCAAATAATAAATAAACAAAAAATGCTTAAAGAATGTTGGGCGACCATTTAAACTTAAAGTTTATTATTTCTAACAAATAATTACAAATACAACTAAATAATAAAAAATACTATTATTATTATTATGTCTGTTCTTTAATTATTTCTTTGTTTATTTATTTTTTCTGTAGACAAGATTAAATCATTTTTTTTTTTTTTTTTTTTACCAAATATTCCCCGCTACATGTTTGTGAACTTGATCGACGTGCCAAAAATAATCACCCGAAATAATTGGCTGTTAAAAACTCTCGATAACCAAGGCTTATCATTCAAGCATAAAATCAGCGTAACGTGTCAACTGGAAATTTTATATATTAATGCACAGCCAAATCTATAAGTCTCTGCCATTTCAAATGTTTTTCAAAGCTTTACTGAGCCCTCGATCTAGGGAACATACACTATAATATTTATTTACTTACTTACTTATTTACTTTACTTATTAACTTAACTTTTTTATTATTATTATTCTTTTTTTTTAACTATATATATATATAAATGAACATTCAGTGGATCCTCAATACAGTTTTATATTTTTATTTTTACCTTATTATAGGGGTCAGTTTTACGTTTCTGTAATAATAATGATATGAAAGAAGAAAGTCGCTACTCAAGGTACTCTTACAGATTAACAGAAAAAGATCTTGTTTCTGAACTTTGTCAAATACGTATAAAGTGATGTATGGTGAAAATCTGGCTGGAATTGGAAATAGCTCAAAAAGTTACGTAAATAATCCAGTAAAATATACATCATATCTGAGACAGCAATAATTTGTTTTTGTTTTACGGTTTATTTGTTCATTAATTAATTTATTTTTTATCATTATTAATTTTAAAATGTATTAATTGTTATTATTACTTTTTTAAGTAGGACAATTATTCAATTATATATAATGGCACCTACTTAAAATAAAAAAATAAGAAAACAAAATATATTTCATTGCTAATAAAATAAATAAATAAATAAAATGGAATGAAATGAAATAAAGTTTAAAGAAAAAAGAGTAAAATGAAAAAGAAAAGAAAGAAAGAAAGAAAACCCAAGATTTGACACAAAGCTTAAACAGCTTAAAATGACACATGTGAAGATAGCACTTGACTTTTTTCTGACGTTTAACTGTTGAGTGTAAACTGCACAGCGACTGAGATTAGTGGGGGGAAAGCAGAATTGAACTGAAAAAAATCATTAAAAATAATCGATAGATGGCGAGAGTGGCTGTAAAATATGAGAAGTTTAAAATATTGTCAGTTTTGTACAATAAATAAATAAATGAAAATAAGTAAAAACCACAAAATTTCAGATGATTATTTTTTTGTTATACTATTTTTATTATTATTTTTAAATTTATTTATTATTATTAATTTTTTATTGTTTATATATAAATTAATCTTTAACTTCTAAACAGTTACCATTTAATCCTAACTTTTTGTTCATTAACCACAGCCCAGTTTAATAATTTGAGTTACATCTACCGGCACACATCCGATTACATTATAAACGAGCATTAACAGGTAAACAACAGAATCTTCTAAGGGTGGGCTTGTTTATCTCCGCTGAATGTTCAAGCATGTCTCTGCAGGGCAGACAATGTGGAATCTAAATTGTTTTGTCCAAGACAGAGAATCTGAAGTGAAGGTGTGAAGATTTGAAACCAACCAATTAATTATTTTGGTTTTGATGTTATTGCTGTTGCTGTTTTATTTACTTATTTATTTATTTATTTATTTATTTATTATTATTATTGTTATTTATTGTTGTTGTTGTTGTTGCTGCTGCTGCAACTGCAGCTTTTGTTCATCATTATCGTCTTCTTTTTATTATTATTATTGTTACTATAACTACTATTTGTGTTATTTTCATTAATTTTACTTACGCACTGACTTAATTACTTACTCCTGTCTTATTATCAGAAATACACTACATACCGTCACCTCTTCAGACCGTTTTCCTTTCTTTTTCTTTCTCTGCTAGCATAACAGTCACATATTCCTTTTACAAACTGTTAGGCACCCATCAAACACATTCACACAACCTCTCATTTTACTTAACGCTCCAATAGAATTTCTCGAAGCCGCGGCTTACTGCTAATCTTCTGAAACCAAGATTGTGCCGGCTCAAGTTAAGAAGTACCAGTCCAGCTGGATGTTAATACTACAAGTGTGTTTGTGCAGATTATATCGCAAATGTTTTGATTTGAATCCAGCAAGTTTTGGTATTCATTAATACATGGTAAGTGAAAACAGCGTTGACTGTCTTAAAGGAATATACTGCCAACATTTTAGCTATGTAAATGTATCTGAACTGTTTGACTCGAATCTTAAAGGTTACTATTTTCTGTTAAAACAGATCAGTAAACAAATATTTTAATTTTTATGTGAGTAAGTTTTAATTAAATATTAAAAAAACCTTATCATAATACATTCAAGGGAACCGATTTTTAAAATCAATATTATATTCGTATTAATTTTAACTCGAAAAGCTTTTATATTCATTAACAGAACGTAAATAAAGTGTGCATTGTATTATTATTCGACGTACAAAAACAGGTTCGCATCAGTTTACACGCATTCATTCAGTGTAAAAGTTGAATGTTCAAATTAATAATCAGTTGCTACTGGTTTACGTTTAATCTTGCGACAAGAGTAACCTAGTATTTAAAGAATTAAAAACATTTCGCAACAAAGACATTTTGAAAACATAAGCAAATTTGGAATGAATACTTGAGAAGAACTGATAATTGTAAAATAGAATGTCGGCATTTTATAAAATTATTCGCTTAATTAATAACTCTCTCTCTCTATCTCTCTCACACACACACACACACACACACACACACACACACACACACATTCACACGCACGCGCATACACACACACACTCACATATACCCATACATAGATAATTACACTTAAAGAGAAGTTGAGATACAAACAGTAGGGTAATTACATTTGTTTGGTGTGAAATTAATTTTGCATTGATTATGCTATACCGATATAAACGATATGTATTTTCAGTTTGTACAAACATTTTAACCTGATGCTTACTGTGAATGTGATTACACCGGGTTCGTCCTCTTTTATTTTTCTTTATAATCAAACTAACATTTCGTCTTCAAAGTTGTATTTAATACAAACCTACCCCTCTTTTTAAACCTGAGTTCCCCTCTTGTTAAGAATACGTTAACGTTTAGACAAAAATGACGAAAAACATAAGAAATTCGTGATAAATATTCGTGAAAGAAATACACTGAAATAGTTTAAGAAGCAGGCTAAGGACTTAAGAAGTAATGAAAAAAATTCGCTCCCGCCTCTCGATCTGCTACACTTTTGGTTGATCAGCAACACGTTCTTTAACGTACGGTTAGCTATCACAGAAAACAGCCGATGCGGACTAATTCCACAATCATATCATACTTACAAGTCCAGCTGAAGTCACTGAAAAAAGATCTCTGCTGTATGAAATAAATAGTGTGCTGAATTATTTGGTCATTAAATTTGTTATGAATTAACTAAAGACACTGCCTGATTAGATTGTGATTCAAAATATTGTTAGCTTTTACAATATCACTGTTTTGCGTTTTGTATGAATCAGTTATGTAACCAACTTTGTGCTTGAAACATAAAAATCTGTTTTAAAAACACAGCACACGGTCGTCTCGAATAACGATTTAAACATTTTCTGGTTACAAGCATGTCCTAATAAATCGATAAATCTTTACAGTATGTTCGTGTACCGCGGAAACTATCTGCACATACTTACTGATATTCATCTGATGTTTAAACAACAACAACAAAAACAAACACCTACTGTTTACATCTTTTGTGAATCTTAATATAGAAATAAATAATACACATTATTTAACAAGAAACTAGACGGATCAGTTACTGATCCAGTGGATTATGTTTCATTAAGAAAGAAGTCTCACTTGGATTCACTAATGATTACTCTTTCACTAGAAAACTAATTAAAAATGTTCTGATCTGCTTTATCAGAACATTTTATGCAAATTTGATTCAGTTGAGAAACCATAGATAAAAAACAGAAGTACTTGTTTTAAACGCTTTTTAGAAAATGTTATTAATATTCAGTTCAGCCTCTAATAAATACAGTTGTTTGAATTAAGTCAGCATCAGTTAAATAAAGAAAGTCAGTCAATACATATTGCAGCTTTTGCATACTGATAAAATGAGATGACAATTCCACCTACTACCGCTCCGTTTTAGACTGAACAAATAAAATACAGGCTGGTTAGAATTTTCTAATAATAATAATAAATACAATAATAACAGTACTAGTAGTAGTAATAGTAGAAATAATAATAATATTAGTAGTAGTAGTAGTAGTAGTGGTAATAACAATAATAATATCTAGCTAATTTACATTTCTTTTCAGGAGCAGACCATTTCCGACCGCCTGAAAAATATTTGAATTAAGAATGTAGGAAAGAAAACTTAACCGACAACTGATAAGAATGACAACACGCGGTATTCTTAAACTAACAATACCAATAGAAGGAAAATTGGTATACCCAGAAGGAGACGATCAAAAACATCAGGAAAATCGTATAACATTTCAACAAATCACACCAAGACGAAAGATTGATCCATTTGGTCGGGATGCAACGAATCCATCAGATTTCTTTCTTTCTGCCGCTGTGTACCCCACTGGCGTCCGAGCACCTCCCCTCGCAGAACTGCAGCAGTTTGGTTCTCTTTTCCAGTCAGAGGACATGAAAGAATCAGCGAACAAGATCGGGTTTATTGACGACGGAAGAGGACCTACGCCAAAAATTTTATCACTTAGAAAGCACAAACAGAACAGCGACCTAGGACTGGAACAAAAGTCTACTGACAGTATTCACGCGGTGGATATGTTAACAAGACTGAAACCATACCATTGGGATGACGTCAACGGATTAAGAAAACTAAAGAACGATGTCAGGGATCCCTGTTACATTTACAAATACTGTCCTGACGAGAGACCACTTAGGTATAACAAGAACAGCAACTTGCCAAGAATATCTTCATCGCGACCGTGGTCTGTAGGAGAATCCAATCCATCGAAGCGCATGCATACTCCAACCTCGAGCGACAAGCGAATGAACGCAGGTAGCGTCAGCTCAGGACTTATGAAAGAAAACACAGGATTTCATAACGTCAGAAAATGTCGGCCTTTCAGACCCGTATCATTCCAGCCAGTTTCAGAGACCGATTTGAAGAAGCCACTGTTAGAAGTGAGACATATTTCAACAAGAGATCAGCGAAACAGACTGAAAGGAGAGGACGGCTGTCTGTTCTCTCAAGTTAAGCAGTGTATTCGACTGATGAGAAATCACGATTCGAAAAAGGCAAAAACAATTGAAAGGCCACTGAAAGCAGAAGGCGGAAGATACAGGCCATTTTCAACCACTAAAGTCAGAACGCCGTGCGTAACACCGCCCGCTGTTGCTCAGTTCAGAGACCAGAATTCGGCAGAGACTTACAAGCAGTATGTTGAAATCCAGTCACTTAAATCAAAACTACCGGGAAAGTCTTCCGGAACACAAGCCAGTGGAATGTTTGCCAGGAACAACACAGCTGCGTCTATGTATTATGATGTTGACGCTCACCTTGTTCAGACTGTTAGCGACAGCAACATACCACCAGAACCAAGAAAAACAAACGCATCCAGGAAAAGATCGGAGATATCCTTAGACATGAAAACACCGAACGACCAGCGGAACATTGATCTAGATATCGTTGGAACTCCCATATCGTCTACAAGGCCTAGAGCCTCGGATATGGATGAGCAACAAGATACTCAGGTTGCATCCAGAAAGAGCGTGTGCAGTCGAGTTCCTGAAGATTCTCTGAAATCATCTGACCAGCCAGATCTCATCTCAGGACCATACTCAGACGATGCTGTAGAAGCTCCAGTCGCTACACCACCAATACCATTAGACGAGCTCGGCAATCCTGTAATTTGGGACCAGAGCGAAGAAGAAGAGGAAGAAGATCATGAAATTGTTAAGGAGGATCCCAATGTAATCAAAATACCCGCAGCTTCTGTAGCATCGGTTCTCAGTGTAGACGACGGCGACAATGTAAATGAAGACGATCGCAGTGCCGGAAGGGAAGAAAAAGGTTGTTAAATCAAAAACATTGTCATTTATTATTATTATTATTATTATTTAAAAATGTGTTGCTGTTGTGTCATGTTTTGGTTTTGGTTGTTGTTGGGTTGATTTTTTCAGTTTTATGAAACTATCAATGTGGACTTTAATGAAAGAGAAAGGAAATGTAAAAACATTAAATCACGATAACGTTCAACATAATGTGCTTTCAACTGTAAATGTTCTGAATATTTTTATTTTTAATGAATGTTTTAATTTTCTTTCTTTCTTTTTTTTTTTTTTTTTTTTTTTTTTGTATGCACGATTTGGATAAAGTGTAAATTAGAGAAAATTATTCCTACATGTATAGCATTTTTCTACATCCAGCTACATTCAATAAATTCATTTTTAAAAGCAATTTTAAAACAGTGTCATTTGTGGCATTTCTCTCGTGTTATTTTCTTACAAGCCGTGTAAACAGTTTTCATATGCTAGTTGAATGTGCAGTTGCGGTTGTGGTTTCCTATTTCGCGAATTCTCATGGAATAGTTTCATTTTTATGCAAACACTGTTGTTACATTTGGACTATGTGTTTTACACTGAGTTTCGACTTGTGTTCTATTTTTTTTCTATAATTTCAAATTTACAGTGTTTCCTTTGTCCATGGGTATCTATCTATCTATCTATCTATCTATCTATCTATCTATCTATCTATCTATCTATCTATCTATCTATCTATCTATCTATCTATCTATCTATCTATCTATCTATCTATCTATATATCTATCTATCTATCTATCTATCTATTGTTTCATCCTACAAATTTGTTTTCCAGCTCTAACACTGACTGGGTTTACTGAGAATTACCAGATATGTTTTCCTCTCAGAGATAAATTTATCTACGAAAACCAGTATGCGGTCAACTCATTCACTGATTAAATTTAAGTGTTTCCGTTTTTGATAAATCATGAAATTTTTCCCCTTCTCTTTTCTCATAATACCAAACATATGATGAAGAATTACATCTAGACTAGACGGAGGACCAAAGTCGTGGACTTATTGTTGCTTTCTTGATGCAGTTGTGTGAAATAATTTAGAGGATATAGAAAATGGATAAAAGAAAGCTTGTAGTTAACTGTTTTGTACTGTTTTGTTTATTAAAACGTAAGTTTAAATCTTTCGAATCTTTCATTGTAAATGGTCATAACATATAAATGATTTTATCACTCTCCAAATATATTTATGACTGCATCTCTCTCTCTCTCTCTCTCTCTCTCTCTCTCTCTCTCTCTCTTTCTCTCTCTCTCTCTCTCTCTCTCTCTCTCTCTCTCTGTCTATCTATCTATCTCTCCATCTCTATTATGGCAAATATAATTTTTATTGCAATTCTTCTTCTTATTGTTATTAATTTCACGTTAATTACAACATATTTCAAAATATTTTTATTACAGAGATGAGCAGAACCAAGAAATTTTAAAACTGATCAGTAACAAATTCTCTATTAGAAAATCAATAATTGATTATCTGCAATTTTTTTTGTATATAACCCTTACTAAAAGTAAACTATATGTGGTTAAGTAATAAATATAAATACTTAACGTAGTTGCTCATGTCGTTGGAACTCCTATATCGTTATAAAACAACTCAAACAAATGTAATGGTGGTATTTGTTCTAGCACTTTCTGGAAGTTTGAAATTCTTATATTTAAATAACTGCAATATGGGCGAGCTGTTTGAAAAGATCAGCTATGGATCTCTTACCATCAACAAGTGCTCTACAATGTACAATCCATCAGACCGTAACAAAACAATTGTCTGCCAGTGCCAAGATCATGTACAGAAACCAAAGATGATGATTTTTCCATTTTCACTGGGAATCCTTCATTTGAAGTGTTCCTTCACTGGCAACTGTGTAATAAAGAAAAGATCACCACTGCTCAGGAATAATCTGCTGTTGGAACCAAAAGTTGATTTCGTTCATATTAACTATCAGTGCTTTCAAGGTACGTTTTAATTTTAGTTAACAAATTTGACATAGATGATTATTTTATAAGTTGTAGAAGTTAAAGGAATTGTTGGAGGAGTTGAATAACCTAAGACTAAAATATAATATGTCTATGGAAAATAATTTATGTAAATGAAACTGAAACAAAGATTAAAGAATTTTTCTTGTTTCGAGAATACGTTATTTGTTTTGATTTCATTTAAATAATTATTAATTTTATCAAATAGATTATTATATTTTATTTCAGCTTTATATTATAAATATCATTTTTTTTCTTCTGCCTTTTATTCCAGTAGTATCTTATTTATTTATTTATTTATTATTTTTTAAACTAATTATTACATATTTATTTTTATAGAAGAATCAAACAACGATACTGGAAATAGAATTGGGACGATTGATAATAAGGGAGGTAACTGCATATGTCATCTGTATTCGGAATCCTGCAACAAAACGCGCTCCTTAAGGAGAATTCAAATAAGAAATATTTCCTGTACAGTTGACCTCTTTAAAGATAAAAGGCGTACTGCAATAGCCTGCAGAGATTCCAGTTACAGTACTATTTTCTACAGAACGACATTCAGTCATATATCTGTATTGTTTGACACAACAGTAATATGGTTCCAGGTATACGGTGCGTTCTTCGGTTTTACCCGGTCTTTATTCATTTATTTATTGAGAGAGAGAGAGAGAGAGAGAGAGAGAGAGAGAGAGAGAGAGAGAGAGAGAGAGGGGGGAGAGGGAGAGAGAGGGGGGGGAGGGAGAGAGGGAGAGAGACAGAGAGGGGGGGGAGGGAGAGAGAGAGAGAGAGAGAGAGAGAGAGAGAGAGAGAGAGAGAGAGAGAGAGAGAGAGAGAGAGAGCAAATTATTAATGAATAATGAATATATTAATAAGATACAAGATTGAAGGATGGCTAAATACTATTAAAACAGTTAAATCTAGCTGTTTACTGAAAGCAGTATGAATTTATGAATAAATAATAATGCTGACAGAAATGACGATATAACAGTGATTACTATCATTGTGATAATATATTTATTTTCCTTCTATTCTCTCCTATCTTAGGAATTCATGGGAACCGTATTAATTTAAGATGCGGGTCTAAAGATAAACCACAGATTCCGAAGCATTTTACTTCATCCTGCCCACGTCCTCAACAAAACAATACACCAGCTTCAACTTCAAAACACAAATACTCAAGGACAGTATCACAAACCACTGAAACAAATATAAAAGCAGTGTCACTCACAAAGATTTCGGAAGCATACATAAAAAGAACTAAGTTAACCAAAATGCCACCAACACTGTGGAAGACAGTTGTTTCATTTAGAACAGAAAGCAAGCGGACACTAATACCAACAACGCAGGAAGCAGAGATTCTATGTTCAAAAGAAAAAGATTTTGAAAATAAGCAAGCAAATAATAGTAAGTACACATACAAAAGTATATCGTATAAAATATAACACCAGAGATTCAAGCATAATTATAACTGTGCATTTCCCAATGATTGACCGTTAAAAACGATCTTTACGACTAATAAAGTATGACGATAACGTAACAAATCCTCGTAACATTTCAGGATTTATTTATAAACATTTTACGATATCTTTGTTGGTTTTTTTCGTTTATATATATAATCTGTACTGATCTAAATGGTTGTCGACTTTTTTATGTGTGCAGGTGGTGTTTGTATTTTTTTGCTGTTGGTATTTTTTGGTGGTGTTTTTCTTTCTTTTTCTTTTTGTTGTTGTTATTATTTTTAAAATAATTTTATTAACATTCTAGACATCGTAATAATAACCGTCTTTATCGGAGGCTTTGTTTTGGGGATATGCTTTATGTGCGTTTTGAAAGATGTCAGCAGATTGCGATGTCGGCATAATGTAAGTGATTGAAAAGATTTTGTGTTAAATTTAGATGAATGAATATCACCATTCATTAAATTTTGTTAATTCATATTTAATGAATTAACTAATTTATTACATTCTTAATTTTTAACATTTTCAGTAGATATCATCTACAAAATATTATATTATAAATAAATGTATAATAATTTTAGTAGATTTTGTAAAACAGACTTTTGTTTTCCCTTTACAGCGTTTGTATCCTGATCTAAAGTACACTGAGAAATCAGAAGAAATGTCATATTAATTAATTAATGTTATATACATTAATTGATCTATCGTGTCGTGTGAAAGAATATTCATGATTATTTATTGAAATATTTCTAAATGATTTAATACGATTTTTCCATATTCACGAAAACAGATTACATAAGCTATTGTTTACGTGACGCTGTGGTAACGACAGGGTATATAAACGGCAGCTGAATTCCTTTGTCATTAGGCCGTTGAGAACGTTGTTTATTCGAGGAACAAGGTTTTATAATTTTCATAATATAAAGATGCTGCCTAAACTTTACATAAAACGTAAAGGAATACATCTCAATGGTAAAACTTACAGGAAAACCGGTGGGACTGCAGCCATTAAAACGAATAATTGTTTACAATATTTATACAACAGATCAACTGTACTCATTTTATAGGGAAAAGTGAGGACTCGTTGAAAACTGGCAGCAGTGCGCGCTGTTTTTGGTGGATCTATATTCACTTTATAAGGAAAAGAGAGGACTTCTCAAAAATATCCTTATTAACTAAAACTAGCCCTAGAGAAGAAACATTCTACTGTTGTTTTATAAAGGAAAAGGTTCTTTAAATAGCCGGACATTTATTTTTTTATAAATTTGTAGCATATCATATGTATAGTTTAATAAAATTAAATATAGTTAATTTTAACTCAGTGTTCTCAGTTTTGTTATTTATATTGTAATTATTAGAGTGTTTATTTTATTTTATTTTTATTTTTTCCTTGTCTGTCTTGTTTGTATTTATTTTGTATATTTAAAGTGATTTTTCTTTATTATCGTTACCACATAAATGTATGGTGGCCATTCAGATACATTTTAATAACAAACATCTGTAAACTGAACTTAGTTTCAAATATCAGAACTTTGTTTTCCTCAGTTAAATTACTTCCTTTTTATCAGTCTTGTTTTTTCGAAAGTATTAGTTTTGGATTCATGTGAACTAAAATATACATTACATTAAAACTCAATTATGTCATTCATTGTAATATAAATATTTTAGTAAATATGGTCTTCTAATTAGTTCTAAACGGCCTAAGTTAAAATTCTAAACCTAAAACGATTGTATTTATCGGAACATAAATTATTTGGTCAGTATACAAGATTTTGTCCCGTTTAAAGAATATAAACAGACAAAATATCTGAAGTCAGAAAAACAATGATCGAACTAGTTTGTTGTGGGTGTTTTTGGGTGAATTTAATTATATATGAATTTCAGAACGACATTGTTTCATCTCTGGATTCCGCGGTATATTGTAGTCCAGGATAACAAAAAAAATAAAAAAAAAAAAATAAAAAAATAAAAAAATAAAAATAAATAAATAAATAAAAATAAAAATAAAAAACATTAAAAATTAACAAAAAAAAAATAAAAAATAAAAAAATAAAAAAAATAAAAAATAATTTATCAACGAAACTTTATTTTCAAGTATTGTTGTTTCCGTTGTTGATAAATTCGCTGATTTCTGAAAGATAACAGATTTATGCTTTCTGAAGTACAAGAATAATAACACAAACACTTCAGTCTTGTCACACGCAGAATAGTATATGATTATGAACGGAACTTTAAACACCTTGCCAGATTTCGTACAATTCAAATTTAATTGTTTATCAGGTATATATGAATAAATAAATAAATATATTATAACACCAAGTCCTATTTCTAACGTAACTGAACTGTTTCTGTACAGGCGTTGGCAGAGAAGGGCGACAACTGCACGTGTATAGGTACCGGACCAATTATCCGGAGGCATTCCGGATTTCTGGATATTCCGGTTTTCTGGATTTTTCAGGTTTTTTAGGTACCAAGACATCTAAATACGTAAATAATTAGGCATAAACATTTTAAAATTAAAATTGAAAACTGACGATACACAACTGTGGCGACTCGACACGTAAACAATGCGGCGAGTGAATGAAAGCCACGCGGCTTGAAAGAGTAGTTCCAGTCTGGTGAGGACAACACTCGCGCGCGCCAACTATAAAAATAGCTTCAAATAAATTAAAAACAAGCACAGAATCAACTTCATTGCATATTATTCACACGAACCCACCCCTTTCCTCCGAAAGAGAGATAAAGACATCAGCTTTATTATTAACACCATTAAAAACTGAAACTTATTATTCTACAAGTTCAGCAACGCAGTTTTATCTCAAGCGACAAAGGAAGGTTCTAGGGGAAATGCAAATTCACCTTATAACAAATCAACAAAGCAAGACATTTTGTCTCAAACACAGAGAACAGATTTCGACACCCACCAAGTCGTCTTCGAGTAATAAAAAACACGATACCTCTCTTATTTTTGTATGTATATATATATAAACAAATAAAAGAAAGAAAGAAAAAAAAAAGAAGAAAAAAGAAACACTTCTTTTCTCTAATATTTGTACAGAACTTCATTTTATCTAGTATGTTATCAAAAACATGACGCTTCAATCAGTGAATCACTCGTTATCATTGTCATGGGGCCCAGCGCATAAGAGGTGTCAGCTTTCAAGTGCTAACGACCCTATTAAAATATGTCTCGTTTCTTGTCTAGGGTTTGCACCTTTAGTGGACCCACTGACTGTGCAGTTAAGAAACTGTGACGATTGATTATAATAGATATATAAATATATCTGCATATACTACAGATATAAACTATATATAATATCAAGTATCCACTATGAACACAAAACAAAACACAATATTTATATTACAAAGATAATTATTTATATTACACATGTATTCTTATTATTTAGTGGTTGAGGACGTGGGAGTTGGCGTTAAATGAAATATTATAATTCCTATTTCTTTAATTTTCTCCAACAGTTTTTGTTGGAAAAAAATATATAACTCAAACTCTCTTTGGAGCCTGTACAGGTTGCATCAAACTGATCAACAAATCAAACAGAGCATACAGAAACAGGATAACCATTTGTCTCTGCTTCCAACTTAAACAAAGATAACGCAAAATATATTTACCAATATATTTATCTACATTAACTTTTCATTTGCTTCAGTGCACATGTTTGAGAACCTCTTCACGGCTGTTAGTGAAATGACAAGAAGTGTATTTGGTATTTCATTTTGTTTCTGAAATAACTGGTTGGTCCATGATGGAATTTGCTGTTGTAACACAGGCTGAACTTGGTAAGCTGGATTTCAGTATTCAGGTGAATTCACTGCTAAATAAAACTTGTGATTGTGAGTCGGACGCACTAGTTGGAGAAGCTGACGGCATCTTTTCTTTCGTTTCTATCCGCTGTTTATTGTTTTCTTTCTTCTTCCGTTCCTCCTTCTTATTTGCTGGCGTAGATCCAGGTTATTCTCTCATATAACATGTCATGTATTAATTTGTTTCCACCGTATCTATTATAAAATATTTAAAAACAAGATATAAAATACTGCAGCTAAAGTTCTTCAAGCTTCCACCATCTTGTAAAGTGCACAACCTCTAAGTTCTAAGTGAATATTTCTTTGTTATATGTTTAACTGCTGTTATTTCTTTGTGCTATAATAATTTATGAAGCTTCTGCCATGTTTATTACATATTAAACTCCTTTCTGTGATGTCAGATTGGATTATAAATTGTACTGTTTCTGTTAATTGTGACATTGGCAGGTTTTAACCAGTCTTTGTTTATGTTTATAACTTAATATACAAAATTTCTCCTTGTGACAGTACAGGAATATATAAATTGTCTATTTCTGTTAACTGTCATCGACGTACTGATAGCAGTAGTAAATTAAAATTCATCACATCCTCATATTAAAAAATTAAAATTAAAAAAATAATAAATTATAATAAAAATGTGCAGAATCAGATTAACACAAGAAAGCTCGCACAGTGGCTTGGATTATCTTTCTACAGAGTGGACATCTTCGCAGTCTGGACGCACAATCTTCACAGCAACAAAGATGACCGCAGGGCAGGAAAACCATTCTGACCCTGTTTTCAAGACAAACTTTGCAGATGAGTTCCTCATTATCATCCGGCAGGGAATCTGTTAAATACCAGAGAGGACGTAATAAAGATAATATAATTCTTATACGTTAAGTAATGTGTATATTTTGTAACAAAAAACAGTTTAAAATAAATCAAATAACTTGTATACTTTGTTACACATAACCTTTGAAACAAATAATTTGTAGACTTTATCGTAAAGTTGTATGAATATACCAAAAGGTTTTCTGAATTTCTTTGTTTCTTAAATATGTCATGTATCAATAATTGTTTATTCCAGATTCTGGCATTCCCGAATCTGGCAGTGAGATTATAACACATCTTAATTGGACACACCAGTTGTTCCATTTCTGGCAGTTTATTTCTCACCCTTACTAATTGGTGTTTTGTCACCTTATTTGATAACCAATCGCCTTAACTGATGTACGTTTATTAAACAGTATTTTGTCCACAATTTGAAAGCACATTCAGTTACACTTTACATACAGAATGTCCCAGAAAGCACTCCACCGCAAGCTGACAAGTAGGAAGCCGTGTCCCGGGTACACGTGACGTACTGCAGTCCCAGCTGGAAGAGTTTGTGCTTGACTTATGGTATATTTCCTGTCTCCAAATGTTACTGAGATATAGCATTAATTTCATGTCTCCAAACATTAATTTTCTTGCAGTCTCTGTTCCGGCTCACCTCTGCTCTTCACTGCTCATTAAGGTTAATCTCGTTAATCGCCCCATCTGTTCTTCACACATCGCGTTATCCCCATGCGTCTAAACTGGCCTTAATTGCTCACGCCAATTTTCCCATTTCTGGAAGCGGATTAGAACACCTCACCCCTTACCTAATCTGGAGACTGCCAGTTTTGGGAACATACCGTTTATACCATCAATAATAATAATATTAATAATAATAATAATAATTTCATTACAAGTAACATCAGTGACAACAACAATAACAACAACGTCAATGATAAATAAATAAATAGATAAATAATAATTAAAAAATAAATGAATAAAATATTAGTATTATTAATAATCATAATAATAACCAACAACAAGAAAAAATACAGCAATAATAACAACAATAATAATAACAGTAATAACAATAACAACAATAGCAATAATACAAACAATAGCAATAAACAAATAAATAAACAAACATACAAATAAAATGTAGTGAAATAAAACTGCAATATACCTCCAGTTGCACGTTCTGTGTTTCTTGTTGTTTCGATAAATTCATCACTCCTTTCTTCAGAAACAATGAACTCATCAACTGTACGAAAAGAATGAAAAAAAATATTTATAATATTAATTCTACTGATAAGATCTCATTGTGACAGTCTGCATCGGATCTTATCTTGTTGATAAATCTAGAATTTTGTTAACGTTAAAATTTACCTTGACGTGTTTTAATTCCAAGACGTTCAAATATAGGTCGACAGTCATTTAAAATATCCATCACTTCGTTATAGTCAATCTAAAATAAATTTAAAAACATTATTGATACATTTTCAATAATAATAATAATAATGACAAAAAAATATTATAATACAAATTTCAAACTGACCAAATATAATAAATCAATACTAACTGACTAACTAACTAACTAACTAACTAACTAACTAACTAACTAAATAAATAAATAAATAAACAGGGAGAGAAAAGATTAGAAATCTCAATTAAATGTAAGAAATTGGTGAATTCCTATTGTAAACACAAGTACACATATTTATACAAAAGTTTAATAATTTCATGGTAAATCCAAAAATGTCAGCTAGTTACCTCTACTTCGTTTTCATTCATTTCTTGAACCAAATCAACAAAATTGTCTCCCTTCACATGTCTGATGAAATCACATTGTGGAAACCATCTGGCGTGTTCCACAAAAGGGTTTTGTCCCTGCATCCTATTTCTAAGTTCTTCGCCGCAGTAAAAGCAGGACGTGCTATCACGTGAATTACCTGTGTATACATGAATGTGCTTGCTCATAACTGTATACATTTCATCTGACAAACATAACGCGCGCGCGTGCGCGCACACACACACACACACACAGACACACACACACAAAGACAAACGGTATTTCCATTAATAAAATATGAAAATTAGCAAGAGTAAAATGTGAAATTGTTATATAAAATAACAACAAAATAAAATAATGATCAAAGAAATTATGTTTGTGTGTCTTTATTTTGTGTTTTATCTTTTAGTTCTTAATTATTAATTTTCATTATTCTTCTGACTGAAGAAGACACAAATAATAACACCAACAACAACAAAATGAAGAGATTTGGAAATTATACTGTAAATAAAATCACAGAACAATTTCATGAATTAAAATTAAAGTATGCTCTTCCACCAGTTTTTTAGCTGACTTTTTATTTATTTATTTATTTATGTATTTATTTAATTCATTTACTTTTTATTTTTATTATTATTGTTACTTTTGTTATGTTTGTTTTTTGTGCGATATTTTGTTTACAACAATAATCAGTTCCCTGTTACTACTACTCAAATGTATTTTATTCTGTAAAAATAAAAAATATCAAAGATTTTGAAAAGACTGTTAAAAAGTCAACAACTTCACATGACTATTTAACACAAAAAAGTCAAATGATTATAATTAAGTATCAAATGCCTACCAAAACGTCCAAATTCGAAATAAAGATTAAAATGCAGAAAATTTAATTTCACTATTAAAATGTCAAAGATTCTAAACGATTATTAAAATATCAAACCTTTTAAAAGTCTACTGAAATGTCGAAGACTTCAAATGACTATAAAAGTATCAAAAATTTCAAATGACTACTAAAATGTCAAGATTTTTAAGTCACCATTGAAATTAACATTATTATTAAAATGTTAAGATTTATAATTAAGCAGCAGTAACACTGACCAGAGAAGAAAAAACCGGCTTCTGCCAGTTCTCTCAGAGACTGGTTGTCAGGATGTGGCCATCGGTTTTGAAAAGACGAAATACGTCGTTGTACGTCGACGTACTCGGGGTGACGTGCTGCATGCAATCCCAGGTCTGATGTCGAGGAGCTTCCAGACATAAAAGCGGACAGCTGAAGGATTGGTAAATTACTGAGACTGAGCTGTGAAGAACTTTGATGAGAATCATTAGAGGCAACAGCACCACCACTGACAGAACTGTGAAGTGTTTCACTTTCAATAGCAGAAGATCTCAGTACTGGTAACACTGAACTGACAGATAACCTGCCCAGGAATTCTTGAAGTCTCTGCTCAGCATTCTCACTTACACTAATCGGTTCATTTCCTTCCTCTCCCAGGACAAATCTGCAGCTTGGTGATATTTGTCTATGAATGTCCATTGGGTTATCTCCACGTCTCCAGTGATCATAGCTCTGACCACAGCTGAAGCAAACAACGCGATCCCCAGTCCCAGTGAAGTAGAATCCAGCAGCTGCAAGACGACTTGGCCAGGCTGAGGTTAGAGGAAATCGTAAGTAAGATGCATATCGGTCCCACTCCCTCCTGTATCTGACAGTGTCTGAATGTTCTGTCCCGAATTCATCACTTCTCAACTGATCCCTCTCTTCACTTCTCAGCTGTTCTATCTCATCACTTCTCAACTGTTCTGTCTCATCACTTCTCAGCTGTTCTCTCTCATCACTTCTCAGCTGTTCTCTTTTATCACTTCTCAACTGTTCTGTCTCATCACTTCTCAGCTGTTCTCTCTCATCACTTCTCAGCTGTTCTATCTCTTCACTCAGCTGTTCTATCTCTTCACTCAACTGTTCTGTCTCTTCATTTCTCAACTGTTCTCTCTCTTCACTTCTCAGCTGTTCTGTCTCTTCACTCAACTGTTCTGTCTCATCACTTCTCAACCGTTCTCTCTCGTCCCTTCTCAACTGTTCTGTCTCATCACTTCTCAACCGTTCTCTCTCGTCCCTTCTCAACCGTTCTCTCTCATCACTTCTCAGCTGTTCTGTCTCATCACTTCTCAACTGTTCTCTCTCATCACTTCTCAACTGTTCTGTCTCATCACTTCTCAGCTGTTCTCTCTCATCACTTCTCAACTGTTCTGTCTCATCACTTCTCAACTGTTCTCTCTCATCACTTCTCAAGTGTTCTCTCTCATCACTTCTCAACTGTTCTGTCTCATCACTTCTCAACTGTTGTGTCTCATCACTTCTCAGCTGTTCTCTCTCATCACTTCTCAGCTGTTCTGTCTCATCATTTCTCAACTGTTCTGTTTCATCACTTCTCAACTGTTCTGTCTCATCACTTCTCAGCTGTTCTGTCTCATCACTTCTCAGCTGTTCTCTCTCTTCACTTCTCAGTTGTTCTGTCTCATCACTTCTCAGCTGTTCTGTCTCATCACTTCTCAACTGTTCTCTCTCATCACTTCTCAGCTGTTCTGTCTCATCACTTCTCAACTGTTCTCTCTCTTCACATCTCAACTGTTCTGTTTCAGCACTTCTCAACTGTTCTGTAACATCACATTATATTTTAATAAAACCAAAGCAACTTCTTACATACAGTATGAAATTAAACTACGTTTAATCATGTAAAAATATATTTATTTGTTATAACTTTTATATTCTTTCGAAAAAAAAGAAAAAAGATTGTACAGATATATGTAATTTCAGACGAAATAAAGATAAAATTTGTAAAATTAACATCAGTTTATGGTTATAAGAAAATAATTATTTTTCATCTATTATATTCATATTGTAGTCATTCAAACATTTTTCGATTTGGTTTTATTAAAAGATAAACGTGGTCTTTCTCATTTTTATTTTTATCTTTCTGCGTGTGTGTGTGTGTGTGTGTATATATAAATATATATCCTGTGTAATGTAAACGTGTTTGCCGTATGATAAAAATGGGTTTTCTCATATTCGCGGATAATTATCACAAACAAAGAATTAGAGAAAAATACTAAATTCTTAATCCTCTCAGGTATCAAGTGCTAACATGAAAATTTCGTCCTTATCAAAAAAGAAAAAAGGACTTGTTACATAAGCAGGAAATTAAACTAACAAACTTTAATCTAGTAATAATAGATTTATCTTTTATTTCTTCCTGTGATCTATCATGGTCTTTTCAAAATTTATATATTTGAAAATTTCATAATAATAATAATAATAATAAAAACATACCTGCTTCAAGCAGCATCTTATACACTTCCATATCTAGGCCTGTCATTTCAGAAAAATAAATTGATATACAATTTGTGAATAAACATAAGTTTATGATTATAAGAAAAAGAGTATTTTTCGTGTTATATTCTCATGTGATAGTTATTCAGATTAAAAAAATGCTCAAAGTCACAGATGGACAAAGTATTTGTCAACGAAACATGCACATTAACGAAGAGTTTTAAGCATGAACATTTTTTAAGATCAAATGGTGCTCCTTTCAGTAATAACAACAAAAATAATAAATAAACAAACAGATGAAAATAAACATTAGAAATAAACTAAATGTTTACGAATCCCCTCCAGTCAGAAATCATTCCAAAGGGTGACTATTCAAATTACGTGAATAAAACGAGGGTCACTTGTTACATAAAGTATGAAAGTAAACTAACAATGTTTAATCATGTAATATTGTATTTATGCGTTAAAAAATTAAATTGTAGTTACAGTCTACAGTGATGTTTTCAACTTCATTTAATGGTGAACAAGTTTTCCCTATTTCTAGGAAGCCTGTTTAGCATTGTAAAATAATACTACTGACATTTTATAGCTGTAAATATTATTGGCAAATGTTCTGTTTGATATCTTGAATCTGATAAAACATGAAAGACAATTGAATTAATACAAATTTATATGATTCGTTTTCTTTTCTTTATCGGAGAATGTCACTGACAAGGTTAGAATATAATAAATAAATAAATAAATAAATAAGTAATTAAAGTTGGTTTGAAGGTTTGTGTATTATTTTTAGTGTAAATGAAGTCATAAATTATCAACAACTATTTTATCATTAAACAGCCAAAAGTAACTGCTGAATTAATAAAACGCTAAGATAAACATTCACTATCAGTTTCTGAACATGTATAATTAACATATATTTAACGTCTCTGATAGATGTATAAACTTTATTGTAACACGTTCATACTGCTTTCATTTCATTAAATTACTTATTCAATGAGAAAATTTGTTGAATATTTGTGGTAAATAATAAAATAACACCCATTCTTTGTTTCAGAGCATTCTTTAAGAAGTCTTTTCCTACTGTTACACAACAATAAAAAAAACAAAGAAAAAAGGAAAAGGAAACATTTATAACAATCGATTTATATAGCATGATCGCGTTGTTTAATGACAGCTAGAAAAGAAAGTTTACAATACGTTAGGGCACTCTGATCGATTATCAGTTTCATTTCCATCGGCTCATCTCTCAGATCTGCAATTTCGTTAGAATGTGTAAACATTATAAAATTAATACCAATGGAGTGTGGATCATCACATTCTCAGCTACAATCTAAATCTGGATCAGTTTAGGCATTATCATCTAATACCACTGGAATTTTATAGGAGTAAAAATTATTTCCTTCCCCCCCCCTCCAGTTTAGTATCTTGGATCTAAAAAAGTATAAAAGAAATTAAAAATATTTTAAATTTAACATCTGTGGAGTGCGGTTCATCAAATTGTTATGATTTTAAATTAGAAATATGTAATGGAGTTTTCAGTCATTTTATTTAAATAGATCAGTTGTATTCATGATTTATCTCGCCAGTGTAGAATGGAGATTATAACATTTAAGGATGAATTCTTCCAAGCATTCACATATAACTTCGAAATAGACAACGTTTTTTGCTGGATGTGGAGGTGTTTCACTTACAATACAAAAAGCGTTTCTGCATATCTGCTAACAACTGTCAGAAACAGAGTTTACGGCTATGTCAAATGGTGCAATATATCGGTTCTTTCAATAATAATAACATAAATAAATAAAGACTAAAACATTAAAAGTTTCTAACCCGTCAAATCAGATATCACTGTGAAAAAGCACTATGTAAATTATATTTTATGTTTACAAGTACATTTATCTTACAGAAAATTAAACTAACAAATTTTAATCTAGTAATAACAGAATTATCTTTTACTTCTACCCCTGATCTATCATGATCTTTTCAAAATTTGTATATTTAAAAATTTTATAATAATAATAATAATAATGCTTCAAGCACCAAGTTATACACTTCCATAACTAGCCCAGTCATTTCAGAAAAATTAATTGATTTAAAATTTAAGAATTGACATCAGTTTATGATTATAAGAAATTTATTATTTTTCATATTATATTCTCAGGCGATAGTTATTCTGAATAAAAAAAATGCTCAAAGTCACAGATAGACAAAGTATTTGACAATGAAACCAGTACATTAAAGAAGAGTTTTAGGCATCAACATTTTTTAAGATCCATACATGACTTCAAGACAACTAGAGCCTTTTGGTACATGTGTACATGCTTACCTTAAGATAATTATTATTATTTTTTTTTTTATAAATTATTTAACAATTTTGAAACAAGCACGTGAAGGAGAAATTTGTCTGACTTGCAATAATTCGAAATCACTGACAAACATTCACTAATTAAAATAAATAATAGATGTTGATGTTCGTATATTAATTGAAAGGTATGAGTGAGGTAAAATCAGGGTAGGGCTCTATCAGCTACTGAAATTACAATATATCAATATTTTATAGCATACTAAATAAGTGAATGTATAGGCAATTACTTCTTTGCTTCACAGGTATTGTTGATAAAGAATAAAACAGAGTTCTTTACCACATAAAAGTACAGAAGATTAAATATATGACAATCGCTTGATAAGTTAGGTTCAAGAACGTGTAAAAGTACCTAAAAGCTGAAAGATCCTCTTTATCATCTTCACCAGCTTATCACTTAGCTCTGTAAGTTCTGTAAGATGAAATTAAAACAAACATTTAAAAATTAACATCTGTGAAGTGTGGTTCGTCACACTGTTATGATTTTACATTAGATATAGGCGATGTAGTTTTCTCTAATTTTGTTTAAAAGGATCAATTATATTCATCATTTATCTCGCCAATCTAGAATGGAGATTATGAGTTGTAAGGATGAGTTGTTCTAAGCATCCACAGATGACATCGAGATAGAAATTTCAGCGTTTTCCTTAGATGAGTACGCGTTTCACTTTGAATACAAAATGCAAAAAGCGTTTCTCAGTATCTGCAAATAACTGTCAGAAACACAGCTTGCTGATCTATTAAATGGTTCTCCTTTTGATAATAATAACAGTAATAAATAAAGAAAGAAAGAAAGAAAGAAAGAAAGAAAGAAAGAAAGAAATGAACAAAAATAAATAAAATAAAATTAGAAAAAACAAAAAAACAAGAACTTTACGAATCCCCTCAAGTCAGACATTACGGAGGGTGACTATGCAAATTACGTTTTAATAAAACGAGCGTCACGTGTTACATAAAGTATGACACTAAACTAAGAAGGTTTAATCATGTAATAATATATTTATTTTTTACTACTTTCTGTGTTATTTCATCATCTTTCCAAAATTACTAAATTTACAAAATTAAAAAAAAAAACCAAAAAAAAAAACAATTAAATTGTACATACCTTTTATTGTGCTGTTTTCTACTGTATTTAAAGTTGAACAAGTTTTGTGTAGATTGATTTCCATTAATTCATCGGTTAAACCTGTAATTTCAGAAATATAGATAAACATAAAATGTGTAAAATTAACATCAGCTAACATTTATAAGAAAGTAATTATTTTTCACCTATTATATTCACGTAGTAGTCACTCAGAATATAAAAATGCACAAAATCACAGATAGATAAACTATTTGAAAACGAAACCAGGACATTAATGAAACTCCACGCTTATCTTTTGGGATAATTTTTAAAACTGGGAAATGAAGCAGACATTTGTCTGACTTGCAATAATTCGAAATCACTGACAAACATTCACTAATTAAAATAAATAATAGAAACTAAGTTGATTCATCATAACTGCAAAAGAAATTTAGGAAATCATTACGTACCTGACGCCCACCAGCCTTTGCTGTCCTTGAAAAATGTCTCTGCAGACTGAAGTCCTACAGACGTAGTTTCAGTAACATAAATAAAGATAAACATTTCTAGTATTGTCAAGTATTACCAATGCCTTTATATGCCAGTAAAATTTATTTACAACTTTTCAGTAATATAATCACTAAAACTAATACGAATGTTCAGATTGTTTTGGTTGATTTTCTTTGTTTACTGTAAGTTTTCACTTTGACAAACTGATAAACATTTCTTGAGAAGACAACGAATACAACCGGATATGAGACTTTTAAAACTGCTGTGTTTGAATTCTTGTAAATTTTAATCTACAAAGCTTTATTGGAATTTCGTATATTGTTATTGATGTAAATGAAGTTTGTCATAAATATCACGAATTCAAAGGCGATATTCAGTGCCGACATTAAGCAGTCACCTCCACATGTCACTGCTGAATTAATAAAACTGTAAGATATACATTTACTATAAATTTAATAATATGTGTGTATAAGTAAGATGCATTTAAAGTAGCAGAGATCACTTGAAAACCAAATAGAGAATTAAAAGTCCTCAAGTGAGACATCGTTCCAAAGCACGAATTAGACAGTTATGTTCTTCTTAAAAAGTTAACTGCTGCTGAATTTACTGAGCTAGCAGTTTGATCTGATATCCTTCACTTAAAAAATTACAACTTATCAAACAAAATTTTGTGTTCTTTCATTACATTTCAGAAACTTTAAACTAAGCATATTAACTAACGATACTATTATGCCTTTAATAACTGTATATGCATATAAAGTTCAGATTCTCTTGTCTCTAATAATAAAATAGAATAAATTATAAACGAAATGTGTGTGTGTGTGTGTGTGTGTTCCACATATTTTTCCATATGTGCAAATAATTATCAGAAAGAGTACTTACGAATTATGTCAAATTATATCAAACAAAACTTTAAACAAGAAATAAAGAAAGAAAGAAAGAAAGAAACAGAGAAAAATACTAAATTCTTAATCCCCCCTAAAATATCACCGTTAAGTGCGACTATGAAAATTAGGCTCTTATAAAAAAAAAAAAAAAAAAAAAAAAAAGATTATCTGTCACATAAAGAATAAAGTTAAACAAGAAACTTTAGTAATAACAGATTTAATTTTTTTGTTCCTGTGATTTATCATGATCCTTTCAAAACTGTTACATTTAAAAGCTTTATATAAACTAATAATAATAATAATAATAATAATAATAATAATAATAATAGTAGTAATAATAATAATAGTACTAATAATAATAATAATAAAACATACCTTGTATAACCCTCATAAGATCTGGACAATTAGTGATCAAGTTCCTTAACCCTGATATTACTGAAAACATCAATTAGTTTAAAATTTAAATATTAACATCAGTTTACAGTTACAAGAAAATTATTATTTTTCACGTTTTATTTTAATGAGATAGATATTCAGACTAGAAAGTTGTACAAAATCAGAAAGAGACAGACTATTTGACAAGGAAACCAGGACATTGATGAAGTTCTGAGATCACTGCTTATGATAAATCTTTGAACGAGGAACTAACTTGCGATATTCAGATTTGATTATTAAAGTCTGTATTATATTTTCACTTATTAAAAAACGTTATAGATGTTAATGCTGTATATTTACTGAAATATATATGTGGTAGGGTCCTGTGAGCTACTCTAATTACAAAATACCAGTATTTTATTGCCGAACTTTTAAAATGTACCGTTCGGCTATCATGATTAAATGCAAAAATGAGATGGAAGATTAGACTGTGTTTTTAAGCATTTATATCTTGACATGCATTCTTTCTGCTAGTTACAAACAACAAAAAGTAATAATAATAAATTAATAAAAAAAGAAAGAAAGAAACAGAGAAAATACTAAATTCTAAAATCCCCTGAGATATCAGTGTTAAGTGCGACTATCAAAATCAGGTTCTTATACAACAACAGAAAAAGATTTGTCACATAAAGTAAAAAATTACACAAGAAGCTTTAGTAAAAACAAATTTAGTTTTTATTTCTTCCTGTGATCTATCATGATCCTTTCAAAACTGTTAAATTTAAGAACTTTATACAAAATAATAATAATAATAATAATAATAATAATAATAATAATAATAATAATAATAATAATAATAATAATAATAATAATAATAATAATAATAATAATAATAATATAATAATAATAATAATAATAATAATAATAACAATAATAATAAAACGTACCTAAATACATAAGCAGTAACACAGATCTCATTTCAATCTCTGGCACTGATATTTCAGAAAAACAAAATATTTAAAATTAAAAAATGATCATCAGTTTACGATTATAAGAAGAAATATACTGATCATCGTATCATGAGCAACAGTCAGATGGAAGTTTAGTCCGTTTATTTAAACATTTATATCTTTGGTCTTTAAAAACACACTAGCTGCTGGCAAAACAACAAACCAAAATAATTAAAGTAATAATAATAATATAAATAAATAAATAATAATAACAATCTATTCATTACTTTTAAGTAAAATCACGCTGTTTAATCACAGATAGAAAAGAAAGTTAACAATTAATAATTTACCTGCATTACACATGAGTATAATCTTACTCTTCACTGATTCACGTGTTACATCTGTAATTTCAGTAAAATAAATAAATATAAATATTTCTGCTACTGTACAGTAACACTGGCATTTTGTGGCAACAAAAAAATATTGTATTCTTTGATTTTCTTGTACTGTAGGGCACTTCCCTTGCGAAGTTTAATATTTCAGTATTCCTCACTTCATTTCTCAAATATTTAATTTCAGTAATATGTATCAGTGGAGTGTGGGTCACCCTGTTTTCAGCTAGTCTCTTTAGAATTATAAGACAATACTACTGATATTTTATAACACGCAAATATTACCATTTTATTAATAAACATGAACATGATCATGATTTGTTGTGGATGTCATTACTGAAAATCTCAGCTGTACGAAATTATCACTGACTACTATCAGATTTTTACAGCTGTCACGAAACAGGATAATTTTGTGTTCAACATTCAAACCCTGATGTCTACTGAAAATGCTTTTCACTAAATACATTCCTTTGCATATATTAACTATAGATAATCTTATTACTTTAACAATTTTATATGTATATAAAGTTCAGACTTTCTAGTCTCTATTCATCAAATAAAGAACATATAAACCAAAGACAAATACCAAAAATATGTATTACTCGTATTAGTAATTAATTAAACATTTTTTAAATGCTGAAGAAAGTAAATAATTAGAGTTTAGCTTAAAACATAAAAGTAAAACACATTCACAAGAAACTGCATTGATTCAGCATACAGCAAAAATAAGTTAGGAAATAATTACGTAACTGAATTATTCTTGCGTTTCATTAATTCTAATTCTTTACAACACTTCAGTGTCAATCGACTCTTTACAGAAACGTCTTTTTGTAGATGTGTAATTTCAGTAACATAAAAAAACAAAAACATTCATCGCATTGTCGAGTATAATTAGTAACTACTCATACGCAGGCTATATTAATACGTAAAATCAAACGTCGTATACGGAAGTAAAGAAACAACAATTTATAGGTTAATTATTGCACAGCTGGATAAATATATTCGTTGCAAATCATGTAGATAAGAATTATCTGTTCAGACTGTCACTGTGACACCTCTGTTTGCAATGTTGTAATGTAAATCAAAGTTAATTCTAGCGTAGTCTGACTGCGCGTTCTGCTAAATTGTAAACTACAAAGCTGTACTGAAAGTTTGTATATTATTACTCATGTAAATGAAGCTTGTCATAAATATCAACAATTCAAAGGCGATATTCAGTGCTGACATTAAGCAGCTACATCCACATGTCACTGCTGAATTAAAAAAAACTGTAAGATATACATTTACTATAAATTTCGAAACATGTGAATGTATAATTAAGGTAATTTTAGGTATCAGAGTTGACTTGAAAACAAAATAGAAAGTGAAAAAGAAACCCTTAAGACTCTTCAAGTGAGACATCGTTCCAAAGCCCGATTTAGACAGTTGTGTTCTTCTTAAAAAGCTTAATTGCTGCTGAATTTACTGAGCTAGCAGTTTGATGTGATATCCTTCTGTTTATAAATTACAACTTATCAAACAAAATTTTGTGTTCTTTCATTACATCTGAGAAATCTTTAAACTAGGCATATTAACTAAAGACAACCTTATGCTTTTTATAATTTTATATGTATACAAAGTTCAGATTGTCTTCTCTACTAAAAACATAGAATAAACTATAAACGAAAGCCAAATGCTAAACATATGTATTAATGGTGTTAATAATTTAATTTTCACTAATGTAAGTCAATAATTAGATTTCTGTTTAAAACAACAAATTGGCACCCATGCACCAGAAGGTAATTTGCTTTATCATAGCTAGAGAAGAAAGTTAACAAGTAATTCTGTACCTGAATTACACCTCTGTTCCACTCTTTCTGATTTGGAAATGGCTGTCGGCTGTCGTTGTGCGTCTGTAATTTAAGTAACGTATATAAAGATAAATATTTCTAGCATAGCTGAGTAGTATCAATGGCTATTTATGCCAGTAAACATTATATACCACTTTTCACTAATATAAATCACTAAACTAATACGAATTTTCATATTTGTTTTGCTTGTTTCTCTTTCTTAGCTGGATGTTTTCACTTCGACAACCTCATAAACATTTCCTGGGAAGACAGTGAATACTACCCCATGTGAGACTGTAAAAACTGCTGTCTTTAAAAGTTTTTGTGTTGTTAGTTACAGCTTACTAAATGTTTCACCGAAAAATTGCGGAAACCACTTTGTAACACAGATATACTTCTAAACGTTTTCTAGAAGTATCTACCTAACTAGAAGTATTTACTAACTACTCATACGTAGTCACTATTAATACGTAAAATCAAACATCAGACACGGAAGTAAAGTAACAACAATGTATAGGTTAATTATTACACACTTGGATAAATATATTCGTTGCAAATCACGTAGATAAGAATTATCTGTTCAGTCTGTCACTATGACGTCTGTGTTTGCAATGTTCTAATGTAAATCAAACTTAATTCTAGCGTAGTCTGACTGCGAGTTCTGCTAAATTGTAAACTGCAAAGCTGTACTGAAAGATTTTATATTATTACTCATGCAAATGAAGCTTGTCATAAATATCAACAATTCAAAGGCGATATTCAGTGCTGACATTAAGCAGCTACATCCACATGTCACTGCTGAATTAAAAAAAACTGTAAGATATACATTTACTATAAATTTCGAAACATGTGAATATATAATTAAGGTAATTTTAGGTATCAGAGTTCACTTCAAAAAAAACAAAATAGATAATAAAAAAGAAATGTTTTATGATTTTCTTTCCTTACTGCAAGTTTTCTCTTTCACAAACTGATAAACATTTGTTGAAAAGATAATGAATACAACCTTATATGAGTCTTAAATACCTATGTAAGTAAATAATTAGAGATTAACTTAAATTATCAAAGTAACTCCCGTTCACCAGAAACTAAGTTGATTCATCATAACTGCAAAAGAAATTTAGGAAATAATTACGTACCTGCAAGGAAAATGACATTGTCCATCGTGTGAAGTTTCTCTGCAGGTGGATATCCTAGAAATGTAGTTTCAGTAACATAAATAAAAATAAACTTTTCTAGCATTGTCAGAAATTGCCAACTTTTCAGTAATATAAATCAGTAATACTAATAGGAATGCTCATATTTGTTTTCATTGATTTTCTTTCCTTACTGCAAGTTTTCTCTTTCACAAACTGATAAACATTTGTCGAGAAGACAATGAATACAACCTTATATGAGACTTTTAAAACTGCTGTGTTTAAAAGTCTTTGAGTTGTTAGTGACACGTAACTAACTGTTTCAACGAAAAGTTGAGAAAACAATTTTATAAAAATGATATGCTTCTAAACGTTTTTTAGAAGTTTGTCCATAACCTATTTTGTAACTACTCATAAATAGTCGTATTTTAATACGTAAAATCAAAACAGGAAAATAAACTCATACCTTCAGTCGTGAAAGTAAAGTAACAGGGATTTATATGTGTTAATTATTACATACTTGGATAAATACATTGGTTGCAAATCATGTAGATAAGAATTATCAGTGTGTTCACACTATGTCACCATGACATCTCTGTTTGCAATGTCGTAATGTAAATCAAACTTAATTCTAGCGTAGTTTGACTGCGCGTTCTGCTAAATGTTAAATTGAAAAAGCTGTATTCAAAGTTGTTGTATTGATATTGATGTAAATGAAGTTTGTCATAAATATCAACGATTCAAAGGCGATATTCAGTGCTGACATTAAGCAGCAACATCCACATGTCACTGCTGAATTAAAAAAAACTGTAAGATATACATTTACTATAAATTTCGAAACATGTGAATGTATAATTGCGATACATTTAAGGTATCAGAGTTCACTTGAAAACAAAATAGACAATGAAAAAGAAACCCTTAAGACTCCTCAAGTGAGACATCGTTCCAAAGCACGACCAGAATTAGACAGTTATGTTCTTATTAAAAAGTTAATTCCTGCTGAATTTACTGAGCTAGCAGTTTCATATGATATCCTTCTCTTTATAAATTAGAACTTACGAAACAAAATTTTGTGTTTTTTCATTACAGCTGAGAAATCTTTAAACTAACAAATGTACCTGTGTAACTTGAGTTTATAAAGTGTGGTGGTGCTGCACTGTTTAGCAAGTGTGGTGGTGGTACAGTGTTGTTCAGTTCGTAGCCAAAGTTTGATAATGCCATTTCCCTCAGTTGATCTGTTTGTTCTGCAATAAGAAATTGATATAAACATTTTATACTTGACATCATTGATTGTGGGTAACCCTATGTGAAGGAAAACTCTTTACCACTGTAACATTATACCACTGACATTTTATAGCTGTAAGTATGTTTCATAAATTTTCTGTTCGATATCTTGAATTTGATCAAATATAAAATATATTAAAATGAATACAAAATTATATGACTTGTCTTTCTTTCTTTATCGGAGAAAGTCAGTGACAAGGTTACTCAGTTCCACAAGGAGACAACGGAGTCCTTTGATATGAATTAATCCTGTGCAAAATAATTAAATACACTGTTATCTACCTTTCCAGGAAATATTTTAGTCGATTGTTTGAAGTAGAAATTTCGGTTTTAGAAAAGAACGAAATAACAAGAAAATATTTTATAATGTAAATCTAATAATTTTAAACGTTTGTCACAAACGTTACTCTACAAACTCCTTTTATTATAAACGATATTCAGACAATCTAAGGACAGAAACAGGTGAATATTTCTGACCCTTTGGTTGTTGTTTGTAACAAATACAAAAAGGTTGGTTCTCTATTATATGAAAATAATAAAATATGTTAAAATGTAATTATTATTTCAAGCACTGGTCATGTTATTAAATTCATTAGCTAAATCCAAGGTCTACGTGCGTAGAACGAAGGAGAGAAAGAACATAATGTTAGCAACATAAATTTAATAATTTTAAATATTTCTCTTCACACTTACTCTGTGCCCTCCTAGCAATTATTTAGAAAAATATTCAAAAAGTGGGCGACATAAACGGGTCAGTATTTGTGACCTTTTTTTGTGTCTCGTAACAAATATAAAAGAAGGTCTTTTTTTCTTTTTTTCTTTTTTTTCTGTTGACTGGATATGGTAAAAGAGGAAACTGTTATTATATTGTTTATACGCTTACCTGTATTCCTAATGAAATTATTTCTGTAAAGAACAGCACAGACACATTAAAAATAGACAACAAAACGTACTGGGTCGTATCTACGTCGCAGCGATCACGTGACTCAAAGTGCGTGTACAAAGTTCTATAAATAAACTTGGCAACCTTCTAGAAAATGAACTGCAGTTGATAATAATCTGATAAGTCAGGCCACATCGTCTTTTTAATATTATTTTATTTGTTTATTTATATGTTTTAACTCATTATATATATATATCATTTTATTTTTTAATGTATTTATTTCTTTATTTATAATCTGTTGAATACATTGTATTTCCTATATTTTCTGCCTTAATAAGATGAACTCGGATTTGAATACACATTTACATGTTGTTATTATAACATTAATTTTATGTGTATTACTTTAACTCACTCTTCATAAATCTAGGAACATTTTCTGAAACATAAATATTTGTAACATTTTCTTGTACCTTATACTCAGTGGATTAATGTGCAACGTGTAAAATATAATAATATTAAAATATATTACTTTTCTTACAAGACAAATACACTAATCTTTATTTATATTACAACTATTGTCGTTTATTTTCTTTGAATACTCTTGCGATCAAACAGGAGTCAATTTTGGGGAAAAAAGAAAAAATAAAAACAATAAAAATAACGAAATAAGAAAAAAGTTAAAAAATAAATCAGACGAGTACATTTATTATTATTATTATTAATGATTTTATTTTATTTTATTTTATTTTTTTATTATTTTTTATTTTTTTTTTTTTATTATTATTTATTTATTTATATATTTATTTATTTATTTACTGGTTTTTTTTTTTTTTTTTTTTATCTGTTGCTGATAAAATAAATGACCAAATGTTTTTTTTACATTTTTAATTTAAATCTATTAGTCATAATAGAAGTTTCAGTTTCAGAAGAGAAAAGAAGTACACGGAAGCTAATATTTTTAAATATTTATCTTAACACTTACTCTATTATTCTAATTATTATACAAAATAACGAAAGAAGGTCAATTTTTTTACTGTCTGAAGATAGTAAAATGTGTTAAAATGTAATTCTTATTTCAAACACTGATCCTGTTATTCATCTATTTCAACTAAATCCAGTGTGCTGTTTACGTGAGTTTTGGTATTGAATAAAATCTTCTCTAGCTAATATGAAACGTACACAAAGTTAAACAAGGATGAGAGGGTGTAAAGTTATAATCGGTTTAATATATTTGAAAAAGTATCAGAATATTTACAGACATAAATATAAGATTACTGGATGAAGGAAACTGTTATTGAAATGTCTATATAAATTCCTAATCATATTATTTCTGTAAAGAACACCTCAAACACATCGATATTTCGTTTGATTTTCTCGAAAAATTATGTTCTCTGTTATCAAACATTACAGGAAGTAGTTTAGTCCGTTGCAAAAATAGAAGTTTCGTTTGCAAAAGAAAGAAACCACACACAAATATTTTATATACTTAGCGACATAGATCTAAACATATTTAGTATTTGTCTTAAAATTTAATCGATGTATTTTTAACTATCGTTAAAAACAGTATTGAGGAAGGGTCGTGACACAAATGGGTTTATTTATTTATTTATAATTTGGTCAATACATTATATTTTAGTAAAGTTAATTAAATATTATTAACTTTGCAACTAAGTACATTGTTTACACGTTAAACTCTGTCATATTTGAATACAAAATTTCTAAATGTTGTTATTATAATATTAATTCCATTTGTATTACATTAACTCCCTCGGCCTAAATGTAGAATGATTTTCTGATATTTTACTTTCATTAGAGTACAAATACTCTAATATTTGTTTATAGTACAGCTATTGCAGTTTATTTCCTTTGAATACTCTTCCTATTAGACAACGTTCAATTTGTAATCTTTGGATTTTCCTATATATTATCCACAAAACCAACTCAGTCACGAATAAAACTGATATAAAAGATTACGGAATTATAATAATTTATTCTGTCTGATATTCTGAATACACTGAGCCAATAGCAAAACCGCAATCTGTTCATTTTGTGTCTAACACAGCAATTTTTGATACCGCCCAGTAGAAAAGTATCATAATAAAAACACTTTGAAAATGTTTATTCAAATCTGGGTACATTTTATTGAAGCATATAGAAACATTATCTACAAGAAAGTTTCCCATGAAAATTATGTACTTAGTTGTAATTTAAGTAAAATATAAGCAGTTTTACCTAGAATAAATTATAAATTAATCATATAACTAAACAAACAGAACTAAATAAAATAATTAATTTTAAAAAACATTTTTTTTTATTAAATAAATAAAAATTAGACTTATGTTTTGAAACTTTCTATTTATTTAAAAAAATGTTCTAAATAAAACAAAAATTAACAAATATTTTCTACATTGTTAACTTAAATCTTGTCAAGCATGATAGAGATTTCAGTTTCACAAAAGAAAAGAAGTACATGGAAATATGTTATAATGTTAACAATATAAATATAATAATTTTAAATATTTCTCTTAACACTTACTCTATACACTTCCAACTTTTATTAGAAAACGATACTCAAGAAGTGGGCGACAAAAATGGATCAGTATTTGTGACTTTATTGTTGTCGCTCTTAACAAATACAAAAGATTATCGTTTTCTTTATATTATCTGAGCATAATATAAATTTATTGTGTTAAAATACTGGTCTTGTTTTAAACTTTTATTATTATTATTTTGTAACTAAATCTATGTCTACGCATGCTTTATGTAATTCACTGAATCGAACAAATTCGACAAGAAAAATTTCGTTATTAGCTGTGAAAATGTACACAATGTTTTAGGAAATAAAGTTAAAATCTGGTTCCTACATTTAAAAAATATACATATTTCTACATATATAAATATGTATTTACACACATAAAAGGCTAGATACAGAAAACTGTTATTATTTTTTTATATAAACTTACTTAATTCTTAATCGAATTATTTCTGAAAAGAACAGCTGAAACCCTTTGATATATTAGAAACAGACAACAAAACATTTACTGGTTATCTCTACATTATATCGATCACGTGACTCAAATTACGTGTACAAAAGCGATATAAATAAACTTGTTAACCTTCCAGAAATCTAACTGCTAATATCATAACTTAGGCTATCACCATTTTTTATTTTCTTTTATTTTGTTTCATTTTATATTATTTATTTATTTATTTGTTTGTTCTTTTATGTTTTGTTTCATTTTCATTTCTTTTCTTTTATTTGTTTCGTTGTTGCTTTATGTGTATATTTTATTTATTTGTTTATGTATTTTTTTCCTTTATGTGTTTTATTTCATTTATTTTTTGTGCACTTTTATTTATTATTTGTTTATTTATTATTTTATTTATTTTTATTTTGCAGAGTACAATATATTCTATTGTCAATGTGCAGTCATAATCCTAAACCAGAATACTTTTTTAATGTCGGATTTAATTATTTGCAAACATTATGCTGCAGTGCAAAGTTAACCTTACACTGAGTAGTAAATAATTATATGCACTGTTCTCAAACGTTCCAGGAAATATTTTCGTCCGCAAACGTTTCAGTTTCACAAAAACCCCCACAAAAAAACAAACAAACACAAAGCTAATAATTTTATATATTTGTGTTAGACTTATTCTATTCGCTCGTAACTATAATTAAAAACGATACTGAAGAAGTATAAAAATGGATCAGTGTTTGTAGCATTTTCGTTGTCGCTCCTAACAATTAGAAAAGAAGTTCGTTTTCTCTCTTATCTGACGATAGCAACAATTTAATGTGTAAAAATACTGGCTTATTATTGAACCTTTTAAAATTAAATCCAGTGTCTACGCATCTTTTACGTGACTCACTGGATCGAACAAAATGGACGAGAAAATTTTCGTTATTAGCGGTGGAAATTTACACAACGTAAACAAGGAAGTAATGTTAAAATCAGTTTCATACATTTAAAAAGAATAAATATCTCTGCACACTTAAATATATATTTATACACATAAATGACTAGATACAGAAAACTGTTGTTAAAATTTGTGTAAACTTACTTAAATTCCTAGTAACATTGTTTCTGTAAAGACCAGCTCAAACCCTTCGATAGATTAAACAATAGACAACACAATGTATACGGGTTGTCTCGACCTCGTAACGATCACATTTTCAAATTACGTGTACAAAAGTGATATAAATAAACTCGTTAACATTCCAGAAATCTAACTGCTATTGAGAATAATCTCATAACTTACTAGATATATAAATCGTTATTAAATTTTTTGTAAACTTACCTAAATTCCGAATCAAATTATTTCCGTAAAGAACAGCTCAGACACCTCGATGCGTTAGATGGGTCGTTTCTATGTCGTAACGATCACGTGACTGAAATTACGTGTACAAAGTGATATAAATAAACTTGGCGACTTTGAACCGCTAATAAGAAAAATATCATAAACGAGTTAACGAACATTATTTAATTTAATTTAATTTAACTAAACTTCACTTATTTATTTATTCATTTATTTATTTAGTTGTTGATTTTTTTGTTTCCATGTTTATTGATTTATTTATAATCTGTTGATACTTTGCATTTTATTCTAGTAAAAGTTAACTAAATTTTATTCATATTACAACTAGGTATATTGTTTACACTGCAAACTTTCTCTTATAGTAACTTCCTTTGTCTTATGTCTTATTAAGACCAACTCAGTTTATTTTCTTTGAATACTCTTGCTATTAAACAGCGGTCAATTTGATATGTTTGGATCTTCCTGTACATTGTCCACAAAACAACTCTGACATAAATAGAACTGATCTAACTGGTAGCATATTGACAATAACTGACTCTGTATAAAATTCTAATACACAGAGCCGACTTCCAAAACAGTAAACAGTTTATATTGTGTGTAACAGCACCTTTTGTTACCGCACTATGAAAACTGGTATAAAGTTTCAACGATACCCTCTGATAAATAACTAAAAGAAAAGACATATTTAAATTGTAAGATACCAGAAGAATTTGACGATTTTCTCGAATGCATCATGATCTAAATGTTAGCACAACAACAACGACAGATTCTGCATAACATTCTGAATATGGAGAGTCCAACTGCAAAACTGTTAAGTGTTCATACTGTGTCTAACAGCAACTTTTGATACCGCCCAGTAGAAAAAATATCATAATAAAAAGACTTAGAAATGTTTATTCAAATCTGGGTACATTTTATTCACGCATATAGGAAAATAATATACAAGAAAGTTTGTCATTTACATGAAGTACTTAGTTGTAATTTAAATTTTAAAAAAATGCATGTTTTAGTATAAGAAATATAATTCATATAAATAAACAAAATTAAATAAAATAACTAATTAAATAAAATTTAATTAAAAAATCAAATAAGACGTATTTTAAATATATATATATATTTATAAAAAAATAATAAATAAAATAAAATAAAAGTAAAAATTACCAAATGTTTTCAACATTTTTAACTTAATTCTTGTCAGGCATATCAGAGGTTTCTGTATTACAAAAAATAAATAAATATTTTATAATATTAGTAACAAAAAGGTAATAATTTTAAATATTTGTCTTAACACTTACTCTGTACACTCCTAACTATTATTGAAAACGATACTCAAAAAGTGGGCGACACAAACAGGTCAATATTTATGAAATTTTCGTTGTCGCTCCTAACAAATACAAACGAATATCGTTTTCTGTATTATCTGAAGATAGTTAAAATTTAATGTGTTAAAATGCTGGTCTTGTTTTAAACTTTTTGTTATTATATTTGTTTTAACTAAATCCAAGATCAACGCATGTTTTATGTCAGTCATTGAATCGAATAAAATCGCCTAGAAAAGCTTCATTAGTAGCTGTAAAAATTTACACAACGTAAAACAAGGAAGTAAAGTTAAAATCGGTTTCATATGTTTTAAAAATATTATATATAAAGTCATGAATATCTGATTACTGGATAGAGAAAACTGTTATTTAATAATCTCTAAACTTATCTAAATTCCTAATAACATTATTTCTATAAAGAACAACTCAAACACATTGATATATTAAAAAAGACAACAAAACTTACGTTTCCGAAGTGTCTTTCAGTAATCGATAACGAATGTCTTGAGGTCTGTTTATTAATATCACTTACGTGACTACGGCTACACTGTATTAACAACAAGTCCAAACCAATGTTGACACGCACTGCGCATGCCCTTGTCTAACAGGAATGTGTTAGTTTATCAATACAGTTCTGATTAGTAATGTCTGAGATCTTTTCGTCTTTTGTGAACAATACAAGTTTCGGTTTCAGAAAAGAAAGAAATAACACTGAAATATTTTATAAAGTTAGCAACATAAATCTAATAATTTTAAATATTTATTTTAGCACTTTGTCTATAAACTCCTAACTATTAGCAAAATCGATATTCAAATAGTCTAGGGACAGAAATGGTTCTTTGTTTGCGACCGTCTGGTTGTCGTTTGTAAGAAATACAGAAAAAGGTAGTTTTCTCTACTATCTGAATATAATAAAATGTGTTAAAACGTAATTATTATTTCAAAGACTGATCATGTTAGTAAACTCTTTAGCTAAATTCAAGGTCTACGTGTTTTTTTACGTGATTGTTTGAATCGAATAAAATCGACGAGAGAAATTTTCGTTATTAGCTGTGAAAACTTACACAGTGTAAACAAGTAAGTAATGTGAAAATCAGTTTCATATATTTAAAGAATATAAATATTTATTTACGGACATAAATTGCTAGAAAACTGTTATTAAAATGTTTAGCAACTTCTTAATCATATTATTTCTGTAAAGAAACAGACAACAAAACATTTACTGGTTATCTCTACATTATATCGATCACTTGACTCAAATTACGTGTACAAAAGTGATATAAATAAACTTGGTAACCTTCCAGAAATCTATTGAGAATAATATCATAACTTAAGCTATAACCATTTTTTATTTTATTTTATTTTGTTTCATTTTATATTATTTATTTATTTGTTTGTTCTTTTATGTTTTATTTCATTTTCTTTTCTTTTCTTTTCTTTTCTTTTATTTGTTTCGTTGTTGCTTTATGTGTATATTTTATTTATTTGTTTATGTATTTTTTCCTTTATGTGTTTTATTTCATTTATTTTGTGTGCATTTTTATATGTTTATTTATTTATTTATTATTTTATTTATTTTGCAGAGTACAATATATTCTATTGTCAATGTGCAGTGATAATCCTAAACTAGAATACTTTTTTAATAAGTCGGATTTAATTATTTGCAAACATTATGCTGCAGTGCAAAGTTAACATTATACTGAGTAGTAAATAATTATATGCAGTGTTCTCAAACGTTCCAGAAAATATTTTCGTCCGCAAACGTTTGAATATCACAAAAAAAAAACAAAAAAAAAAAAAACAAACTGAAACGCGGAAATATTTTATAATTTTAGCTACACAAAGCTAATAATTTTAAATATTTGTAACCTTTTCATTGTCGCTCCTAACAATTAGAAAAGAAGTTCGTTTCCTCTCTTTTCTGACGATAGCAACAATTTAATGTGTAAAAATACTGGCTTATTATTGAACCTTTTAAAATTAAATCCAGTGTCTACGCATCTTTTACGTGACTCACTGGATCGAACAAAATGGACGAGAAAAATTTCGTTATTAGCTGTGGACATTTACACAACGTAAACAAGGAAGTAATGTTAAAATCAGTTTCATACATTTAAAAAGTATAAATATCTCTGCACACTTAAATATATATTTATACACATAAATGACTAGATACAGAAAACTGTTGTTAAAATATTTATAAACTTACTTAAATTCCTATTAACATTGTTTCTGTAAAGAGCAGCTCAAACTCTTCGATATATTAAAAATAGACAACACAATATATACGGGTTGTCTCGACCTCGTAACGATCACGTTCTCGAATTACGTGTACAAAAGTGATATAAATACACGTGTTAACATTCCAGAAATCTAACTGCTATTGAGAATAATCTCATAACTTACTAGGTACATAAAACCGTTATTAATTTTTTTGTAAACTTACCTAAATTCCGAATCAAATTATTTCCGTAAAGAACAGCTCAGACACCTCGATGCGTTAGATGGGTCGTTTCTATGTCGTAACGATCACGTGACTGAAATTACATGTAAAAAGTGATATAAATAAACTTGGCGACTTTGAATCGCTAATAAGAAAAATATAATCGAGTTAACAAACATTATTTAATTTCATTTAACTTAACTAAACTTCACTTATTCATTTATTTATTTATTTATTTAGTTAGTTAGTTGTTGATTTTTTTTTGTTTCCATGTTTATTGATTTATTTATAATCTGTTGAAAACATTGTATTTTATTCTAGTAAAAGTTAACTAAATATTATTCATATTACAACTAGGTATATTGTTTACACTGCAAACTTTCTCTCATAGTAACTTCCTTTGTCTTATGTCTTATTAAGACCAACTCAGTTTATTTTCTTTGAATACTCTTGCTATAAAACAGCGGTCAATTTGATATGTTTGGATCTTCCTGTACATTGTCCACAAAACCAACTCTGACATAAATAGAACTGATCTAACTGGTAGCACACTGACAATAACTGACTCTGTGTAATATTCTAATACACAGAGCCGACTTCCAAAACACTAAACTGTTTATATTGTGTGTAACAGCACTTTTTGTTACCGCACTATGAAAACTGGTGTAAAGTTTCAACGATACCCTCTGATAAATAAATAAAAGAAAAGACATATTTAAATTGTAAGATACCAGAAGAATTTGACGATTTTCTCGAATGCATCATGATCTAAATGTTAGCACAACAACAACGACAGATTCTGCATAACATTCTGAATATGGAGAGTCCAACTGCAAAACTGTTAAGTGTTCATACTGTGTCTAACAGCAACTTTTGATACCGCCCAGCAGAAATAATATCATAATAAAAAGACTTAGAAATGTTTATTCAAATCTGGGTACATTTTATTCACGCATATAGGAAAATAATATACAAGAACGTTTGTCATGTACATGAAGTACTTAGTTGTTATTTAAATTTAGAAAATGGATGTTTTAGTATAAGAAATATAATTCATATAAATAAACAAAACTAAATAAAATAACTAATTAAATAAAATTTAATTAAAAATCAAATAAGACATGTATTTTATATATATATATATACTTAATAAAAAAAAATAAAATAAAAAATAAGATAAAAAGTAAAAATTACCAAACGTTTTCTACATTTTTTAACTTAAATCTTGTCAGGCATATTAGAGGTTTCTGTAGTTCAAAAAATAAATAAATATTTTATAATATTAGTAACAAAAAGGTAATAGTTTTAGATATTTGTCTTAACACTTACTCTGTACACTCCTAACTATTATTAAAAACGATACTCAAGAAATGAACGACGCAATCGGGTCAATATTTGTGACCTTTTCATTGTCGCTCCTAACAAATACAAAAGAATGTCGTTTTCTGTATTATCTGAAGATAGTTAAAATTTAATGTGTTAAAATGCTGGTCTTGTTTTAAACTTTTTGTTATTATATTTGTTTTAACTAAATCCAAGATCAACGCATGTTTTATGTCAGTCATTGAATCGAATAAAATCGCCTAGAAAAGCTTCATTAGTAGCTGTAAAAATTTACACAACGTAAAACAAGGAAGTAAAGTTAAAATCGGTTTCATATGTTTTAAAAATATTATATATAAAGTCATGAATATCTGATTACTGGATAGAGAAAAACTGTTATTTAAACGTCTCTAAACTTATCTAAATTCCTAATAACATTATTTCTATAAAGAACAACTCAAACACATTGATATATTTAAAAAAGACAACAAAACTTACGTTCCTGAAGTGTCTTTCAGTAATCGATAACGAATGTCTCGAAGGTCTGTTTATTAATATCACTTACGTGACTACGACTATACTGTATTAACAACAAGTCCAAACCAATGATGACACGCACTGCGCATGTCCTTGTCTAACAGGGCTGTGTTAGTTTATCAGTACAGTTCTGATTAATAATGTCTGAGATCTTTTCGTCTTTTTGTGAACAATACAAGTTTCGGTTTCAGAAAAGAAAGAAATGACACGGAAATATTTTATAATGTTAGCAATATAAATCTATTAATTTTAAATATTTATTTTAGAACTTTGTCTATAAACTCCTAACTATTAGCAAAATCGATATTCAAATAGTCTAGGGACAGAAATGGTTCTTTGTTTGCGACCGTCTGGTTGTCGTTTGTAACAAATACAAAACAAGGTAGTTTTCTCTACTATCTGAATATAATAAAATGTGTTAAAACGTAATTATTATTTCAAACACTGATCATGTTAGTAAACTCTTTAGCTAAATTCAAGGTCTACGTGTTTTTTACTTGAATGTTTGAATCGAATAAAATCGACGAGAGAAATTTTCGTTATTAGCTGTGAAAACTTACACAATGTAAACAAGTAATGTGAAAATCAGGTTCATACATTTAAAAAGTATAGATATATATGCAGACATAAATATTTATTTACGGACATAAACTTCTAGATACAGAAAACTGTTATTAAAATGTTTATCAACTTCTTAATCATATTATTTCTGTAAAGAAACAGACAACAAAACATTTACTGGTTATCTCGACATTATAATGATCACGTGACTCAAATTACGTGTACAAAAGTGATATAAATAAACTTGGTAACCTTCCAGAAATCTAACTGCTATTGAGAATAATCTCATTACTTAGGCTATAACCATTTTTTATTTTATTTTATTTTGTTTCATTTTATATTATTTATTTATTTGTTTCTTCTTTTATGTTTTCTTTTCTTTTCTTTTCTTTTATTTGTTTCGTTATTGCTTTATGTGTATATTTTATTTATTTTTTTTATGTATTTTCTCCTTTATGTGTTTTATTCCTTTATTTTTTCTGCATTTTTATTTATTTATTTATTTATTATTTAATTTATTTTGCAGAGTACAATATATTCTATTGTCAATGTGCAGTGATAATCCTAAACTAGAATACTTTTTAATAAGTCGGATTTAATTATTTGCAAACATTATGCTGCAGTGCAAAGTTAACATTATACTGAGTAGTAAATAATTATATGCACTGTTCTCAAACGTTCCAGAAAATATTTTCGTCCGCAAACGTTTGAATTTCACAAAAAACAAACAAAAAAAAAAAAAAACTGAAACGCGGGAAATATTTTATAATTTTAGCTACACAAAGCTAATAATTTTAAATATTTGTAACCTTTCATTGTCGCTCTAACAATTAGAAAAGAAGTTCGTTTCCTCTCTTTTCTGACGATAGCAACAATTTAATGTAAAAATACTGGCTTATTATTGAACCTTTTAAAATTAAATCCAGTGTCTACGCATCTTTTACGTGACTCACTGGATCGAAACAAAATGGACGAGAAAAATTTCGTTATTAGCTGTGGACATTTACACAACGTAAACAAGGAAGTAATGTTAAAATCAGTTTCATACATTTAAAAAGTATAAATATCTCTGCACACTTAAATATATATTTATACACATAAATGACTAGATACAGAAAACTGTTGTTAAAATATTTATAAACTTACTTAAATTCCTATTAACATTGTTTCTGTAAAGAGCAGCTCAAACTCTTCGATATATTAAAAAATAGACAACACAATATATACGGGTTGTCTCGACCTCGTAACGATCACGTTCTCGAATTACTTGTACAAAAGTGATATAAATAAACTTGTTAACATTCCAGAAATCTAACTGCTATTGAGAATAATCTCATAACTTACTAGATACATAAAACCGTTATTAATTTTTTTTGTAAACTTACCTAAATTCCGAATCAAAATTATTTCCGTAAAGAACAGCTCAGACACCTCGATGTCGTAACGATCACGTGACTGAAATTACATGTAAAAAGTGATATAAATAAATTTTGGCGACTTTGAATCGCTAATAAGAAAAAATATAATCGAGTTAACAAACATTATTTAATTTCATTTAACTTTAACTAAACTTCACTTATTCATTTATTTATTTATTTATTTATTTATTTATTTATTTATTTATTTAGTTAGTTAGTTAGTTGTTGATTTTTTTTGTTTCCATGTTTATTGATTTATTTATAATCTGTTGAAAACATTGTATTTTATATTCTAGTAAAGTTAACTAAATATTATTCCTATTACAACTAGGTATATTGTTTACACTGCAAACTTTCTCTTATAGTAACTTCCTTTGTCTTGTGCCTTATTAAGACCAACTCAGTTCATTTTTTTCTTTGAATACTCTTTGCTATAAAACAGCGGTCAATTTGATATGTTTGGATCTTCCTGTACATTGTCCACAAAACCAACTCTGACATAAATAGAACTGATCTTAACTGGTAGCACACTGATAATAACTGACTCTTGTGTAATATTCTAATACACAGAGCCGACTTCCAAAACACTATACTGTTTATATTGTGTGTAACAGCACTTTTGTTACCGCACTATGAAACTGGTGTAAAGTTTCAACGATACCTCCTCTGATAAATAAATAAAAGAAAACATATTTAAATTGTAAGATACCAGAAGAATTTGACGATTTTCTCTGAATGCATCATGATCTAAATGTTATCACAACAACAACGACAGATTCTGCATAATATTCTGAATATAGAGACCTTAAACTGCAAAACTGTTATGTTCATACTGTGTCTAACAGCAACTTTTGATACCGCCCAGTAGAATAATATCATAATAAAAAAGACTTACAAATGTTTATTCAAAACCTGGGTACATTTTATTCACGCATATAGGAAAATAATATACAAGAACGTTTGTCATGCACATGAAGTACTTAGTTGTTATTTAAATTTTAAAAATGCATGTTTTAGTATAAAAAATATAATTCATATAAATAAGCAAACAAAACTAAATCAAATAACTAATTAAATCAAATTTAATTAAAGAATCAAATAAAACATGTATTTTATATAATATATTTATATATTTATCTGTTCGTAATAAAAAAGCTAATAAATAAAATAAAAATAAAAGAAAAAATTACCAAATGTTTTCTACATTTTTATCTTTTAATCTTGTCAGGCATATTAGAGGTTTCTGTATTACAAAAATAAATAAATATTTTATAATATTAGTAACAAAAGGTAATAATTTTAAATATTTTTCTTAACACTTACTCTGTACACTCCTAACTATTATTTTAAAATGCTTCAGAAGTCGACGACACAAACGGGTCAATATTTATGACCTTTTCGTTGTCGTTCGCTCAAAATAAACGAATGTCGTTTTCTGTATTATCTGAAGATAGTTAAAATTTAATGTGTTAAAATACTGGTCTTGTTTTAAACTTTTTTTATTATTATTAGTTTTTAACTAAATCCAAGATCAACGCATGTTTTATGTCAGTCATTGAATCGAAATAAAATCGTCTAGAAAAAGCTTCATTACCAGCTGTGAAAAACCCTACACAACGTAAAACAAGGGAAGTAAAGTTAAATCGGTTTCCATATGTTTTAAAAAATATTACATATATAGACATGAATATTTCGGATAGAGAAACTGTTATTTAATCATCTCTAAACTTATCTAAATTCCTAATAACATTATTTCTATAAAGAACAACTCAAACACATTGTTTTATTAAAAAAAAGACAACAAAACTTATTGCTCCAGCGTCTTTCAGTAATCGATAACGACTGTCTCGAAGGTCTGTTTATTAATATCACTTACGTGACTACGACTACAATTGTATTAAACTACAAGTCCAAACCAATGTTGACACGCACTGCGCATGTCCTTGTCTAACAGGGCTGTGGTTAGTTTATCAGTACAGTTCTGATTAATAATGTCTGAGATCTTTTTTTCACAGAACAATACAAGTTCTGGTTTCAGAAAAGAAAGAAAGACACGGAAATATTTTATAATGTTAGCAACATAAATCTAATAATTTTAAATATTTTATTTTAGCACTTTGTCTATAAACTCCTAACTATTATCAAAAACGATATTCAAAAGTTAGGGAGAGAAATGTTTTGTTCTATGACCGTCTGGTTGTCGTTTGTAACAAATACAAAACAACGCAGTTTTCTACCATCTGAATATAATAAAATGTGTTAAACGTAATTATTATTTCAAACACTGATCATGTTAGTAAAACCTTTAGCTAAATTCAGGTCTACGTGTTTTTACGTGAATGTTTCAATGAATAAAATCGACGAGAGAAATTTTCGTTATTAGCTGTGAAAACTTACACAGTGTAAAACAACGAAGTACGTTGAAAATCAGTCATACATTTAAAAAAGTATAAATATATCTATAGACACATGTACATTTACAGACATAAATTAATAGATATACAAAACTGTTATTAAATGTTTATGAACTTACCTAAATTTAATCACGTTATTTCTGTAAAAGATAGGCTCGAAACTCAAAGATATATTAACAACAGACAACAAAACGTATCCGGTCGTCATTAGGGTCGTAACGATCACGTGACCCAACTTACGCGTACAAAGAAACATAAACATGGCGACTTCTTCCATTGAACCGCTGCTGAGGAAAAATCCCATAACTAGGGAGCAAATATGATCTTATTTATTTATTTATTTATTTATATTTTGCTGAATACATCATATTTTATTCTAGTACAAGTTAACTAAATATTAAATA
>CM022665.1:718063-778751 GCA_012295275.1 Chrysomallon squamiferum | reverse complement strand
TTCACAACCTGCATAGCACATGCACACATACACACAATAATATCTACATAAAGTGTTAGATTTTGTGTTTTAAATGAGAGTAAATGAAATCGGATCAGAGAAGTTTATAGCCTTTATTAAATTGTATTTAATAGCATAAACAGAGATTAGAAAGAAACGACAGAGATCTTAAGAGTGTGTTTTAATTACTTTAAACACATACACATACACACGCACACGCACACATAAATACACGATGATTTTAATGACCAAATGTACCCTTTTATCCATTTTATTCTCATCCGTGAGTTCACGTTCATTTAATCTACTAACATAGCTTTAAGATTTTACTACATATACCAGGTACTTGAATAACTGTTTTATGTATGTTTATATGTCATCCTTCAGTGAGTAAACAAACTATTTGAAATATCTTTACCTCCACTGAAGATTCAAGTATATCAGTCTTGGTTACACAATCTAAAAGTTGCGATAGTTAGGGTCAGTGTTAGGGTCAGGTTTAGAGGATTCGACAGAGAGCAATGCAAGTTATGATGTAGCAGTCCCGCAACTCCAAAATTAGCACTGGAAACAATCTACGTATGTACAAAACTTACACTCAGTGTCTTAAACCACTGCAAGCCCAGATCAAGTTTTTTTTAGTTTTTTTCAAACACCACCATCCTTTTTATTTATTTAATTTAAATTTCTTATTTATTTATTAATTCATTATTATTATTATTATTATTATTATTATTATTTTTGTTTGTTTCTCTAGGGAAATCTGCATGGTGTAAACAATCTTTCGATTACTCAAACAGATATGAAACTGCTTTCTAAAGCCAGGTATTAGGTTAGGACAATAGCCAAGGACAAGATTTATTAGATTAACGAAGCAGCGAATTAGCAAGGCGTATTATTACACAAAAGTCGTGTGATGGAAACTCTAAGCTTTTAAATCATTTTCTAAGGCGCAGTAACATTTCTGTGTGTATAATGAGGATATTGTTTAATGTTAACTAACTGTATTGGAACGATTTATTTTATATACCAGACTGGATGACGATGTATTATTATTATTGTTATTAAATCGCTGTTAAATATCTAAACAATGAGAAATTATGGTATTATTCCCGAACTGTCTTCTGAACAGATCCGTGTACGAGGAATTATTACCAATAAAACAATCTTATTATTATTATTATTATTATTATATCTGTGTGTGTGTGTGTGTGTGTGTGTGTGTGACTCTGTGTGTGTGTGTGTGTGTGTGTGTGTGACTCTGTGTGTGTGTGTGTGTGTTTCTGCGACAGTCTAGACGATTGTATAGGTTTAATTTTTAAAGTATTTCACAACACTTATAGCAATACAGAAAAAGCATTTCATGACATTTATTAGCATTTTCACAAACACACATATATACACACAATTATTATTAATATTATTATTATTATTATTAAGGCATAAATACTGATGGTTTTCGTTTTCAGTGGTGCTTTTAATTTTAATTTTTATTATTATTATTATTATTATTTTTTTTTTTTTTTGTAAATTGCACGCCGCTTAAAACAATAGTAAAATTATAAATCAAAGAAAATAATGTTAATTTTCCAATTAAAAGTCCTGAGTCATTATTCTTCAGCTTGTTATTGTAAAGTATTACCCGGCACTTACAGCAACATAAACATTTAAAACCAAAGCAAACAAGTAAACGACATTAACAACAGGTTCTTAATTTTAAATCTCTTCAGCCAGAGTCAACATTAATCTTATGATTGACACTAAAATACCGCTGGCAAGAAAAAAAAATTGTTTGTTTTTTCATTTAAAGTAGACGCTCCTTAAACAGATATAAACCGAAAACGTCAAAGACGCAAATAAATAATAAAAATTAGGGTCGGAACCAAATTTTCAGAAAAATGGTGGCACCATCAATCTATTGAATTTAATTTTAAAGATAAAATAAGTTTTTTTTAAACGAAAAAAAAATAATCCTAGACTCGTTAAAAACTGGGTTGTTTATGATGGTGTGGACTGTAACCCACACCTGTTCCTGAATCCATGGCTCAAACTGATGCGATTATAATTTGTTTTATATTTTCATCAAGAAAAATACCTTTCTTTAATCTAAACCTTTACGAGTGTGATTTAATGTTCCGTACACGGTGGTAACTCAAATACTGTTAAGAATTGTTTTGTTACGGCAGGTTTATTAAATACAAGTTAACAAAGAAACATTCCAAGTGGTGGTTTTAGCGACGGAAAGTTTTTTGGTGAACTGGTCAGCCGGGTAATGTTTATATCGCGGCCTAGCATATGTCGATGTTGTAAAGATATAACATATTTCAGTGTTGTTATCGAACAGCAGCATATCAGGTCAAAGGGAATAATGGCTAAGAAATATTTTATCTTAAAATTTAAAAAATAAATTATATTATTTATATAATAAGATGTTTGTGTTCCCCCCTCTCTCTCTCTCTCTCTCTCTCTCTCTCTCTCTCTCTCTCTCTCTCTCTCTCTCTCTCTCTCTCTCTCTCTCTCTCTCTCTCTCTCTCTCTCTCTCTCTCTCTGTTTCTCTGTCTCTTTCTAGGCATGTGTATTTGCCTGACGAGACAACGATACGAAAGTAGCAATATATATATATATATATAAATAATGCTACTTTCTATACATATCTAGAGAGAGAGAGGTTCGTAGGCAATAAAAATATTCTCAAATGTTTTAAACGGCAATCAATAAATCTTGGAAAGTATGTGGTGAGATAAATGGTTTGTACTGAACTAACCTGAGTGCATTTGAGACGACGCTAAACAAAGATAGATGTAAACTCAGAACATTATGGATTTTTCGTGGATCTCACAGCAGTTTTTCTGTATTATGTAATCTGTATGGGTTGCATGTCGATTCCTTCCCACAAAGTAATTTTTATACTTCGATTACATGGACACACTAACAACAGTAACAACAACAACAACAACAGCAACAACAACAACAATAATAACAGTAGTTAGTAGTAGTAGTAGTAGAGATAGTAGTATTAGCAGAAGTAGTAGAATAAATGGTATGTGTTGTTCATATTTTTGAGTTGCAAATAATAAATAAACAAAAAATGCTTAAAGAATGTTGGGCGACCATTTAAACTTAAAGTTTATTATTTCTAACAAATAATTACAAATACAACTAAATAATAAAAAATACTATTATTATTATTATTATTATTATGTCTGTTCTTTAATTATTTCTTTGTTTATTTATTTTTTCTGTAGACAAGATTAAATCATTTTTTTTTTTTTTTTTTTTTTTTTACCAAATATTCCCCGCTACATGTTTGTGAACTTGATCGACGTGCCAAAAATAATCACCCGAAATAATTGGCTGTTAAAAACTCTCGATAACCAAGGCTTATCATTCAAGCATAAAATCAGCGTAACGTGTCAACTGGAAATTTTATATATTAATGCACAGCCAAATCTATAAGTCTCTGCCATTTCAAATGTTTTTCAAAGCTTTACTGAGCCCTCGATCTAGGGAACATACACTATAATATTTATTTACTTACTTACTTATTTACTTTACTTATTAACTTAACTTTTTTATTATTATTATTCTTTTTTTTTAACTATATATATATATAAATGAACATTCAGTGGATCCTCAATACAGTTTTATATTTTTATTTTTACCTTATTATAGGGGTCAGTTTTACGTTTCTGTAATAATAATGATATGAAAGAAGAAAGTCGCTACTCAAGGTACTCTTACAGATTAACAGAAAAAGATCTTGTTTCTGAACTTTGTCAAATACGTATAAAGTGATGTATGGTGAAAATCTGGCTGGAATTGGAAATAGCTCAAAAAGTTACGTAAATAATCCAGTAAAATATACATCATATCTGAGACAGCAATAATTTGTTTTTGTTTTAGGGTTTATTTGTTCATTAATTAATTTATTTTTTATCATTATTAATTTTAAAATGTATTAATTGTTATTATTACTTTTTTAAGTAGGACAATTATTCAATTATATATAATGGTACCTACTTAAAATAAAAAAATAAGAAAACAAAATATATTTCATTGCTAATAAAATAAATAAATAAATAAAATGGAATGAAATGAAATAAAGTTTAAAGAAAAAAGAGTAAAATGAAAAAGAAAAGAAAGAAAGAAAGAAAACCCAAGATTTGACACAAAGCTTAAACAGCTTAAAATGACACATGTGAAGATAGCACTTGACTTTTTTCTGACGTTTAACTGTTGAGTATAAACTGCACAGCGACTGAGATTAGTGGGGGGAAAGCAGAATTGAACTGAAAAAAATCATTAAAAATAATCGATAGATGGCGAGAGTGGCTATAAAATATGAGAAGTTAAAAATATTGTCAGTTTTGTACAATAAATAAATAAATGAAAATAAGTAAAAACCACAAAATTTCAGATGATTATTTTTTTGTTATACTATTTTTATTATTATTTTTAAATTTATTTATTATTATTAATTTTTTTATTATTTATATATAAATTAATCTTTAACTTCTAAACAGTTACCATTTAATCCTAACTTTTTGTTCATTGACTCTAACCACAGCCCAGTTTAATAATTTGAGTTACATCTACCGGCACACATCCGATTACATTATAAACGAGCATTAACAGGTAAACAACAGAATGTTCTAAGGGTGGGCTTGTTTATCTCCGCTGAATGTTCAAGCATGTCTCTGCAGGGCAGACAATGTGGAATCTTAAATGTTTTGTCCAAGAGAGAGAATCTGAAGTGAAGGTGTAAATATTTGAAACCAACCAATTAATTCTTTTGGTTTTGATGTTATTGCTGTTCCTATTTTATTTATTTATTTATTTATTTATTTATTTATTTATTTATTTATTATTATTATTGTTATTTATTGTTGTTGTTGTTGTTGCTGCTGCTGCAACTGCAGCTTTTGTTCATCATTATCGTCTTCTTTTTATTATTATTATTGTTACTATAATTATTATTTGTGTTATTTTCATTAATTTTACTTACGCACTGACTTAATTACTTACTCCTGTTTTATTATCAGAAATTCACCACATACCGTCACCTCTTCAGACCGTTTTCCTTTCTTTTTCTTTCTCTGCTAGCATAACAATTACATATTCCTTTTACAAACTGTTAGGCACCCATCAAACACATTCACACAACCTCTCATTTTACTTAACGCTCCAATAGAATTTCTCGAAGCCGCGGCTTACTGCTAATCTTCTGAAACCAAGATTGTGCCGGCTCAAGTTAAGAAGTACCAGTCCAGCTGGATGTTAATACTACAAGTGTATTTGTGCAGATTATATCGCAAATGTTTTGATTTGAATCCAGCAAGTTTTGGTATTCATTAATACATGGTAAGTGAAAACAGCGTTGACTGTCTTAAAGGAATATACTGCTAATATTTTAACTATGTAAATGTATCTGAACTGTTTGACTCGAATCTTAAAGGTTACTATTTTCTGTTAAAACAGATGAGTTAACAACAATTTTAATTTTTATGTGAGTAAGTTTTAATGAAATAGTAAAAAAACCTTATCATAATACATTCAAGGGAACCGATTTTTAAAATCAATATTATATTCGTATTAATTTTAACTCGAAAAGCTTTTATATTCATTAACAGAACGTAAATAAAGTGTGCATTGTATTATTATTCGACGTACAAAAACAGGTTCGCATCAGTTTACACGCATTCATTCAGTGTAAAAGTTGAATGTTCAAATTAATAATCAGTTGCTACTGGTTTACGTTTAATCTTGCGACAAGAGTAACCTAGTATTTAAAGAATTAAAAACATTTCGCAACAAAGACATTTTGATTAACATAAGCAAATTTGGAATGAATACTTGAGAAGAACTGATAATTGTAAAATAGAATGTCGGCATTTTATAAAATTATTCGCTTAATTAATAACTCTCTCTCTCTATCTCTCTCTCACAAACACACACACACATTCACACGCACGCGCATACACACACACACACTCACATATACCCATACATAGATAATTACACTTAAAGAGAAGTTGAGATACAAACAGTATGGGAATTACATTTGTTTGGTGTGAAATTAATTTTGCATTGATTATGCTATACCGATATAAACGATATGTATTTTCAGTTTGTACAAACATTTTCACTTGATGCTTACTGTGAATGTGATTACACCGGGTTCGTCCTCTTTTATTTTTCTTTATAATCAAACTAACATTTCGTCTTCAAAGTTGTATTTAATACAGACCCACCCCTCTTTTTAAACCTGAGTTCCCCTCTTGTTAAGAATACGTTAACGTTTAGACGAAAATGACGAAAAACATAAGAAATTAGTGATAAATATTCGTGAAAGAAAGACACTGAAATAGTTTAAGAAGCAGGCTAAGGACTTAAGAAGTAATGAAAAAAATTCGCTCCCGCCTCTCGATCTGCTACACTTTTGGTTGATCAGCAACACGTTCTTTAACGTACGGTTAGCTATCACAGAAAACAGCGGACTAATTCCACAATCATATCATACTTACAAGTCCAGCTGAAGTCACTGAAAAAAGATCTCTGCTGTATGAAATAAATAGTGTGCTGAATTATTTGGTCATTAAATTTGTTATGAATTAACTAAAGACACTGCCTGATTAGATTGTGATTCAAAATATTGTTAGCATTTACAATATCACTGTTTTGCGTTTTGTATGAATCAGTTATGTAACCAACTGTGTGCTTGAAACATAAAAATCTGTTTTAAAAACACAGTACACGGTCGTCTCAAATAACGATTCAAACATTTTCTGGTTACAAGCATGTCGTAATAAATCGATAAATCTTTACTGTGTGTTCGTGTACCGCGGAAACTATCTGCACATACTTACTGATATTCATCTGATGTTTAAACAACAACAACAAAAACAAACACCTACTGTTTACATCTTTTGTGAATCTTAATAAAGAAATAAATAATACACATTATTTAACAAGAAACTAGACGAATCAGTTACTGATCCAGCTGATTATGTTTCATTAAGAAAGAAGTCTCACTTGGATTCACTAATGATTACTCTTTCACTAGAAAACTAATTAAAAATGTTCTGATCTGCTTTATCAGAACATTTTATGCAAATTTGATTCAGTTGAGAAACCATAGATAAAAAGCAGAAGTACTTGTTTTAAACGCTTTTTAGAAAATGTTATTAATATTTAGTTCAGCCTCTAATAAATACAGTTGTTTGAATTAAGTCAGCATCAATTAAATAAAGAAAGTCAATCAATACATATTGCAGCTTTTGCATACTGATAAAATGAGATGACAATTCCACCTACTACCGCTCCGTTTTAGACTGAACAAATAAAATACAGGCTGATTAGAATTTTCTAATAATAATAATAATAAATACAATAATAACAGTACTAGTAATAGTAGTAGAAATAATATTAGTAGTAGTAGTAGTAGTAGTAGTGGTAATAACAATAATAATATCTATCTAATTTACATTTCTTTTCAGGAGCAGACCATTTCCGACCGCCTGAAAAATATTTGAATTAAGAATGTAGGAAAGAAAACTTAACCGACAACTGATAAGAATGACAACACGCGGTATTCTTAAAATAACAATACCAATAGAAGGAAAATTGGTATACCCAGAAGGAGACGATCAAAAACATCAGGAAAATCGTATAACATTTCAACAAATCACACCAAGACGAAAGATTGATCCATTTGGTCGGGATGCAACGAATCCATCAGATTTCTTTCTGTCTGCCGCTGTGTACCCCACTGGCGTCCGAGCACCTCCCCTCGCAGAACTGCAGCAGTTTGGATCTCTTTTCCAGTCAGAGGACGTGAAAGAATCAGCGAACAAGATCGGGTTTATTGACGACGGAAGAGGACCTACGCCAAAAATTTTATCACTTAGAAAGCACAAACAGAATAGCGACCTAGGACTGGAACAAAAGTCTACTGACAGTATTCACGCGGTGGATATGTTAACAAGACTGAAACCATACCATTGGGATGACGTCAACGGATTAAGAAAACTAAAGAACGATGTCAGGGATCCCTGTTACATTTACAAATACTGTCCTGACGAGAGACCACTTAGGTATAACAAGAACAGCAACTTGCCAAGAATATCTTCATCGCGACCGTGGTCTGTAGGAGAATCCAATCCATCGAAGCGCATGCATACTCCAACCTCGACCGACAAGCGAATGAACGCAGGTAGCGTCAGCTCAGGACTTATGAAAGAAAACACAGGATTTCATAACGTCAGAAAATGTCGGCCTTTCAGACCCGTATCATTCCAGCCAATTTCAGAGACCGATTTGAAGAAGCCACTGTTAGAAGTGAGACATATTTCAACAAGAGATCAGCGAAACAGACTGAAAGGAGAGGACGGGTGTCTGTTCTCTCAAGTTAAGCAGTGTATTCGACTGATGAGAAATCACGATTCGAAAAAGGCAAAAACAATTGAAAGGCCACTGAAAGCAGAAGGCGGAAGATACAGGCCATTTTCAACCACTAAAGTCAGAACGCCGTGCGTAACACCGCCCGCTGTTGCTCAGTTCAGAGACCAGAATTCGGCAGAGACTTACAAAGCGGTATGTTGAAATCCAGTCACTTAAATCAAAACTACCGGGAAAGTCTTCCGGAACACAAGCCAGTGGAATGTTTGCCAGGAACAACACAGCTGCGTCTATGTATTATGATGTTGACGCTCACCTTGTTCAGACTGTTAGCGACAGCAACATACCACCAGAACCAAGAAAAACAAACACATCCAGGAAAAGATCGGAGATATCCTTAGACATGAAAACACCGAACGACCAGCGGAACATTGATCTAGATATCGTTGGAACTCCCATATCGTCTACAAGGCCTAGAGCCTCGGATATGGATGAGCAACAAGATACTCAGGTTGCATCCAGAAAGAGCGTGTGCAGTCGAGTTCCTGAAGATTCTCTGAAATCATCTGACCAGCCAGATCTCACCTCAGGGCCATACTCAGACGATGCTGTAGAAGCTCCAGTCGCTACACCACCAATACCATTAGACGAGCTTGGCAATCCTGTAATTTGGGACCAGAGCGAAGAAGAAGAGGAAGAAGATCATGAAATTGTTAAGGAGGATCCCAATGTAATCAAAATACCTGCAGCTTCTGTAGCATCGGTTCTCAGTGTAGACGACGGCGACAATGTAAATGAAGACGATCGCAGTGCCGGAAGGGAAGAAAAAGGTTGTTAAATCAAAAACATTGTCATTTATTATTATTATTATTATTATTATTATTATTTAAAAATGTGTTGCTGTTGTGTCTTGTTTTGGTTTTGGTTGTTGTTGGATTGATTTTTTCAGTTTTATGAAACTATCAATGTGAACTTTAATGAAAGAGAAAGGAAATGTAAAAACATTAAATCACGATAACGTTCAACATAATGTGCTTTCAACTGTAAATGTTCTGAATATTTTTATTTTTAATGAATGCTTTTTTTTCTTTCTTTCTTTTTAATTTCTTTTTTTTTTTTTTTTTTTTTTTTTTTTGTATGCACGAATTAGATAAAGTGTAAATTAGAGAAAATTATTCCTACATGTATAGCATTTTTCTACATCCAGCTACATTCAATAAATTCATTTTTAAAAGCAATTTTAAAACAGTGTAATTTGTGGCATTTCTCTCGTGTTATTTTCTTACAAGCCGTGTAAACAGTTTTCATATGCTAGTTAAATGTGCAGTTGCGGTTGTGGTTTCCTATTTCGCGAATTCTCATGGAATAGTTTCCTTTTTATGCAAACACTGTTTTTACATTTGGACTATGTGTTTTACACTGAGTTTCGACTTGTGTTCTATTTTTTTCTTCTATAATTTCAAATTTACAGTGTTTCCTTTGTCCATGGGTATCTATCTGTCTATCTACCTATCTATCTATCTATCTATCTATCTATCTATCTATCTATCTATCTATCTATCTATCTATCTATCTATCTATCTATCTATCTATCTATCTATCTGTCTATCTATCTATCTATCTATCTATCTATCTATTATTATTTCATCCTAAAATTTGTTTTCCAGCTCTAACACTGACTGGGTTTACTGAGAATTACCAGATATGTTTTCCTCTCAGAGATAAATTTATCTACGAAAACCAGTATGCGGTCATCTCATTCACTGATTAAATTTAAGTGTTTCCGTTTTTGATAAATCATGAAATTTTTCCCCTTCTCTTTTCTCATAATACCAAACATATGATGAAAAATCACATCTAGACTAGACGGAGGACCAAAGTCGTGGACTTATTGTTGTTTTCTTGATGCAGTTGTGTGAAATAATTTAGAGGAAATAGAAAATGGATAAAAGAAAGCTTGTAGTTAACTGTTTTGTACTGTTTTGTTTATTAAAACGTAAGTTTAAATCTTTCGAATCTTTCATTGTAAATGGTCATAACATATAAATGATTTTATCACTCTCCAAATATATTTATGACTTCGCTGCATCTCTCTCTCTCTCTCTCTCTCTCTCTCTCTCTCTCTCTCTCTCTCTCTCTCTCTCTCTCTCTCTCTCTCTCTCTCTCTCTCTCTCTCTCTCTCTCTCTCTCTCTCTCTATGTCTATCTATCTATCTCTCCATCTCTATTATGGCAAATATAATTTTTATTGCAAGTCTTCTTCGTATTGTTATTAATTTCACGTTAAGTACAACATATTTCAAAATATTTTTATTACAGAGATGAGCAGAACCAAGAAATTTTAAAACTGATCAGTAACAAATTCTCTATTAGAAAATCAATAATTGATTATCTGCAATTTTTTTTGTATATAACCCTTACTAAAAGTAAACTATATGTGGTTAAGTAATAAATATAAATACTTAACGTAGTTGCTTATATCGTTGGAACTCCTATATCGTTATAAAACAACTCAAACAAATGTAATGGTGGTATTTGTTCTAGCACTTTCTGGAAGTTTGAAATTCTTATATTTAAATAATTGCAATATGGGCGAGCTGTTTGAAAAGATCAGCTATGGATCTCTTACCATCAACAAGTGCTCTACAATATACAATCCATCAGACCGTAACAAAACGATTGTCTGCCAGTGTCAAGATCATGTACAGAAACCAAAGATGATGATTTTTCCATTTTCACTGGGAATCCTTCATTTGAAGTGTTCCTTCACTGGCAACTGTGTAATAAAGAAAAGATCACCACTGCTCAGGAATAATCTGCTGTTGGAACCAAAAGTTGATTTCGTTCATATTAACTATCAGTGCTTTCAAGGTACGTTTTAATTTTAGTTAACAAACTTGACATAGATGATTATTTTATAAGTTGTAGAAGTTAAAGGAATTGTTGGAGGAGTTGAATAAACTAAGACTAAAATATAATATGTCTATGGAAAATAATTTATGTAAATGAAACTGAAACAAAGATTAAAGGATTTTTCTTGTTTCGAGAATACGTTATTTGTTTTGATTTCATTTAAATAATTATTAATTTTATCAAATAGATTATTATATTTTATATCAGCTTTATATTATAAGCATCATTTTTTTTTCTTCTGCCTTTTATTCCAGTAGTATCTTATTTATTTATTTATTATTTTTTAAACTAATTATTACATATTTATTTTTATAGAAGAATCAAACAACGATACTGGAAATAGAATTGGGACGATTGATAATAAGGGAGATAACTGCATATGTCAGCTGTATTCGGAATCCTGCAACAAAACGCGCTCCTTAAGGAGAATTCAAATAAGAAATATTTCCTGTACAGTTTACCTCTTTAAAGATAAAAGGCGTACTGCAATAGACTGCAGAGATTCCAGTTACAGTACTATTTTCTACAGAACGACATTCAGTCATATATCTGTATTGTTTGACACAACAGTAATATGGTTCCAGGTATACGGTGCGTTCTTCGGTTTTACCCGGTCTTTATTCATTTATTTATTTATTTACACATGCCTAGAAAGAGACAGAGAAACAGAGAGAGAGAGAGAGAGAGAGAGAGAGAGAGAGAGAGAGAGAGAGAGAGAGAGAGAGGGAGGGCAAATAATTAATGAATAATGAATATATTAATAAGATACAAGATTGAAGGATGGCTAAATACTATTAAAACAGTTAAATCTAGGGTTTTACTGAAAGCAGTATGAATTTATGAATAAATAATAATGCTGACAGAAATGACGATATAACAGTGATTACTATCATTGTGATAATATATCTATTTTCCTTCTATTCTCTCATATCTTAGGAATTCATGGGAACCGTATTAATTTAAGATGCGGGTCTAAAGACAAACCACAGATTCCGAAGCACTTTACTTCATCCTGCCCACGTCCTCATCAAAACAATACACCAGCTTCAACTTCAAAACACAAATACTCAAGGACAGTATCACAAACCACTGAAACAAATATAAAAGCAGTGTCACTCACAAAGATTTCGGAAGCATACATAAAAAGAACTAAGTTAACCAAAATGCCACCAACACTGTGGAAGACAGTTGTTTCATTTAGAACAGAAAGCAAGCGGACACTAATACCAACAACGCAGGAAGCAGAGATTCTATGTTCAAAAGAAAAAGATTTTGAAAATAAGCAAGCAAATAATAGTAAGTACACATACAAAAGTATACCGTATAAAATATAACACCAGAGATTCAAGCATAATTATAACTGTGCATTTCCCAGTGATTGACCGTTAAAAACGATCTTTACGACGATAACGTAACACATCCTCGTAACATTTCAGGGTTTATTTATAAACATTTTACGATATCTTTGTTGGTTTTTTTCGTTTATGTATATAACCTGTACTGATCTAAATGGTTGTGGACTTTTTTATGTGTGCAGGTGGTGTTTTTTTTTTTTGCTGTTGGTATTTTTTGGTGGTGTTTTTCTTTCTTTTTCTTTTTGTTGTTGTTATTATTTTTAAAATAATTTTATTAACATTCTAGACATCGTAATAATAGCCGTCTTTATCGGAGGCTTTGTTTTGGGGATATGCTTCATGTGCGTTTTCAAAGATGCCAGCAGATTGCGATGTCGGCATAATGTAAGTGATTGAAAAGATTTTGTGTTAAATTTAGATGAATGAATATCATCATTAATTAAATTTTGGTAATTCATATTTAATGAATTAACTAATTTATTACATTTTTTATTTTTAACATTTTGAGTAGATATCATCTACAAAATACATAATATTATAAATAAATGTATAATAATTTTAGTAGATTTTGTAAAACAGACTTTTGTTTTCTCTTTACAGCGTTTGTATCCTGATCTAAAGTACACTGAGAAATCCAAAGATAAAACAGAAGAAATGTCATATTAATTAATTAATGTATTAATTGATCTATCGTGTCGTGTGAAAGAATATTCAGGATTATTTATTGAAATATTTCTAAATGATTTAATACGATTTTTCCATATTCACGAAAACAGATTAAATAAGCTATTGTTTACGTCACGCTGTGGTAACGACAAGGTATATAAAAGGCAGCTGAATTCCTTTGTCATTAGGCCGTTGAGAACGTTGTTTATTCGAGGAACAAGGTTTTATAATTTTCATAATATAAAGATGCTACCTAAACTTTACATAAAACGTAAAGGAATACATCTCAATGGTAAAACTTACAGGAAAACCGGTGGGACTGCAGCCATTAAAACAAATAATTGTTTACAATATTTATACAACAGAGAAACTGTACTCATTTTATTAGGAAAAGTGAGGACTCGTTGAAAACTGGCAGCAGTGCGCGCTGTTTTTGGTGGATCTATATTCACTTTATAAGGAAAAGAGAGGACTTCTCAAAAATATCCTTATTAACTAAAACTAGCCCTAGAGAAGAAACATTCTACTGTTGTTTTATAAAGGAAAAGGTTCTTTAAAAGCTGTCAGCGCTTGATTTGAAAAAAAAAAAATTTTTTTTTTTTTTATAAATTTGTAGCATATCATATGTATAGTTTAATAAAATTAAATATAGTTAATTTTAACTCAGTGTTCTCAGTTTTGTTATTTATATTGTAATTATTAGAGTGTTTATTTTATTTTATTTTATTTTTATTTTTTCCTTGTCTGTCTTGTTTGTATTTATTTTGTATATTTAAAGTGATTTTTCTTTATTATCGTTACCACATAAATGTATGGTGGCCATTCAGATACATTTTAATAACAAACATCTGTAAACTGAACTTAGTTTCAAATATCAGAACTTTGTTTTCCTCAGTTAAATAACTTCCTTTTTATCAGTCTTGTTTTTCGAAGAAAATAGCCTCACATTTAAAAAATAATAATAACAAAAAGTGTTAGTTTTGGATTCATGTGAATTAAAATATTCATTACATTAAAACTCAGTTATGTAATTCATTGTAATATAAATATTTTAGTAAATATGGTCTTCTAATTAGTTCTAAACGGCCTAAGTTAAAATTCTAAACCTAAAACGATTGTATTTATCGGAACATAAATTTTTTGATCAGTATACAAGATTTTGTCCCGTTTAAAGAATATAAACATACAAAATATCTGAAGTCAGAAAAACAATGATCGAACTAGTTTGTTGTGGGTGTTTTTGGGTGAATTTAATTATATATGAATTTCAGAACGACATTGTTTCATCTCTGGATTCCGCGGTATATTGTAGTCCAGGATACCAAAAAAAAAAAAAAAAAAAAAAAAAAAATAAATAAAAAAAATAAAAAATAAAAATAAAAAACATTAAATTATTAACAAAAATATTAAAAATAAAAAAATAAAAAAAAATAAAAAATAAAAAAAATAAAAAATAATTTATCAACGAAACTTTATTTTCAAGTATTGTTGTTTCCGTTGTTGATAAATTCGCTGATTTCTGAAAGATAACAGATTTATGCTTTCTGAAGTACAAGAATAATAACAAACACTTCAGTCTTGTCAAAGGCAGAATAGTATATGACTATGAACGGAACTTTAAACACCTTGCCAGATTTCGTACAATTCAAATTTAATTGTTTATCAGATATATATGAATAAATAAATAAATAAATATATAAATAAATAATTTTATGCTTTTCTGAATCAATATATTATAACACCAAGTCCTATTTCTAACGTAACTGAACTGTTTCTGTACAGGCGTTGGCAGAGAACGGCGACAACTGCACGTGTATAGGTACCGGACCAATTATCCGGAGGCATTCCGGATTTCTGGATATTCCGGTTTTCTGGATTTTTCAGGTTTTTTAGGTACCAAGACATCTAAATACGTAAATAATTAGGAAAATAAACATTTGAAAATTAAAATTGAAAACTGACGATACACAATTGTGGCGACTCGACACGTAAATAATGCGGCAAGTGAATGAACGTCACGCAGCTTGAAAGAGTAGTTCCAGTCTGGTGAGGACAACCCTCGCGCGCGCCAACTATACAAATAGCTTCAAATAAATTAAAAACAAGCACAGAATCAACTTCATTGCATATTATTCACACGAACCCACCCCTTTCCTCCGAAAGAGAGATAAAGACATCAGCTTTATTATTAACACCATTAAAAACTGAAACTTATTATTCTACAAGTTCAGCAACGCAGTTTTATCTCAAGCGACAAAGGACGGTTCTAGGGGAAATGCAAATTCACCTTATAACAAATCAACAAAGCAAGACATTTTGTTCAAACACAGAGAACAGATTTCGACACCCACCAAGTCGTCTTCGAGTAATAAAAAACACGATATGTTTATTACATATTAAACTCCTTTTCAGATTGGATTATAAATTGTAATGTTTCTGTTAATTGTGACACTGGTAGGTTTTAACCAGTCTTGGTTTATATTTATTGTTTATAACTTAATATACAAACTTTCTCCTTGTGACAGTACAGGAATATATAAATTGTCTATTTCTGTTAACTGTCATCGACGTACTGATAGTAATAGTAGTAGTAAATAAAAATTCATCACATTCTCACATTAAAAAAAAAGAAAAGAAAAGAAAACTACATTATAATAAAAAAGGACAGAAACAGATTAACACAAGAAAGCTCGCACAGTGGCTTGGATTATCTCTCTACAAAGTGGACATATTCGCAGTCTGGACGTACAATCTTCACAGCAACAAAGATGACCGCAGGGCAGGAAAACCATTCTGACCTTGTTTTCAAGACAAACTTTGCAGCTGAGTTCCTCATTGTCATCCAGCAAGAAATCTGTTAAATATCAGAGAGGACGTAATAAAGATAATATACTTCTTATACGTTAAGTAATGTGTGTATTTTATAACAAAGAACAGTTTAAAATAAATAAAATAACGTATACTTTGTTACACATAACCTTTGAAACAAATATTTTGTAGACTTTATCGTAAATATACCAAAAGGTTTTCTGTATTTCTTTGTTTCTTAAATATATCATGTATCAATAATAATAATAATAATAATAATAATAATAATAATAATAATAATAATAATAATAATAATAATAATTTTCATTACAAGTAACATCAGTGACAAAAACAATAACAACTACACCAGTGATAAATAAATAAATAGATAAATAATAATTAAAAAATAAATGAATAAAATGTAATATTAGTATTATTAATAATCATAATCATAACAACTAATAACAAGAACAAATACAGCAATAATAAGAACATTAATAATAATTACAGTAAAACAACAATAACAGATATACAAATAATAGCAATAAACAAACAAATAAATAAACAACAAATAAATAAACAAACAAACAAACAAACAAACAAATAAATAAATAAAATGTAGTCAAATAAAACTACAATATACCTTCAGCTGCACGTTTTGTGTTTCTTGTTGTTTCGATAAATTCATCACTCCTTCCTTCAGATACAATGAATTCATCAACTATATGAACAAAATGAAATAAAATATTTATAATATTAATTCTACTGACGTGATCTCATTTAAAATGATACTTTGTGGGATGTAAACTATTAAATACTTTTATCTTGACATTAATTTGTGACATTGTGCAATCTATAGAATCTTGTTCGTAAATCTAGAATTTTGTTAAAGTTAAAACTTACCTTGACGTGTTTTAATTCCAAGACGTTCAAAAGTAGGTCGACAATCATCTAAAATATCCATCACTTGGTTATAGTCAATCTAAAATAATTTTAAAACATTGATGACATATTTTCATTAATAATAATAATAATAATAATAATAATAATAATAATAATAATAATAATAATAATAACAAAAAGATAATATAATAAAAATTTTAAACTAATTTAAATAAATAAATAAATAAATCAGTGAATAAATAAATAAATGTAAACAATAAAAACAGTAATAAACAGGGAGAGAAAAGATTAGAAAATGTAAATTAAATTTAAGAAATTGGTGAATTCCTAGTGTAAACACAACTACATATATTTATACAAACGTTTAATAATTTCATGGTAAAGCTAAACATTTCAGCTAGTTACCTCCACTTCATTTTCATTCATTTCTTGAACCAAATCAACAAAACTGACTCCCTTCACCTGTCTGATGAAATCGCATTGTGGAAACCATCTGGCGTGTTCCACGTAAGGGTTATCTCCCTGCATCCAATTTCTAAGTCCTCCGCCACAGTAAAAGCAGGACGTACTATCACGTGAATTACCTGTATATACATGAATGTTCTTGTTCATAACTGTATACATTTCATCTGACAATCCACACACTCGTACACACACAGTATTTTCATTAATAAAATATGAAAATTAGCTTGAGTGAAATTTGAAATTGTAATATAAAATAACAACAAAATAAAATTGTACACCAAAGAAATTATGTTTGTGTGACTTTATTTTCTGTTTCATCTTTTAGTTCTTAATATTTTTTTTCGTTTTTCATCTGTCTGAAAGACAGACAAATATTCATATGTACCTAAATTTATTTATTTATTTATTTTATTTTATTTCATTTCATTACATTATTTGGTTTCTTTTATGTTTTTGTTTTTTGTATGATATTTCGTTTGCTTCTTAAATGTATTTCATGCTGTAAGAATTAAAAATATCAAAGAATTTCAAAATACTGTTAAACATTCAAGATCTTCACATGATTATTTAACTGTCAAAAACGTCAAATGATTATTAAAATACTGAAGTATTCAAATGTCTACCAAAACGTCCAAATTCGCAATAAAGGTTGAATTCTGAAAATTTAATTTCACTATTTAAATATCAAAGATTGTATATGATTATTAAAATATCAAACATTTTAAATATCTACTGAAATGTCGAAGACATCAAGTGACTATAAAAATGTCAAAGGTTTAGAAATAATTATTAAAATATCAAAGATTTCAAATGACTATTAAAATGTCCCAAAATTCCAGTGAATTAAAATGTCAAGGTCTTAAGTTACCATTGAAATTAACATTGTCATTAAAATGTTAAGTAGCATTAACACTAACCAGAGAAGAAGAAACCGGCTTCTGCCAGTTCTCTCGGAGATTGGTTGTCAGGATGTGGCCATCGGTGTTCAAAAGACGAAAAACGTCGTTGTACGTCGCCGTAGTCGCTGTGACGTGGTGCATGCAATGTCGGGGCTGATGTAGAGGAGCTTCCAGACAGAAAACCGGACAGCTGAAGGATTGGTAAATTACTGAGACTGAGCTGTGAAGAACTTTGATGAGAATCATTAGAAGCAACAGCATCACCACTGACATAACTCTGACCAGTAAAAGAAGGAACTGTAGCATTATCAGGAAGTGAAACAGTATTTGTAGCCATATCACTGATATTAACAGTAGATGTTTCAGAGACTCCAAACAGTTCATTGTCACTAACTGAACATTCAGACTCGTTCCGATTACGAAGTGTTTCACTTTGAATAGCAGAAGATCTCAATACTGGTACAGATAATCTGCCCAGGATTTCTTGTAGTCTCTGCTCATCGTTCTCACTTACCAGAATCGGCTCATTTTCTTCCTCTCCCAGGACAAATCTGCAGCTTGGTGAGATTTGTCTGTGAATTTCCACTGGATTACCTGCAGGTCTCCAGTGATCATAGCTCTGACCACAGCTGAAGCACACAACGCGATCACCAGTCCCAGTGTAGTAGAATCCAGCAGTTGCAAGACGACTTGGCCAGGCTGAGGTTAGAGGAAATCGTAAGTAAGACGCATATCGGTCCCACTCCCTCCTGTACCTGACAGTGTCTGAAGGTTCTGTTCCTAATTCATCATTTGTCAACTGTTCTCTCTCGTCACTTCTCAACTGTTCTCTCTCTTCACTTCTCAACTGTTCTCTCTCATCACTTCTCAACTGTTCTGTATCATCACTTCTCAACTGTTCTCTCTCTTCACTTCTCAACTGTCCTGTCTCATCACTTCTCAGCTGTTCTCTCTCATCACTTCTCAACTGTTCTGTATCATCACTTATCAACTGTTCTCTCTCTTCACTTCTCAACTGTTCTCTCTCATCACTTCTCAACTGTTCTGTATCATCACTTCTCAACTGTTCTCTCTCTTCACTTCTCAACTGTTCTCTCTCATCACTTCTCAACTGTTCTGTATCATCACTTCTCAACTGTAATGTATCATCACTTCTCAATTGTTCTGTATCATCACTTCTCAGCTGTCCTCTCTCTTCATTTGTCAACTGTTCTGTCTGATCACTTTTCAGTTCTTCTGTCTCACCACTTCTCAGCTGTTCTGTCTCATCACTTCTCCACTGTTCTGTCTCATCACTTCTCCACTGTTCTGTCTCATCACTTCTCAGCTGTTCTGTCTCATCACTTCTCAACTGTTCTGTCTCATCACTTCTCAACTGTTCCGTCTGATCACTTCTCAACTGTTCCGTCTGATCACTTCTCAACTGTTCCGTCTCATCACTTCTCAACTGTTCCGTCTCATCACTTCTCAACTGTTCCCTCTCATCACTTCTCAACTGTCCCGTCTCATCACTTCTCAACTGTTCCGTCTGATCACTTCTCAACTGTTCCGTCTCATCACTTCTCAACTGTTCCGTCTCATCACTTCTCGACTGTTCCGTCTCATCACTTCTCAACTGTTCTCTCTCATCACTTCTCAACTGTTCCGTCTCATCACTTCTCAACTGTTCTCTCTCATCACTTCTCAACTGTTCCGTCTCATCACTTCTCAACTGTTCTCTCTCATCACTTCTCAACTGTTCCGTCTCATCACTTTTCAGTTGTTCTGTCTCATCACTTCTCAACTGTTCTGTCTCATCACTTCTCCACTGTTCTGTCTCATCACTTCTCAGCTGTTCTCTCTCATCACTTCTCAGCTGTACTGACTCATAACTTCTCAGCTGTTCTCTCTCATCACTTCTCAGCTGTTCTGTCTCATCACTTCTCAACTGTTCTGTCTCATCACTTCTCAACTGTTCTCTCTCATCACTTCTTAACTGTCCCGTCTCATCACTTCTCAGCTGTTCTCTCTCATCACTTCTCAACTGTTCCGTCTCATCACTTCTCAACTGTTCTCTCTCATCACTTCTCAACTGTTCCGTCTCTTCACTTCTCACCTGTTCTGTCTCTTCACTCAACTGTTCTGTCTCATCACTTCTCAACTCTTCTCTCTCATCAATTCTAAGCTGTTCTGTCTCTTCACTCAGCTGTTCTGTCTCTTCACTCAACTGTTCTGTCTCGTTACTTCTCAGCTGTTCTGTCTCTTCACTCAACTGTTCTGTCTCATCACTTCTCAACTGTTTTGTCTCTTCACTTCTCAGCTGTTCTGTCTCTTCACTCAACTGTTCTGTCTGATCACTTCTCAACTGTTCTCTCTCATCACTTCTTAACTGTCCCGTCTCATCACTTCTCAACTGTTCCGTCTGATCACTTCTCAACTGTTCCGTCTGATCACTTCTCAACTGTTCCGTCTCATCACTTCTCAATTGTTCTGTATCATCACTTCTCAACTTTAATGTATCATCACTTCTCAATTGTTCTGTATCATCACTTCTCAGCTGTCCTCTCTCTTCATTTGTCAACTGTTCTGTCTCATCACTTTTCAGTTCTTCTGTCTCACCACTTCTCAACTGTTCTGTCTCATCACTTCTCCACTGTTCCGTCTCATCACTTCTCAACTGTTCTCTCTCATCACTTCTCAACTGTCCCGTCTGATCACTTCTCAACTGTTCCGTCTGATCACTTCTCAACTGTTCCGTCTCATCACTTCTCAACTGTTCTCTCTCATCACTTCTCAACTGTCCCGTCTCATGACTTCTCAACTGTTCCGTCTGATCACTTCTCAACTGTTCCGTCTCATCACTTCTCAACTGTTCCGTCTCATCACTTCTCAACTGTTCCGTCTCATCACTTCTCAACTGTTCTCTCTCATCACTTCTCAACTGTTCCGTCTCATCACTTCTCAACTGTTCTCTCTCATCACTTCTCAACTGTTCCGTCTCATCACTTCTCAACTGTTCTCTCTCATCACTTCTCAACTGTTCCGTCTCATCACTTTTCAGTTGTTCTGTCTCACCACTTCTCAACTGTTCTGTCTCATCACTTCTCCACTGTTCTGTCTCATCACTTCTCAGCTGTTCTCTCTCATCACTTCTCAGCTGTACTGACTCATAACTTCTCAGCTGTTCTCTCTCATCACTTCTCAGCTGTTCTGTCTCATCACTTCTCAGCTGTTCTCTCTCTTCACTTCTCAGCTGTACTGACTCATAACTTCTCAGCTGTTCTCTCTCATCACTTCTCAGCTGTTCTCTCTCATCACTTCTTAACTGTCCCGTCTCATCACTTCTCAACTGTTCTGTCTCAGTATATTTGATCTGTTCTCTATCATCGCTTCTCAGTTTGTTCTCATCATTTCTTAGTGATCGTTTTTCCATAACTGCAGATAAATATCAGAAACAGTACTTACGAATTAAAACAAATTCGCTAAACACAGTTCATTCAACAAAACTTTAACAGTAAATAAATAAATAAATAAATAAATATTTAATTGTAAAATACTAAATTGTAAATCCCCTAATATATTGCTGTAAAGTGGGAATATCAAAATTGGGTTCTTATAAACAAAATAATAATAATAATAATAATAAAAATAATAATAATAAGAAGAATAAGAATAATAAACATAATAATAATAATAATAATAATAATAATAATAATAATAATAATAATAATAATAATAATAGTAATAATAATAATAAAACAAAATAAAAAATAGCGTGCTACCTAAAGTAGGAAATTAAACTAACAAGCTTTAATCCAGTAATAAAACATTTAACGTCTTCCTGTGATCTGTTATGATCTTTTCAATATTGTTAAATTTAAAACATTATAATAATAATAATAATAATAATAATAAAACATACCTGGTTTAATCGTCATAAGAAATCTGTACAATGCATAACAAATAATCAGTATTGCAGAGATCAAGTCTTTCACTTCCATCACTAGGTCTGTTATTTCAGAAAAAATTAAATAAAAAAAAATGTATTTAAAATTTAAGAATTGACATCAGTTTACGATTATAAGAAAATTATTATGTTTTCATCTTATTTTCTCATGTGATAGTTATTCAGATTAGAAAAATGCACACAGTCACAGACAGACAAACGTTCTGACAACGAAACCAGGACATTAATGAAGTTCTGAGATTACTGTTTTTGACATATTTTGAGACAGGTCAGAATAATCAAACTTACAGCATTCCACTGTTACTAAATTCGTTGATACATGTGCACTAGTTAAATACGTTATAGATGTTGATGTTTGTTTCTTTATTAAAAGATACACGTGGTAGGGTCCTTTGACCTAATGCAAGATTACAAAATATGAATATTTTATGGCCGAACTCCTTTTAGAAGCAGAGATTGGCTATCATAGTCAAATGCAACATTAAAATGGAAATTGAGACCCTGTATTTAAGCATTCTTTAAATTTAATATTATGTGTGAATAGTTAAGAAACATTTAAAGTAGCAGAGATCACTTGAAAACCAAATAGAGAATTAAAAATCCTCAAGTGAGACATCGTTCCAAAGCACGAAATAGACAGTTATGTTCTTGTTAAAAGCTTAATTCCTGCTGAATTTACTGAACTAAGAGTTTGATCTGATATCATTCAGTTTATGAATTAGGACTTACGTAGCAAAATGTTGTGTTTTTCATTACAGCTGAGAAATCTTTAAACTAACAAATTTACCTGAAAAAATGAAGTCTGTAAATTGTAGTGGTGCTCCAGTGGGGTGCAGGTTGATGTCATTGTTTGATACTGCCATTTCACTCAGTTGATCTCTTTGTACTGTATTATGAAATTGGTATAACCATTTTATACTTGACATCAGTCGATTGTGGGTAACCCTGTGTCCAGGAAGACTCTTTACCACTGTAACATTATACAACTGACATTTTATAGCTGTTAGTATTCTCCACAAATGTTCTGTTTGATATCTTAAATTTGATAAAATATAAAATATATTAATACAAATTTATATGACTTGTCTTTCTTTCTTTACCGGAGAAAGTCACTGACAAGGTTACTTAATTCCTCAAGGAGACAACGGAGTCCTTTCATATGAATTAATCCTGTGCAAAATAATTAAATACACTGTTATCTTGCTTTCGAGGAAATATTTTAGTCGCTTGTTTGAAGTAGAAGTTTCGGTTAGTCAAACACAGAAAGTATAAACCAAAGACTAATACTAAAATATGTATTACTGGTATTAGTAATTAATTAAATACTCTTTGAATGCCGATGCAAGTAAAAATTGAAGGTTTAGCTTAAAATATCAAAGTAACACCCGTTTACCAGAAACTACGTTGATTCTTGACAACTGTAAAAGAAATTTAGGAAATAATTACGAATCTGAAGCCCACCTGCTTTGCTGTCCTCGAGAAATTTCACTGCAGATTGAAGTCCTAGAGATGTAGTTTCAATCACATAAGTAAAGATAAACATTTCTAGTATTGTCAAGTATTACCAATGCCTTTATATGCCAGTAAAATTTATTTATAACTTTTCAGTAATATAAATCACTAAAACTAATACGAATGCTCAAATACATTTTGGTCGATTTTCTTTGTTTACTCCACGTTTTAACTTTGACAGACTGATTTGTTGAGAAGACAATGAATGCAACCGTATATGAGACTTTTAAAACTGCTGTTTGAATTCTTGTAAATTTTTATCTACAAAGCTTTATTGAAAGTTCGTATATTATTATTGATGTAAATGAAGATTATCATAACTATCACGAATTCAAAGGCGATATTCAATGCTTACATTAAGCAGCTACATCTACATTTCACTGCTGAATTAATAAAACTGTAAGATATACATTTCCTATAAATTTAATATTATGTGTGTATAGTTAAGAAACATTTAAAGTAGCAGAGATCACTTGTAAACCAAATAGAGAATTAAAAATTCTGAAGTGAGACATCGTTCCAAAGCACGAATTATGCAGTTATGTTCTTGCTAAAATGTTAATTACTGCTGAATTTACTGAACTATCAGTTTGATCTGATATCATTCAGTTTATGAATCAGGACTTACGTAGCAAAATGTTGTGTTTTTCATTACAGCTGAGAAATCTTTAAACTAACAAATTTACCTGAAAAAATGAAGTCTGTAAATTGTAGTGGTGCTCCAGTGGGGTGCAGGTTGATGTCATTGTTTGATACTGCCATTTCACTCAGTTGATCTCTTTGTACTGTATTATGAAATTGGTATAACCATTTTATACTTGACATCAGTCGATTGTGGGTAACCCTGTGTCCAGGAAGACTCTTTACCACTGTAACATTATACAACTGACATTTTATAGCTGTTAGTATTCTCCACAAATGTTCTGTTTGATATCTTAAATTTGATAAAATATAAAATATATTAATACAAATTTATATGACTTGTCTTTCTTTCTTTACCGGAGAAAGTCACTGACAAGGTTACTTAATTCCTCAAGGAGACAACGGAGTCCTTTCATATGAATTAATCCTGTGCAAAATAATTAAATACACTGTTATCTTGCTTTCGAGGAAATATTTTAGTCGCTTGTTTGAAGTAGAAGTTTCGGTTAGTCAAACACAGAAAGTATAAACCAAAGACTAATACTAAAAATATGTATTACTGGTATTAGTAATTAATTAAATACTCTTTGAATGCCGATGCAAGTAAAAATTGAAGGTTTAGCTTAAAATATCAAAGTAACACCTGTTTACCAGAAACTACGTTGATTCTTGACAACTGTAAAAGAAATTTAGGAAATAATTACGAATCTGAAGCCCACCTGCTTTGCTGTCCTCGAGAAATTTCACTGCAGATTGAAGTCCTAGAGATGTAGTTTCAATCACATAAGTAAAGATAAACATTTCTAGTATTGTCAAGTATTACCAATGCCTTTATATGCCAGTAAAATTTATTTATAACTTTTCAGTAATATAAATCACTAAAACTAATACGAATGCTCAAATACATTTTGGTCGATTTTCTTTGTTTACTCCACGTTTTAACTTTGACAGACTGATTTGTTGAGAAGACAATGAATGCAACCGTATATGAGACTTTTAAAACTGCTGTTTGAATTCTTGTAAATTTTTAGCTTTATTGAAAGTTCGTATATTATTATTGATGTAAATGAAGATTATCATAACTATCACGAATTCAAAGGCGATATTCAATGCTTACATTAAGCAGCTACATCTACATTTCACTGCTGAATTAATAAAACTGTAAGATATACATTTCCTATAAATTTAATATTATGTGTGTATAGTTAAGAAACATTTAAAGTAGCAGAGATCACTTGTAAACCAAATAGAGAATTAAAAATTCTGAAGTGAGACATCGTTCCAAAGCACGAATTATGCAGTTATGTTCTTGCTAAAATGTTAATTACTGCTGAATTTACTGAACTATCAGTTTGATCTGATATCATTCAGTTTATGAATCAGGAATTACGGAACAAAATGTTGTGTATTTTCATTACAGCTGAGAAATCTTTAAACTAACAAATTTACCTGAAAAAATGAAGTCTGTAAATTGTAGTGGTGCTGCAGTGTTGTACAGGTTGATGACATAGTTTGATACTGCCATTTCACTCAGTTGATCTTTTTGTTCTGTAATACGAAATTGATAAAAACATTTTATACTTGACATCAGTCGATTGTGGGTAACCCTGTGTCCAGGAAGACTCTTTACCACTGTAACATTATACAACTGACATTTTATAGCTGTTAGTATTCTCCACAAATGTTCTGTTTGATATCTTAAATTTGATAAAATATAAAATATATTAATACAAATTTATATGACTTGTCTTTCTTTCTTTACCGGAGAAAGTCACTGACAAGGTTACTTAATTCCTCAAGGAGACAACGGAGTCCTTTCATATGAATTAATCCTGTGCAAAATAATTAAATACACTGTTATCTTGCTTTCGAGGAAATATTTTAGTCGCTTGTTTGAAGTAGAAGTTTCGGTTAGTCAAACACAGAAAGTATAAACCAAAGACTAATACTAAAAATATGTATTACTGGTATTAGTAATTAATTAAATACTCTTTGAATGCCGATGCAAGTAAAAATTGAAGGTTTAGCTTAAAATATCAAAGTAACACCCGTTTACCAGAAACTACGTTGATTCTTGACAACTGTAAAAGAAATTTAGGAAATAATTACGAATCTGAAGCCCACCTGCTTTGCTGTCCTCGAGAAATTTCACTGCAGATTGAAGTCCTAGAGATGTAGTTTCAATCACATAAGTAAAGATAAACATTTCTAGTATTGTCAAGTATTACCAATGCCTTTATATGCCAGTAAAATTTATTTATAACTTTTCAGTAATATAAATCACTAAAACTAATACGAATGCTCAAATACATTTTGGTCGATTTTCTTTGTTTACTCCACGTTTTAACTTTGACAGACTGATTTGTTGAGAAGACAATGAATGCAACCGTATATGAGACTTTTAAAACTGCTGTTTGAATTCTTGTAAATTTTTATCTACAAAGCTTTATTGAAAGTTCGTATATTATTATTGATGTAAATGAAGATTATCATAACTATCACGAATTCAAAGGCGATATTCAATGCTTACATTAAGCAGCTACATCTACATTTCACTGCTGAATTAATAAAACTGTAAGATATACATTTCCTATAAATTTAATATTATGTGTGTATAGTTAAGAAACATTTAAAGTAGCAGAGATCACTTGTAAACCAAATAGAGAATTAAAAATTCTGAAGTGAGACATCGTTCCAAAGCACGAATTATGCAGTTATGTTCTTGCTAAAATGTTAATTACTGCTGAATTTACTGAACTATCAGTTTGATCTGATATCATTCAGTTTATGAATCAGGACTTACGTAGCAAAATGTTGTGTTTTTCATTACAGCTGAGAAATCTTTAAACTAACAAATTTACCTGAAAAAATGAAGTCTGTAAATTGTAGTGGTGCTGCAGTGTTGTACAGGTTGATGACATAGTTTGATACTGCCATTTCACTCAGTTGATCTTTTTGTTCTGTAATACGAAATTGATAAAAACATTTTATACTTGACATCAGTCGATTGTGGGTAACCCTATGTCCAGGAAGACTCTTTACCACTGTAACATTATACAACTGACATTTTATAGCTGTAAGTATTTTTCACAAATGTTCTGTTTGATATCTTAAATTTGATAAAATATAAAATATATTAATACAAATGTATATGACTTGTCTTTCTTTCTTTACCGGAGAAAGTCACTGACAAGGTTACTTAATTCCTCAAGGAGACAACGGAGTCCTTTCATATGAATTAATCCTGTGCAAAATAATTAAATACACTGTTATCTTGCTTTCGAGGAAATATTTTAGTCGCTTGTTTGAAGTAGAAGTTTCGGTTAGTCAAACACAGAAAGTATAAACCAAAGACTAATACTAAAAATATGTATTACTGGTATTAGTAATTAATTAAATACTCTTTGAATGCCGATGCAAGTAAAAATTGAAGGTTTAGCTTAAAATATCAAAGTAACTCCCGTTTACCAGAAACTACGTTGATTCTTGACAACTGTAAAAGAAATTTAGGAAATAATTACGAATCTGAAGCCCACCTGCTTTGCTGTCCTCGAGAAATTTCACTGCAGATTGAAGTCCTAGAGATGTAGTTTCAATCACATAAGTAAAGATAAACATTTCTAGTATTGTCAAGTATTACCAATGCCTTTATATGCCAGTAAAATTTATTTATAACTTTTCAGTAATATAAATCACTAAAACTAATACGAATGCTCAAATACATTTTGGTCGATTTTCTTTGTTTACTCCACGTTTTAACTTTGACAGACTGATTTGTTGAGAAGACAATGAATGCAACCGTATATGAGACTTTTAAAACTGCTGTTTGAATTCTTGTAAATTTTTATCTACAAAGCTTTATTGAAAGTTCGTATATTATTATTGATGTAAATGAAGATTATCATAACTATCACGAATTCAAAGGCGATATTCAATGCTTACATTAAGCAGCTACATCTACATTTCACTGCTGAATTAATAAAACTGTAAGATATACATTTCCTATAAATTTAATATTATGTGTGTATAGTTAAGAAACATTTAAAGTAGCAGAGATCACTTGTAAACCAAATAGAGAATTAAAATTCTGAAGTGAGACATCGTTCCAAAGCACGAATTATGCAGTTATGTTCTTGCTAAAATGTTAATTACTGCTGAATTTACTGAACTATCAGTTTGATCTGATATCATTCAGTTTATGAATCAGGAATTACGGAACAAAATGTTGTGTATTTTCATTACAGCTGAGAAATCTTTAAACTAACAAATTTACCTGAAAAAATGAAGTCTGTAAATTGTAGTGGTGCTGCAGTGTTGTACAGGTTGATGACATAGTTTGATACTGCCATTTCACTCAGTTGATCTTTTTGTTCTGTAATACGAAATTGATAAAAACATTTTATACTTGACATCAGTCGATTGTGGGTAACCCTGTGTCCAGGAAGACTCTTTACCACTGTAACATTATACAACTGACATTTTATAGCTGTTAGTATTTTCCACAAATGTTCTGTTTGATATCTTAAATTTGATAAAATATAAAATATATTAATACAAATTTATATGACTTGTCTTTCTTTCTTTACCGGAGAAAGTCACTGACAAGGTTACTTAATTCCTCAAGGAGACAACGGAGTCCTTTCATATGAATTAATCCTGTGCAAAATAATTAAATACACTGTTATCTTGCTTTCGAGGAAATATTTTAGTCGCTTGTTTGAAGTAGAAGTTTCGGTTAGTCAAACACAGAAAGTATAAACCAAAGACTAATACTAAAAATATGTATTACTGGTATTAGTAATTAATTAAATACTCTTTGAATGCCGATGCAAGTAAAAATTGAAGGTTTAGCTTAAAATATCAAAGTAACTCCCGTTTACCAGAAACTACGTTGATTCTTGACAACTGTAAAAGAAATTTAGGAAATAATTACGAATCTGAAGCCCACCTGCTTTGCTGTCCTCGAGAAATTTCACTGCAGATTGAAGTCCTAGAGATGTAGTTTCAATCACATAAGTAAAGATAAACATTTCTAGTATTGTCAAGTATTACCAATGCCTTTATATGCCAGTAAAATTTATTTATAACTTTTCAGTAATATAAATCACTAAAACTAATACGAATGCTCAAATATATTTTGGTCGATTTTCTTTGTTTACTCCACGTTTTAACTTTGACAGACTGATTTGTTGAGAAGACAATGAATGCAACCGTATATGAGACTTTTAAAACTGCTGTTTGAATTCTTGTAAATTTTATCTACAAAGCTTTATTGAAAGTTCGTATATTATTATTGATGTAAATGAAGATTATCATAACTATCACGAATTCAAAGGCGATATTCAATGCTTACATTAAGCAGCTACATCTACATTTCACTGCTGAATTAATAAAACTGTAAGATATACATTTCCTATAAATTTAATATTATGTGTGTATAGTTAAGAAACATTTAAAGTAGCAGAGATCACTTGTAAACCAAATAGAGAATTAAAAATTCTGAAGTGAGACATCGTTCCAAAGCACGAATTATGCAGTTATGTTCTTGCTAAAATGTTAATTACTGCTGAATTTACTGAACTATCAGTTTGATCTGATATCATTCAGTTTATGAATCAGGACTTACGTAGCAAAATGTTGTGTTTTTCATTACAGCTGAGAAATCTTTAAACTAACAAATTTACCTGAAAAAATGAAGTCTGTAAATTGTAGTGGTGCTGCAGTGTTGTACAGGTTGATGACATAGTTTGATACTGCCATTTCACTCAGTTGATCTTTTTGTTCTGTAATACGAAATTGATAAAAACATTTTATACTTGACATCAGTCGATTGTGGGTAACCCTATGTCCAGGAAGACTCTTTACCACTGTAACATTATACAACTGACATTTTATAGCTGTAAGTATTTTTCACAAATGTTCTGTTTGATATCTTAAATTTGATAAAATATAAAATATATTAATACAAATGTATATGACTTGTCTTTCTTTCTTTACCGGAGAAAGTCACTGACAAGGTTACTTAATTCCTCAAGGAGACAACGGAGTCCTTTCATATGAATTAATCCTGTGCAAAATAATTAAATACACTGTTATCTTGCTTTCGAGGAAATATTTTAGTCGCTTGTTTGAAGTAGAAGTTTCGGTTAGTCAAACACAGAAAGTATAAACCAAAGACTAATACTAAAAATATGTATTACTGGTATTAGTAATTAATTAAATACTCTTTGAATGCCGATGCAAGTAAAAATTGAAGGTTTAGCTTAAAATATCAAAGTAACTCCCGTTTACCAGAAACTACGTTGATTCTTGACAACTGTAAAAGAAATTTAGGAAATAATTACGAATCTGAAGCCCACCTGCTTTGCTGTCCTCGAGAAATTTCACTGCAGATTGAAGTCCTAGAGATGTAGTTTCAATCACATAAGTAAAGATAAACATTTCTAGTATTGTCAAGTATTACCAATGCCTTTATATGCCAGTAAAATTTATTTATAACTTTTCAGTAATATAAATCACTAAAACTAATACGAATGCTCAAATATATTTTGGTCGATTTTCTTTGTTTACTCCACGTTTTAACTTTGACAGACTGATTTGTTGAGAAGACAATGAATGCAACCGTATATGAGACTTTTAAAACTGCTGTTTGAATTCTTGTAAATTTTTATCTACAAAGCTTTATTGAAAGTTCGTATATTATTATTGATGTAAATGAAGATTATCATAACTATCACGAATTCAAAGGCGATATTCAATGCTTACATTAAGCAGCTACATCTACATTTCACTGCTGAATTAATAAAACTGTAAGATATACATTTCCTATAAATTTAATATTATGTGTGTATAGTTAAGAAACATTTAAAGTAGCAGAGATCACTTGTAAACCAAATAGAGAATTAAAAATTCTGAAGTGAGACATCGTTCCAAAGCACGAATTATGCAGTTATGTTCTTGCTAAAATGTTAATTACTGCTGAATTTACTGAACTATCAGTTTGATCTGATATCATTCAGTTTATGAATCAGGACTTACGTAGCAAAATGTTGTGTTTTTCATTACAGCTGAGAAATCTTTAAACTAACAAATTTACCTGAAAAAATGAAGTCTGTAAATTGTAGTGGTGCTGCAGTGTTGTACAGGTTGATGACATAGTTTGATACTGCCATTTCACTCAGTTGATCTTTTTGTTCTGTAATACGAAATTGATAAAAACATTTTATACTTGACATCAGTCGATTGTGGGTAACCCTATGTCCAGGAAGACTCTTTACCACTGTAACATTATACAACTGACATTTTATAGCTGTAAGTATTTTTCACAAATGTTCTGTTTGATATCTTAAATTTGATAAAATATAAAATATATTAATACAAATGTATATGACTTGTCTTTCTTTCTTTACCGGAGAAAGTCACTGACAAGGTTACTTAATTCCTCAAGGAGACAACGGAGTCCTTTCATATGAATTAATCCTGTGCAAAATAATTAAATACACTGTTATCTTGCTTTCGAGGAAATATTTTAGTCGCTTGTTTGAAGTAGAAGTTTCGGTTAGTCAAACACAGAAAGTATAAACCAAAGACTAATACTAAAAATATGTATTACTGGTATTAGTAATTAATTAAATACTCTTTGAATGCCGATGCAAGTAAAAATTGAAGGTTTAGCTTAAAATATCAAAGTAACTCCCGTTTACCAGAAACTACGTTGATTCTTGACAACTGTAAAAGAAATTTAGGAAATAATTACGAATCTGAAGCCCACCTGCTTTGCTGTCCTCGAGAAATTTCACTGCAGATTGAAGTCCTAGAGATGTAGTTTCAATCACATAAGTAAAGATAAACATTTCTAGTATTGTCAAGTATTACCAATGCCTTTATATGCCAGTAAAATTTATTTATAACTTTTCAGTAATATAAATCACTAAAACTAATACGAATGCTCAAATATATTTTGGTCGATTTTCTTTGTTTACTCCACGTTTTAACTTTGACAGACTGATTTGTTGAGAAGACAATGAATGCAACCGTATATGAGACTTTTAAAACTGCTGTTTGAATTCTTGTAAATTTTTATCTACAAAGCTTTATTGAAAGTTCGTATATTATTATTGATGTAAATGAAGATTATCATAACTATCACGAATTCAAAGGCGATATTCAATGCTTACATTAAGCAGCTACATCTACATTTCACTGCTGAATTAATAAAACTGTAAGATATACATTTCCTATAAATTTAATATTATGTGTGTATAGTTAAGAAACATTTAAAGTAGCAGAGATCACTTGTAAACCAAATAGAGAATTAAAAATTCTGAAGTGAGACATCGTTCCAAAGCACGAATTATGCAGTTATGTTCTTGCTAAAATGTTAATTACTGCTGAATTTACTGAACTATCAGTTTGATCTGATATCATTCAGTTTATGAATCAGGACTTACGTAGCAAAATGTTGTGTTTTTCATTACAGCTGAGAAATCTTTAAACTAACAAATTTACCTGAAAAAATGAAGTCTGTAAATTGTAGTGGTGCTGCAGTGTTGTACAGGTTGATGACATAGTTTGATACTGCCATTTCACTCAGTTGATCTTTTTGTTCTGTAATACGAAATTGATAAAAACATTTTATACTTGACATCAGTCGATTGTGGGTAACCCTATGTCCAGGAAGACTCTTTACCACTGTAACATTATACAACTGACATTTTATAGCTGTAAGTATTTTTCACAAATGTTCTGTTTGATATCTTAAATTTGATAAAATATAAAATATATTAATACAAATGTATATGACTTGTCTTTCTTTCTTTACCGGAGAAAGTCACTGACAAGGTTACTTAATTCCTCAAGGAGACAACGGAGTCCTTTCATATGAATTAATCCTGTGCAAAATAATTAAATACACTGTTATCTTGCTTTCGAGGAAATATTTTAGTCGCTTGTTTGAAGTAGAAGTTTCGGTTAGTCAAACACAGAAAGTATAAACCAAAGACTAATACTAAAAATATGTATTACTGGTATTAGTAATTAATTAAATACTCTTTGAATGCCGATGCAAGTAAAAATTGAAGGTTTAGCTTAAAATATCAAAGTAACTCCCGTTTACCAGAAACTACGTTGATTCTTGACAACTGTAAAAGAAATTTAGGAAATAATTACGAATCTGAAGCCCACCTGCTTTGCTGTCCTTGAGAAATTTCACTGCAGATTGAAGTCCTAGAGATGTAGTTTCAATCACATAAGTAAAGATAAACATTTCTAGTATTGTCAAGTATTACCAATGCCTTTATATGCCAGTAAAATTTATTTACTACTTTTCAGTAATATAAATCACTAAAACTAATACGAATGCTCAAATATATTTTGGTCGATTTTCTTTGTTTACTTCAAGTTTTCACTTTGACAAACTGATAAACATTTGTTGAGAAGACAATGAATACAACCGTATAAGAGACTGTTAAAACTGCTGTTTTTAAAAGTCTTCGTGTTGTTAGTGACAGATAACTAAATGTTTGAAAGAAAAGGTGAGAAAACAATTTTATAAGAATAATATACTTCTAAGCGTTTTTCAGAACTTTGTCCATAACCTATTTTGTAACTACTCATACGTAGTCGTATTTTAATAAGTAAAATCAAAACAGAAAAATCAACTCATACTTTCAGTCGTGAAAGTAAAGTAACAGCAATTTATATATGTTAATTATTACATACTTGGATAAATATATTGGTCGTAAATCATGCAGGTAAGAATTATCAGTGTGTTTACTGTATGTCATCATGACATCTCTGGTTGCAATGTCGTAAAATAAATTAAACTTAATTCTAGTGTAGTCTGACTGTGTGTTCTCCTAAATTTTAAACTACAAAGCTGTATTGAAAGTTTGTATATTATTATTGATGTAAATGAAGTTTGTCATAAATATAAACTATTCAAAGGCGATATTCAGTGCTGACATTAAGCAGCTACATCCACATGTGACTGCTGAATTAATAAAACTGTAAGACATACTTTTACTATATTTCTCTTCACACTTACTCTGTGCCCTCCTAGCAATTATTTAGAAAAATATTCAAAAAGTGGGCGACATAAACGGGTCAGTATTTGTAACCTTTTCTTTGTGTCTCGTAACAAATATAAAAGAATGTTTTTTTTTTTTCTTATTCTTCTGTTATCTGGATATGGTAAAACAGGAAACTGTTATTAAATTGTTTATACACTTACCTATATTCGTAATGAAATTATTTCTGTAAAGAACAGCACAGACACTTTACAAATAGACAACAAAACGTAATGGGTCGTATCTACGTCGCAGCGATCACGTGACTCAAAGTGCGTGTACAAAGTTCTATAAATAAACTTGGCAACCTTCTAGAAAATGAACTGCTATTGTGAATAATCTCATAAGTCAGGCCACATCGTCTTTTTATTATTATTTTATTTGTTTATTTATATGTTTTAATTCATTATATATCATTTTATTTTTTAATTTATTTATTTATTTATTTATTTATTTATAATCTGTTGAATACATTGTATTTTATTCTAGTAAAAGTTATTTACACGGCAAACCTTTTTCGTATAGTATCTTGTTATATTTTCTGCCTTAATAAGATCAACTCGGATTTGAATACACATTTACATGTTGTTATTATAATATTAATTTTATGTTTATTACTTTAACTCACTCTTCATAAATCTAGAAATCTTTTCTGAAACATAAATATTTGTAACATTTTCATGTACGTTATACTCAGTGGATTAATGTGTAAAATATAATAATATTAAAATATATTAGTTTTCTTACCAGACAAATACACAAATCTTTATTTATATTACAACTATTATGGTTTTTTTCTTTTAATACTCTTGCAATCAAACAGCATTCAATTTGAGGGGAAAAAGAAATAATAAAAACAATAAAAATAACGAAATAAAAAAAAAGTTAAAATAAAATAAGACGTATACATTTATTATTATTATTATTATTAATGATTTTTTTTTTTTTTTTTTTTTTTTTTTTTTTAATTATTATTTATTTCTTTATATATTTCTTTATTTATTTAGGGGTTTTTTTTGGTTGTTTTTTTATCTGTTGTTGATAAAATAAATGACCAAATGTTTTTTACATTTTTAACTTAAATCTTTTAGGTTATAATCGAAGTTTCAGTTTCACAAAAGAAAAGAAGTACACGGAAATGTTAATGTTAGCAACTAAAAGCTAATATTTTTAAATATTTATCTTAACACTTACTCTGTACACTTCTAACTATTATTCTAAACGATGCTGAAGAAGAGTGGTGACAAAAACGGATCAATATTTGTGACCTTTTCGTCGTCGCTCGTAAAAACTACGAAAGAAGGTCAGTTTCTTTACTGTCTGAAGATAGTAAAATGTGATAAAATGTCATTCTTATTTCACACACTGATCCTGTTTTTCATCTATTTCAACTAAATCCAGTATGCTTTTTACGTGAGTTTTGGTATTGAATAAAAGATTCTCTAGTTAATATGAAACGTACACAAAGTTAAACAATGGTGAAAGGGTATAAAGTTAAAATCGGTTTAATATATTTGCAAAAGTATCAGAATATTTACAGACATAAATATATGATTACTGGATGAAGGAAACTGTTATTGAAATGTCTGTATAGATTCCTAATCACATTATTTCTGTAAAGAACACCTCAAACACATCGATATTTCGTTTGATTTTCACGAGAAATTATGTTCTCTGTTATCAAAGATTACAGGAAATAGTTTAGTCCGTTGCAAAAATAGAAGTTATTTTATAATAATTTATTTTATCTGATATTCTGAATACACTGAGCTGATTGCAAAACCGCAATCTGTTCATTTTGTGTCTAACAGCAACTTTTGTTACCGCCCAGTAGAAAAATATCAAATAAAAATACTTAGAAAATTTGTGTTCAAATCTGGATACGTTTTATTGAAACATATAGAAAAATTATCTACAAGAAAGTTTCCCATGAAAATTATGTACTTAGTTGTAATTTAAGTAAAATATAAGCAGTTTTACCTAGAATAAATTATCAGTTAATCATATAAGTTGTTTTCTTTATATTATCTGAGTATAATATAAATTTATTGTGTTAAAATACTCGTCTTGTTTTAAACTTTTATTATTATTATTTTGTAACTAAATCCAGTGTCTACGCATGCTTTACGTAATTCATTGAATCGAACAAATTCGACAAGAAAAATTTCGTTATTAGCTGTGAAAATGTACACAATGTAAACAAGGAAATAAAGATAAAATCAGTTTCCTACATTTAAAAGATATACATATTTCTACATATATAAATATATATTTACACACATAAATTGCTAGATACAGAAAACTGTTATTATTTTTTTAATATAAACTTACTTAATTCTTAATCGAATTATTTCTGAAAAGAACAGCTGAAACCCTTTGATATATTAGAAACAGACAACACAACATTTACTGGTTATCTCTACATTATAATGATCACGGGACTCAAATAAACTTGGTAACAATCTAACTACTATTGAGAATAATATCATAACTTAGGCTATCACCATTTTTTATTTTATTTTATTTTGTTTTATTTTATATTATTTATTTATTTGTTTGTTCTTTTATGTTTTATTTCATTTTCTTTTCTTTTCTTTTATTTGTTTCGTTGTTGCTTTATGTGTATATTTTGTTTATATGTTTATGTATTTTTTCCTTTATGTGTTTTATTTCATTTATTTTTTGTGCACTTTTATTTATTATATATTTATTTATTTATTTATTTATTTATTTATTTATTTTTATTTTGCAGAGTACAATATATTCTATTGTCAATGTGCAGTCATAATCCTAAATTAGAATACATTTTTAATAAGTCGGATTTAATTATTTGCAAACATTATGCTGCAGTGCAAAGTTAACATTACACTGAGTAGTAAATAATTATATGCACTGTTCTCAAACGTTCCAGAAAATATTTTCGTCCGCAAACGTTTGAGTTTCACAAAAAAACCCACAAAAAAACAAAGAAACACAAAGCTAATCATTTTATATATTTGTGTTAGACTTATTCTATTAGAAAAGAAGTTCGTTTTCTCTCTTATCTGACGATAGCAACAATTTAATGTGTAAAAATACTGGCTTATTATTGAACCTTTTAAAATTAAATCCAGTGTCTACGCATCTTTTACGTGACTCACTGGATCGAACAAAATGGACGAGAAAATTTTCGTTATTAGCGGTGGAAATTTACACAACGTAAACAAGGAAGTAATATTAAAATCAGTTTCATACATTTAAAAAGAATAAATATCTCTGCACAATTAAATATATATTTATACACATAAATGACTAGATACAGAAAACTGTTGTTAAAATTTGTGTAAACTTACTTAAATTCCTAGTAACATTGTTTCTGTAAAGGCCAGCTCAAACTCTTCGATATATTAAAACATACACAACGCAATGTATACGGGTTGTCTCGACCTCGTAACGATCACGTTTTCAAATTACGTGTACAAAAGTGATATAAATAAACTTGTTAACATTCCAGAAATCTAACTGCTATTGAGAATAATCTCATAACTTACTAATTTAAATAAAATATGAGCATTTTTTTGTAGAATAAAATATAATTTATTTAGAAAGATACATATAAACAAAACTAGATAAAATAATTAATTAAATAAAATTTAATTTAAAAAAATTATCAAATGCTTTCTACACTGTTAACTTAAATCTTGTTAGGCATAATACAGGTTTCAGTTTCACAAAAGAAAAGAGTAACACGGAAATATTTTATAATGTTAGTAACAAAAAGCTAAATATTTTAAATATTTGTCTTAGTACTTACTCTATACACTCCTAAGTTACCGAGAAAAATATTCAAGAAGTGGGCGACACAAACGGGTCAATATTTGTGACCTTTTCGTTGTCGCTCCTAACAAATACAAAAGAATGTCGATTTGAAGGTAGTCAAATGTGTAATTTTTATTTCATATATTGGTCCTGTTATTCATCTCCTTCAAGTAAATCCAATGTGCTTTTTACATACGTGTTTGTACTGAATGAAATCGACTAGAAAAGCTTCGATATGTGCTATGAAACTTGGAAGAAAAATTAAAATTAGTTTCATTAATATCTCTTTACTGGATGAAGAAAACATTAAAATGTTTATTAACTTACCTAAATTCCTAATCAGATGACTTATGTAAATGACAGCTCAAACACACTGATAAACACATCGATTTTTCCCTTTGATTTTTCTCGAACGTGACCGGAAATATTTTAGTCGTAAAAATAGAGGTTTCGGTTTCAGAAAAAAAAGAAAAAAAGAACACGGAAATATTTCCCAATGATATCAAAATAAAGCTGACAATTTTAAATGTTTGTCTGAACACTCACTCTATACACGATACTGAAGAAGGGTGATAATGAGATACTTCAGTATTTGCGACCTTTTGGTTGTCGTTTATAATAAATACAAAAAAAACGGTTGTTTTCTCTTTTATCTGAATATAATGAAATATGTTAATAAATATTTCAAACACTGGTCATGTTATTAAACTCTTTTCACTAAATTAAATCGAAGGTCTAAATTAAATCGTTATTAGCTGTGAAAATGTACACAGTGTAAACAAGGAAGTAATGTTGAAACCAGTTTCATACATTTAAAAAATATAAATATATCTACAGACATAAATGTATATTTACAGACATAAATTACCAAATATAGAAAACTGTTACTAAAATGTTCATAAACTTCTAAAAATTCCAGATGAAATTATTTCTGTAAAGAACAGCTCAAGTTCATCGGTGAATTAAAAACTGACAACAAAATATTTATGGATGGTCACTACGTCGTAACGATATAAATAAACTTAGCAAACCATTGAACTGCTCATAATCTTAGCCACAAATCTTTTCATTTTTTATTTGTTTCTTTGTTTATATATTTCATTTCATTTATTTATTGATGTGTTTTATTTTATTTTATTTATTTACAGTTTGTTGAATAAAATGCATTTTTTTCTTATAGTAAAAGTAAACAAAATATTACTAGGTACATTGTTTACACGACAAACTTTCCCATATAACAACTTCCTATGCCTTATGCCTTAATAAGACCAACTAAGATTTGAATAAACAATTTCTAAATGTTGTTATTTTTATATTAGTTCCATTTTTATTACTTTAACTTACTCTTCATAAATCTAGAAATATTTTCTGATAGACAGATACAAACATTTATAATATTTTCATGTACTCAGTAGACTAAAATAATAATATTAAAATATATTTCTTTCATTACAGTACAAATACACTAATATTTATTAATATTAGAGTATTCTATATTTTATTTTTTTTGAATATTCTTGTTATTAAACAGCGGTCAATTTGGAATCTTTGGATTTTTCCTATATATTATACATAAAACCAACTCTGACAGGAATAAAACTGATCTAAATGGTGGCACATAACAAAAACTGATTCTGTATAATATTCTGAATATACAGAGTCGACTTGCAAAACTGTAAACTTTTCATTTTGTGTCTAACAGTAACTTTTGTTATCGCCCTGTGAAAACTGGTGCAAAAGTTTACTGATACGCTCTCATAAATAAATAAATAAAAATTATTTCTAAATTATAAGATACCAGTAGAATTTCGACATATTCGTAGGTATATTTTCTTGTCTTTTCTTTTTGTTTGTTTGTTTGTTTGTTTATTAGTTTGTTTTTACATTTTATTCTTAGCTAACTGATTTGTCTTGTATATTTTACTGTAAAATTCAGAAACAAGGAGTTTTCTGAAATCCCTATCATTTTCAGAGAATTTATGAAATCATTTTTCTTTCACTTGGATATTTGGTAACTTCATTAAAATCAGTATAGTCCATGACCTAGGCATCTAAGTTTTGAGTTTGTGTAACAAACTGATGAAGATATCCTGTTTTTATAAATAATAATAATAATAATAAAATAAATAAATAAATAAGTAAATAATAATAGTAGTAGTAGTAAAAATTATTTAAAAAAAATGTCCATTGACATTTTTAACTGAAAATAATCAGGAATAGTAGGTCTTCAATTCTAAAAACAGTTATTGCTTTTTAACAGTTTCCCAAAGGAAGGAGAGAAAGAACAAACAAATACTTTATAATGTTAGCAACATAAATCTAATAATTTTAAATATTTGTCTTAACACTTACTTACTCTGTACACGTCTAACAGTTATTTAGAACCATATTAAAGAATAGACACAAATCTTTGTGACCTTCTCGTTGTCGCTCGTAACAAATACAAAAAAAGAAAATCATTTTTCTCTATTACATGAATATAGTAAAACAGGATAAAACGTAATCATTATTTAAAATACTAGTTTTAATATTAAACCTTTCTTAAAACTAAATCCAAGGTCTATGCATGTTTCACATGAGCCAATGAATTTAATAAAATCGACGAGAAAAGCTTCATTATTAGCTGTGAAAATGTTAACAATGTTAAACAAAAAAGTAAAGTTATAAACTGCATAATAATAATAATAATAATAATAATAATAATAATAATAGTATACAAAAAAAGGCTGTGCAGTCATGTCGAGATTCTTATGAAGGCGTGCTTTTATTTTAAACTTCATGATCACAAATAACAGTTTTGACAGTGGTTCACTATACTGTCAAAACCTATCACAGATTCCTTTTGTGTCAGGATTAAAGTTTGATCAAAAGTTTGACCTGTACGTACTAACGGCGCACTGACACAGCTATTATGTTGGCCCGCTTTTATCGGCGTGTTTTTGTAGGTGTGCCTTTTACTGCATTTTTAACCTTGTCACAAATAACAGAGGTTTCAGTTTCACAAAAGAAAAGACGTACACGGAAATATTTTATAAAGTTAACAACGTAAAACTAATAAGTTTAGACGTATTTTTGATTGTGTGTGTGTGTGTGTGTGTGAGTGTGTGTGTGTCTGTGTAATTTAATAATAATAATAATAATAATAATAATAATAATATGCATACTTTGCTTCACCTAACTTTTGAAACAAATGGTTTGTAGACTTTCATAAAAATAACTTGACTCTTTACATCCTTTTATGAATCTAACAATAATAACTGCAATAACATCAACAACAATAACAGTAATAATAACAATAATAATACTAGGAAATGACAGCATCAATAATATAACAGTAACAACAACACAATAATAATAATAATAATAACGAAAACAATAGTAAAGAAAAATACAGCATAAGAAAAAAGAAGAAGACGAAGAAAAGAAAACTAACTAACGAGATAAATAAATCAAGTACAATGAAATAAATCTACAATATACCTACAGTTGCACGTTCTGTGTTTCTTGTTGTTTCACTTAGAACGCAACTCAGTCCTTCAGATTTGTGAATAAAATGAAATAAGATTTTTGTAAATTTTAATTCTGTTGACACGAACTCATTTAAAATATCATTTTCTGGGACGTAAAATTCTTCAATATTTCTATCTTCAAATTTTTTTGTGATATTCCGATTTTGGGCTATGCGATGTGTCTAATGTTTTTTTGGTAAACCTACACTTTTCTAATAACATACCGTGACATCTTCTATTTTCATTAAGATCAGTATCTCTGTCATAGAAGTTTAATATGTTAAAACGTAATTATTATTTCAAATACTGGTCATGTTATTAAACTCTGTAACTAAATCCAATGTCTAAGTATGTTTTACATGACTCACTGAATCCAGCAAAATGGACGAGAAAAATTTCGTTAATAGCTGAGAAATTTTATACAACGTAAACAAGGAAGTAATGTTAAATTAGTGTCATACATTTAAAAAGTTTAAATATCTCTGCAGAGATAAATGTATATTTATAGACATAAATAACTAGATAGAGAAAACTGTTAATATTTTTTTTTTTGTAAACTTACTTAAATTCCTAGTAACATTATTTCTATAAAGAACAGCTCAAACTCTTCGATATATTAAAAACAGAAAATAAAACGTGTACGGGTTGTCTCGACCTCGTAATGATTACGTGTCTCAATTTACGTGTACAAAATCAACTTGGTAACATTCCAGAAATCTAACTGCTGTTTAGAATAATCTCATAACTTAGGCTACAACCATTTTTCATTTTATTACTTTTTTATTTATTTATTTATTTTATTTTTTTTGAAAACATTCTATTTTGTTCTAGTAAAAGTTAACTAAATATTATTCATCAGAAAAATTTGATACTCTAGACAACAAACATTTATTTTAATTTATTTCTTTGTTTCTATATTTCATTTCATTATTTATTTAAGGAATTTTATTTATTAACTTACTTATTTATTTATTTATTTATTTATTTATTTATTTATTTATTCTACTTAACTAAATATTAATTGTACTACAACCAGCTTTATTGTTTAAATGGTGAACTTTTTTTTGCCTTAATGAAAGTTCTTATTATAATATTACTTATATTTGTATTACTTTAACTTTCTCTTCATAAATGTAGAAAGGTTTTTTGACAGACAAATATAAATATTTGTGATATTTTCATGTATTTTATACTCAGTGGACTAATTTGAAACGTATAAAATATAATAATATGTTACTTTCATTACAGTAAATACACTTATCTATATTTATATTACAGAATTGCAGTTTCTTTTCTTTAAATACACTTGCTATTCAACAGCGATTAAATCTTCGGATTTTCTTATATATTATACATAATACCAACCGCGACAGGAATAAAACTGATCTAAATGGTAGAACAATAACAAGAACAGATTATGTATGATAGTCTGAATATATAGAGCCCAGTTGCAAAGCATTAAACTGTTTGTATTGTGTCCCATAAATAAAATATACATAAAATGTACATGTCTATAAATTATAATAAACCATTACATATATAATTCTAATAATTTAAATTTCTCGTATAAGTATGTACTATGTTCTCGAACGTTACAGGAAATATTTTCGTCATAAATATAAGTTTCTGTTTCAGAAACGAAAGAAATAACACGGAAATATTTTAAAAAGTTAGCAACATAAATCTAATAATATTAAATATTTGTTTTAGCATTTACGCTATAAACAAATGATATTCAAAAGTGTAGGGACAGAAACGGGTCAACATTTATGACCTTCTGGTGCCGTTTGTAACAAATTATCTGAATATATAATATATGTTAAAACCCAATTATTATTTCAAACACAGGTCATGTTATTAAACTCTTAACTAAATCCAAGTTCTACGTGCCTATTACCTATACAATCGAATGTTTTACGTCACTCATTGAATCGAATAAAATCGACGAGAAAAGCTTCGTTATTAGCTGTGAACATGTACACAACATAAAAAATCAATTTCATACATCACCAAAAAACATAAATCTATCTACCGAAATAAATATATATTTACAGGCATAAATTACTAGATACAGAAAACTGTTATTAAAAGTTTTGTAAACTTACTTAAATTCCTAGTAACATTGTTTCTATAAAGAACAGCTCAAACTCTTCGATATATTAAAAATAGATAACACAATGTATACGGGTTTTCTCGACCTCGTAACGATCACGTTTTCAAACTACGTGTACAAAAGTGATATAAATAAACTTGTTAACATTCCAGAAATCTAACTGCTATTGAGAATAATATCATAACTTACTAGATACATAAAACTGTTATTAAAGTTTTTGTAAACTTACCTAAATTCCGAATCAAATTATTTCCGTAAAGAACAGCTCAGACACCTCGATTCATTAGATGGGTCGTTTCTATGTGTGTGGGTCGTTTCTATGTCGTAGCGATCACGTGACTGAAATTACGTGTACAAAGTGATATAAACAAACTTGGCGACTTTGAACCGCTAGTAAGAAAATATCATAATCTAGGCAACAAACATAATTTAATTTAGTTTAATTTAATTTAATTTAATTTAATTTAACTTAACATATCTTCACTTATTTATTTATTTATTTAGTTTTTGATTAATTTGTTTCCATGTTTATTGATTTATTTATAATCTGTTGAAGACATTATATTTTATTCTAGTAAAAGTTAACTAAATATTATTCATATTACAACTAGGTATATTGTTTACACAAACTTTCTCTTATAGTAACTTCCTTTGTCTTATGCCTTATTAAGACCAACTCAGTTTATTTTCTTTGAATACTTTTGCTATTAAACAGCGGTCAATTTGGAATGTTTGGATCTTCCTGTACATTGTCCACAAAACCAACTCTGACATAAATAGAACTGATCTAACTGGTAGCACACTGACAATAACTGACTCTGTATAATATTATAATACACAGAGCCGACTTCCAAAACAGTAAACTGTTTATATTGTGTGTAACAGCACCTTTTGTTACCGCACTATGAAAACTGGTGTAAAGTTTCAACGATACCCTCTGATAAATAAATAAAAGAAAAGACATATTTAAATTGTAAGATGCCAGAAGAATTTGACGATTTTCTCGAATGCATCATGATCTAAATGTTATCACAACAACAACGACAGATTCTACATAATATTCTGAATATACAGAGTCCAACTGCGAAACTGTTAAGTGTTCATACTGTGTCTAACAGCAACTTTTCACACCGCCAAGCAGAAAAAATATCATAATAAAATGACTTAGAAATGTTTATTCAAATCTGGGTACATTTTATTCACGCATATAGGAAAATAATATAAAAGAACGTTTGTCATGTACATGAAGTACTTAGTTGTTATTTAAATTTAAAAAAATGCATGTTTTAGTATAAAAAATATAATTCATATAAATAAACAAAACTAAATAAAATAACTAATTAAATAAAATTTAATTAAAAAATCAAATAAGACATGTATTTTATATATATATATATATTCTTAATAAAAAATAAAATAAAAAATAAGATGAAAGTAAAAATTACCAAACGTTTTCTACATTTTTAATTTAAATCTTGTCAGGTATATCAGAGGTTTCTGTATTACAAAAAATAAATAAATATTTTATAATATTAGTAACAAAAAGGTAATAATTTTAAATATTTGTCTTAACACTTACTCTATACACTCCTAACTATTATTAAAAACGATGCTCAAAAAGTGGGCGACACAAACAGGTCAATATTTATGACCTTTTCGTTGTCGCTCCTAACAAATACAAAAAAATTCCGTTTTCTGTATTATCTGAAGATAGTTAAAATTTAATGTGTTAAAATACTGGTCTTGTTTTAAACTTTTTTTTATATTATTATTAGTTGAAAATTTACACAACGTAAAACAAGGAAGTAAAGTTAAAATCGGTTTCATATGTTTTAAAAAATATTATATATAAAGTCATGAATATCTGAATAGAAAAACTGTTATTTAAACGTCTCTAAACTTATCTAAATTCCTAATAACATTATTTCTATAAAGAACAACTCAGACACATTGACATATTTAAAAAAGACAACAAAACTTACGTTTCCGAAGTGTCTTTCAACGTAATCGATAACGACTGTCTCGCCTAGAAAAAGCTTCCTTATTAGCTGTGTTAGGCAATTTACAAGTTTCGGTTTCAGAAAAGAAAAAATAACACGGAAATATTTTATAATGTTAGCAACATAAATCTAATAATTTTAAATATTAATTTTAGCACTTAGTCTATAAACTCCTAACTATTATCAAAAACAATATTCAAATAGTCTAGGGACAGAAATGGTTCTTTGTTTGCGACCGTCTGGTTGTCGTTTGTAACAAAGAGAATACAAGATAGTTTTCTCTACTATCTGAATATAATAAAATGTGTTAAAACGTAATTATTATTTCAAAGACTGATCATGTTATTAAACTCTTTAGCTAAATTCAAAGTCTACGTGTTTGTTACGTCAATGTTTGAGACGAATAAAAGTCGACGAGAAAAATTTTCTATTAGCTGTGAACACTTACACAATGTAAACAAGTAAGTAATGTGAAAATCAGTTTCATACATTTAAAAAGTACAGATATAACTACAGACATAAATATTTATTTACGGACATAAATTACTAGATATAGAAAACTGTTATTAAAATGTTTATCAACTTACCTAAATTCTTAATTACATTATTTCTGTAAAGAACAGCTCGAACTCATAGATATATTAACAACAGACAACAAAACGTATCCGGGTCGTCATTAGCTCGTAACGATCACGTGACTCAACTTACGCGTACAAAGAAACATAAACATGGCGACTTTCCATTGAACCTTTGCTAAGGAAAACCTCAATCTAGGAGCAAATATTATCTTATTTATTTATTTATTTATATTTTGCTGAGTTTCTAAATGTTGTTATTATAATATAATTCCATTTTTTGATTACTTTTAACTCACTCTTGATAAATCTAGAAAGATTTTCTGATAGAGAAACATAAATATTTTTAATATTTTCATGTACATTATACTCAATGGATTAATTTGCCACGTATAAAAAATAGCGATGTAAAAATATAACATATATTTTCATCAGAGTAAGATTACATTGAACTTTATTTCTATTACAGCTTTCTATTTCATTTTCTTTGAATACTCTTCGTTTTAAACGGCGGTCAACATGGAATTTTTGGATTTTCTTGAACATTGTCCATAAAACCAACTCTGACACGAATAAAACTGATCTAAATGGTAGCACAATAACTGATTCTGCATAATATTCTCAATACACAGCGTCCACTTGATTAGACTCTGAACTGTTTACGTTGTGTTACCTGCACTTAGAAAAAATAACAGAAAAGCTTTGCTAGTTGCTATGAAACTTACACAAATTTAAACAAGTAAGTAAAGTTAAAATCGGTTTAATATGTTTGATAAATATATCAGAATATTCCGTGACAAAATATATGATTACTAGATGAACAACTGTTACTAAAATGTCTGTAATATTATCTAAATTCCTAATCACATTATTTCTGTAAAGAACAGTTCAAACACATCGATATTTCGTTTGATTTTCTCATAACATTATGTACTCTTTTCTCAAACATTACAGGTAACATTTTAGTCCGTTTTAAAAATAGAAGTTTCGTTTGCAAAAGAAAGAAACCACACACAAATATTCTATATTAGCGGCATAGATCTAAAAATATTTGATATTTGTCTTAAAACTTACTCGATACATTTCTATCATTAAAAACAGTACTGAGGAAGGGTGTTGACACAAATCGGGTTATTTATTTATTTATTTATAATTTGTTCAATAGATTATATTTTATTCTAGTAATGTTAACTAAATATTATTAACTTTGCAACTAGGTACATTGTTTAAACATTAAATTTTTTATGAACTTAACTAAATTCCTAGTAACATTATTTCTGTAATGAACAGCTCTGATCCTTTGTTACATTAGAAATAGACAACAAAATGTACGAGTTGTCTCTGTGTCGTAACGATCACGTGACTCAAACTGCGTTTACAAAGTTCTATAAACTTGTAACCTTCAAGAAATAATCTCATAGGCTATAACCATTTTTTATTTTATTTATTTATTAGTTTGTTTGTTTGCTTGCGTGTTTCTTTGTTGCGTTGTTGTTTCTGCTGTTTTAATTATAATTAATTTTCTTGAACACACTATATTTTATTCTAGTAAAAGTTATCTAGGTACATTGTTTACACAATACTTTCTCGTATAGTAACTTCCTACGTCTTGTGACTTACTGAGACCAACTCAGATTTGAATAAACAGTTTTATTACTTTTAACTCATTCTTCATAAATCTACAGAGATTTTCTGATACACAAATATTAATATTTGTAATAGATTCAACTATGTTATATTCAATAGACTAATATGCCACGTATAAAATATGTTAAACAGTATTATTTTTATTACAGTAAAATTAAATTGAACTTTATTTTTGTTACAGGTATTTTCTTCGAATACTCTTGCTATTAAACAGCGGTTAATTTGTAATCTTTGGACTTTCCTGTACATTGTCCTTAAAACCAATGGTTGCACAATAACAGCAACTGATTCTGTATAATATCCTGTAAACAGACAGACAGGATGTATATACCAACAGTACCCTGAAGTGCTCTATGCCAGCCCTCCATCAAGTAGTTTGTACTAGGTAGTCCTTGTACAACTCTGTCATGGATGAACCAAAGAGTGAAAACAAACACCAGATCACTTCTCTGTCCTCGTCTGCCTGGTTGACCAATCAAAGTGTCTTCAAAATAGTTGAACAGACCGGTCATGTTATCCGGAATGTCATCCTGAATGGTTTCAAAGACTTGAATAATGTTTTCAGCAGGTACAAAAGGCTAAGGCCTCAGCTTCTTACACTTAAGACGTACCTGCTCATTATCACGATAGGCTTCAAGCAGATTCTCTCTCTGAATTTTTCTCCAAATACACTGGCCCAAAAGAAATAAGAACCCAGCAAGATGAACTTGTAGACAAAACACCTCTTGCACTGCGTTGTGAAAAGCCTTCTCAAAATCACACGTGACAGAAGTTGGTTGCATATTTTCTTTCATTGCATAAATAGCTTCAAAAGCTCTTCTATACACGGCCTGTGTTTTCCTTGGAGGAAGATGTACAGCACTGGTAACACAGTCCCACTTTTCTTTGTACAAATTGTTGTTAACTGACAGAAGCAACAAGATGCAATTTTGAAAGTTCCATCAGCAAACCAGTCACCATTAGTAGCCAAGTATTCCTAGATTTTTTTTGTGTTCCAAAGATGAAGAATCTTTCAGGGTCATGTGCACCAGAGTCATGTAGCAGAAATTTGTCTCCTCTCATAGTTTTTTTTTTTTTTTCAGCATTTCTGGAATGTTAATTTCACTGACAGTTCTTGGAATCGGCACAGGTTCACCATCCAACTTCCTTTTCCTCTCAATCATTCTTTCAATGGATGTATATTTTGGAAGTTGAGCAACAGCTTGCTGTTGCTGAATCAAAAGTCACGGTGTATCTTGAGAAGTTGCAGATCTCTGCTGAATTGTAGATAGACACTGCTTCACTTCAGTTTCCATACCTTTGGTACAATGACTGTGCACAGTAGCATCTCTGTTATGAACTCTACAACTTAAACCAAAAAAGGAGTTTTATTAAAATGTAGCCAAAAATTAAAATAATACTTAAAAAAATACATAAATAATGCCCTGTTTATTTATTATATATTTTGTGTAAATATTTATATTATTAAATTAAAAAAGAAATTAACAAAAACAAAAATAAAAAATGTATTAAGTGTGGATAATCTGTGGTTTCAGGTTGAAGTTTCTTTCTGCTTCAATCTTCAACAGTTGAAAGACTGAGACATATGTGCCTAGAGTTTTGTTTGGAAGCAGCATGTAAACAAGTGTACATGATGCCATGGACTTCTGCATGAAGAGTGTAAAACCAATGTTTCATTTCACTGACTCTTCACACATGCCACAGTGTGACCTGATGAATTACCTCCCTTTTTTCTTAGTTCACCTGTCTGGTCACCATGGAGATTGTACCTGTCAGATATGGAACAACTACCTGCACAAGATATTCATAATCTTGAAATAATTTACAATTTATCAATTCATAAAAAAAAAAAAAAAAAAATTATAAATTAAAGATTAAAGAAAAGAAAAAAGAAAAAATATTATATTGATAACAATATTAATACATGATAGGTTCTTTGATTTTGCTTCTAGAGCGAAATACTGCATCAGTATAAAACAGTTCATTCACTGAAGACAAGTTTGCATTTGTATGGTTATTAAAACAACATAATGAAAGCATTCAGTAATTTTACAAGGTAATTTTTAATCATGATTTTAAGTCATAAGCTTTTATATCATTTTATTTACATTGTTCAAAATTATAGTAAAATAAAAAATTTTAAATTATTTTTAATTAAAACATTAAAACTTTAATTCCTGATTAAATGATATATCATTCCCTCAAAGAGAGGTAATGCAGGGAACTATAATTAATTTTGCTGCAGAATTACAAACACCATGACAACATTTCTAGGAAATCCACCAACATTTCCATTAATGAGGCCAGAGATCTTTCTGTGACATCTTTGAAAAGACTAAAGAGGGTTTCCAGGGACATCCAAATTTTTTTTTAAAAATGAAGAAATTCATTTGCCTAACTTCTAAGTTCCTACAGATGAAAAAAAGAATTAAAATATTAAGAATAATAACAAATTCAGTAATAACATGGAAATATTTTAATGGGGAAACAGATTAGCTTCTCCAACATGAAATTAATTTAAACCATTTGAAACCCTGTCTTGTTTGCTTGTTCCTCAGTCATGATTATTATTTTATTTCTAACCCCTCTCTACCCTCCCTATCCCCCAATATATAATATTATTGAAATATATTAATTCAGCTTCTATAAATATTAAAAACAAATTTTTAAATAATTATCAGATTATTGAATTTTGTAGTCTGTTAAAATATTATTATTTTTAATATTTATTTATTAGTTTGTTTGTTTGTTTATTATTTGAATATATTAATTTACACTTACTTTTTCTTACATTTAAAAGATAACTGAAAGTTAAATAGTTGGCCTTGAGTGAGTGTGTGTTTTAGTATGCGTGTGAGTTCTTGTTTTATAACGAAAGCTACATTATTTTTTATTTATTTTTTATTTAATATTGAGTGATAATTAATAGCCTGACTTGAAATTAAAATTGAGGAGTAAATTGCAGATATATAATCATAAAGTTACAAAGGAAAAAAAAACAACAAAAGACAACACAACCTAAAAACCTCTCCAGTTTTATAAATACTTTAATCCAAGGAATCAAAGAACTTAAAAAAAGATAGCCATTGACACAGAAAGATTAAATATAAAAAGTATTGTAAGACTGGCATTTCCAAAGAGGACAAACTGACCCAGGTTTATGGCAACAACACTAATGACCCTGAATAAACCATCGGTTACATTAAATAAATACAAATTGTAACAAACATATTAGTTCTCGGTTTTCAATAAAATCAAAACTGGAATGAATTTCAAAGTTGAAGTTACAAACTTAAACCTTTTTAGCAGTAAACCAACTTATTTCAAACTTACCATGGCAAAACTGTTGCCAGTCCATAATCTGCACCAGACCAGTGAACACTCTGGATTCAGCAATGTCTGACTGTGTACAGCTAAAACCTGCGAGAGAAAAAATCTCAAAGTAAGGGAAGTAATAATTACAACTTTACAATACTAATATTTGTAAAAAAAAAAAAAAAAAAAAAAATCCGTATTTTAATTTTAAATACCATATTTAAAAACATATTGCATAATGTGCAAATATAAATATTTAAATCATATCAATAAATACTGAATGTTAACTAAAAATTAAAAATTAATTCCTATCAGTAAGTATTAAATTAATAAACATTACCAAAAATTCAAATTTATGATTGTAATAAGAAATCTTACACTGAAAATGTATTCACAAATAAATAATGATTATATACTGAATACTTCTAAATGTTAAAAATATCATATCGTAGTCACAGTTGCCTATCTAAAACAATGGAAATCAAATATGAATATTCATTATTAAATATTAATCAGTTATAAAAAGGGAGTACAAGGGAGGACTTACAGGGTCTGGAGATTCACAAACTGCTAATGGCTGCCTATCTGTTCACCTTTCACTGGATTCATCATCATCATCATCATCAACACTGTCTGTAACTTTAATCATTCTGTGATGCACACATTGTTGATGTTGCAGAACATAAAAACATGTTTGTAAATCTTCTCAAACAGCTCACAGCACTACCTGCAGTGTAATGTTTATTTTTTTACTGTTAGTTAGAATAGTCTTTCTGTTTGTTTGTAATACCTAAACCATTTTCTCATTCAATAAATGTGTATCCTGAGAAAAACTAAAAATTTTAAAATATACTGATGCAATGTTACAATTACACACTTTCTGCTATCTCAGCTATTCCAATATCACTGCTAATACTGTTCTATAGTAGCAGCAGATGGGGACAGGACCATCAGAAAATGGCCTGCTGACAGCCTATAAATAGATTTCTGAGCATAAATCTTTTTTGATGATGTTCTGTAAACATTTCTATGTATCCTTGCTTTTGAAAATTTAATTTCTATTAAGTAATTAACCATAAGCATCTCCAATATTCTTGTGAAAAAAGTTTAAAATTTGCCTTACAAAGTCATCCAAGTAGGCTTAGCAGGTGAATGATTTTTTTAATAAAAATATAAGCAAATTGGTACATTTTTCAGCATCTGAAATTGCCATAACTCCTTCAATTTTCCAAGATATTTAAAAAAATGTCAATTTTGGGTCTCATGTTTTTAGATTCTTAAGGCTCTAACCAATGAAACAGAACATTTTCTGGTATATTGGAACCAATTTTTTTTGTAACATACTTATAATCTTGTGCTTTAAATGAGTTTAAAGAAAACATTTTTTTATTTTATTTAATTTTTTTATATCAGATACTAAAAAAAAAATAATAAATGCTTCTATTTCAACCTTCAGTTTTGATAACATTAGAACATGAAACTAAGTCATAAGTTTAATAAATTAAGATAGCTCAATTACCCAAATCCTGCCCATGACACAAACATCCTGTCCATGGATACCAAGTTCTCCGGGGTAACCAGCTTCACCTTTTTTACCTGAAAAACTGTCATAATCTGTAACAGACAGAAATACAATTTTATTATTCAGGTATTAATTAACTGGGTATTTTTATAATATTAATTACTTGTACAAGACATGCTGCTTGTCTAGATTAAAAGATGTTAAAGTTGTCTCTTAAACCAGACTTGTATTCAGTAACTGTTAGGTTTTTTTACAGTTTAAAAAATAAATAATAATAATGTCAGTTTTCAAACCTTGACACACAACTGCAGATGGTACACAACTGATTCTAATATTCACATTCAATTCATACATATACTTCTTTCCTACATTTTTGTTTACTTTCAAAACAATGCTTCATGGCAAAAAGTATAAATAAACCTAGGCGATTGTAATTATTACAAACATTTTAAAAACAAATATGTTGTTCAGCTTTATTCTGAAAACACAGACCATGAAATATAATTTAGAACCTGAAAGTTTATAAATAAAAATGGTTTAAATGTATTTTCTTTTCACTGTTACCAAGTAACACATCATCAAATAGTGATCAAGATTAGAACTATTAATAAAGTTCCAGTGTCACTTCTTGGGATATAGAAATGTTCGAAACACATATTTAAATAATCAAAAACTTTTATTTTTATCCCTTTCAATGTAACATTCCTTATTCTTTTTAAATAAAATTTTTGTAGGGTTTATTTCAAGATTACCATTAAAAAATTAAAATAATAAAACATCAAAAGCAATAACCGTTTAATACATATCTGGTTCTCCTGTTTAAAACTGAAACAATAAAATAACATTTTGTTTAAAAGTGAAAAAATAAATAGAAATTTTGTTTAATATTTTAAAGGATATTGCTACTTTTGTATATAAAACATGTTACAGTTTGGTAAATGCTGCAAACTAATAGTATTAGTAGTATCATTAGAAAACTGATTATGGTATACAATTTCTGTCAGTTCTGATTTCTTGTTTATTTATATATATGACACACTTACCTCACTGTCCAGGGAAACATGGTTATATTTTTCACCTGGAAATGATTTTCTACCTGGAACACCAGGAGTTCCTGGAAAACCATTATCAGCAGGATGGCCATGAATGATGGTTCAGTTTAAATACAGGTGACATCATATCACCAGCAGCAAATAAAAATAAAACTGTTGAAGAAAGATTTCCACTTTCAGCAACAACAGTCAGTTTCTGAAATACTGAACACAGAAAAAACTGAGATGTTTAAACTGAGATATATATATATATATAAATAAAAAACACAAACACATAGTATAAAATATGAAACATAATGTAGATGAACATTAAAAGGAAACATTTAACAGCTGTGAAATATTAATGATTAAACCTGAAAAATAAAACATGGAAACGACTCAGTTGAATACCAGTATACCGTGTAACATAGAGTTACATTTAAAAACTTGCTACAGTTAAAATGAAATATGAAAATTACAAATTTAAAATTGTATCATCTCAGCATTATGAAGAAATATGTAACAGCTAATGTCATAAAATATTAAAAGTTATCAAAAGATGTAATTAGTTACATGTTCTGACTGAAATATTTAAACAGTTATAAAATAACAATTTATATTACAAAACAGATTTCTTAACAGATAATATGCAGGATTTGAAATAGCCAGTCGCCAGGTTTCCAAATTTCCGTTTAAGGCGACTGGGATGTTAAAAATAATTATGGGTTAATCGCCCCAAAAATATTATTTGGGTGACCTCTTTTTCTACAAGTTATAACACAGTAGCCACTATTAATAATTTTATCGCAAATATTTATTTCATGTAAAAGGTTTGCTTATAGCTCGATAAGTTTGCTTACCTTAATTTGCCAACATCTGAAATAAAGGCAGCGAACAATTCCAGCCGCTGTGAAATCCGCGAACAGAAACTCCAGCGAACAGTTTATCGCACGTCAGTTCTTTCAAACAAATAGTTCGCAATTTCAATAATTGTTTATACTTCTAAGGTATAAAATATATTCATTTTTATTATAAAATAAAGTATATGGGTTTCAGAACTATAGCAAAAATAAAATTTCAGATATATAATGCAATTTATTTAATAAATATGATGTTTGTTATATATTATTCCGCATCGGACATATTGTTCGGTAGCTCAGTAGATGCCTTTCAGGAAAATCAAATTTATAATATCTGTTTATTCTATTCTGAAAATTTAATAAACAAAAAAAAAAAAATAAAAATAAAAATAAAATAAAATAATACATTCAGCGTATCAGATTCCAGTCGTTCCTTTTCAAGAATGGTTGTTAAAAGCAGTATGAACCAATGAACTTTTTAAAATAAAAATAGGAAAATCATTGTTTGCATGCATAATAGTACAGGTTTTAGAAAATGAATGCTTTTTTCATTTTTTATTTTTTTTTAAGGAAAAAGAGCGAAACATTAATTTTTAACTAATTTTGTTTTTAGTTTTCTGTTCTAAAAGTGGTATCAAGCATTATAATGTAGGTATCAATGCAATCATTCAAATAACACGTGATCAATTTGCTTTTAACATTTATATCTACTAAATACGACCTTTAATGTATTTTCTCAAGTTTCGTTATCATTTTACAGTAACTGATTGTACCTCTCTCTTTTGAATGAGTACATTCTGCACTGATTTAATTTTGATAAATGAAATGCATTTTGTTGTTTGATTATAAAGACAGGGTGTTTAGATTTCTCATACTGTAATTTTTTATTTATTTATTTATTTTTGTGCATTTCACATTAACCTGAGTAACAATCGGATACTGATTATTGCATCGGATGCCTTCTCAGGTCTGCATTCATTGAGGACTTTGTAAGTGATAACCTATTTATTTATTTAAACTTCCCTTCTTATTTAGTAAAAGCTAGTGTTACAGGAAATGTATGCATACATTTAAGAGTGTCATTTACTTGAAAACCTGATTAAATACAGATACTAAAATGTTTGTTTCCAGACTTCTCAAAGTTTAATAATAAAATACACATATAAAAATGTTTGCAAAATTCTGAAAGTTTAATAAATAAAATACAGATAATGAAATGTATTTTTGCAGAATTCTCAAAGTTTAATAATAAAATATAGATATTAAAATGTATGCAAAATTCTGAAAGTTTAATAAATAAAATCCAGATATTAAAATATTTGTTTACAGAATTTTCAAATAATATAAATAAAATACAGATATTAAAATGTTTGTCTACAGAATTCTAAAAATGTATTAAATAAAATGATTGGCCCTGAAATACTTATTTTATTAAAGCTTTTAATTATTATTATTAATGTAAAATGCACTTAGTTATCTAAATATCTATTCTGTTATTTACATTATCTTTTCATGCCTTTAATTATTTATTATTTAGTTTATCACTTAATATCTTTAATTATTTATTACTTATCTAACATGTATTTACTGACCTACCTGTGTTTATTTTTAGAGTTCTCTATGATAACAAGTTTTCCAACCTTCTACCAGGTCTTCTCAACTCACATCTTTACAACTGCTGTAAGCATCGTTGTTGTGCAGCATACACAACTACATACTGAATTTATCCTTTCTTTTTTTGTTTTCTAAACACTGTCATGTCCTTTGCTATTTTATTTTTAAATAGATTTTTTTAATTAAAAGTTTTGTTGACTTTCTGTTTGTGGTGACTGATTTAAAAAAAAACAACTCTTGCAGCTTTTAATCAGCAAGTTTCTTTTCAGGTTTTGATTTTTTTGTTTTCATGTTTTTATACAAGTTGTTGATATGATTGTAACCTAATATTTATTAATAATGAAATAAGTCAATATGGTAGTACTTAATAATTATTAAGATATAAATAAGTGAACATGATTATACATGTAATAATAATTAATATTGAAATAAGTCAATATAATAATTATTATTAATATTGAACTATGTCAATATAATAATTATTATTGATATTGAAATTAGCAATTTTGGAGTAATTTTGTTTACATTTTATTTCTTATTTACAAAAATATCTTTCTCTACAGGTGTTACAGAAAAGAGGGTGAATTAAAGTAACAATTTTAGCAATGATTAATTCATAATGGAAGCACATTGTCATTTATGCATAACTTATTGTTCAAATAAAATGTTTTTTATTTCAGCCTACTCAATGCAATTAAAATTGCATGTGTTCATGTCAATGCTTTCAAAGATCTGCATAACTTAAACTTGTTGTAAGTAGACATACAGTGATGTTTGTGTTACAATGTCAGCTAATAGAGTTTACATTCATTAAAATACTATATAATAATAATAATAATTTCAAGTTGTGAAAAATGAGATGCTGTAGATTTATTAGGTCATCATATGTCTGTGTTGACATGTACACTGATTTGGAAGTACATAGAGAAATGTTATGTCCTTCCAAAGCATGAAACACACACACACACACACACACACACACACACACACAGATATATATATACACATGCAAAAATATACACATAGCCTCACATACACAGATGTACACACAAACAGAAACAGACAAAAACAAAGAAAATTTGATACATATTTCTATTTTTCTTTCTTTCTTTTTTTCTAATTTTTGCTAATTATTGCAATAAAAATTAGAAATACTTGGATATTAAATTAATATTAATTGAATTCCATAATTTATTATAAACAAAAAAAAAAAAAGAAAGAAAGAAATAAAAATGTCCTGAGTTTAGAATTCAAAATAGTTTTTACTGGATGTGTATTTCTTCAGTCATCATTGTTTTTTATATAAAAGATACACAATCAAAATATTCTGATTTTGTTAAACATATATATATAGATAAATGTGTAAACATCTCTATTTTAATTATTTCAGTTCTCTGCATGATAACAAGATCTAGTCATTGGTTAATGGCTAATTTACTAACATCTTGACACTGTAAGTATTGTTAATATTTTGAAACAATAATGATGATGATAATAGTCATCTGATTTCTAATACATATCTATATTTGTCTGTCTGTCTTTGTGTGCACACACACAGACACACACAGGCACACATTATCCATGTACAAAACAGGTAAAAGTTGTAGTTTGAAGACAGAACTTCCACTTGTGAATCATCTCTTCATTCACTGATCACTTATAATGAAGATTCTAGAAGTCTGATTTTCCCCGAGATCACTCAGTCATGTTTAATTAACACACATGGAGAGTAATCTTCATATTAATAAGTACATTTGTAATCTATGTAGCTATCTGTCTATATCTAGATCTATATCTGTATCTATAATTTATGTGTATATAAAATCTATTTATTTGAGGTTTTGAAATATGTTTTTTATGAAGTATTGTATGGTATTTTTTTGTCAGACACCTTTAAAAAAATATTATTATTTATTTTATTTGTTTATTTATTTAGTTAATTATTTCTTCTTCTTATTATTATTATTAATAATTTATTGTTTTTGAGGTAAATGTGTTGATACTTTTTAATGGGAATTTACAAATGTTTTATTGTTTATTTGTGTTATTGTTAGTACCACACAATCATATAATATTTAATCATTACCAGTAATAGTATATTAAATTACTACTTTACTACACATAGATACTAAAGATGTGTATTAAGACATCATTTAAAGTGACATGTTTTTTTTTCACAGATTTCATGCTCGCAATCTGTTTATCTGTGACTATAAAAATGTATAATATTAAATCATTCCTCTACACATTTAAAAAAAAAATCTTTATAACATCCCTTCCCTACTAGCAGATACTATAAAAGTGTATTATGATGTTACTGAAGGTGGCATTTTAAAAAAAAAATTGTTACAGACATCTTGCTCGCAATCAGTTTATCTGTGACTGTTAAGTAATTAACGTGTATGAAATCCCTTGCCTGGGTTTTCTGATTATGGTCTGTAAGTTTATTTAATTAATTATTTTGTTCTTGTATTAACTTTACTTTTTTTTTTTCTATTCTTTATGACATCCCTACTAGGTTTTCTTGTCAGAACCTGTAAATTTATTTCATTAATGATTTCATTCTTGTGTTTCTTTTTTGCTTCTTTTTTATATTTTTTTTAAAATTTTTATTTGTTTCTTTCTTTTTTATTTTAATTGCTGCCTTTGAGCAAATTTTATATGAAATTAAAAATTTCATTTTCTTTTCTTTCATTTTCTTCTTTTAGTTTTAATCATTTTTGTTCCTTTTATTTTCATTTTTTCCTCTTTTATAAGCTTGATTTGAAGCTTGGTTTTTATTTTATATATTATTTATTTTATTATTTAGATACAGTGCATGTAGGATACTGACAGTTTATGATAACAAAAATTATTTTTTATAGTTTCCATTTTTATAGTATACAGTTCATATTTTATTATTTTAAACAATACAGAGAAACAAATTTTGTTCTTTAAAAAAAAAAATATGAAAAAATATCACTTTGTTAATATATAAAACAATACTTTTACATTTTATTTTTAATATTCATATATTTTTTTTTGTTCCATTATTTCTTTTTTATTAACAATGTGCTGCTACAAAAGGGGGTGAAAAATTTAAAAAAACCCACCTTTTCATCCATTCCTCTTTATGGGTGTTTCTAGTTTTAGTATATCAGAGTTTCTACTTTTTAGCACATCATGGTGTTTCCTGTTTTTAGTACATCAGGGTGTTTCTAGTTTTTAGTTTATCAGGATGTTTCTGCTTTTAGTAAATCACAATGTTTCTTGTTTTTAGTAGATCAGGGTGTTCCTGGTTTTAATATATCATGGTGTTTGTTGTTTTGAGTACATCAGGGTGTTTCCTGTTTTTAGTACAAAGGGGTGTTTCTTGTTTTTAGTATATCAGTCAGTTTCTAAGAAATTAGGGTGTTTTATGTTTTTAGTAAATCAGGGTGTTTATATGGTTTAATAAATCAGGGTGTTTCTTATTTGAGTAAATCAAGGTATTTATTACTTCTTTTATACTTTATTTTTATTGTGTGTGTGTGTGTGTGTGTGTGTGTGTGTGTGTGCACACATGATTGTGTAATTTTATATATATGTCTCTATGTTTTTGTTTGTGTTTATCCATACTGAATGGTGCACTAAACTATAATTACTATTTTTATTTTATTTTAATCTTGTTTTTGTTAAATATAAAAAAAAATTCACAAACACATAAAATTAAATTTCTGTTACCATAAGAAACCTGATCATCAAGTAAACTGTGTGTGTGTGTGTGTGTGTGTGTGTGTGTGTGTGTGTGTGTGAACACACACACACACATTACACTGGGTAACTTACAGTGTTTTAAGATATATCTGCATTTAAAAAATCAAAAAAATCCTCTCGAAGTGTTTACTTGAGCCATACAACAAGAGTTTTAACATATCTATTGTTTAACTTTCTTCAAAGTGTCATTAACACTTCTGTTTGTTTTCTCATAAAATAACCAACTCTTTTCTTTAACACTGTTATATGTTTGGCTCTGCACTATACCTTGTTGATCTACATTTAACAGCTGGCATGTACAGATAATGGCAGTTCTTGCTTTCCTTTGCGTTTTCCTCCCAGCTAAGTTGACTCACCATAGCTCGGAATGTTGACTGTCAAAATGTTTGCCTAATTT
>CM022665.1:650872-717863 GCA_012295275.1 Chrysomallon squamiferum | reverse complement strand
AAGAGTTGTGAAGTAAAGCTCATCCGATACTCTCCCAGCATTTGCTAGTGCTAGCAGAACGTGAAACGCCAGCACAACCAAATACAAGCAAAGTACTGATGATGTCTTTCTCTTAATGTACGTAATGCGTAAGTTTTCGTCATTTCGTCGTCTACTTGCGACGGCGATGTTTCGGAAGCGTAGCTGTCTATTCGATAAACCTCCAGCATTTGCTAGTGCTAGTTGTGTTTTACGTCACGAGCACGAAACAAATACCAGAACGTTTAGAAATAACATATCAGGAAATTGTCTCGTACAGTTTCTGTTGAAGAAAACTAAATGTGAAGAAAAGCAAATAATACCTGAAAGCTGATGTGACTGGAGACGACGCCTGCATCTGCAACGATATTAGAAGTATCTGAAATTACTTATACTTCGTAAATGAGGCAGTGAGCTGACAGTGAGAGTGAATGAATTTTGAATTGACTCATTGACAACCGCTAGTTATCACTTGGTTGAAACATCAAGCATTGTTTACTTAATTGGACTAATTAGAAATTTCGACGTCGAAAATTCAAATTACCAAGCGCTTTTAAAGAAAAAAAAACGGATTACGAACGAAATGATGGCCGTGCAGTTTACGTATCGTTGTTGAAGTGCATTTCGTACTATACTCTCCCAGCATTTGCTAGTGCTAGTACTTTGTGACACACCAGCACAAAGAAATGCTAGCAGAGTGCTAACGATGTAGTCGTCCTAAATAAATCTGACTGCTTTTGTGATCTGTTTGCGGAAACAGCATTACTTCGCTCAAAAGGTATCGTTGTTGAAGTGCATTTCGTACTATACTCTCCCAGCATTTGCTAGTGCTAACAAGACGTGAAACGCCAGCACCAAGAAATACTAGCAAAGTATTAAGGACGTGATGGTCGTAAATAAATTTGAGTGGTGTCTTCTGTGATCTGGTAGCGGTTTGAGCATAATTTAGCTAAAAAGGAAAGGCTTTCAACCAGATGGTCGGATGTCCCAAAAACGCGAAGAATCACCGCAGGATTACCTCCCAGCATTTGCTAGTGCTAGCTCAGTTTACACACAAGCACGTGGCGAATACTGAGAAAAAATATGCCTGCGATTACGTTTCGAAAGATGCGCGTAGAAGAGTTGTGAAGTAAAGCTCATCCGATACTCTCCCAGCATTTGCTAGTGCTAGCAGAACGTGAAACGCCAGCACAACCAAATACAAGCAAAGTACTGATGATGTCTTTCTCTTAATGTACGTAATGCGTAAGTTTTCGTCATTTCGTCGTCTACTTGCGACGGCGATGTTTCGGAAGCGTAGCTGTCTATTCGATAAACCTCCAGCATTTGCTAGTGCTAGTTGTGTTTTACGTCACGAGCACGAAACAAATACCAGAACGTTTAGAAATAACATATCAGGAAATTGTCTCGTACAGTTTCTGTTGAAGAAAACTAAATGTGAAGAAAAGCAAATAATACCTGAAAGCTGATGTGACTGGAGACGACGCCTGCATCTGCAACGATATTAGAAGTATCTGAAATTACTTATACTTCGTAAATGAGGCAGTGAGCTGACAGTGAGAGTGAATGAATTTTGAATTGACTCATTGACAACCGCTAGTTATCACTTGGTTGAAACATCAAGCATTGTTTACTTAATTGGACTAATTAGAAATTTCGACGTCGAAAATTCAAATTACCAAGCGCTTTTAAAGAAAAAAAAAAACGGATTACGAACGAAATGATGGCCGTGCAGTTTACGTATCGTTGTTGAAGTGCATTTCGTACTATACTCTCCCAGCATTTGCTAGTGCTAGTACTTTGTGACACACCAGCACAAAGAAATGCTAGCAGAGTGCTAACGATGTAGTCGTCCTAAATAAATCTGACTGCTTTTGTGATCTGTTTGCGGAAACAGCATTACTTCGCTCAAAAGGTATCGTTGTTGAAGTGCATTTCGTACTATACTCTCCCAGCATTTGCTAGTGCTAACAAGACGTGAAACGCCAGCACCAAGAAATACTAGCAAAGTATTAAGGACGTGATGGTCGTAAATAAATTTGAGTGGTGTCTTCTGTGATCTGGTAGCGGTTTGAGCATAATTTAGCTAAAAAGGAAAGGCTTTCAACCAGATGGTCGGATGTCCCAAAAAACGCGAAGAATCACCGCAGGATTACCTCCCAGCATTTGCTAGTGCTAGCTCAGTTTACACACAAGCACGTGGCGAATACTGAGAAAAAATATGCCTGCGATTACGTTTCGAAAGATGCGCGTAGAAGAGTTGTGAAGTAAAGCTCATCCGATATTTCTCCCAGCATTTGCTAGTGCTAGCAGAACGTGAAACGCCAGCACAACCAAATACAAGCAAAGTAATTGATGATGTGTTTTCTCTTAATGTACGTAATGCGTAAGTTTTCGTCATTTCGTCGTCTACTTGCGACGGCGATGTTTCGGAAGCGTAGCTGTCTATTCGATAAACCTCCAGCATTTGCTAGTGCTAGTTGTGTTTTTTACGTCACGAGCACGAAACAAATACCAGAACGTTTAGAAATAACATATCAGGAAATTGTCTCGTACAGTTTCTGTTGAAGAAAACTAAATGTGAAGAAAAGCAAATAATACCTGAAAGCTGATGTGACTGGAGACGACGCCTGCATCTGCAACGATATTAGAAGTATCTGAAATTACTTATACTTCGTAAATGAGGCAGTGAGCTGACAGTGAGAGTGAATGAATTTTGAATTGACTCATTGACAACCGCTAGTTATCACTTGGTTGAAACATCAAGCATTGTTTACTTAATTGACTAATTAGAAATTTCGACGTCGAAAATTCAAATTACCAAGCGCTTTTAAAGAAAAAAAAAAAAAACGGATTACGAACGAAATGATGGCCGTGCAGTTTACGTATCGTTGTTGAAGTGCATTTCGTACTATACTCTCCCAGCATTTGCTAGTGCTAGTACTTTGTGACACACCAGCACAAAGAAATGCTAGCAGAGTGCTAACGATGTAGTCGTCCTAAATAAATCTGACTGCTTTTTTGTGATCTGTTTGCGGAAACAGCATTACTTCGCTCAAAAGGTATCGTTGTTGAAGTGCATTTCGTACTATACTCTCCCAGCATTTGCTAGTGCTAACAAGACGTGAAACGCCAGCACCAAGAAATACTAGCAAAGTATTAAGGACGTGATGGTCGTAAATAAATTTGAGTGGTGTCTTCTGTGATCTGGTAGCGGTTTGAGCATAATTTAGCTAAAAAGGAAAGGCTTTCAACCAGATGGTCGGATGTCCCAAAAACGCGAAGAATCACCGCAGGATTACCTCCCAGCATTTGCTAGTGCTAGCTCAGTTTACACACAAGCACGTGGCGAATACTGAGAAAAAATATGCCTGCGATTACGTTTCGAAAGATGCGCGTAGAAGAGTTGTGAAGTAAAGCTCATCCGATACTCTCCCAGCATTTGCTAGTGCTAGCAGAACGTGAAACGCCAGCACAACCAAATACAAGCAAAGTACTGATGATGTCTTTTCTTAATGTACGTAATGCGTAAGTTTTCGTCATTTCGTCGTCTACTTGCGACGGCGATGTTTCGGAAGCGTAGCTGTCTATTCGATAAACCTCCAGCATTTGCTAGTGCTAGTTGTGTTTTACGTCACGAGCACGAAACAAATACCAGAACGTTTAGAAATAACATATCAGGAAATTGTCTCGTACAGTTTCTGTTGAAGAAAACTAAATGTGAAGAAAAGCAAATAATACCTGAAAGCTGATGTGACTGGAGACGACGCCTGCATCTGCAACGATATTAGAAGTATCTGAAATTACTTATACTTCGTAAATGAGGCAGTGAGCTGACAGTGAGAGTGAATGAATTTTGAATTGACTCATTGACAACCGCTAGTTATCACTTGGTTGAAACATCAAGCATTGTTTACTTAATTGGACTAATTAGAAATTTCGACGTCGAAAATTCAAATTACCAAGCGCTTTTAAAGAAAAAAAAAACGGATTACGAACGAAATGATGGCCGTGCAGTTTACGTATCGTTGTTGAAGTGCATTTCGTACTATACTCTCCCAGCATTTGCTAGTGCTAGTACTTTGTGACACACCAGCACAAAGAAATGCTAGCAGAGTGCTAACGATGTAGTCGTCCTAAATAAATCTGACTGCTTTTGTGATCTGTTTGCGGAAACAGCATTACTTCGCTCAAAAGGTATCGTTGTTGAAGTGCATTTCGTACTATACTCTCCCAGCATTTGCTAGTGCTAACAAGACGTGAAACGCCAGCACCAAGAAATACTAGCAAAGTATTAAGGACGTGATGGTCGTAAATAAATTTGAGTGGTGTCTTCTGTGATCTGGTAGCGGTTTGAGCATAATTTAGCTAAAAAGGAAAGGCTTTCAACCAGATGGTCGGATGTCCCAAAAACGCGAAGAATCACCGCAGGATTACCTCCCAGCATTTGCTAGTGCTAGCTCAGTTTACACACAAGCACGTGGCGAATACTGAGAAAAAATATGCCTGCGATTACGTTTCGAAAGATGCGCGTAGAAGAGTTGTGAAGTAAAGCTCATCCGATATTTCTCCCAGCATTTGCTAGTGCTAGCAGAACGTGAAACGCCAGCACAACCAAATACAAGCAAAGTAATTGATGATGTCTTTCTCTTAATGTACGTAATGCGTAACTTTTCGTCATTTCGTCGTCTACTTGCGACGGCGATGTTTCGGAAGCGTAGCTGTCTATTCGATAAACCTCCAGCTTTTGCTAGTGCTAGTTTTGTTTTACGTCACGAGCACGAAACAAATACCAGAACGTTTAGAAATAACATATCAGGAAATTGTCTCGTACAGTTTCTGTTGAAGAAAACTAAATGTGAAGAAAAGCAAATAATACCTGAAAGCTGATGTGACTGGAGACGACGCCTGCATCTGCAACGATATTAGAAGTATCTGAAATTACTTATACTTCGTAAATGAGGCAGTGAGCTGACAGTGAGAGTGAATGAATTTTGAATTGACTCATTGACAACCGCTAGTTATCACTTGGTTGAAACATCAAGCATTGTTTACTTAATTGGACTAATTAGAAATTTCGACGTCGAAAATTCAAATTACCAAGCGCTTTTAAAGAAAAAAAAAAAAACGGATTACGAACGAAATGATGGCCGTGCAGTTTACGTATCGTTGTTGAAGTGCATTTCGTACTATACTCTCCCAGCATTTGCTAGTGCTAGTACTTTGTGACACACCAGCACAAAGAAATGCTAGCAGAGTGCTAACGATGTAGTCGTCCTAAATAAATCTGACTGCTTTTGTGATCTGTTTGCGGAAACAGCATTACTTCGCTCAAAAGGTATCGTTGTTGAAGTGCATTTCGTACTATACTCTCCCAGCATTTGCTAGTGCTAACAAGACGTGAAACGCCAGCACCAAGAAATACTAGCAAAGTATTAAGGACGTGATGGTCGTAAATAAATTTGAGTGGTGTCTTCTGTGATCTGGTAGCGGTTTGAGCATAATTTAGCTAAAAAGGAAAGGCTTTCAACCAGATGGTCGGATGTCCCAAAAAAAACGCGAAGAATCACCGCAGGATTACCTCCCAGCATTTGCTAGTGCTAGCTCAGTTTACACACAAGCACGTGGCGAATACTGAAAAAAATATGCCTGCGATTACGTTTCGAAAGATGCGCGTAGAAGAGTTGTGAAGTAAAGCTCATCCGATATTTCTCCCAGCATTTGCTAGTGCTAGCAGAACGTGAAACGCCAGCACAACCAAATACAAGCAAAGTACTGATGATGTCTTTCTTTAATGTACGTAATGCGTAAAGTTTTCGTCATTTCGTCGTCTACTTGCGACGGCGATGTTTCGGAAGCGTAGCTGTCTATTCGATAAACCTCCAGCATTTGCTAGTGCTAGTTGTGTTTTACGTCACGAGCACGAAACAAATACCAGAACGTTTAGAAATAACATATCAGGAAATTGTCTCGTACAGTTTCTGTTGAAGAAAACTAAATGTGAAGAAAAGCAAATAATACCTGAAAGCTGATGTGACTGGAGACGACGCCTGCATCTGCAACGATATTAGAAGTATCTGAAATTACTTATACTTCGTAAATGAGGCAGTGAGCTGACAGTGAGAGTGAATGAATTTTGAATTGACTCATTGACAACCGCTAGTTATCACTTGGTTGAAACATCAAGCATTGTTTACTTAATTGGACTAATTAGAAATTTCGACGTCGAAAATTCAAATTACCAAGCGCTTTTAAAGAAAAAAAAAAAAAAAACGGATTACGAACGAAATGATGGCCGTGCAGTTTACGTATCGTTGTTGAAGTGCATTTCGTACTATACTCTCCCAGCATTTGCTAGTGCTAGTACTTTGTGACACACCAGCACAAAGAAATGCTAGCAGAGTGCTAACGATGTAGTCGTCCTAAATAAATCTGACTGCTTTTGTGATCTGTTTGCGGAAACAGCATTACTTCGCTCAAAAGGTATCGTTGTTGAAGTGCATTTCGTACTATACTCTCCCAGCATTTGCTAGTGCTAACAAGACGTGAAACGCCAGCACCAAGAAATACTAGCAAAGTATTAAGGACGTGATGGTCGTAAATAAATTTGAGTGGTGTCTTCTGTGATCTGGTAGCGGTTTGAGCATAATTTAGCTAAAAAGGAAAGGCTTTCAACCAGATGGTCGGATGTCCCAAAACGCGAAGAATCACCGCAGGATTACCTCCCAGCATTTGCTAGTGCTAGCTCAGTTTACACACAAGCACGTGGCGAATACTGAGAAAAAATATGCCTGCGATTACGTTTCGAAAGATGCGCGTAGAAGAGTTGTGAAGTAAAGCTCATCCGATATTTCTCCCAGCATTTGCTAGTGCTAGCAGAACGTGAAACGCCAGCACAACCAAATACAAGCAAAGTACTGATGATGTCTTTCTTTAATGTACGTAATGCGTAAGTTTTCGTCATTTCGTCGTCTACTTGCGACGGCGATGTTTCGGAAGCGTAGCTGTCTATTCGATAAACCTCCAGCATTTGCTAGTGCTAGTTGTGTTTTACGTCACGAGCACGAAACAAATACCAGAACGTTTAGAAATAACATATCAGGAAATTGTCTCGTACAGTTTCTGTTGAAGAAAACTAAATGTGAAGAAAAGCAAATAATACCTGAAAGCTGATGTGACTGGAGACGACGCCTGCATCTGCAACGATATTAGAAGTATCTGAAATTACTTATACTTCGTAAATGAGGCAGTGAGCTGACAGTGAGAGTGAATGAATTTTGAATTGACTCATTGACAACCGCTAGTTATCACTTGGTTGAAACATCAAGCATTGTTTACTTAATTGGACTAATTAGAAATTTCGACGTCGAAAATTCAAATTACCAAGCGCTTTTAAAAAAAAAAAAAAAAAACGGATTACGAACGAAATGATGGCCGTGCAGTTTACGTATCGTTGTTGAAGTGCATTTCGTACTATACTCTCCCAGCATTTGCTAGTGCTAGTACTTTGTGACACACCAGCACAAAGAAATGCTAGCAGAGTGCTAACGATGTAGTCGTCCTAAATAAATCTGACTGCTTTTGTGATCTGTTTGCGGAAACAGCATTACTTCGCTCAAAAGGTATCGTTGTTGAAGTGCATTTCGTACTATACTCTCCCAGCATTTGCTAGTGCTAACAAGACGTGAAACGCCAGCACCAAGAAATACTAGCAAAGTATTAAGGACGTGATGGTCGTAAATAAATTTGAGTGGTGTCTTCTGTGATCTGGTAGCGGTTTGAGCATAATTTAGCTAAAAAGGAAAGGCTTTCAACCAGATGGTCGGATGTCCCAAAAAACGCGAAGAATCACCGCAGGATTACCTCCCAGCATTTGCTAGTGCTAGCTCAGTTTACACACAAGCACGTGGCGAATACTGAGAAAAAAAATATGCCTGCGATTACGTTTCGAAAGATGCGCGTAGAAGAGTTGTGAAGTAAAGCTCATCCGATACTCTCCCAGCATTTGCTAGTGCTAGCAGAACGTGAAACGCCAGCACAACCAAATACAAGCAAAGTACTGATGATGTCTTTCTCTTAATGTACGTAATGCGTAAGTTTTCGTCATTTCGTCGTCTACTTGCGACGGCGATGTTTCGGAAGCGTAGCTGTCTATTCGATAAACCTCCAGCATTTGCTAGTGCTAGTTGTGTTTTACGTCACGAGCACGAAACAAATACCAGAACGTTTAGAAATAACATATCAGGAAATTGTCTCGTACAGTTTCTGTTGAAGAAAACTAAATGTGAAGAAAAGCAAATAATACCTGAAAGCTGATGTGACTGGAGACGACGCCTGCATCTGCAACGATATTAGAAGTATCTGAAATTACTTATACTTCGTAAATGAGGCAGTGAGCTGACAGTGAGAGTGAATGAATTTTGAATTGACTCATTGACAACCGCTAGTTATCACTTGGTTGAAACATCAAGCATTGTTTACTTAATTGGACTAATTAGAAATTTCGACGTCGAAAATTCAAATTACCAAGCGCTTTTAAAAAAAAAAAAAAAACGGATTACGAACGAAATGATGGCCGTGCAGTTTACGTATCGTTGTTGAAGTGCATTTCGTACTATACTCTCCCAGCATTTGCTAGTGCTAGTACTTTGTGACACACCAGCACAAAGAAATGCTAGCAGAGTGCTAACGATGTAGTCGTCCTAAATAAATCTGACTGCTTTTGTGATCTGTTTGCGGAAACAGCATTACTTCGCTCAAAAGGTATCGTTGTTGAAGTGCATTTCGTACTATACTCTCCCAGCATTTGCTAGTGCTAACAAGACGTGAAACGCCAGCACCAAGAAATACTAGCAAAGTATTAAGGACGTGATGGTCGTAAATAAATTTGAGTGGTGTCTTCTGTGATCTGGTAGCGGTTTGAGCATAATTTAGCTAAAAAGGAAAGGCTTTCAACCAGATGGTCGGATGTCCCAAAAAACGCGAAGAATCACCGCAGGATTACCTCCCAGCATTTGCTAGTGCTAGCTCAGTTTACACACAAGCACGTGGCGAATACTGAGAAAAAATATGCCTGCGATTACGTTTCGAAAGATGCGCGTAGAAGAGTTGTGAAGTAAAGCTCATCCGATACTCTCCCAGCATTTGCTAGTGCTAGCAGAACGTGAAACGCCAGCACAACCAAATACAAGCAAATTACTGATGATGTCTTTCTCTTAATGTACGTAATGCGTAAGTTTTCGTCATTTCGTCGTCTACTTGCGACGGCGATGTTTCGGAAGCGTAGCTGTCTATTCGATAAACCTCCAGCATTTGCTAGTGCTAGTTGTGTTTTACGTCACGAGCACGAAACAAATACCAGAACGTTTAGAAATAACATATCAGGAAATTGTCTCGTACAGTTTCTGTTGAAGAAAACTAAATGTGAAGAAAAGCAAATAATACCTGAAAGCTGATGTGACTGGAGACGACGCCTGCATCTGCAACGATATTAGAAGTATCTGAAATTACTTATACTTCGTAAATGAGGCAGTGAGCTGACAGTGAGAGTGAATGAATTTTGAATTGACTCATTGACAACCGCTAGTTATCACTTGGTTGAAACATCAAGCATTGTTTACTTAATTGACTAATTAGAAATTTCGACGTCGAAAATTCAAATTACCAAGCGCTTTTAAAAAAAAAAAAAACGGATTACGAACGAAATGATGGCCGTGCAGTTTACGTATCGTTGTTGAAGTGCATTTCGTACTATACTCTCCCAGCATTTGCTAGTGCTAGTACTTTGTGACACACCAGCACAAAGAAATGCTAGCAGAGTGCTAACGATGTAGTCGTCCTAAATAAATCTGACTGCTTTTGTGATCTGTTTGCGGAAACAGCATTACTTCGCTCAAAAGGTATCGTTGTTGAAGTGCATTTCGTACTATACTCTCCCAGCATTTGCTAGTGCTAACAAGACGTGAAACGCCAGCACCAAGAAATACTAGCAAAGTATTAAGGACGTGATGGTCGTAAATAAATTTGAGTGGTGTCTTCTGTGATCTGGTAGCGGTTTGAGCATAATTTAGCTAAAAAGGAAAGGCTTTCAACCAGATGGTCGGATGTCCCAAAAACGCGAAGAATCACCGCAGGATTACCTCCCAGCATTTGCTAGTGCTAGCTCAGTTTACACACAAGCACGTGGCGAATACTGAGAAAAAATATGCCTGCGATTACGTTTCGAAAGATGCGCGTAGAAGAGTTGTGAAGTAAAGCTCATCCGATACTCTCCCAGCATTTGCTAGTGCTAGCAGAACGTGAAACGCCAGCACAACCAAATACAAGCAAAGTACTGATGATGTCTTTCTCTTAATGTACGTAATGCGTAAGTTTTCGTCATTTCGTCGTCTACTTGCGACGGCGATGTTTCGGAAGCGTAGCTGTCTATTCGATAAACCTCCAGCATTTGCTAGTGCTAGTTGTGTTTTACGTCACGAGCACGAAACAAATACCAGAACGTTTAGAAATAACATATCAGGAAATTGTCTCGTACAGTTTCTGTTGAAGAAAACTAAATGTGAAGAAAAGCAAATAATACCTGAAAGCTGATGTGACTGGAGACGACGCCTGCATCTGCAACGATATTAGAAGTATCTGAAATTACTTATACTTCGTAAATGAGGCAGTGAGCTGACAGTGAGAGTGAATGAATTTTGAATTGACTCATTGACAACCGCTAGTTATCACTTGGTTGAAACATCAAGCATTGTTTACTTAATTGGACTAATTAGAAATTTCGACGTCGAAAATTCAAATTACCAAGCGCTTTAAAAAAAAAAAAAAAACGGATTACGAACGAAATGATGGCCGTGCAGTTTACGTATCGTTGTTGAAGTGCATTTCGTACTATACTCTCCCAGCATTTGCTAGTGCTAGTACTTTGTGACACACCAGCACAAAGAAATGCTAGCAGAGTGCTAACGATGTAGTCGTCCTAAATAAATCTGACTGCTTTTTGTGATCTGTTTGCGGAAACAGCATTACTTCGCTCAAAAGGTATCGTTGTTGAAGTGCATTTCGTACTATACTCTCCCAGCATTTGCTAGTGCTAACAAGACGTGAAACGCCAGCACCAAGAAATACTAGCAAAGTATTAAGGACGTGATGGTCGTAAATAAATTTGAGTGGTGTCTTCTGTGATCTGGTAGCGGTTTGAGCATAATTTAGCTAAAAAGGAAAGGCTTTCAACCAGATGGTCGGATGTCCCAAAAAACGCGAAGAATCACCGCAGGATTACCTCCCAGCATTTGCTAGTGCTAGCTCAGTTTACACACAAGCACGTGGCGAATACTGAGAAAAAAATATGCCTGCGATTACGTTTCGAAAGATGCGCGTAGAAGAGTTGTGAAGTAAAGCTCATCCGATACTCTCCCAGCATTTGCTAGTGCTAGCAGAACGTGAAACGCCAGCACAACCAAATACAAGCAAAGTACTGATGATGTCTTTCTCTTAATGTACGTAATGCGTAAGTTTTCGTCATTTCGTCGTCTACTTGCGACGGCGATGTTTCGGAAGCGTAGCTGTCTATTCGATAAACCTCCAGCATTTGCTAGTGCTAGTTGTGTTTTTACGTCACGAGCACGAAACAAATACCAGAACGTTTAGAAATAACATATCAGGAAATTGTCTCGTACAGTTTCTGTTGAAGAAAACTAAATGTGAAGAAAAGCAAATAATACCTGAAAGCTGATGTGACTGGAGACGACGCCTGCATCTGCAACGATATTAGAAGTATCTGAAATTACTTATACTTCGTAAATGAGGCAGTGAGCTGACAGTGAGAGTGAATGAATTTTGAATTGACTCATTGACAACCGCTAGTTATCACTTGGTTGAAACATCAAGCATTGTTTACTTAATTGGACTAATTAGAAATTTCGACGTCGAAAATTCAAATTACCAAGCGCTTTTAAAGAAAAAAAAAAAACGGATTACGAACGAAATGATGGCCGTGCAGTTTACGTATCGTTGTTGAAGTGCATTTCGTACTATACTCTCCCAGCATTTGCTAGTGCTAGTACTTTGTGACACACCAGCACAAAGAAATGCTAGCAGAGTGCTAACGATGTAGTCGTCCTAAATAAATCTGACTGCTTTTTTGTGATCTGTTTGCGGAAACAGCATTACTTCGCTCAAAAGGTATCGTTGTTGAAGTGCATTTCGTACTATACTCTCCCAGCATTTGCTAGTGCTAACAAGACGTGAAACGCCAGCACCAAGAAATACTAGCAAAGTATTAAGGACGTGATGGTCGTAAATAAATTTGAGTGGTGTCTTCTGTGATCTGGTAGCGGTTTGAGCATAATTTAGCTAAAAAGGAAAGGCTTTCAACCAGATGGTCGGATGTCCCAAAACGCGAAGAATCACCGCAGGATTACCTCCCAGCATTTGCTAGTGCTAGCTCAGTTTACACACAAGCACGTGGCGAATACTGAGAAAAAAAATATGCCTGCGATTACGTTTCGAAAGATGCGCGTAGAAGAGTTGTGAAGTAAAGCTCATCCGATACTCTCCCAGCATTTGCTAGTGCTAGCAGAACGTGAAACGCCAGCACAACCAAATACAAGCAAAGTACTGATGATGTCTTTTCTTTAATGTACGTAATGCGTAAGTTTTCGTCATTTCGTCGTCTACTTGCGACGGCGATGTTTCGGAAGCGTAGCTGTCTATTCGATAAACCTCCAGCATTTGCTAGTGCTAGTTGTGTTTTACGTCACGAGCACGAAACAAATACCAGAACGTTTAGAAATAACATATCAGGAAATTGTCTCGTACAGTTTCTGTTGAAGAAAACTAAATGTGAAGAAAAGCAAATAATACCTGAAAGCTGATGTGACTGGAGACGACGCCTGCATCTGCAACGATATTAGAAGTATCTGAAATTACTTATACTTCGTAAATGAGGCAGTGAGCTGACAGTGAGAGTGAATGAATTTTGAATTGACTCATTGACAACCGCTAGTTATCACTTGGTTGAAACATCAAGCATTGTTTACTTAATTGGACTAATTAGAAATTTCGACGTCGAAAATTCAAATTACCAAGCGCTTTTAAAGAAGAAAAAAAACGGATTACGAACGAAATGATGGCCGTGCAGTTTACGTATCGTTGTTGAAGTGCATTTCGTACTATACTCTCCCAGCATTTGCTAGTGCTAGTACTTTGTGACACACCAGCACAAAGAAATGCTAGCAGAGTGCTAACGATGTAGTCGTCCTAAATAAATCTGACTGCTTTTGTGATCTGTTTGCGGAAACAGCATTACTTCGCTCAAAAACGTATCGTTGTTGAAGTGCATTTCGTACTATACTCTCCCAGCATTTGCTAGTGCTAACAAGACGTGAAACGCCAGCACCAAGAAATACTAGCAAAGTATTAAGGACGTGATGGTCGTAAATAAATTTGAGTGGTGTCTTCTGTGATCTGGTAGCGGTTTGAGCATAATTTAGCTAAAAAGGAAAGGCTTTCAACCAGATGGTCGGATGTCCCAAAAACGCGAAGAATCACCGCAGGATTACCTCCCAGCATTTGCTAGTGCTAGCTCAGTTTACACACAAGCACGTGGCGAATACTGAGAAAAAATATGCCTGCGATTACGTTTCGAAAGATGCGCGTAGAAGAGTTGTGAAGTAAAGCTCATCCGATACTCTCCCAGCATTTGCTAGTGCTAGCAGAACGTGAAACGCCAGCACAACCAAATACAAGCAAAGTACTGATGATGTCTTTCTCTTAATGTACGTAATGCGTAAGTTTTCGTCATTTCGTCGTCTACTTGCGACGGCGATGTTTCGGAAGCGTAGCTGTCTATTCGATAAACCTCCAGCATTTGCTAGTGCTAGTTGTGTTTTTTACGTCACGAGCACGAAACAAATACCAGAACGTTTAGAAATAACATATCAGGAAATTGTCTCGTACAGTTTCTGTTGAAGAAAACTAAATGTGAAGAAAAGCAAATAATACCTGAAAGCTGATGTGACTGGAGACGACGCCTGCATCTGCAACGATATTAGAAGTATCTGAAATTACTTATACTTCGTAAATGAGGCAGTGAGCTGACAGTGAGAGTGAATGAATTTTGAATTGACTCATTGACAACCGCTAGTTATCACTTGGTTGAAACATCAAGCATTGTTTACTTAATTGGACTAATTAGAAATTTCGACGTCGAAAATTCAAATTACCAAGCGCTTTTAAAGAAGAAAAAAAACGGATTACGAACGAAATGATGGCCGTGCAGTTTACGTATCGTTGTTGAAGTGCATTTCGTATATACTCCTCCCAGCATTTGCTAGTGCTAGTACTTTGTGACACACCAGCACAAAGAAATGCTAGCAGAGTGCTAACGATGTAGTCGTCCTAAATAAATCTGACTGCTTTTTGTGATCTGTTTGCGGAAACAGCATTACTTCGCTCAAAAGGTATCGTTGTTGAAGTGCATTTCGTACTATACTCTCCCAGCATTTGCTAGTGCTAACAAGACGTGAAACGCCAGCACCAAGAAATACTAGCAAAGTATTAAGGACGTGATGGTCGTAAATAAATTTGAGTGGTGTCTTCTGTGATCTGGTAGCGGTTTGAGCATAATTTAGCTAAAAAGGAAAGGCTTTCAACCAGATGGTCGGATGTCCCAAAAACGCGAAGAATCACCGCAGGATTACCTCCCAGCATTTGCTAGTGCTAGCTCAGTTTACACACAAGCACGTGGCGAATACTGAGAAAAAAAATATGCCTGCGATTACGTTTCGAAAGATGCGCGTAGAAGAGTTGTGTGAAGTACAGCTCATCCGATACTCTCCCAGCATTTGCTAGTGCTAGCAGAACGTGAAACGCCAGCACAACCAAATACAAGCAAAGTACTGATGATGTCTTTCTCTTAATGTACGTAATGCGTAAGTTTTCGTCATTTCGTCGTCTACTTGCGACGGCGATGTTTCGGAAGCGTAGCTGTCTATTCGATAAACCTCCAGCATTTGCTAGTGCTAGTTGTTTTTTTTACGTCACGAGCACGAAACAAATACCAGAACGTTTAGAAATAACATATCAGGAAATTGTCTCGTACAGTTTCTGTTGAAGAAAACTAAATGTGAAGAAAAGCAAATAATACCTGAAAGCTGATGTGACTGGAGACGACGCCTGCATCTGCAACGATATTAGAAGTATCTGAAATTACTTATACTTCGTAAATGAGGCAGTGAGCTGACAGTGAGAGTGAATGAATTTTGAATTGACTCATTGACAACCGCTAGTTATCACTTGGTTGAAACATCAAGCATGTTTGTTTACTTAATTGGACTAATTAGAAATTTCGACGTCGAAAATTCAAATTACCAAGCGCTTTTAAAAAAAAAAAAAAAAAAAACGGATTACGAACGAAATGATGGCCGTGCAGTTTACGTATCGTTGTTGAAGTGCATTTCGTACTATACTCTCCCAGCATTTGCTAGTGCTAGTACTTTGTGACACACCAGCACAAAGAAATGCTAGCAGAGTGCTAACGATGTAGTCGTCCTAAATAAATCTGACTGCTTTTGTGATCTGTTTGCGGAAACAGCATTACTTCGCTCAAAAGGTATCGTTGTTGAAGTGCATTTCGTACTATACTCTCCCAGCATTTGCTAGTGCTAACAAGACGTGAAACGCCAGCACCAAGAAATACTAGCAAAGTATTAAGGACGTGATGGTCGTAAATAAATTTGAGTGGTGTCTTCTGTGATCTGGTAGCGGTTTGAGCATAATTTAGCTAAAAAGGAAAGGCTTTCAACCAGATGGTCGGATGTCCCAAAAAACGCGAAGAATCACCGCAGGATTACCTCCCAGCATTTGCTAGTGCTAGCTCAGTTTACACACAAGCACGTGGCGAATACTGAGAAAAAAAATATGCCTGCGATTACGTTTCGAAAGATGCGCGTAGAAGAGTTGTGAAGTAAAGCTCATCCGATACTCTCCCAGCATTTGCTAGTGCTAGCAGAACGTGAAACGCCAGCACAACCAAATACAAGCAAAGTACTGATGATGTCTTTCTCTTAATGTACGTAATGCGTAAGTTTTCGTCATTTCGTCGTCTACTTGCGACGGCGATGTTTCGGAAGCGTAGCTGTCTATTCGATAAACCTCCAGCATTTGCTAGTGCTAGTTGTGTTTTACGTCACGAGCACGAAACAAATACCAGAACGTTTAGAAATAACATATCAGGAAATTGTCTCGTACAGTTTCTGTTGAAGAAAACTAAATGTGAAGAAAAGCAAATAATACCTGAAAGCTGATGTGACTGGAGACGACGCCTGCATCTGCAACGATATTAGAAGTATCTGAAATTACTTATACTTCGTAAATGAGGCAGTGAGCTGACAGTGAGAGTGAATGAATTTTGAATTGACTCATTGACAACCGCTAGTTATCACTTGGTTGAAACATCAAGCATTGTTTACTTAATTGGACTAATTAGAAATTTCGACGTCGAAAATTCAAATTACCAAGCGCTTTTAAAGAAAAAAAAACGGATTACGAACGAAATGATGGCCGTGCAGTTTACGTATCGTTGTTGAAGTGCATTTCGTACTATACTCTCCCAGCATTTGCTAGTGCTAGTACTTTGTGACACACCAGCACAAAGAAATGCTAGCAGAGTGCTAACGATGTAGTCGTCCTAAATAAATCTGACTGATTTTGTGATCTGTTTGCGGAAACAGCATTACTTCGCTCAAAAGGTATCGTTGTTGAAGTGCATTTCGTACTATACTCTCCCAGCATTTGCTAGTGCTAACAAGACGTGAAACGCCAGCACCAAGAAATACTAGCAAAGTATTAAGGACGTGATGGTCGTAAATAAATTTGAGTGGTGTCTTCTGTGATCTGGTAGCGGTTTGAGCATAATTTAGCTAAAAAGGAAAGGCTTTCAACCAGATGGTCGGATGTCCCAAAAACGCGAAGAATCACCGCAGGATTACCTCCCAGCATTTGCTAGTGCTAGCTCAGTTTACACACAAGCACGTGGCGAATACTGAGAAAAAATATGCCTGCGATTACGTTTCGAAAGATGCGCGTAGAAGAGTTGTGAAGTAAAGCTCATCCGATACTCTCCCAGCATTTGCTAGTGCTAGCAGAACGTGAAACGCCAGCACAACCAAATACAAGCAAAGTACTGATGATGTCTTTCTCTTAATGTACGTAATGCGTAAGTTTTCGTCATTTCGTCGTCTACTTGCGACGGCGATGTTTCGGAAGCGTAGCTGTCTATTCGATAAACCTCCAGCATTTGCTAGTGCTAGTTGTGTTTTACGTCACGAGCACGAAACAAATACCAGAACGTTTAGAAATAACATATCAGGAAATTGTCTCGTACAGTTTCTGTTGAAGAAAACTAAATGTGAAGAAAAGCAAATAATACCTGAAAGCTGATGTGACTGGAGACGACGCCTGCATCTGCAACGATATTAGAAGTATCTGAAATTACTTATACTTCGTAAATGAGGCAGTGAGCTGACAGTGAGAGTGAATGAATTTTGAATTGACTCATTGACAACCGCTAGTTATCACTTGGTTGAAACATCAAGCATTGTTTACTTAATTGGACTAATTAGAAATTTCGACGTCGAAAATTCAAATTACCAAGCGCTTTTAAAAAAAAAAAACGGATTACGAACGAAATGATGGCCGTGCAGTTTACGTATCGTTGTTGAAGTGCATTTCGTACTATACTCTCCCAGCATTTGCTAGTGCTAGTACTTTGTGACACACCAGCACAAAGAAATGCTAGCAGAGTGCTAACGATGTAGTCGTCCTAAATAAATCTGACTGATTTTGTGATCTGTTTGCGGAAACAGCATTACTTCGCTCAAAACGTATCGTTGTTGAAGTGCATTTCGTACTATACTCTCCCAGCATTTGCTAGTGCTAACAAGACGTGAAACGCCAGCACCAAGAAATACTAGCAAAGTATTAAGAACGTGATGGTCGTAAATAAATTTGAGTGGTGTCTTCTGTGATCTGGTAGCGGTTTGAGCATAATTTAGCTAAAAAGGAAAGGCTTTCAACCAGATGGTCGGATGTCCCAAAAACGCGAAGAATCACCGCAGGATTACCTCCCAGCATTTGCTAGTGCTAGCTCAGTTTACACACAAGCACGTGGCGAATACTGAGAAAAAATATGCCTGCGATTACGTTTCGAAAGATGCGCGTAGAAGAGTTGTGAAGTAAAGCTCATCCGATACTCTCCCAGCATTTGCTAGTGCTAGCAGAACGTGAAACGCCAGCACAACCAAATACAAGCAAAGTACTGATGATGTCTTTCTCTTAATGTACGTAATGCGTAAGTTTTCGTCATTTCGTCGTCTACTTGCGACGGCGATGTTTCGGAAGCGTAGCTGTCTATTCGATAAACCTCCAGCATTTGCTAGTGCTAGTTGTGTTTTACGTCACGAGCACGAAACAAATACCAGAACGTTTAGAAATAACATATCAGGAAATTGTCTCGTACAGTTTCTGTTGAAGAAAACTAAATGTGAAGAAAAGCAAATAATACCTGAAAGCTGATGTGACTGGAGACGACGCCTGCATCTGCAACGATATTAGAAGTATCTGAAATTACTTATACTTCGTAAATGAGGCAGTGAGCTGACAGTGAGAGTGAATGAATTTTGAATTGACTCATTGACAACCGCTAGTTATCACTTGGTTGAAACATCAAGCATTGTTTACTTAATTGGACTAATTAGAAATTTCGACGTCGAAAATTCAAATTACCAAGCGCTTTAAAGAAAAAAAACGGATTACGAACGAAATGATGGCCGTGCAGTTTACGTATCGTTGTTGAAGTGCATTTCGTACTATACTCTCCCAGCATTTGCTAGTGCTAGTACTTTGTGACACACCAGCACAAAGAAATGCTAGCAGAGTGCTAACGATGTAGTCGTCCTAAATAAATCTGACTGATTTTGTGATCTGTTTGCGGAAACAGCATTACTTCGCTCAAAACGTATCGTTGTTGAAGTGCATTTCGTACTATACTCTCCCAGCATTTGCTAGTGCTAACAAGACGTGAAACGCCAGCACCAAGAAATACTAGCAAAGTATTAAGAACGTGATGGTCGTAAATAAATTTGAGTGGTGTCTTCTGTGATCTGGTAGCGGTTTGAGCATAATTTAGCTAAAAAGGAAAGGCTTTCAACCAGATGGTCGGATGTCCCAAAAAACGCGAAGAATCACCGCAGGATTACCTCCCAGCATTTGCTAGTGCTAGCTCAGTTTACACACAAGCACGTGGCGAATACTGAGAAAAAATATGCCTGCGATTACGTTTCGAAAGATGCGCGTAGAAGAGTTGTGAAGTAAAGCTCATCCGATACTCTCCCAGCATTTGCTAGTGCTAGCAGAACGTGAAACGCCAGCACAACCAAATACAAGCAAAGTACTGATGATGTCTTTCTCTTAATGTACGTAATGCGTAAGTTTTCGTCATTTCGTCGTCTACTTGCGACGGCGATGTTTCGGAAGCGTAGCTGTCTATTCGATAAACCTCCAGCATTTGCTAGTGCTAGTTGTGTTTTACGTCACGAGCACGAAACAAATACCAGAACGTTTAGAAATAACATATCAGGAAATTGTCTCGTACAGTTTCTGTTGAAGAAAACTAAATGTGAAGAAAAGCAAATAATACCTGAAAGCTGATGTGACTGGAGACGACGCCTGCATCTGCAACGATATTAGAAGTATCTGAAATTACTTATACTTCGTAAATGAGGCAGTGAGCTGACAGTGAGTGAATGAATGAATTTTGAATTGACTCATTGACAACCGCTAGTTATCACTTGGTTGAAACATCAAGCATTGTTTACTTAATTGGACTAATTAGAAATTTCGACGTCGAAAATTCAAATTACCAAGCGCTTTTAAAAAAAAAAAAAACGGATTACGAACGAAATGATGGCCGTGCAGTTTACGTATCGTTGTTGAAGTGCATTTCGTACTATACTCTCCCAGCATTTGCTAGTGCTAGTACTTTGTGACACACCAGCACAAAGAAATGCTAGCAGAGTGCTAACGATGTAGTCGTCCTAAATAAATCTGACTGATTTTGTGATCTGTTTGCGGAAACAGCATTACTTCGCTCAAAAGGTATCGTTGTTGAAGTGCATTTCGTACTATACTCTCCCAGCATTTGCTAGTGCTAACAAGACGTGAAACGCCAGCACCAAGAAATACTAGCAAAGTATTAAGGACGTGATGGTCGTAAATAAATTTGAGTGGTGTCTTCTGTGATCTGGTAGCGGTTTGAGCATAATTTAGCTAAAAAGGAAAGGCTTTCAACCAGATGGTCGGATGTCCCAAAAACGCGAAGAATCACCGCAGGATTACCTCCCAGCATTTGCTAGTGCTAGCTCAGTTTACACACAAGCACGTGGCGAATACTGAGAAAAAATATGCCTGCGATTACGTTTCGAAAGATGCGCGTAGAAGAGTTGTGAAGTAAAGCTCATCCGATACTCTCCCAGCATTTGCTAGTGCTAGCAGAACGTGAAACGCCAGCACAACCAAATACAAGCAAAGTACTGATGATGTCTTTCTCTTAATGTACGTAATGCGTAAGTTTTCGTCATTTCGTCGTCTACTTGCGACGGCGATGTTTCGGAAGCGTAGCTGTCTATTCGATAAACCTCCAGCATTTGCTAGTGCTAGTTTTGTTTTACGTCACGAGCACGAAACAAATACCAGAACGTTTAGAAATAACATATCAGGAAATTGTCTCGTACAGTTTCTGTTGAAGAAAACTAAATGTGAAGAAAAGCAAATAATACCTGAAAGCTGATGTGACTGGAGACGACGCCTGCATCTGCAACGATATTAGAAGTATCTGAAATTACTTATACTTCGTAAATGAGGCAGTGAGCTGACAGTGAGAGTGAATGAATTTTGAATTGACTCATTGACAACCGCTAGTTATCACTTGGTTGAAACATCAAGCATTGTTTACTTAATTGGACTAATTAGAAATTTCGACGTCGAAAATTCAAATTACCAAGCGCTTTTAAAAAAAAAAAACGGATTACGAACGAAATGATGGCCGTGCAGTTTACGTATCGTTGTTGAAGTGCATTTCGTACTATACTCTCCCAGCATTTGCTAGTGCTAACAAGACGTGAAACGCCAGCACCAAGAAATACTAGCAAAGTATTAAGGACGTGATGGTCGTAAATAAATTTGAGTGGTGTCTTCTGTGATCTGGTAGCGGTTTGAGCATAATTTAGCTAAAAAGGAAAGGCTTTCAACCAGATGGTCGGATGTCCCAAAAACGCGAAGAATCACCGCAGGATTACCTCCCAGCATTTGCTAGTGCTAGCTCAGTTTACACACAAGCACGTGGCGAATACTGAGAAAAAATATGCCTGCGATTACGTTTCGAAAGATGCGCGTAGAAGAGTTGTGAAGTAAAGCTCATCCGATACTCTCCCAGCATTTGCTAGTGCTAGCAGAACGTGAAACGCCAGCAGAACCAAATACAAGCAAAGTACTGATGATGCTAGTGCTAGTTGTGTTTTACGTCACTGGCACGAAAGAAATACTAGAACGACTGGAGACGACGCCTGCTTCTGCATCGATATTAGAAGTAGCTGAAATTATTTATACTTGGTAAATGAGTGAATGAGGTGATAGTGAGAGTCATTTTATTAGTAGAAACTTGAAGCAATGTTTATTTTTTTAGCTTAATTACAAATGTTGGCCTACGACACTGGAGTTATCACCCGCTTTGGAGAAAAGAAACTGATTACGAAAGAATTTCAAGACGTGTTAGGATGTAAAAGTTGTATGATACTGTCCCAGTTTTTGCTACTGTTAGGATGTTGTGAAACGCCAGTGGTAAGAAGGATTATGATAGTTCTGACGATGTGATGGTTCTAAGTAAATCTGTCTGTTGTAGATGCGGTGGCGGAATCAGTTTATTTCGCTTGATATGCTTTAAACCACATTGTCGGATGTCCCGATACTGTGAGGAATCATCGCAGGATTACCTCTCAGTATTTGCTAGTGCTAGCTTAATTTACACACTAGCACGTAGCGAATACTGAGAAAAAATATGCCTGCTATTACCTTTCGATAGATTGGCAACATTGTTTATATATAGTAAATGAGCTGACTGTGAGAGTTAATGAATTTTGAATTGCCCCATTGAGAACCGGAAGTTATCACTTATTTGTAATGACAACTACTGTTTTGTTAATTGGACTAATTAGAAATTTGGATAAAATTCAAAATGCCAATCTCTTTCGAAAAAGAAACTAATTACGAAGGAAACTGTAGTCGTGTTTTGACCTATGGCTCATGCCATACTGCCCCAGCATTTCCTCCTCCTACAAGGGTTTGACACACCAACACGAAGAAATGGGAAAGTAATGACGATATGATGGTCGTAAATAAACCTGACTGTTGATCTTGCGAATCAGTTTATTTCTCTTTAAATTCATTAAACAACACGATCAGATGTCCCGAAACCGTGAGGAATCAGCGCAGGATTACTTCTCAGTATTTGCTAGTGCTAGCTTAATTTACACACTAGCACGTGGCGAATACTGAGAAAAAACATGCTTGCGATTACGGTTCGATAGATGGACGTAGAAGAGTTGTGAAGTAAAGCTCATCCGATACTCTCCCAGCACTAGCTAGCAGAACGTGAAACGGCTGCACAACCAAATATAAACGAAATACTTATGATGTCTTTTATTTTATTGTAGGTTGTGCGTAACTCTTTATCATTTCGTCATCTACATGAGTCGGTGTAATTTCGGAAGCGGAGCTGTTTATTCGATAAATCTGCTAGTGCCAGTTGTATGTTACAGTACCTGAAATATATTTAAAACAAATTTATAAATAAAAATATGCTAGCCGAGTGCTAAGGATTTATTCGTTCTAGGTAATTTTGACAGCTGTTGATATGCTAGCGGAATCAGTTATTTAGCTCTTGAATACTGCTAGTTTTAACAAAGAAATGCTTCGAAGAACTCGTCAGATGTCCCAGAACCGTGAGGAATCACTGATGCATTACCTCCTAGCATTTGTTAGTGCTAGGTTAATTTAAAGAAAAGCTCGTCCGATAGTATCCTTACATTTTGTAGTGCTAACAGGACATGAAACCGTAGCACAGAGAAATGCTAGGGATATAGTGGTCGTAAATAAATTTGACTTTTGTTGATGTGGTTACGGAATGAATTTATTGTGGTATTGTGTTCTATTTGGAGAATGCTTTATACAACATGATCCGGCAATTCTTTTTTACAATTTCTATTGACGAAAACACAATTTGAAGATTGTCATACAATATAATCTGACTCAGTGATGCCTGGAACAGCAACGGTGTCAGAAATGGGTGGAACGTCAAGTTCGTATGTGGGTTCCCTCATTCTGTTCTTTTTCGATATTATTTTTACGTATTTTGAAGAACAAAATATATCATACGTATTCGAGCTTCAGCTTTGTGTTCGTTTCTTGACATATGATCTTTAATAAATAAAGGATATTCAACAGAAAAATTAACTGTTTCAAAATGATGGACATGTGACTGAGATTAGCTTATTCGGTACTTTGAATCATATACGTTAGAAAATATTTTTAACCTAATCTGCCAAATTTAATACATATTTTTAGGGTAGGTGGTACTTAATTCTGAATACCAAAATCTGTTATGTTATGAAAGAATGCAGTGGCCATAGCGGTCACCATTGCTGCTGATATCTGTAATGTTCGATTTTTCGTTTATGTTGTTTGATTCAGTAATTATTTGGCATAATATTTCAGTTTTAGATAAAATTTTCTTTCTTGTAAAGATGTTAATTATGAAGACAATTCTTAGCAAGTTAGATTTTTATGATTTTTTTGTTTTTCTAATCGATATAATGAAGTCATAAGAAAAGAAAAAAAAAAAATGTCAGCAAAATGATTGAAAATGTAAAGACCTCTAGAATTCATCAGCTTTGAAAAATGATCTTTTTGTATACTGGTTTAATTTCTATGGAGTTTTTGAGAATTACATAATTAACACGTAAGGTACATTTGAGCTAATTAATGCAGTTAATTAATTAATTAACATTCATGAATGTTAGCAACATGCTTAAAAATACTGTATAGCTCTTGAACTCATCAAAAGCTTCATTTTGATAAACAGTAGATGTATATTGGTATGAAACTATGTGATATTCAATGTTTATGTTGGTAAATGACTAAAATTAATCAGATTCCTAATAGATTATGAAGGAAAAATACCAGCAAATTTTATTCAATTTTATTCAATTTTGTTATATCAATGCTATCAAAGATATCGTGATGTCATTTTAAACTGCTTTTTTTTCTTGCTTTTTTCTTTGCTTTTTTCTTTTTCTTTTAACTTTTAACTTTTTTCTCTTTTTTTGTCTCTCTAAGATTTAATTTTATAGGAAAATGATATTTTTTTTAAAAAATTGGTCACATACCTACGTCAAGGCAAATGAAATTCATTGAAAATGAATCTTCTTTCCGGATCCAATAAACAATCATATTTCCATCAAATCCTACAGTTCTAGCATAATAAGATTCAAATACATTTTAGAAAACATATGTTGTTTGTTTAGTAGTCACTCACTATCATCATGGTTGCCTTTGATAGACAATTTCCAACCAGACAGTTATTTGCTGATCCACGTTGTCAGTCTTAAATCTAGGTCACCTAAAATGACGTCATTAGTCGATGCGCGATAATTACGAAACAACTGGTTTTTATTGCTGCTTCTTGTAAACGATATTTATTTGATTATTTTAAAGAGTTGATAGTGCTCTGTATATATCCCTGAAATTTTCATTTGAAATAATATTTTGTATTATTATTATTATTATTATTCTCCCCTTTTGTCATTGCTCGATCACAGTGATTATGTGAATTAAATACTTCTTTTTTTATTAACATTTTAATAAATCTTAGTTTAGTGCTCTTTATAATGGAAATTTTATCAGTTTAATATTTTGTGTAACATACCTAGTTCTTGGTTTATTTTTGTACTTGTAGAAAGTAATGTGTGTGCATAAAATGAGGGGAATTTATGATGGCGTACATTTTTCTTAACTGCAAACCAGTTTTCAGCTCGATAGAAGCTTGCGTCATACAAGCTGTTTAGAATTTGAAAGAGTACCAAGTAACACTGTGTTTTGCTAGATTTATTTATTTTAAAATAAAAAATAATGTTAATAGCAACAACAAAAATAACAAATATAAATAAATAAATAGACGGATTATGATCAATATCAATATGGGTGGTGTTGGTTTCATTTGAAATATTTATGAAGAAACTGAAAGAAAGAAAAACTATAAATAAATAAATAAAAGATGGAGATGCCTAGCAATCTAGGACTGTGATGGTTTGGTTTCAAATTTTGTTGAAGAATTTGAAAGAATGGATAAATTTTATTTTATTTGATTTGATTTCATTTATTTATATTTTAAGAACAAACAAACAAAAAACTAAAAAATTCAGTTAACTGGTATATAAAAGTGATTATAACTTTTGTGTACTTTTAATATGTACTGAAATCAACATAATAATAATAATAATAATAATAATAATAATAATAATAATAATAATAATAATAATAATAATAATAATAATAATAATAATAATAATAATAATAATAATAATAATAATAATAATAATAATAATAAATAAATAAATAAATAAATAAATAACAAAAATATTAATAATAAAAAATAAATCAGTTAAATTTTTCAAGTTTACATGTATTTAAGATTTTGCCCCCTGAACATAGTACTGTTCAAATAGTATTAATTAACTTGTTTTTTCTTTGAAATAAAATGTTATTGTTAATACTTAAATTCTACATTTATTTATTTAATGGAATAATTGAAAAGTAAGCAAATACCAGTGATCAAGTACTGATGAGTAATGCTAAAACAGTAGCAACAGTAGTTATTAATGTGCTGTGAAACCATTGTTCTGACAAAGTCACACTAATCTTTCTAGTTTCTTTGGTTTTTATTACATTTTATTGACCAATAATAGGTCTGACAGGGCTGGATTTCCCACATAGGCTTTCTAGGCTAGAGAGTAGGATGGCAGGATGATAGGGATGGCAGTTTATGAAAATTGTTACTGGACAGTGTTGCCAACTGTGTGCCTTTTGCGCACAATTGGGCGATTCTTTAGGAGACCATAAGTTATAAAAAATCATATATTTCATATTATATAACAAAGTGGGAAGGGTCAAGTGGGCTTCAAGAGGGGATGGTAAAATTTCTATAACCTACGGGCAACTAGCACAATAAATCCAGCACTGGTGTCTGCATGCATATTAAAGGATTGCTTGGAATTATGCTAGCATTAATAGAGGTTTATCATCAACTGTTTAAAGGTTTGCTCCACCATATCCCTTCAATTCTTTTTTTACTTGGAAGTATCTGACTTGGTGATTTTAAATTAGCTGGTGTTAAATTGTGAGAGAAATTATAGAACATTGGATGAATAATCAGACAGACATGTACTTATTTGGAGACACTCTATAGTCATGAACCAGACTTTTATCAGTTCATAATTACTTAATTCCGTTCCAGCTTGTGAAAAGCAACTGCTTCAAGTAGAGAATAAAACTAAAATATAAAAAACAAACTGTTTAATTGTGTAAAAGTAAAACCAGAAATGAAATATGATTTGATATGTTTATTTAAGATCCTTTTAGCATTGGTAAACATAAATTGTAAAAAGAATCTTGATGAAATGTGTGTATAGGTAGCCATTTAACATATCCTGATTTCTGCAGATCTTCCTTACATTTGATATTACCAAAGTAATGAGGATCCTGAAACAAAATAAGAAAACAAATAATACTTGTAAAAATATCAAATCTTTAGTAAGTTCAAACTAAGGCAGAAAGTGGTATAATCCAATTTTTCAAATGTAATCAAAACCACAAGGGTTTGTTGTACTGAACTAATAATCCCTATAGTTTTATCACAAACTGTATATCTAAAGGTAGCTCTACAAAAAATTAACTTTCTCAATTTAATATCTGTAGTATGAACATTAACAAATCTGTAAATGAAAATATTCTCACAAGTACTAATAAAGCAGAAGGCACCAAGGAAACTCCCAGAATTCCCTTTGACGAATTATCAGTTTCACCACCTGTATTATGTCCAAAGATTAGATTAAAATAATTTGTTTTAAAATAATTTCATAAAATTTTAAAATAAAACATGTAATACTAATATTCATGGTTCAGAATGGCAACTTAAAAATATTTCAAAAGGATGAAAAAATTAATTTGGAATTAGTAAATTGAAATGTCACTGTGGAAAGTAGTAAGCAGAATGATTTGAAAGATCTGCCAGTTTTCAGTCAGTTTGAGCCCATTGACCAAAAAAATTTAAAATTTTCAAGCAAACATTTTAAAGCACAAATATAGTATTGTTTATGCATATATTTATCCAGTAAAATAAATATTTTAATATTTGCATGGAAGACCACAAGGGACAAAGTAATTAAAGCTCTAAAGTGAAAAAAAAAAATATATATATATATATTTATTTTATTTTTCTTTATTATCATTATTCACATTATCATTTAAATGTATTTCATAAACTTTATTATATTATTTTAATGTTACAGCAAAGCAAATATTTAAAATCAAACCCATCATAACAGGTGAACCAAAGTGTATGAAATGTTTGTACAATTCATCCATATGAGATCCAAGTTCTGATCCATACTGAATATGGATAATCTTGCAAGGAACCTAAAATTAATACATACATGTATATACTAATTATCAGTATTAATTAACATATAAATTAGACTGAATCACTATGGATATTTATCCTTTTGAAATTATAATACATTAACTAACACAACAAAATGCAATAATTGATACAAAGATTGTTACTATAAAACTGAAAAAACATTATAAAGTATATTTTCCTAACATATTACGTGTGCTGTTTCCATATTTTATTAAAATTGTACAATGATATAATGAATTCTTGACATTTCTTTTTTCAATCTGCAGTGTAATAAGGTTTTTTGTTATTTTTTAAACATGACATTTGTGTAACAAATTTACAAATTGTGTGTGTGTGTGTGTGTGTGTGTGTGTGCAATACTTTTTAACATGACAAAACAAAAAGTGTAAGCTAAAACAAAATGATCAAACTCTGGCATACATACTTTACTGTTCATAATTATGTGACAGAGTGAAAAATGATATTTAATCTTAAATTATTAATATCATCATTATTCAATTAACTTTCAGTTTACTATACTAAAAACTGTGACTATGAAGTGACCCAGGGTTGACCTAATTAGCAAACACTTATTAATTAATCCATAATAATGTGAAAGGTCTGTTTAAAATCACAAAAACAATTTTATCAAAATTATTATCATCCAGTTATGTACCCAAGGCAATGGCCAACAATAAAAAACTAAACATTTTATTAGCAAAATATCAAACCACAATTATTTGAATTCATCAAACTATTTAACTAAATATTTTTTTTATATATTTCTGTTAATGATATATATGTGTGTATGTATAATGTTAGTGTTTATAGTGTTTACCCATGTTTATAAGTGTTTAGTATCACAATCAACATCTAGATAATGGGCTAAAATATTAAATTTACAGTATATTCCTAGCTTCACAACAGACCTACTAAACAATCAGTACTTGCTGAAAACCATGTCACTAAGTAACAGTCCCCAGGCAGCCTGTAAGTACTGATGTCATATCAGCCAGGTTTACAGCCAAACAAACCAACATTCCACAGTATATCTGAGTTACCTAATAGTTGACCAAGTAATCAGGGAACCTGCAGGTACACAATCAGCTTGTTATTCAAGCTTGTATTCAGCAAGCTGCTGATCTGATCAAGCCTCAGTAACCTTCATTAGGTGGCTGGGACAAATGGCAACAATAGACTCTTGCTGATTATGTTATAACCAAATGCCCAGTTTCCACGGTAAGAAAAGCCTTGCCGACCAGGAGCTATATATTGTGATTGATTAACTTCTGAGACCAAATTCAAGAACAAGCTCTTCATTGAAATACCTTAGAGTGTGGCAACAGGAATATATTACCTGTACAGGTATTTTTGTGCAAACTAGAAAGCCAAAGGTAAAATGAAAAAAATGTTTACTGCTATGATGGAATACCTGTATTTGTTTGTTGCAAGAAGAAACTGAGATTGCACCAATCAAATATGGGGGTTCTTTCAAAGCACATTTCAACAGTGGTAACAGGTTGGTCAACTTATGTTTTAGTGAATTTATCAGCCTGTACTGTGTATTTGTCATTTAATATCAGCTGTCAAGTCAATGGCTAGTTTAATATAAGTAAAACTACTAAACATTTTAAAAACTGACCTCTTTTGTGTGATAAAACTGATCTTTCTAACCAAAAGTATAATAATATAATCAGCAGAATTAAGTTGAGTATGTGTTGTTAGGTGTGCATGTGTGATAAAACTTGAAGCTTCCTTCTTGATTTTTCTAAAGTTATGAGTTGTATTGATATTAACATTGCAGGGTCTTGAACCATAAATAAACTGGGTAGTTTACATATAATTTCATGCATACAATAACCAAGAGTATTCTAATTGTCCAAAGAATCAAATTTAATAAAGAAACTCAGCATTGCAAAAGTAAATCGGTTTTTCTTAATGTTTATTTGTTATTTTTTATCTTTCTTTAAATCACTTAAAAATGTGCAGAATGTATCTAGTTGTCTGAAATATTATTAGCTATGGATAAGATGTTTAGTATATATTATCAGTCTCTACAAATGTTTATGAATTTAAACCTTACTGAACTAAGCTAAACTCACATTATAAAAATAATCAACACAAATGCTGACTTCAAAACTTCCAATCCATTGTTTTGATCTAAGAAAATGTTCTGGTTTGTCCTGCATAGCCACAAGAGCTGCTTGTATATCTGGTACTGAGGGAACTTCAGGAGACAAGGCTGTATTCTCATTTTGAAGTTGTTGATGTTTCACCCAAGAACAGATGGTTTGCAATGACCTGTATCCACAACCCCAACCCTACAAAAACATTTCTAAGCATATTTTAAAACTATAAAAATATAGATAGAAAAGATATGTCCTAAAATAGAACAACCTTATTAATGGTTCTATTCAATTAAAATTAATGACATATGGCAGGATGTATACAAATTCCAATTTTTATCTTTTACTCAATTTTATTAGAAAGTTCTAATAGCAATAGCACATACATTCAGGAGTAAATTACATAAAATTATAAACAAAAATTAAAACTGTTTTAATATTTTAATATAATGCATAATTTAATTACATAACCAAAAAATACAAGCTTATAACTCTATTCCTTCTATCACCACCTTTTGTGTGTATGTAAAACAAAAAGTGTAAGCTAAAACAAAATGATCAAACTCTGGCATACATACTTTACTGTTCATAATTATGTGACAGAGTGAAAAATGATATTTAATCTTAAATTATTAATATCATCATTATTCAATCAACTTTCAGTTTACTATACTAATTGTTGGTGTGTGTGTGTGTGTAATTATTAATACAAAAAATTAACCCTGTCATCTTGACCATCGCAGCCATAATGAAAATACTGGTAAGTTCCCAGCACTGTTGATGTCTCCTCTCCAGGTGGTACCAATCCTTCATGTACATTTTCCAGCAAATGTGTCATTCAGGTGTTAATTTGTAATATCTTTAAATGCAAAAATGATAATTAATAAAGTAACATCATTTAAGTGCATTTAATCTTAAAATACTCATCAATTCCAATACGGTTCTACAATGAATTGCTACTGCAACTGATGAAAGGTATTTGTGTTAGCAGTCAGTTTAATAATAAGTGGTTGGCACTAAACAAACGTAATTAAAATCATTTAATAAAGACAAAAAACAGAACTTTGTTACAATTCAAGCAATCACACAATATCATAATTGTGGTTAATATGCAATAAGATTATCTTACAGTAACAACATGAGTAAACAGGAGATAATACAAACATCACACACACACACACACACACACGCTATCATCAATCACGTTGTGTCATCTGTGATTAATATGTAAATATATAAAATTTTGTATTGTTATATACAATTAAAATATAATTATTATGCAGAACGTTGTGAAATAGTGTGAAATCTATATTGCATTGTATAACTAAGATACATAAACACATACAGCATAATTAAACAGCTTATAAATAATTATTTATATATATAGACATATATATATATATTACTTACATACATTAGAGACTACTGTTCCTATAAGGCTAGCAACATTTATAAAAAAAATTAATTCATTTTCATAATTTCTTGAAGACATTTTGTTCTTCATTGTTAAATTATTTAATTTTTGTGTTCTGTGTTAATAATTTGCTTTGACAGTGTTTTACAGTATTTTGTTTGTGTGTGTGTGCGTGTGTTTTTTATTATTATTATTATTGTTGTTGTTGTGTTTTTTTTTTGGGTTTTTTTTTTTTTACAATTTTGTCTTAATCCCAGACGGTCAAGAAACAGATTTAATGGTTAGTATCTTTATCATTAACTTAATTCATTTATTCTGGATTTTAAGAACATTATTTAACTTTTTAATGATGGCATCAGTGAATATGTATAAATTACTTATTCTTGCTTGAATGATTGAAACTTATGATATTTTTTGTTAAACTTGTCTGATTATGTTAAGCATTTTAATGGAGCAGGTTATAATATCATTATATAATTATATATATCAAACCATGAACCAATGCAATCCGAGCTGGCTACTGTCACTGTACAAAGATAATTATATTGTTAACGGTCAGCGGTAACTTGCTGATCTTTGAAACTTAAATTATATCAGGATAATTATGCCTCTGTAAATCAGCTGGAAATGAAAAAAATTGTTTACGTACGTCGTCTAGATCGTATAACCGAGTTTATCATCGACAATAACATTCCTTTGTTGTTTCCACCATTAAATTATTAAGCATCTTTCAAATACTGACAAGAAAACATTCCTAACAAAATTAAACAGCTTGACACAGTTATAAGGTCTTAAAGTTTATGATGTATTTCAATAATAATGATAATAATATGGCGGGGAAATAATGTATACAACATACTCCTAATTTTCGCACTAAATGCTTGCAAACTGATGAACACGGTATGTCTCGATAAGGCGACTCTGATCATTTTATGTTGGGGGAGCTGGTTTTCGAGACTGGAAAAGGATTAAAAACTAAAGTGCACCAAAGGCCGAATTTCACTCTAATGACCAATGAACTAGATCTTCTTCACTTTTGAGGACTAATACAACATCAATAATATTATGATTATCAATTATCGTCTTTTTACACTAGCTGACTTCTTTTATACAGTCAACTTGCTAAATATGACGTTATATATATCAAGAATAATTTTTGTTGTATTAAATAATAGTTTTAAAAGTTCATGCTTATGTGGCGAGTGCATACAGAACCCTCACACAAAAACTACATAAGTTCGATCTTGATTATATCTTTAATTTCTCTGCCTGATTTTACAACATGATAGACAATAGTATAACATTATAAATGATAATATCGTTGTTATACTGCAGAGAATCGGCCCAAACGTCTCTCTTCCCTCTTGAACAAGCTTTCGCAGAGATAGCATCTCACACCCTTGACCAATACTGGCAGACCATTATTGACATGGGTTCCTTAAGACAGCACCAGTGACAGTGTTTACCCTATATTAATGTCCCAAGTTACTTGGAGGTATTTCCCAAGTATTTTACGTGTAAACAAGGATAAATAAACCTCACACGTTAATGGTATTTATGTATCTTTAGATTATGCTTGGTGTTTTTTCTTCAGTCCCTCATATTTATTTGATAGGATGCGTATATCATATTATTATTAAAGAGGTGTAGTTCAGTGACAATGAAGTGTTCGCTTCTGTAAAAAAGAATGAAACTTTGTCTATAAGGTGTTTAAAAGATGCTTATTAAAAGAAAAAAAAAAAAAAAAAAAAAAAAATAATAATAATAATAATAATAATAATAATAATAATAATAAAATAAATAAATAAATAAATAAATAAATAAATAAATAAATAAATAAATAAATCCTTGAAAAAGTGGTATATATCTCTTAACATATATTTTTTTATTAATTATATCGATATATAGAATGTTGATCAATTCTTTTTATAAAATGAAAACTTTGCCACCTGGTCGGTCATGCTACTCTTGCTACTGCTGTACAAGTCTGTCCCAAGATATCTCTGACAACTGCATTTTCCCTGCTCACACTAGCGTATTTAGTCAAAAATCTATAAAATGATTTATTGTTGACAAAGTGTTCATTCATGAATTAGCCGTTTTATAGATTTTACAATACTAATTACTTTAACATATATAGATGCTAGTCTAAAGATACAACATTAACGTAACTATTTTTTATTTATTTTTATATTTTTAAATTATTATTCTTTCTGAAAGTGTATAGCATTTTATTCAATAATTGCCGAACGTAAGCCTAAAAACAAATTGTCTGAAGTTGTAACCAAAGTATAAACATAATCTGACTAATTATTGTTTTTTTACTTAATTTAATTAAGAAGTTTTCTGCATTTTCATTCCATTGTCTGAGTCATATATTTCAACAGACAAGAAACGTGTGTGTGTGTGTGTGTGTGTCACAATTAGGATTTTTAGGCACAATTTTAGTAAACGATAATTATTTTCTAAATATTTTAAAGAAATTTTGGTTAGGATAATATATGTAAACTACTGTCATATTCAAACAAAGCTCAACATAACAAATAAAAACAAAACAATAGGAGAAATAAAGACAGATTTCAGAGGAGTATGAAGGCTATCAAGAAAAAAGAAGTATAATATCGACAGTAATGGATACAACCTATGCAATATGACATACAACAAAGACAGATATAGACTGAATTTCCAAATTAGTTTATTCTTCGGGATTAATATTTTTTTTTAATACATTCTAAAACGTTAACAATCTATTTAGCTCTGTAAAATTGGAATTCTTTTGTGTGTGTGTGTGTGAGTATGTGTATGGGTGTATCTATTTTCTATTGGTTAGAAGATCGTTAACGGCCTTTGTGATCTCGCATTTTCTTTCTGTCAGATTAATCGTACAGTAACAATAAATATTATTAGAACTGATCGTGCTAACAGTAATCTTTGTTTACTTAACATATATCTTATTTTATTCACACCAATCTTCTGTATATTCTCTTTCAGAAAATTTAATCTTTGTAGTCTGACCTATAACCAAACCCATATATCTTCATATAATGATGCTTAATTTATTTGTAATGAAAAGCTTATAATATGAACTTTAATTTCTTTAAAAAATGTTCTTTTTTCTTTTCTTTAAAATCCATCGGTCCGTTTGCTCTCTCTTTTTCACCCTCAGTGTTTAACTACTTTTTTATTATTTCTCTTCTTTTATCTCTCAGGTTATAACTATTGCATTAACTTAAATGTGCTTTAGCCAAACGTATTTACTGCAAACGTTACTGTTCGTGTCACTGTGATTTTATTAAGGACACACCTATAATTATTATAGCTTATTTATACTGCACGCTTTTTTTTTTTTTTTTTTTTTTCTTCTTTTTTTCTTTATCCTTTTTCTAAAAGTATGTAAAGAGTATTGAGAAATGAGACGTTTCTTTCTACAACTTGACACAGCATCTGTGTTCACTTCATGTGTCACACAACAAATATCAGAACAACAAACACCTCCGTGGGTAAAATTGAGGACTTGAATTCTGGGTCAACTGTCATATTACGGAAAGAGCTTATTTGTTTTCGCCGGGCTCTGTGAATCACTGAGTGTTGTTGAGTACTTAATGAATAGCAGCGACAAAAAGCGCCCGGTATCTGTTCTTAATGCATCGCTAATGTGTGCACACGTATAAAAGTGTTCGTACTGCTTGTCACAAAGTAGTACGTATATATCTGAAAATACAGGTTCACCTCAGAGAGAAATAAACACGTTAACATCATTCGTTGAACTAACCGGGTGGTCTGAGATATATGTGAGTAAGTACATTGTGAATCATGACAAAAATTTGATTCATTAGATCCAGATGAAATGGATTCGTGACTCTGACCAAGTGATTTTTGTTGCTTACAAAAACATAAAAACAAAAGAGAAGAAATTAAATACGTAATGTCGTTGTCTAGTGTGCACATAGTATGTTCAGAATACGTAGCAGCGGTAGAAAGAATCGGTGCCTCACTTGAAACTCTCAAACAAGAACTGGTGAGTATTGAAACTAACAATTCGTTGAAACAATACCCTTGTGTTTGTAGTGATTTTCAACATTATAGAAAACATTACATAAAGAAAGATTTTCTTTTTTAAATGTTTTTTTCTCTCTCAAACATTTCTCTCAACCCATCACACACTGATATGTCCTGTGATGTCTGTGACACAACCACACACACACGCCTAAAGAAATAACTCATCGCTTGTATTTAGTTATTAGCACTACTAGTTTTACAACGGCTAGAAGTAATACTTACTACTAGTGCTATTAGGACTATTGTTACCAAGTGCAACTAGTACCACTACTATTACTATCGCTTCTGGTACTGCAGTTATTAATAAATACTATCTGATACATCACTCTCTATTTATACATCTATTAATACATCAAGGGTACATTACAATAGTGATGTTACGATACTACATATATTACTATTGCTTCTAGTAATACAACAACTACTACTATTACTATTTCCTACTAGAACTACTGTTATTAATACTATTACTACTGTTACTGCTGCTGCTACTACGATGACGTACAAGTTTGAATGCTGTCGCAGTCATTTTGTATTTAGACAGCAGAGATATGTGTCAAACTACGTAATTTACTTAATATCAATGCTTTAGCACAGTATTTGTTTGATATAATACGATTTCAGCTCTTAATATGAGGCATAGTAATTCTATAGCTGTATATAAAACTCGTTTATCATAGATTACATTACTTTCATTTAGGTATTATGTATCTCGAAGAAAACGACTATTAAAGTTAAGTTTGTATCTCTCATCGCAGGTGTTATGAAGAGATAAGGATAAGAAGTCCATCGATGTATATTACTGATGCTAATTAGAATAGCAAACATTTTCTTGGCAGACGTTAAGTTATGGTAAACATATAGAATATCAGACACGTGAAATGTTAATTTAAAAAGCCAGGTGTGATAAGAAATAAGGTTTGGGTTATCACTCTCTGTCATTACGCATAACTTGTAACAAAACATAAAATTTCGGCTGTGAATGAAATAAAATAATAATTTAGTTTTTATTAACGACACTTCAGTATCATTTTAAGAATATATATATATATATATAATTTGTTGTTACTGTTTGTTTTTTTTGGGGGGTTTTAGGTTGTTTTTTTGTTTAACTGTCAGTATTATTTTTTTGTCATATCGTTTGTCCACCAACAAGCAAGAAAGCTTTTCAGTATTTACACAGCATCCATCGTATTAAGACAAACTGTCGATAACTTTGCAATTTTAGATGTGTTTTCTTTCTTATTTTATCCTCTTTATCTTGATTGTTTTAAAACTTTAAACTAAGAAACTGCATAGAATATTAAGCATTCTGACAACAAACTTTTTTCTTATCATCCGTGTGTTATAAAAAAACACGCCTGTGATAATTATAACATCATTTATTTTACTTTATTTATTTATTTATTTATTTATTTATTTATTTATTTATTTATTTATTTATTTATTCAAATTATTTTTTTCTTGGTGGAGAGGGATCATGTTGGGAACGTTTCTTTATGTATTTTATTACAACATTAGCAAATTAACTGCTGTTGATAATTATATAAAGAACAGCGAGACATTTCTTTTTATGTCTTTACACAGCATCAATGTTCAGATCGTGTTACACAACGAATATCACAAAGTATTTCACAACAACGCCGTGGTTATTGCAGAATACTTTGACCTAATGGATCAGTGCCAAAAAACTCCATAATTATTTGTTCGTGTATGGTGTTTTTATTCTCTACACATTTCAATAATTAGTTTAACATGATCACTAATGACGGTTATGTACTTTGTAGTGTATATTAATTTATTTTGGTGTTAAGTTCTTTCTTTTAAGGTCTGATATTATATATATATATATATATATGTCATTATTATTATAATTGTTGTTGTTGTAGTTAACCACCAGTCTGAGCACTATTTTAAATTGCTTTCCTCCTACTCATTCATTATTAGCTTTTTGTTGCCATGCATTCGTTTTCTTCCTTTTCCTTTTTCTTTTTTCTTCTTTTTTTTTTTTCTTTTTTTTTTTTTTTTTTTTTTTTTTTCCTTGAATTGTTTCCCCACTCTACTTTAGGAATAATTATGCATACTCCCATTTCTTAGAAATACAAATCTGGGAGAATTTTTTTTTTTTTAATTTATTATTATTATTATTATTATTTAAATAGGTAAAATATGGAAATTAAAGTACTGCGACATAATAATAATAATAATAATAATTATAAATATATAAAAGTAGATATTAAAGCACATTTATGATTTCATTACATTTTTAGCCGTATATTATTTTTGTATTTTTTTTATTATTATTATTTTATATTTGATTTAACTGCGCTTGTCATAAGATCTGCTTATCCTTTTTATCTTTTATTTTTTATTTTTTATTATTATTATTATTATTAATCATCTCAAAAATGTAATCCAACAAGGAAATACATCGCAAATTTATATGGTTCACTTAATACGTCTACTGACGTCATTGTAATATCACTTTGATGTATTATTGGACAGGTAAATAGAGCGAAATATCAGATTTTATTTATTGTTAATGCATATGTTGTTGTTAACATTTCACAAATGTATTACAGTATCGAAAGCTTTATAGTTATACCATGTGGAAAACCAAATGTTGTGTCCATGATAAACTGTATTTACTAATTACAAGATTTAACCACTTTTGCTTGTTTACCCCTATCAGTAAGTAAATAAACAAAGTAGTTCTGTTATTATTTTTCAAAGTATATACCAGCACAAATTTCTCGGAGGACTTACACGAGAGCTTTCATAAGAGCAAGTTAAACATGCTAATTATTTGTTGACCTAAATGTAGTATTGTGGAGAGGTAGTACGACCACTGGCACTTTGCTTTAAAAAATTAAAATTAATCTAGCTTAAACAATTACATGATAAATCCTAACGTTATTTAACTTTTCTTTATTTGTACTCATTTTCGATAAACTTCTTTTATTGTTATTGTTATTAGTAGCAGTTTTATTACCCCCGTTTTGAAAGCGCGCTACAAATGAAAATTGCATTAACATTCTCGTTGAAAGTTCTGTTTACATTAATTACATGTACTTTGTACGTATATCAAGTAATTTCCATATGTTTACAATGTATTTATTTCGACAGGCAGTTACAGCTTAGATAAACAAGAAAGAAAAATATATTTGAAAATGTGTCAAAGTATTTTTTTCAAGATGTCTCAGATAAATTTACATATGATGATATTAAGTACAATAACTTTGAAGACATAAACTTTTATTATTATCATTATTATTATTATTATTATTATTATTATTATTATTATTATTATTATTATTATCTGATCAGCTAAGGGTATATTTGAAAACAAACAGATATAATTAAAGTGAATAAATTGATTGAGTAGGGAATATTCACATTAAACGTAAAGAAAAGAGAAAATAATAATAAAAAAAACAACTATTATAATATATTTTTCATTCGGGTTTCACACTTACGTGAGACTGGCAAACAGATACATCTGTGTGCGACCATTCATTATGACGAGGTTCATCTTCAGAGCAGTTAATTTAAAAAACACGCGTCGTTCATACTGTCGTCTGATAAAGACACGATATTACATTTTCTTTCAAATTATTTTTTCCATTTATATATATATATATGTGTGTGTGTGTATTATTATTATTATTATTATTATTATTATTATTATTATTATTATTATTATTATTATTATTATTATTATTATTATTGTAATTGTTGTTGTTGTTCTGTTTTTTCTTGTATAATCATTGTAGATGTGACACAACAAAAGTTTACATTATGTTAAATACGTATTAAAATAATTAGCTCCACACAAAAGACCAGCGCTGTAAATTCTCTTCGTGTAACTAATCTCCCCTGAGGCATGTTTCCTGAAACGTGAAGCTTGCAAGATATTCACACTGAAGAAAATGTAGATTAAGCTCATCCTTTATAATTTTATTTAAAACCGGTAAAACATAATACTGAATTAAACATATTGCGGTAAATGAGAAAATTTCCACTTACGTAAATATGTTGTAAAAAGATCCCAGCAGGAAACTAACAGCTAATATTGCTGAAAGACAGCAAAGAATTAAAGGCCTTTAATTTCGATGTGATTTAATGATTTTTACTTAGATACCTTTATCAACAGTCAGGAGATAAGGCAGTTATAAATATTATTTTTGGTGTGTGTAAAATGTGAAATAAAAGTAAACTGTTAAACAAATAAACAAAATGAGGATCTCTAGAGCATTGTTATATTATGTGATTAATTATTATGAGAAAGAAAAAAGAAAACACGGTCTAAAAGAGCTAAATAAGTTATGTTTGTGGTGTCTTCTTTTTCTTCTTCTTCTTTCTTTTTGTTTTTACATTTCATTTTCGTACTGTTGCCCTTGCAGACTGCCATGAGAGAACAAGATGTATGTTTGTTGAAGCAGCTAATTCAGATAAACGAAAAAATCAAAAGAATAAGCTTCGCCCAAGAACTGAAGCCTGTGGAATCTCTTCAGTATTTTCAGCAAGCGAGTGGTTGCGCCACGCTACCAAAGAGAACACCACAGATAATTAGACAACAAAGTGAACCGCAGTTTCTGTTAGAATGTCAGAGTTCTAGTCCCAAGTCTAGTTCTACATCTAGTCAAGGTAAATAATGTATTTTTTTTTTTTTTTTTTTTTTTTTTTTTTTAATTATAAAGACTTTTACGTGTCAAGCGTATTTTTCTTTTCTTTATTTCTTTATTTCGTTATTTATTTATTTCTTTATTTGTTTATTGTAGTCATTAAATTTGTGTTGTTGTTGTTGTTGTATAACAATAACAAAATTGTACACAATTGTTTAAAACCCTTTACTTTCTCTTTAATACATATTCACATAACTTCCGTTGACTAATATAGCTTTATTGTGGGTTTTTATACGTGTGTTTGAGTGTGTGTGTTCCGGATGTGATTTTAACTGTAATGAAATCTTTTTTCCATTTTTAGATACACTTGGTTCTTTGGATGGCGTCAGCTCTGGGGGTGAAAGGGGGGATGAAAATACTTCTTCTTTTCGACGTCTCCTATTTCGTTTAAGACCGAAATCATTTTCCATTTTGCTCCCAGCGTATTTGTCGTCAAATGAATTAAAAGGAAACGACTCCTATTATGACGAAGTCTTAGAACGAAACATAAAGATGTGGAAGTGGAGTAAAACGCAGGAAACGTCAACAGATTCAATGGATTCCGTTTTTGAAGAAGAAGTGACATCTTTGGTTCAGGCTGAAATTGAAAGATAGCACACTGGCCATTCACCGAAAAAATTTCGTTTTGTATCTTTAAAATTAGAGAAGATGCTGTATAATAATCTTACTATGTATTTATAAACCAACAATTTGCAGTTGAACTTTATAATTAAACTGATAATGGTCTTTAATGAGAGGCGAGAACGCGCCTTCTTAACACACATATGCATCCGATTTAAAAAAAATATATATTTGAATCTTCCGTTATTATTATTATTATTATTATTATTATTATTATTAAATAACGTTAATAAAATTACTGTTTAGCTTTTACTTGTATATGCATTACTCATTTATAAAATTCATTCTACAATTATGGTGAAAATGATGCAATATTCATAGATTAGTTCAGAGTATTAGAAATAAAAATAAACCAAATATTCATTTATTCATTTACTAAACCAAATACAATAATAATAATAATAATAATAATGATGATGATGATAATGATAATAATAATGATAATAATAATATTAATATTAATAAAATAAAGTAAAATAAAGTAAAATAATAATAATAAAAATAATACACTAAAGAAACAGGAATTAAAATATATGTAACATAATATCTAAGCAATAAATCAAATAGACTTGCTTTATTGTTTTTCAGGTAGATTAATTTTTTTTCTTAAAACAAAATAATAATAATAATAATAATAATAATAATAATAATAATAATAAAATAATAATAATAATAGTAACAATAAAATAACAAAAACAATAAATAATTAAATAAATAAAATGCAAACAATTCATTGTCTTAAAAATAATTCTTCGGATTTAAATTTTGTATATGTACTGCGTACATATTATTTATAATATTGACATCTGCATAACAGTATGATGCAATAACTAATTAAACACATTTTCGTGTGAATTATTGGTGTATATTCAGTTAAATAAAATTCAACATCACTTATTTTTATTTTATTTTATTTATTTATTTACGAATTTTTGTTGTTGTGTTTTTGGTTTGCTTTTTTTTTTGCTTTCTTCTTTTGTACAACCAGCATATGCTAATCCTTTCTATCTTTGCATCACTACATACAAGAAACAATAAAAGATAACAAACATGAAAATAAATAAAATAAAGACAATGAAAAACGTTGGGCGAGCAGTATTTGAAATCGTGAAGGAATGGTGTACAAAATAAAGAAGAAGACAGACATAAAACAAAGTAAAAACTTTGAATAACTTTTGGTGAATCTTGGAGAAAAACTCATCAGTCATAGAAAATAAACATTTTTATGATAAACATAGTGAAGACAAAAGTACCCTTATTTTCAGTGTATATCCAGCTTACTGAACTCACTTTTCAGTTCATCAATCTTTTCTTTGTGTTTTCCAGCAACATATCGATGTAATGATAGAAAATAAAAGCGAACCAACGAGCCTTGTAAATGATAGGTATGACCGGCTAAAAGGACAACCAGTGTTTGTGACAAATGCTGCTGCTACGGCTTGCCAGCATATTTTAATTTGGGTAATTGTGTAATTATTTCATTTTGGTACTCAAAACGTAGCTCATGAGCAGGAATCAAAACCCAAAAAGGGTTCGCCAGAAAGTATCATCTGATAATACTTACCACTTGTTTACAAAAGATAATCGTGTTACAGATATTTTATTATGTAAGAAATCTTTTACCAATCTTTACCAATTCGATAATGTTTACAATACATTTTATATCAAATTTGAAACCTATATAGGTTATTTATACGTTATCTAAAAATATTAGAACAGTAATGTTTATTGTCTGCAGTGAAATGATTTACTCGATGTAGCTGTAACTGAACATAGACAAATTTTGTTTATGGTGGAATTTAAAATTATTTATATTAACGTATGACACATACACACAAACACACACACTCACACACTATCCTTTTGAAGTGATTAATAAATATATTAGGTAAAATAAAATAAATAAATGAATGTACGTATGAATGGACAAATGAGAGAGCGAGTAAAGAGCGACATACAGATAATAAACAATAATTAACACGCAGCGTAAATACTCATATACATATACACAAAGACACACAATACACGAACAAAGAGATATAAGAAGAAACAAGAAAAAATTTAAATTAATTATTTTGTACCATTCTGTCTTAGGTTTTGTTCAATGAAAATTACTTTTGTTTTTGATACTAACTGTACGAAAACGTCTGTAAAATTTAATAAAATAAAAAAGTTTTTCGAAATTATTTTGTTTGTTTTTACTCTTTACTATTATTATTAAAATTAATATGAAACAAAAATGAATTTTAAAACCTTTTTGATCTTTGTTTTTACCATTTTTCTGTAAACAGTAAGCAATAAAAATGATTTTTAAAAACCACACTGATTTTGTTTTTACTACGTGTACTACTAACATTTAATACCTACATTAGATGAATTTAAATAATAGGTTTTTATTATAATTTTAGTTATGTATCGTACTCTGTTGAAAGAAAATAAATTTTGGTTCATTATTCCCCACCATTGTAACTTGATCCACTCCTTACCGGTATTTCGAGCTCATTGTACTAAATAATCCTTAGACGTTGTTTTAATGTCACCTTTGCACACTGATAATTTGGTTTTAATTTACATAATGCATAACCTTTAGATATTACAGAACCTAAAAATGCAATCAAGGAACATCCTTGATCTATGGGGTTCACAATAAATTTATAGACGACAATCTTCGAGATTGCGAACGCTAATGTATTGACTGCGTGAAGCAAATGGTAATACAAAATGAAACGTTTGACGCTCAAACGTCTCGCTGCCGTTTCCACGACCAAAATTCTCTTGTTCTGTCGGACTGGTCTGATAGGTCTGCGTAAATCCGGCTAGTCGTTAACAGGTAGGTCGTTAAGTGAGGAGTGTCAGTGTTTGGATGTTCAAGGGAAACAACTCATGCCCATTTAGCTCTTTTGTCAATGGCGGATTTTCTTTTTATCTGAAATTAACAATAACATGGACTACGAATTTAAGTTAAAAACAGCTAATGACAGAGCTAAAGTTGAAGACCTTTTTGATTATGAAGGATGTAAAGTTGGAAGAGGAACATACGGCCATGTGTATAAGGCTACACGGAAACCGTCTCCTGGAAAGGAGGGGTAAACATTTATATTAAATTCAACGTAGGCTCTGTATTCACTCAGTCACTGTCCTCAGTAGTGCCTAAGTGTTTCATTTCTGATTTCAGATATTAACTGTATTATATTAAGTAATATTACGTAATGTATATATATCAATTTTATTTAACAACTGTTTGCATTAATTTAGATGCCGTTAAAATTGCTTATCGGAACAAAACCGTCTTATAATGTTACATATTCAACAGAAAATGAAGAGATTCAGCAAGTTCAAGATCTTGGAGCTGGAATATAACAACCTTAAACAGTTTAGATTTTGAATTGTCTTTTTATTATTCTGTTTTTATTTAATATGTCATTCAAAATGTAATTATCGCAAACAAAATGTAATCATATAATATAATGTTGTTATTGTTTTGTTTTTTAAAATGCAAATTCTATAAAAGAAATGTCAACTCTAGAAATGTGATAACTGATACATATAACCTTTTTAAAGACAGCATTGAACAGTGGTAACTGGATAAAACCCCACTGTACAGAATGCCACTCATTCAACAATCACCCTGGACAAAACACCACATTACTCATATTGTTAGCTAGATGTCAAGTCAGAGCAAAAGGTGTGATAGATTATTGCAAACATAATAAATCCATACATCAGACCAACACAAAATTCTGTAACTTCTTGCACATTATAGATGTAATATGTAGCTACCAAGTAATACTAGAGTCATATGTATTTCATGATTGTCATACTTTAAGGGAAGCCATTTACTACTGACCATAAATCTGCAGTGTCATTGCTGGATTCACAAGTACAATAGCTATAAAATTTCAGTTAAAAAACATTCGAAGTACACTTTGAAATGTTCCTGCTGGATTTTTTTTTCTCCTTAAATCTGATTAATGAGTGGGATTTTATCCTGGAGACATAGAATGTGAATCATATTGTATGTTGGTAATGGTATCCTGGCATGGAATTTATTCAGGTTTTGTTCTAAGTGGTTTAGCAGAATTATAGAATTGGCCTTAAAATCTTCTAAAGCACTGGTTTTCAACCTTTTTCGTACCATGAACCCTTATGAGCAACTATGTATGACTGATGACTGTCTTTAAAATTTTTGATTCAGCAATATCTAGGGTTACCATATTTTCATCAACCAAAGACAGTACAGAAGTAATCTATATTCACTGTGACTGTTTTTATTTATTCCTCCTTCCAAGTCAAGTTAAAAAAAGCTAGGTTTGAGCTTGACCATAAGGTTTTAAAATTCATTTTTATTTCATATTAATTTTAATGATAACAGTAAAAAGTAAAAACAAACAAAATAATTTCTAAAAATAATTTTATTTCATTAAATTTTACAGACATAGCTCATGAGCAGGAATCAAAACCCAAACAAAAGTTCACCAAAAAGATAATCTTGTTACAGATATTTTATTATATAAGAAATCTTTTACTGATCTTTACCAATTCAATAATGTTTATAATACATTTATATCAAGTTTGCTGGTGCCTCCTTTGTACTATTACAATTGGACTCATACCAAAATAAATTCCTTGCCAGGTCACTGACATTAAATATAATGATTAACTGTATTTACTAAATTTATGGTATGAATTTGAAATGTTTATGAATCTGTCCAAAATGTTTACTTTTGAGAACAGCTATAGAAAAACAGTTGTCATATCTGTGTGCTTTCTTCCAGTGATGGTCGGGAATATGCTTTGAAGCAGATTGAAGGAACTGGAATTTCCATGTCAGCGTGCAGAGAAATTGCAGTGAGTAAACATAAAATTATACAATATGCACCTTAATTCAAAATACCTCTCTTTTGGCAATAGTGTTAGAAAAGGCCTTTTCTGATTAGATTTCTCTGAAAAAGTAAGTATAATGAAAACAATTTTTAAGTCAAGTGTTCAAAAAGTTCATTATTATGAAATTACACAGACTGATACTGACATATATTTGTTACAGAATGAAAAACCTTTTTTTAAATTACCTTTTGAGAAGTAAGAACATTTCTAAACCAGCTAATAAAAAAAAAGAATAAAAGAAATAGAAAAACTAAACAAAAATAATTAATCTGTAAACATATTCTGAATCTTACTGCAAATAAATGTACAAGTGCAACTACTGCAGTTGTTAATCTTTTATTTATTGTAATGTTTTTACATTCATATTTTCAGTTACTGCGTGAATTAAAACATTCAAATGTTATAAGTTTGCAGAAGGTGTTTTTGTCACATACAGACAGAAAAGTCTGGTTATTGTTCGATTATTCAGAGCATGATCTATGGGTAAGTATGAATTTTTTAGTTTTTTGTTGCTATAGTAATGTATTTCATGATAGTATTTCAGAGCTGTTAATCTGTTTACAAGTTGTTTGTTCAAAATATAAGCAGTTCAGTGGATTAAGAAATTAAAGATAGTGAAAATAAAAAGTAGAATATTAAAGGAATACTTTTCAACTTAGGTAAGAAAGTAAATTTCAGTAGGAAATAAATAGCATAATTATAATTTGATATTGATGAATTTACTTATTCTCATTCTTATAACTTTTGTCTTTCTCTCTAGCATATTATTAAATTTCATCGTTCAGCAAAGGCAAACAAGAAAACTGTCAATGTGCCAAAGAATATGGTGAAGTCACTGCTCTATCAAATTTTAGATGGTATCCATTACCTGCATGCAAACTGGGTCTTGCACAGAGATTTGGTAATAATTCCTTGTTTTATGGATGTTAATAATAATTACAGTGGGAAAATCTTTTGTAAATAATTTAATATATATCAAAACAAAGAAATATATTAGTTAACAGTAAACTATAATAAACCTTTAATATTGTTGATTTTTCACAGAATCAGTGATATTTGGCCTAAATATTCCTTTAAAAGGGAAAATGAAATTAAAGCAAAAACGAAAACTAAAAACAGAAGTATTTGAACTTTAAAGGATGTTTTAAGCATTAATTTGAAACATCTTAGTTACATTTTATTTTTTATTCTACTACTATTGTATAAATTACTAATTTACAATCACTATCTTTTCCAGAAGCCAGCCAATATTTTAGTTATGGGTGAAGGACCAGAACGGGGGAGGGTGAAAATAGGTAAGCTATAGGCTGTAAAATAGAAATCAGTAGTAATAGTATCCACCAGATGCAATATTTGTACCTCAATCAGTTCATTGTCACAAAACCTCCAACTGACAAGGACAGCTGTAAATTTCATCAGATATGTTAAAGGGAAATGATAAAAAAAAAAATAATGTAAATTTTTGCGTCTTACATTTAACTATACCAACAAAATAAGCAAAGTAGAGTAATTGCCATTTTAAAAGAAATGCCAGTCTCAGTGGCTGCAAAGTGATTGCACTTTACAACTATTTTACCAACACTTTAGCTTTATTTTACTGCAGTTTTAACTTGAGAAGAAATTTTTTAATTTCTGTTTATTAATGTAAATTGTTATCAGATTTGTGCTGCTTAAAGTATCTGGAAAAGTGGTATGATAAAAGTTTTCTTTCTTATTTGTTGCTAGCTGATATGGGTTTTGCTCGTTTGTTCAATTCTCCATTAAAACCACTGGCGGACCTTGATCCAGTTGTTGTCACATTTTGGTATCGAGCTCCAGAACTGCTGCTTGGAGCCAGGCATTATACAAAGGCTATAGGTAAGTTTGTTTTTATTGCAGTCATTATTATTATTATTAAACTTTCTTATTTTGTTAATAAACTATAATAACATTATTTGTACTGGTTCATTTATGAGTATTATTTAGAATTTGTATGTTAAGAATAACAACAGAAATGTTTCCAGAATTTTTTTTAGTAAAGGTAAATATATTTAAATTGGAAAGATAATTAAATATGATGTTGTTTAAGGTTTGGTGCCTCAATTCCCATTTCAGAAATTTTTATGTTTTTTTTGTTTTTGTGGGTTTTTCCTATTTAACTGATTTTTATGATTATGAAAATGAGTTTAATTCTTTGTTCCTTCAGATATTTGGGCTATTGGTTGTATTTTTGCTGAGTTGTTAACGTCAGAGCCTATTTTTCATTGTCGTCAAGAAGATATTAAAACAAGTAATCCATATCATCATGATCAGCTGGACAGGATATTTAATGTCATGGGTTTCCCCCAAGGTATTTTAAAATTTCTCAGAATTACATAAAACATTAAAAGTGATTAATTTATTAATAACAAATTCATTTCTCAATTAAAGTAGCACAGTAATGCGGTACAGTATATATTTCTTAAATCGGTTTTAATTATTATTCTGAATTTAGAATCACACTTTAAAAATGATTATATTTTTTTACTTTTTTTAGATAAAGACTGGGAAGACATTAGAAAAATGCCAGAACATCAGCAGCTGATGAAAGATTTTAAAAGATCAACGTATAGTTTTTCTTATTTGTTGATCTGTATAGAGAGAGAAACCTGTCTAAACCAGATCAGATCTGGAACATACATTTTATTCGGTTTAGTCAGGAACTAATATTTAAGCAGATTATGTTTTAGACTATATTTATTTCCCATGAAGTATGTTTCTGATTTAATAAATATCATTGAAATGTATTAGTAAATTTGAGCTATTTTGGTAATACGAAATTTTAACTGAACTTCAAAGTTAACATTAATTAGTGACCTAACTAAAATAGCCTTTCTGCAATATTTTCTTGGTTAACAAAATCCAGCATCTGCATATCTTTAATTTATCTTGTTGGTATTTAGAACAGAAAATAAAATAAATTACTTACCTATTTTACATTAAATTTTAGTTTGATCAAATAAGATAGTATAGACAAATGTTACTATTTTATTGTGATTTCTGTTAATCTATGCTTTGATTATAGAAACATAACATCTGATGTTGGATAGCAAAATGTCTAATCAGTATTGTTCACTGAAAGTTGTGTTATTATGACATCAACAAGTCATTAGGTTACCTTAGGCTGATTTCTTCAGTTTTATCATTGAAAGATTTTACATTTCTGGGCAAAAAATCAGGTCTATGGAATTGACAGGTCCAGTTTTATTAGGGTACTTTCAGAAAAATTCAGTGGTTTGAAATTTTTGTCAGTTTTTATATGATTTCAGTTTGTTCGTGATCCAGTTTAGACTGGTTTCACTGGATATAGTTGCACTTTTTAATCCACATTTCTGCAAGTATATAGAGCCTTGCAAGTACTCATCTGTAGTTTTTCAGTAAAAATATATTTTAACTTGTAATACCAACTGTTTTATATTTATGAGCAAATTGTTTCAGGAAATAAGTATTTGAGCAAAATAATTATTAATACATTTTATTTTAAATAATATTTTTTTTGTTAGTTTTTTGTTTTTTTAATTTCTGTTTTCTTTTCAGATATGTCAATTGTAATCTGAACAAATACATGGAAAAACATAAAGTAAAGTCAGACAGTAAAGCATTTCATTTGGTAAGATCCTTTTCTTGTTAACAAAGGAGGAAATGTTAGAATTTTGTGTTTGATATGTTGTTTTTCATTACTTTATTTAGAACTTTTTTCTAGGGTTGCCTGTCCTTGAAATTTTAGAAAATAATTTATTTTAATTACATTAGATTCATTTCTTCTTTTCTTTTTTTCAGTTACAAAAATTATTAACAATGGATCCAACAAAACGGATAACATCTGATCAAGCAATGATGGATCCATATTTCAGAGAAGAACCATTACCATCTCAAGAGTATGTACAGTTTACAGCTTCAGGCAAATTTATAATAAACTTTTCAATTTAATACTTGTATTACTTTTAAAAAAGAAGAAGAAACAAATTGTTAAAGAAAAAATAATTTCTCAAAGTGTTTGTCTTTATCCTTTTCCCTCAGTGATGTTATATTTAGTGCTATTCCAACTGACTTTGACAGCTTCTTGTTTGATTTTTCACTCCACAGTAGTCTTCATTTGTCTCTTCACTAGACTTTGGCAGTTATTTGTTTGATGATGTTCTAACTGATGATATTTTAATTGACTGTTTCTCATCCAACTCTTTTTGACCCATGACATTCTGTTCAACAGCTCACCAGCTTTGTCAACTTTTCACTCAGAAATGTTCACTTTAATAATTTTTCAGTCAATTACAGTGTTTCATTTGATAATTTTTTAATTCAGTTTTAATTACCTTTCTTTCCATGAAACAATTAAATGAGATGAGACCAAGCGAAACAGAAATGTTTTATACTCTTATGTTCATGGTGTTCTGTGGAAAAGGTCTATCGTCCTCCCTTAAGTGCTAAAAACGTGATTCTTATATAACTGATAACTTGTTTACCACAAAACGTATGCCAAAGAACTAAATAGCATATTCAAAAAAGTAAAGACTGTCAGTAAACAAATGGTTTTCAGGTAACAAAATCTTACAGGAGCGTGTTCAGCAGATAAAATTAATTTGAAAACCATGTTACTATATAATGAATTTTTTTTAAAGTGTAATTAATTTGCATTCTTTTTCTTATTATTTAGTGTATTTGATGGAATGCCAATTCCATATCCAAAAAGGGAGTTTATAACAGATGATGAAAATGATGACAAATCAGATAGCAAAGCTGGGGACAAAGTAAGTTACGTTTTACTAGAAATTAATCAGCAAATCATTTTGTTTTTCTTTTTCTGTGAAAGTTAATAGCTGTACTGGCAATTTGTCAGATGCTTCATAAGGTCATTAATTTTATGTTTTTATTTCTAAACTAAATAAACAAAACAAAAGTAGCCTTTTTCATAGATAAATGAAAGGAATAAAGTTTAATTTTTAAATCAGAAATGAGACAAATATAAATATTTTTTCCATTTAATTCTTATATTTCTGTTAAACACAAGCTGAACAGTTTGGTTTAAAAGAAAAGTCAGAATTCTGAAAGTATATTATCAGTTTACGCTGATTAAAACTAATAATGAAAGGAAAAATTCATATTGTTTGTCAGTTTTAATATGTGATGCTGGTTAGCAAACTATTTAGCAAAAACATCCAAACATTTTACTGAAGGAATTTACATGATTTTAAGAATACTGTAAACAGTTTTGACATTGGAAACAAAAAAAACAAGTTTTGAAATAATTACTATTTGAATGGATAAATTCTAGATGACATTTTCTCATGATTTCTGCAAAACAGTTATTAAATTCATTGTTTGTTGTGCATTTTGATGCATAATTCTAGACCAGTTTTGCATGTTACCATTTAATGTTTTATGTGTTAACTGCTATATATATAAAATCAGGTTTCCAAAGTACAGGTTGGTTCAAAAGTGAGTACCTTCTAGCTTGATTTCCTTTGCTTAACTTTCCTTTGTGCATGGGTCATTTGTAATGAGGAAAAAAGGCATAACTGTTAAACAAATAGTATGCTTGATTATCCTCAAAAACACTTTTTTAATGTTGCTTCTTAATTTAAAGAAATCAGTTCACTGATAATAATGGAACATAAATGTAAGGCTGGATACTCTCTAAGTGAAAATTGTAAAGAATTATTAAATTTGTTTTATATTTGTTTGTTTTTTTATTTTATTTTTATTTTATTTATTATTATTTTATTATTATTATTATTATTATTATTATTATTATTATTATTATTATTATTTAGTGGGGGGGGGCAGAAAATAATATTAACTCATAACTTTAAAACAAAAACATACTAAATTTATTTTCTTGATCTGTCAGTTGCACTGAATTAGTCAAAAATGACTCATTTTATAACTTTTTGAAATTTAAACTTTGAATTCCTTGTTTGAAGGATAATATAATGAAATGACTAGACTTTGAAAGGTAAAAACAGAAAGAAAATGATAATAATAATACTAAATTTCTGTTGAACATCAATTCTGACAATGTTATTTGGTCCTGCAGCTGATACCACTAATTCTGTCAGATTAACTTTCTAAACTGATTAATATTGAAACTTCATTTCTTATCTCAGTAGGAGAAAACCTATATCTTCTTTTGGTGGAAACTATTAAAAATATCAGCTAAAGGAATACTTATAATAAAAGTAAATTCTTAATTTATAATAATGTTTTACAGTTACACATAATTCTTATTCAAAAATTTTCATACAGAAATGGTATTGAAAGAATAAAGAATAATAAAAATTTACTTTACAAGATAAAAGATCTAGCATATTAATACAGTTTGGTTTAATTTTGCTGTTTTTCAAATTATAACTGCTTTTAAATCATTGCCTGTGCTGAATATTTGATAGTTAGGCTTTAATTAATATATTTCACTACTAAAAATGTGTAGAAATCCAATATTACTGTCAGGAAGTAATGTGACATTTTTATCGTGGTAAATGTTTTGTCTTGCAGTTGCATTTTTTTGCTAGGCCAGGATATAAACAAAACTTTTTCTACATCCTATATTATTGTATATGTGGCTCGGTTATTAATGGAAATGTCCATAAAAGAACAGAATTATTTGTGATAGTCCATCAAAATTTTATTTCATTATTATAAAAATATCTATTTCTTTATCTATATCTGTATATATGTGTATCTATTTTTTTAATTTAAGTTGTAAATCACTGATGAAACTGAGATTAGATTCATAACTAGTATATGTGATAAATATTTATATATAACATATTTCAGATACCTATGCTGTATTGCTTCAAGGTTTGAGTTCTAATAATATTTACTTTTGTTTTGTTTTGTTTTTGTTTGTCTTAACATTTGGATATACTTTAATAAACTGTTACATCAAAAATCATGTTTTCTAAAAAAAAGATAAGCAGCCAGATGTAACAGATAAAAAGTTAAACTTTTAAAAGCAGATAGTAATTGGTTTATTCAACAAATAATTTATAACTGTAGTGTTAGGAATCCTTTATTATAATCTTTGGATCAGTATAAAATTATACAACCCATGTTATGTATGAAATACATTACTCATCATGAGTCTGTTCTTTAATTATAAATATGGAACATTTTATATACGTATTTAACTGTACATGATATTTCATTGTGGAATAATTTACAAGATTTGTTACCAGCATGTTTCACATTGTTCTGTACTAACAAGGTTGTTGAGAGATGGTTATGATTTACATTTCTCATTAATATGTTCAGATATCCTGCTCCTCCTGTTGCTCATTTCTTGGAAGCTTTGTAAAAGTTGGGCATTTTCATTGATTAATACATTTGCATTTGTACTGTACTGTACTGCCTAGTTAAATGCACAACCATTCAAATGGCGTTTATTAAGAGAAAGAAAATTGATTTACAAAAGAGATCCAACATTGTATTTCAACACTAGATAATTATGAAATTAACGTTTTTTGTGATGCAAAATGAACAAACAATCGGGTGATCTTTCACATAGAAATCTTGTTAAGTTTCTCTTATTGTAGAATAAAACTGAACAAAGCATCCCATTTCTAAAGCACAGGTATCACAGCAGAAGTTCAGAAACTTGTAAATACATTTAAAAACTATCAACTTAACCCATAGTGTATTTTAGACCAGTTTTTTTGCCTGAGGTATACATATGATTCTGCTAAATTATTTAATGCAGAATTGCAATGTCAAGACATGTTTTTTTTAATATGTAAATTAACTTACAAATTTCTGAAAGTAGAGAAAGCTACACACACTAACCAAGGGATTCTCCATGGTTTAAGATATTCATTGTAAGCAAAAATAAACTGATATCATAAGACTATATAACATGTAAAAATATTTATCCAGCAGACATCAGCTGATCAGAAACAAATGAGTGAACATATCTCACTGTGGTCAGTGTTTACACCAAAAGAAAAACAAAAAATTTAACATATTAAGAATATAAATATCTTCAGCGGTGTTTAAAAATCTAAATCATCATATCTTAGCATATCTTGCCAATATGTAAAGAAATACAGGTATAAAGTGATTGCACAATATATAAATTATCATGTTGTTAAAAATCTTGTAATATTATCTCACAGATGTGATCACTTTTGCTTCGTTTTAACAAAGCACTAAAAGCAAGCTTGCTGTTGTGATAGGACACCTTTATTTGTTACTGTCTGTTTTTGCTTTTAGTTCAACCTACAGTTTAAATAGATACAAGCAGAAATCTGATAATTAAGGTGATGTACTACTAATCTAATAAATTTATTTATGCTAAATTTGAGACTGAATTTGTAATGTCCCACTGATATACATTCCTACCTAACGCATTATGTCTCATTTAAGAATGATGTACAATCAGTAAATCTTTTGATAAATGTTTTGTTTTTGCCATACATCATATAGATTGCAAAGACTTGGCTTGTAAGCCTTTACCTTAAACACACTTGCTGTTCAGTTATACCAGCATAAAAGTAATTTTATTCATACTGTACAACATAGTGTGAAATGAAGTGTCAGCCAACAAGATCTGTGCTCTGTATACATATCCTGGGGATGATTTCCTGTCTGTGTGAATCCTTGCTGCAGACTGGAAAAGAGTAGGCCATGACATGGCAGCTATGAGTTTCTTCTCTCATTATCTGTATGGTTCTTAATCATATAACTGCAGATTAAAAACTTTTTTGCATAGAAAACTGAAATGCCTCTTTTTCCATAGAAAACACCTACTTCAGAGTTGTATAAAATTTTAACTTTGAAGCAGTTTTTAAATTGTATGAACTTGTCAGTCATAAATCAATGCCGTAAGAAGAAGTGAGGGAAAAAAAGAAGCAAATGTGTGTTCATAGTCTCACAATATATCAGAGAACCAATGTTTATTATCAATGTAATCAGACTCAGTTTGAAAAAATAATGTTATAACTTGTCAGATTGCTTCAAGAAGTAAGCAACAAAAATGTTAACAAATTTGCTACCATATTATTTTATATGTTTTTTTGTTCATTGTTTATTTATTTCTTTCATTTTATTTTTATTTTTGTTATTTTTTGCATAACTGGAAATATAAATGTTAAAATTACACTGATGGTAAATACATACATGTCTTTGAATTTTTACAATATTCTAATGATGGTAATAGATATATTTAAACTAATAAAATGACAGAGGAACAAAATACTACACTTTTCAAATATGTTAAAAAGATAATCATCAATCAAAGTAGCAAAAAAGAAATTCTAAATGCATAATCAGATACTATTTTGAACATTTCAGTTGCAGAGTACTCCGACTTAATTATTCATAAATCTTTTAAAATATTGCTCATTTGAGGTTCCTGTAATTTCAGGCACTCAGTGGTTTGTATTACAATAATTTGGAAATCTTGTATTAAATCATTTCCTTTTCAGACAGCTTTTAATGTATCTAGTTAATATGGAAAATATAAGCAGAAGCTTTTGACATGAATGGTATTGGTAAAAAATAATAAAAAAATGAGGTATTAATTCATAATTATATAATTTGAAAAGAAGACTGAAGCAAAAAACCCCAAATGAGTGTTTCATTATTGTGGACAGTTTGGGTTTAATAATGGTATATAATCTTACCAAAATTGACCATAGTTAAATGATATTATTAAAGTTTTTGTTTTATCAGTTAAAAAAAATAATAATAAAAATTCATTCACAGAGAATCGGGTTTATTTAAAATAATTTAAATAAAAACCTCCAGAATGTTGACTTTTAAAAAAAAAAAAAAAAATATTTTGTTATTGTTTTTGATATTATATTTTATTTTATATTTATCTGAAATAAAAACCAGTAAATAAAGATAAATGCTACTGAAGGGAATGCTGCAAGGTGTTCCAAATTATAATTTATTACAAAGAGCTAATTTAAAATCGAGTTTTCCCATTTTCCTGACAGAAATTACAAAAAGTGAATTCCATTTTTTGACAGCTATGCTTTAGCTTTTAAGGAGTTGATAGTTCCGATATGCATTTTAATTGTAGATAAAAAAAAAAAATATATATATACAGATGAGACTAAGAGATTTTATTCTTCAGTTAAGAAACCAAAACAAACTGAACATACAAGGACTGATAACTGTTAATAATAATAGAAGTGGCTATGGTGAACAGAGTACTGGAATTTCTAATCTGTTTAAACATAGTAATCATGTCCTCCTCACCACCAAACTGGAGATAATACATTTTTGTTTCTGAATGGATCAGTTTTAAAGTTTGTTTGTTTCAACGTTAACAAATTTGTTACTTCATTCTGTATTCACTGTTGTTCTGAAAATATATTAACACATTTTTTTTTTTTTAATGTAATAAAAATACTGTTCATGGCATTTTATTTAATACTGCACAGATTAATTTTGGTAATGGTTTTTATTGTTTAAAACTGGTTTTATTTGGTATCGTTTCAAACAACTTACAGGTTTTTCACTTGCTGACAGATACACGTATACTTTAGTTTACATTTCAGACACTCGTTAAAACAAATGATTGTATTTCATAGTTTTAAATTTTGAAATGGAAAATAGTTTTTAAATTATTTTTTTTAATGTAGCGTTTTCTTTAAATAGCTTTTAATGTTGAGTAGGACTGTGTTATTTGTAAATATGTGTGAATGAAGTGGCACATGATGAGGTATTTTTGATTTCAGGGTGGACAAGGTACAGATCAGTCTTCAGCTCACAATCAGCCTCCAGCTAAACGGGTGCGGGTTATGCCACCGTCAACAACAAGTGGAAACATGGTATTTTAAACACACTTTATTCCGGTAATCTCAACACTATTAACTTTTGAACAGTTCCAGTGTCTTTCAGACAGGTAACTAGAAATGCAAACAGCTACAGACGTGGCCCAAATTGTAAACTTTTAAAAGACCTACTGCCTCAAGAAACAATTGCAGTCTAACTAAGGCATGTATGAAGACTGAAGAAAGCTATAAAAGAAAATGATTTTATACTTTTTAGACAACTTTTTAAAAGTCAGGAGTCACATTTGCACTTTTTATTTACCATTTAAAACTTCTTAAAACATGCAATTGTGAGGAAAATATAGGTAACTTTTAATGTAGATTTTAAAACTAAACAAACTCATTTTTCTTCATGTTCTGAAACATTAATTTGTATTCTGTAGTACAGCACTGATAAACAGGTTTTTAGTTATAATTACTAATTACTCTTTGAGTCTTTCACTTTATCATTATATATAAATACAAGCCAGTTCATGTCTTGTTAGCTTTGTTCATTTGAACAAGAAGTCCGGATGCTGTTTGTTTTTTGTTTTTTTTCTTTTTTCTCAGTACTCATTTCTGCAAAATTATTTACAGACAACTTATGATTCATAAATGTTTTCAAATAAATTGAAATAAATCAAGAATAAAAGCAACTAACTATATTTGTAATTTCAAAACTGTTCATTTGTTATAGTGTATTATTGTAATCCTGCTTTCCAAAGAATAGTTTATTTAAAATGGTCTATTATTTTCCAGCATGTTCAGAACATTCAGGTTTCCCAACAAGGAATGGCATTTTCTTCAACTACTCAGACCACAAGTACATCAACTTTTGGACAGCGTTTTTGATGAAAGTGGTAACTAGTATGAACTAGTGAACAAATTTGGCCATTAGTGTTTCAGTGAAAACATTTTTTTTTATGGTGCTTTGTTTGAGCTGGTATCTCAAAGAATTTCAGAAGTGTATATAATAAAGGCATTTTTTGTCCCAAAATGTCAGCATGCCACGTTTTTTTAGATAATGTATGCTGCTCAGTAATAGGTGTCAGCTTCTATGAAGAAGCAGCAGTACACTTATTGAAATGTGATAATTGTATTTGGTAAAAAGATTTAACACAAGCTGAAATGTCTCTAATTCTTTTTAAAAAGACAAAATGTTGGTTCAAACTGTAGTTTTGAGGATTAAGAGTTTATATATAGTTAACAAATATCAATAGTATGATGTACGATAAAAGATGGGCATTTCATTTTTGTGACAATGATGGAACATTTTTCCTCTAAATGGAAACAGTTTTCAACTCTGCCACTTTTTTTTGGCAGAGGCAGGTACAAAATGTTTCTAACAAAAACAGTTGTGGAAAAATTTGTATTACTGTTTAAATCTCAATTTCTATTATTGCAAAAAATATGATTTTTAAAAAAATACAGACAAGATTCTGTCTTGTTACACAAGTATTCATAATCACATTTTTACAACTGAAATGTCATATTTGGGATAAAACTTTCATTTACTATTGATACATCTTTTTATACTGTCATTATTAATTTCCATTAGGTATGGACCTTGAATTTATTACTTTTTAAATTGTTAGATAGTTCATCAATACTGAAAGTAAAAGACATTATATATCAAAATTTAAAAGACACACAGATAGCATTATTAAGTGTCTTGAATGAATAAAACAGTCTTTCATTTTTTAAATACATTTTTTGGTTTCTTTTTTTAAATGACAGAATATGTGTATGTACATTTTTCTTGATCATAAATGTATCATTCCAATGTGATGGTGATGCTGTTATGTCCTTTGTTTTATAAAAATGATAAGTTTTCTGTTTTTGCTATTGTCTTACATTTGTTAGATTATCAGTCTTTTATGCTGTAAGGAACAACAAAGATTGAACATGCATGTTCTAATATGTGTAAATGGCTAAAGATAATTTTTTTTATTGATTTTACATATGCTAATTACTATTATTTAGGGGTTTATTTATGACTTTTCATTTAAAGAAAGGTAAACATAAACCGTTAAAGGTGGTTTAAAAGCGTATGGCCCAACTAATAGTTCATTTTTTAATGTTGGTCGAGCTTTTTTTATGTCTTTTATTTTTGTTATATAAATATTGGATATTTATTTGCCATACTGAAGAGATGAAAAATAAATAGAACTTGGGAAAAATGAAAATAAGAATAAAATGATGGTGGGAACTGTTGTTGTTTTTGTTTTTGATTGAACCCATTTGTCGTCATCCTGGATCTTAATATTTAGACACTGCAGATACTGGTTTGGTTATAGTAAGTAATCTTTTTCTTACTAACTTTGTATTATTGGCAAACAGTTTTAAAAACAGAAAAGAAAGTTGTAAGACCAACTAACCTTAATGTGGAAATAACTACAAAAAAGAACTTTTTTTAAAACAAGAATAAATATTTTAACTATATTTAATATATGCTGGAAAGTGTTTGCTTTGTTTTCTTGTACAAGTTGGTAAAATAAACAACGTTTGGTATATTTATCCAATATGGTCTCCAAACAAACAGTTTTTACTTGGTAAAACTCATTATCAATAACTGTTGTCATTTCTTCCTTTTGTATTCCCAAACATACTGAGCTGCTGACTCTTTTGTTTCATCTGCAATTTTCTCTTTCTTTGTTTTTGAATCCTGTGAAGAAAAGTAAGTCTAATTCAAATGAATAAACAACACAACAGATCTATTGATAATAGTTAAATGTATAAAATTTCTATCATAAATAAGAAAGTCAAACATTTTGTTTAGTGAGCAAGAAATCTAGAATGCGGGGAAATTTTTAAATAATAATCAATACAATCACCATTAACTTTACTGTATTGATACATTTAAGTTTTAAATGATGGATCAGCACTGGGAAAAACAAGCATTTTATTATTCAGAATTATAATTTATATAGGTGTTAACAGCTTGAAACTATCATGTACTGATAGTGAGATCATATCTTGTTTAATAATGAATTCTTAACCACGCTAATGAGTCATAAAACGTTTAAAATTTTATGACTCAGTATCATGAACTACTTCACTACTTAATAAATATAAATGTAGTGTTTGATTATTAACAGTCTTGAAAATGACTGAAATGATTAACTAAAGACACATGGTATCTAGGTGTGTGCATGTTGAGAAACCTGTGATGTACACAAACTATCTATACTGACCATCAAGTGTATCTTAACTTCCATTTTATCACTAATTATTTTCAGCTGTTTTTCTCTTTCTATCCTTTTTGTCAGTTCCTTATATTTCTTTTGCCTTTCTTCTCCAAGTTGCTGCAAAACAATGGTAAATAGGTTTTTCATTCCATTTCAAGCTAAATTAAATTTTAAACTAATATTTATTATTAAATACAAATCATATTTTTTTATTTTTTTTATTTTTTTTCAAATGAAACAAAAATTAAAGATGTTCTATTCCTCACTTACTGATACTACATACAGTTGTGCATCCACAAAACTAAGGCAGAAGGTAGAACAGACAGAATTTTGTTTAGAAGAATTTCAAAGTTTCTTGTTTATAAGGCAAAATTGGGAATTCTGAAAAGCCATTTTATCATTATTTTGATGTACAACAGTAAACGTTGAAATGTCATAAATTCTAATTTAATTCCAAGATATCATTTTTTATTTTTCTTACTAAAACTAAGATTTTTTTTTTTTTTTTCAGTTTTCTTAAAAAATAAATTTAGATAACAGATTTATCATCAATATACTATATTCAATATTTATAAACTAATATTTATTTAATGATCAAAAATTATAAAAAAATAAAATAGGATGGCTAAATCTAAATCTGTCTAAAACCCAGATGAAAGGTTTTCTCAATATTTTTTTCCTTTTTTTTTTTAATAAAAACTGGCTTTGAATGTCTAGCATTCATCAAAAAGCAATTAAAACTTTGAATAAAGATTTATTTCCAGTCAGTCAGAAAGCACACAGAAATATTTTCTCAACAAATACTGACAAGACATTTTCAAAAATGTTTTAAAAATAAAGAGTTTAATCTTGACTGTATTTCTCTATTTGCTGAATGAAGAAGATTATTTTCTTTCCAATACGCAAGGCCATGAACATCAGTTAAAAAAAGAGATTTATTGATTTAGAGTCAAGTCATCCTATTCTTATGTGTTACAACACAACTACCCATCAATAGATGCCCACATGTTCTGTTTAGATTATTGATTTTATTATTGTTCTGTCATGTCGTTCCTCAGGCTAAAACTTTTCTCTTAATGATTCCAGAAAACCTTAAAGTCACAAGTGACCAGTTAATTCAGTGACTAATTTGTTCTCTTAAGATTTGTAACAAAACACTTTTCAAATATATTTTCATATATTTAACAAATATTGTACTTTATTTTACTAACCAACGAAGGGTTTTTAACTCTCCATAATATCCATGACCTGTAAACTGATAAACAATGGGAAATCTCCAAACAACAGTTACTAATTAGTATTTTGTAAACTTTAAATGAGTATGTACCAACTACCAGTCAACTCAGTTCATGTGTCTATGTATATCTTATGACTTAATAACATTCATATTTGCAGACAGAATAGACAGCCAATCCTTAAAAGTATGGATATTTTCTTGAATCCCTAAAATGTGATCTACCTCTTTAACGGAGGTCTGTTTAAATGAATAAAAATAACAACTACATTTAAAATGAACTAATACTGCAGTACTGATAAAAGTTTTGATTAAAAATAAGATGACTTACCGTGACTGTGGCATCATCAAGATGTGAAAAGAAATCTTTTTCTTTGAGCATTTTCCAGGTTGGTCTGTTGTAGGTACGTGAGACTAAAGCAGGATGAGTATCAAAATACTTTGCTGGGTCAAACTGTTTTACTGAAATGACAAAAAATATTATTTTCAAACACTAAACAATGTTTCTTTAAATATCAGAATGTTATAGTTTTATCATTTGGAATAAATCATGGATTAAAAAAGGGGCATTATATAAATACAAACCTTCCTTTTCACTGTCAACAAATATTATGTGTTTGTTTTTAGGTTTATCTTCAGCATCAATCAAATGCAAAGTTGACTTGCACTTCTCAATTTTCTGAAAATAAAATTTAACAAAAAAATAATAATATATATATATATATATATATACACACATTACACATCACTTGAAAACTTTTTTTTATTCTGAAACTGAAATATATATATATATATGTATATAATGATTTGCTTTAGACACTCAGTACAATCATCACATGTACCTCCTTGAGACAGGATGTATACTCCATGGCAAAATCTTAAGGATTAAGCTATCAGTGAATGTCTTGGGTCTGGTTACATTACCAAGGCTAAGCAATTCTATTACTATAGTATGATAAAAACTCATGTCAGCTGCACAATGGCTAAATATTCTACAGAATCTATTAAGTTTTGAAATCAAAACAGCAAAGAAAACCTTCAGTTTTTTTATTGATTTTAATCAGAATTATAGTTTGGGTAGCATATAAATAGTTTTAATCCTAATAACTAAATTAGAGTGTTTGAATAAATTAAAAACATTTTATTATTTGTAATTATAAGGAATCAATTATAGCAAAGATTAAAGTTAACAACAATTTATAAAAAACATTAATTATTCAAACAGAAACATATTTTGTTTGTATAACACTATTACTATAACTAGTAACATGACTTTCCTCCCTCAAAATTAAAAATAAACAAAAACATATACAATAAAAATAACAACATAAAAAGTATTTTGTAGGGTTGTGATACCCTCAGTTCTGAAGTTCTTTTAAAGTTGACATATCTTAAATCCTGAGATTCCATCAGCTTCAGCTGTGTGTCTGTGAATGTAGGCTCTGAAGTTTCTTTCAGTTTGTGAACACCATCCTAACAAAAATATCAAAATGTTTTCAGAGTACCAGTTATAAAACAGTTACCAACAGACAATAATATTAAATGTTCGAACATAAAATGCATTACAAATATAATGGTTATTATGGGAGAGTGGTATCTATACTATATATATATATATATATATATAAAAATTAAGAGTGTGAATGTATTTTCAACAAATGATTTGGTCTGGAGGTAATTAATAAATGTCACAAATTGCAGAAGCATGAGAAACTTGACAGTGACTCACCATTTTCTGTGTTTTGACCATGTTGAAGTAAAACTCATCTGGATTTCTGTTTAGGGCTTTTCGTTTCAAAACTTTCAAAGTATTTTGTTTCTTTTGGTAGTCTCTGGTGTTAAAAAAAAAAAAAAAAAGTAAATGAAATAAATAAATAAATAAAAACATCAAAATATAGATATTTATAGTGGCTGTCAGTTTATTAAGAATAAAAAACCCCACACAAATGTGAACTACCCATTTATTAGATTTATTGATCTATATATTTTTTCAAATAATAATAATTTTTTATTTCAATTTTTTTTAAATAATTCAATTTATATTTAACACATATCATAAAACAAGGACAAAATTAATAAAGGACTCATTTGATATATTTATTTTTTGTTCATTCAGATATAAAGTTAAATATCAACTTACTCTGCACGAGCTTTGTAATCTTTCTTCTTCTGTAAGAAGCCCAAATGTGCCCGCTCTTGTGGCTAAAACAAAATAACAAAAAATAAAAATACAATTATTATTATTATTTTTTTTTTATATAAAACTCTATTAATAAAGGAAATATCCAACTTATGTACATACATACATATGTATCTATAAAAATAGAAAAAAGTACAAATTTTAACATGTTCTATTTAAATACATAAAGGTGTGATTACCAGACAAAAATGAAACTGTATGCATTATATTTAACTGTGTATTGAATTATTACATTGAATCCCATTTTAAATATGAAATATTTTTTAAAGTTTATCATCTTCATAATTTATTCTTTTAATATAATTCCGTAACAACATCCTCTGTTTATTCTGAATGTTTATTACAAAAAGCTTTCTCAGACTCAAGAAGATCATAAAGCTGTTAGATTAAAACTTTCAGATAATAATTTATTAAACATTACACACAATTTTCTAAACCAAGTGCATCATCTCAGAGGCCATCAGATCTACTTATGTACTTATTTTCTTTTACAAAAGTTGCAACTTTTTCTAGTATCAGTGAATATATTTCCAGACACCTAATTATGAACCTGATTTTAAATTATACTTTATAAGTTAACCAGTGATCTGAAACAAATTAGATTTATTTAGTGATATATAATTTACATCTCTCTGCAAGGTGAACAAATTAAGACACATAAAATGATATGACTAAGAAAAGACAACCATCATAAGATGTAGTATGTCTTTTTGAATAATTTCATTTGATATAAAAATAATAATTTAATTAAGATGCACCTAACTGTAAATACAAAGTGTGTCAGTCATGATTCATACTAAAGTTGATTACAGCACACTTTTCAATGACTAAAGATAGGCATTTTTTTAAAATCATGACTGAAAGTCACTGAAAACAAATAAGACCAGTGTTTGGGATATTATATAATAATAGGGTTCCGTATCTGGAAAATTTTGGATGTCTCCATTTTATTAATTTTACTTCATCAAAGGTTGACATTACTGAGATTAATCAAATCTGTTTTTGTTTTTTGTTGCTGAAATTTTTACTTTTTCTTTAAAATTTATTTTGAGATTTTGGCATTGTTATAGTGACAGTTTGGTAATAATTGGCAGAAATTTACAATTATCAGCTCACTAAAATATGTACAACTTATCTCAGAGGGTAGTTATTGACAAAAATCAAATTTTATGTGATTGTAGGAACTGTGCTCTTTGCATAAAAACATTTAACAAATTTACATACTACAGTGCTCAGTTGAGACCATTGCTTGGGATAATCAATGACAGAAAACTATTCTTTAACAATTTTACTAAAAAAAAAAACTTTAAATAAGGAAAACACATCTTTGTACAAGATATATAATGTCAATCAACATTGACTAGATCTGACATCTGTAATAAGTGAGCACAGAGGGGTCATCTGTATATTACTTTATTGAAATGTAACCATCTGGGATGTTGTTATTGGCTTTTAATAAATGCTTTTATATTATGTACATAATCACCTATACTTTTGGCTTCAGTTTTTGGTGTTAACTTTCACAACCCATGTAGTTTGAGTTATCAATGAAGCTGACATGAAGAAGCTGATTTTAAAATATAAAGACATTTTTTTCCAGAGGCAGTGATGATACTGGGTATTATCCATGTTTATCCATGATTTCAGCATAGAACTGACTTGACAAAACACAAATCATTCAAGATTCCACATCAAACAACTACAGGCTTGTGGATATAACCAGTTGTTATAGCCAGACCCTGATAGAAGTCTGTGGATGCATTCTCAATCAAAGAACATCAAGAATGTACATGCTTTGCCATGATATTTTTTATCAGTTGCCAGATTAAAAGATATTTTCTGTCCTTGATATGAAAAGGATTTACCACCAAGTACTTATTCTTGAAGAGGATGAACTCCCTTCAATGTTGGACCTTTGGGCTTTTATGAGTACAACAGAATGAGTTTGTGGTTAACCAACAGCCTTGCCACATACCAGTGGTTGATGGAGAACTGCCTAAGTGATTTGTATTTCAGTATTTGCATGATTATCATTGATGATCTGATTATCTTTCAGATGCTTAAATGAACTTTGAAACTATCTCCAGAGGAATGCAAACTCCTTTTGCTAGGTATTACAGGAAGATTATCAAAGCGAGAAGCAAAAAGTCGGGGAACTCATGTTTTTGAATGACCTTGCCTTTACGGAAGACTATGGCAAGCCATTGTCTGTTCTTATTTTGATAGTGTGTAATATGCAAATGTCCTCTATCAGTAACATTTTATATACATAACATTTTTGATTGTTTAATCTGCCCTCCATGGACAATTTCCCTTTTTTAAGACACAGGAGCTTGGCAGAGCCTGATTTTTAAAAATGCCATAAGAGATCCAGAAAAATCGGCAACAGGCAAAAATATAAACATTCAGTCAGTTGGAGGAATGTGTACTACCATTCCATTACACTGACTTGGTCTCAATTCAGCTCTAGTTTCTGGAGAGGTGTTGGTCGGTCTCACAGACAGTTTACCAATGGAGGATGTAGATATGTTGCTGGGCAATGATCTTTCAGAAAGTTGTGGTTAGAAGGGCGAAAATTAAAGGTATTAAATATTCCAATTTTAACCTGTGATGATGAGGCAACTGATACTTTTCCAGCCTGCATTACTATTAGATATATGGCAAGGAAAATCCTTTAATTGACTTAACTGATACATATTAGAAGGAGTAGATGAGATAGATTCAGGTTAGGTGTAGTGTGTATCACCCTGAGACACAAGGGGCTCTGGAAAGATTTCACCAGAGCTTAAAAAGCATGCACATGGTCAAGATTGGGATCAGGGTGTACTATGTACTATTTGCTGGTAGAGATTAAAAACAAGAATCACTGGGTTACTCCCCATTTGACTTGATATATAGGCACATCCACAAAGGTCCCTAAAAGTTAGTAAAAAATAACTGGTTACAAGAAAATAACTCTGACAATCTTCTTAACTATGTAGCTAAAATAAAAGACAGGTTATGGCAGACAACTCAATTAGCCCAAAATAATTTAGAGAAAGCTCAAACTAAAATAAAAAAATAATTAGATAGGAAAGCTAAAATAAGATAATTTAATCCAGGTGGCAATTAACTAATGTATTTGCCAGTTCCTAAATCATCACTGCAAAGTGGTCTGTACATTGTAGAATGTAAAGTTAGTGACACAGGTTATGTTGTTAATACACCAGATTGAGGCAGGTTGACAAGGTTTTGCCATATTAATCTGTTGAAGGATATCATGATCAGGCTCTGACGAATCCAACGATGACAGTGGAAGTTGACCAGATGGAAATGTCTGCCCATCAACCAGGTGAAAAGTCCAACATTTGGCAGGCTAACAGTGAAATTCTTATTAACTTGGAAAGAAATTACATCACCTCTCAAGAGAGAGTGAAAAAAAGTAATGAAAAAGGTGATTACTGAGTTCCCAGATGCTCTAAGTATGACTGATATCATCACACAGGATGTGGAAATAAAATATGTACTTCCAATAAAACAATATGCCTACAGGATGAGTATGTGATGGAGATGTTTAGATTTCATCCATATCTCATTTTAATTTTTTTTTAAACTTACTGGTTTTCATAAATAAAAAAAAGGTATCTGACATATTATATCTATATCTATATGTTATGTTAGATTTTTACATCAACTTTTAAATATTTTTTTTATTTACCTCTCAATGATAAGCAGTGACCAATTTTTTGTGCTGTGGTGTCATTAAATAAACAAATAACTTAATTCGTTTCAATTAATTGGTTATTTTTTCTTCATTATATAAAGAAAATAACAAATTATGGAACTAAAATTTTCTTTGATGCTAATAATAAAATGTTTGATTATTAATTATGCCTAATTTGATTCTGTATACATATAAAATACAACATTTAGTCTTACTGACTTTTGATCAAAACCAAGTTTTTTTCTTTGATTTGTAAAACACAATGGTAATAATTTAATAATTCATGTGTTTTAATAA